>CM022488.1:22287636-22353032 GCA_011952105.1 Coreoperca whiteheadi
CCAAAACCCATCATTATGTTTTTTATTATCCCACACCCAAAGGCCGGGGCCAGCGCCGTGTGGGTTTTTTTTTTTTGGTTTTTTTTGTGTCGGGGGGGGGGGGGGGGGGGGGGGGGGGTTAGCAAGGTGACGGCAAATAGAATGAAGCCATGGGTCCTGTCTGGGCTGCGCAGACCAAACCGCAGCCAGGCAGGCCGAATGAGCCGTAGAGTGTTTGTCTAGCTGCAGGGTTCACAGCACCCATTGGAAAGCCACCCACCTTGTTAGGGAACCTCTGGGCTAAGGCGTTTCAACCCTCACACTCTCGAACCACCACAAATGGGTGACAAAGAGTGAGGTTGTCAGAAATTTGTATTTGCTTCCTGAAAAAGAAACGATGTCAAACAATGCATGTTTGATGTCATGTCTGCAGTGTGGTAAAATTGTAATTCAAGCTGCCTTTTTAAAATTGTAATTACTAAACTGTTTGGTTTGTTTTAAGAGATGTCTTGATAAGGCAAATGCTATATCTGCCAGCAATGCCAAGCGTATGTGGGTGGCTACCTGAGCGGGCTCTATGACAGATTGTATGTTTTGAAGAGGAAGCTGTCATTTAGTTTACACACTGTTGCAAATATGATTTCTGCTGCCTCATGAAGGCAGGTGCTCCCATCTGTGAAACCAAATAGCATAAATTGAACTTGAAAGGAGGCATAAGTGTAGTAGTTGTTACTCAATACCGTAGTAAAATAACCCCACTGCCACAGCCTTTTACTAAAATAAACAAGACTTTAATACCAAGAGTGCAGGTGGGGGCTGTGTATGTCCACTGTATGCTTTGCCTGAACCTCTGCTTGGTGTTTGTATGCATGCATGCATGTGTGGGTGTGTGTGTGTGGCTCCAGGGTTGCAATACTGAGTGCTTTCACACACACACACACACACTCTCACTCAGAGGCCTTGCGAAGCCCAGCTGAGCAAACATCCTTGGTTTTCGTTCCATATACTGGAGGCCTTAATCGCCAGTCCCCCGACTTTGGCCTTAAACATTCAGCCCCCCGACTTTGGCCAACACAATTCAGCCCCATGTTTGATCTTTGTATATACAGCTAGGTTGGTAGAATTCCTGCCTGCCATTTTTAGCCTTGAAATCTTAAACCACTAAATGCAGCCTTGCTCTGGTTCTGGGCATTTGAGACTTTACTGGCAAAGGTAGAATTCCTAAAGAGGGTTTATTATGTTTTGGTCAAGGGACACAAGAGATTTCTGTGTGTGTTGATACAGTGTATAGTTTAAATCTTGCAAATGATTTGAAAACATTTTCAAACAGTTTCCTTCGATGCCCGTTGAGACTTTTATCTGGAGGAGTCTGCTTATGAAAGGAAATCAATCATTCCTCCAATACCAACGTGTACGGTCCTCGAACTTTATTTGATGTTCATATTCTTTGTAAGTTGACAACACTTCCACTTGCAGAACGTGGTGTCTGAAGCAGCACGGAAGAAAGAGCGGGACATGGTGACACGGGAGATAGAGCGGCTCCGGTCATCCATCCAGACGGTGTGCCGCATCATGGACTACATACAGGAGGACATGGATGCCATGCAGGCTGAACTGCACACCTGGCGGCGGGAGAACCGCACAGGCCTTGCTGCAGGAGCAGAGGTGGGGTAGGAAAATACACCACACACTTTAAGTTATGTGCTGTTGAATATATTTTATTGCCACTTTAAGTTATGTGCTGTTGAATATATTTTATTGCCAGCACCAGTTCATGTAAAGACTCACTTTCTCATGCAAGGGTGCTATATTTCGATTACCTTTACAGATTCTGCTTCCAAAATACTACTTGTTTTGTTCGTCTTGCTATGGTGAAAGAAATGGAATATCAACACTTTCTGTTTCACAGGAAATTTTTAACACTTTCTGTTAAACTTCTACCATTTGTTTTTTTATCTTGGAACCTCTTAAGAGTCATTGGAAGACAGGACAGATGCTGAATTTGCCTGTCACTGCAGACTATTTCTCAACCTGTTTTATATTATTGCACGTAAGAAATTAATCATCCCGCGTGCGTGCGTGTGTGTGTGTGCGTGTGTGTGTGCACCTGCTTGTATATTCTGCAGAGAGACAGACAGAGCAGTGGAGCCTCTTCAGGCAGAACTAGCCGAGCTGGAGCAGCTGATCAAGGATCAGCAGGACAAGATTTGTGCTGTAAGGTCCAACATACTAAAGAATGAAGAGAAGATCCAGAAGATGGTGACTGGAATCAACTTCTCTTCCAGAAGCTGAAGTGAGAAACACGATCTAAAAAGAAAAACCTTATGAGAAAAAAATGCACTGAAGATTTAGCGATGAACAGTTTCTCGTTCAGAATAATGGTAAGACCACTTTTCTTGATGAAGTGGGATGGGACCAAACTCTGCACTTTTAGGGGTTTTGTCAGAAAAGGAGATGGACCCAAACATATCAGACACCATATATCAGTTCCATATGATGCTTTGGAGGTCTAACTCTGATCTAACATCTGCTGTGACAGATAAATACATAAATAAAATATCCTCCTGCTCTGCACACTAACCTTACTTCATCTTTTACCCCTTTACTATAATGGTGCCTTTGTGGAATGAGCCAGTGCACAGCGCATGACCTGGAAGTTAGACTAGATAGTTGTATTTAATGCTGGGTCAGTTAATCAAAAGCCCTATATATTCCAAAATGAACAATAATTAGCGTGAGTTATATTTGCTGTACACTCAGCAATCACTGGACCAAGTTTTAAAACCTATTTCTTTGGGGGTTTTTTGGTTTAGATTGTGGCACAGTTTTGTTTCATTGCCTCACTCCTTTTTTTCCCTGGTTGTGAGAACTTTCAGTTAAACTTTATTTGCATAGCGCCTTTCATACAGGTTAGTGCAGTTCAGAGTGCTTCACATATGACTCACAGCAGGCAGACTGTAATAGAGGGAGATAAATATATTAAAAATGATGACAATAAGAAAAGTATTAAAAGGTATAATAATAATAGTAAAATAGAGTTAGATAAAAACTGGATAAAACATTTAAAAAGACAGCTAAGTAAAAACAAATAATCAGTCATAAATAAAATTCATCATAATAAAGTCAATAATGTCTACAAGCCAATCTTAATCAAAAGCCTGGCTGAAGGTTTTCAGTTTTTATTTAAAACTGTCAACACTTCCAGCTGCTCTCAGATCCTCTGGCAGACTGTTCCAGCGGCTCGGGGCATAAAAGCTAAAAGCCGCCTCACCAAAAGTTTTAGTCCTGCACTTGGGAACAACTAACAGACTCATGCCAGAGGAGCTGAGGGGCCGCACCGGTTCATATGCTGTAAGCATGTGAGATAGAAAACAAGTAAACTTTGGCCTGCTGTACACAGAACGTGCAGGTTGATTGGAGTAGTACGCAGGCTTCTGATCTGGTTCATTTGCTGTTTTCCGTGATGATTATTGCGTCTGCTATAGTGCTTTTGCACTAGCTATACAACCAAAATTAAAGGTCAAATACATTTTCTATGTACGTTACATGATTGTGGTATCCTGGTTTGAGTTTGTCCTGGGACCTTTTTTTACATGTCATATTGATCTTTTCTTTAAAGCCACCTCAAGCTACCCTTCCTAAAAAATGAAGAAGAAAAACATTTAGACTGTTTTTCAACAACCTTATCCTATCTTGTAGAAACCATTACTCATTTCATCATGCTATTTCGCTGTTCCACTTTTGAAACACCGCTGCACTTTGATAAGGGCAACAAAGCAGTGTTACAATTCTTTCTTCTATCTCTCATACCTATCTTCTTAAACATAACAGGCACACTAATATAATGTACTTTCAGGAAAAAGTGGGAGTATATCCACTCTCCTTGCAGTGTACAGGCTATCTGCCATCGTGGAGGTCCCTCCACGTTATTTGTACTGTAGGATTTGCCAAACTGTTTCTTTTTTGGGATGGAGACAATGTTTGGTCAGTTGGCAACTTTTTGCGTGAACTTTTAATTCTTTATAAATTAAAAAGGTAATAAGATAATATTTCACTAGCTCCGTTTGTGACTTTAAGAAATGTGCTTTACAGATGTAGTTAATATGAAAATGTGAAGCAATACTAGCCTGATAATTGCAGTAAGAGATTGGATAGTACATGGGACTGGAATTAACCACTGTCCCAGTTTCCCTGACATCTCACTGTTGTCCATGTGTGGATGAAATGAACATAAGCAAGAGCGGACTCTTCAGCTATGATTCCTTGCGAAGTGGCCTATCTCACCGTGAATGAAAATGCGGGTACCACGTTTAAGTAATGGTACCAATTTGCATTGCTGTTACTACTTGTACAAGTGCAGTTGCTACTTCTGTTAGTACCACTGCAGAGTGGCCTCCCGGAAGATATAGACTCCCACTGTTTACAAGAAAATATTAAAAACCACTTCCGGTTACATCCTGGTTGGATTCATTAATGTAATCCATTATTTTTTTATAGTGCCCAGTTGTATCAAAGCTAGTTACATTTGTCCCCGATGCGAATGTGATGACCATGCACACCTTAGCTAGACTCTCTTTTCTGCATAGACCTTCAAAACCTAGATTTCCGGCCCAAACATGGGTTTCCACTTCCATTGCCTCGTCAGACCACTGGGCTACCGATCGGATAGGTGGAGCACAAATCTGCTCATATTACTAATGTCACGGCTTAATTAATATATTTGATGGACAAAGCAATTTGTACATTGGTAATAGAAACCAAATTTATTTTTGGCAATGGTGAAAAATAAACACAGCTAGGAACGGAAATTGTAGTAGAACAGACAGCCAGTAGTTGCCAGTGGGCAGAAATGTATAGCTTCTGAATGGCAAATTTTGTTTGTTTTAGACTGTCTATGGGCATCAACGGCTACAGGAAAACAAGCAAAATTACACTAATATTATCTTTTTAAAAGGGCGCACATTGCATTGCTTCAGTTCGAAATATCTCTATTAATTAATTTCTCTATTATTTTCAACTGTCAAAATGTACTCTCATGTAGTCCGAGTTTACTCCGTTTTCATGTCAGTATTATATTTAGTCCTTCAAACATAAATGCTGTAACCTTTTTTAAAAGTCCATTTTCAAAATCTTACAAGCAAAACTCCAGGGAAAGTGAGAACCTGCGTGTTCATATGTCTTAAATGAAAGTACTATTTACACTGTAAACTATTTGTATCATATCCTCCGTTTCTCTTTAAACTGTACATGATGTATATGTGGAGATTGTATTATAGTTCAAATAATTATATAATTTTGTAGTGGCGTGAAATAAATGGTTACATTGCAATAAATATTTGTTTCCTCTTCTTGTTTTTAAGAGTCGGTGGAAAGTAGGAACAGTTGCTGAAAGCTACAGACCCAGAGTCAAGTTAGCTTTTGAATGGAAACTTAATGAGAGGTCTGGATTGCTCGAGTTACATTCTGAGCGAAATGATAAATGACCCTGGTTTGTGATTTTGACGAGTTCATGTGAAGTCCTTGTGGCATCTGGCAAGGCCAAGTCACACTCTCAACGAGACTCGTTTCTTTTGACATGACAAGTAAACCATTTCACTTTCTTTTAAAGACCCTCAAGTAACATTAGCAGCAACTTTTCCCTGGAAAGCCACCAAACAGCTGCAACACACACAAAGCGTATTAGGAAGCCCCTTTAACAGCTATTAAGCGAGATTTGGGCAGCATTTGTGATGCAAGTCGGCGATTTAGCCGAAGGCCCCTTGCAGAAGGCGTGGACACCTGCTTTCAGCAAAGACGCTGGCCCCAGTCTCAACAGGTGGATTAAAAAAAGACTACAGCACAAGACCGCTCCATTGTCCATCTGTGTTTCCCTTTTAACTGTGGGGCTCCACAAAGAAGAAGTGACTTAAGACATGACTGCCTCTTCACTATTAAAAAAGGCTCTGTTGAAGTTACACTTTGAATTTCACAATGGATCATGCTGCTAATGAGTAACTACACCTTTCACTTTCACTTTTTTTTTTGCCTACAGTTTCTGACTAATCCTTATGTTTGCCCAAACTAAAAAGGCCCAATCACTTTTTAAACTTTAATCTTGAAAATTAACTAAACTTGGTGTGGATAAAACACATGGCCAGGGTCTTGTGTTGTTAATCACGCTGTCCAATCTGACTTTGTTTATATTCTGCCTTAATTAAATAACTATTAAGTAGTTATTATTCTGAGTGTTGCAATCAGAATAACTATGTATCCAGGCCTTGTGATAGTATGGGTTTAGATCTGGCTGCATACTTAAGATGCGTAATACTGTAGCCTGTATCTCAAAATTAGAATGGCAACTCACCACTAGCTGAATTGGAATCTGTTCACAAATACAATTAAGCCAATTAATTGAATTTCAGAATTGTCTAATTTTCCTCAAGGTAACAGCCTTGTCTTTACGGAGTCTGTAAGCAATCTGACGCATGGCACTATTGACCTGTCTGTTTTATTTTTAGAGCACCACCAGTTCCTCTGTGTTGAAGGTTCATCTGTCATCAGGCAGCATAGTGCCATGGCTGCATGCCTCCCTGGTGTATGTCATCCACCCACAAATGACTCACCACAGTATTTCGCCTGCTGCCCTGGTTTTATGCAAAACTGATATCCTTTTTGAAATGTATCATAGGAAAATATGTCTTTTAATAAAGACACATGTTTCAGAATTGCTTGTGTTTATCTATTTATTTAAATATTTCCAATGAATTTGTCTGCCTTTCACAAGGTTAAAAAAAGAGGTTATACCCAGAGAGAGTGGCCATGTTTCCCTCGCTGCTGTCACTTCAGTTCAGCGGTCGGTGCCCCTTTAAATCCGTCCGGCGGAGCGCAGGCAGGAAGTAGCGCAGTGAACTGAGCAGACTCCGCCATCAACACGGTCACGTTTGTTTATTTTGATGCCTCTTGTCTGATTTAGACCGTTAGTGGGGAACCATTGTCGATCTACCGCCGAAGCAGTAGTTTCAGGTAGACGGCGTGACATCTCGGGAGCATGGCCGACGGTCCGGAGGCTGACGTTGACGACCCGCCCAGCATCAATTTCCCTCCGCTCATCACTGTCTCTGATCTGCCCAGTGCCACTGCTGCAGGTATGAATGGCTGAAGGAACTGGGAACGATGATTCATCAGTCCTGTCAGGGGAGCGTGTGAGCTCCATTTGCACTGTTTGTTAGAGGACGGCCGATACAATGACTTCAACGAGCATGACAACAATAATCCAGATGTGGCATTGTTGAGGGGGGCTCCTGTGTAATAAGGTGCGGCCCATGGGGCCAGTAGGGATCTACAGTATGTCTAGAACTATAAGTTTCAAATGATGGAGTTAAGTGGATTTAAGCAAGAGAATGACCCTTAAAGCTCATATGCGTATTTACTTCAAGTGGTGTATACACAAACTCCTGCACAATAAAATGCAATTTGACACTGCAGCCCTGCAATAACTACATTTAGGAAGTGTGTTTAAGTTCCTATTAGACTGTGTCAGAGAGGATTTCTGGTGTTCTTGTTCCGGTTTACAACTGCTGTCTGTTTGTGGGTCCCATTTAGTTTCAGGAGCGCACCAGAAACATGAGGAGTCATTTAACAACACAACTGATGATTCTCCCCACATTCAGCAGGGACATTTGTACAGTTATGTAACGCTCTCTCGATTTGCAGGATTCTCAATAAATTCTTGGTGTATCTTCACTATACGGTCTAAAATGTGACAACACGTGGAGTGCTGTCAAACCAATTAAGCAGGCAGAGCATTAACACGTATACGGCGTACACCATCTTTTTTTTTTTAAAGATATGATTTCGCTTTGTAGGTAATTATGCAAGCAATTTTAGCATTTTGCGTTGGTTACAAATGATGATGTATGAATTGAACAACAAGCCATAGTTTGACAGTTTACTATCCGTGTGTACTCGCCAGGCCGCAACCTAAAGGAATGGCTCCAGGAGCAGTTCTGCGACAAACCTCTGGAGCAGGACGACATGCGGCTCCACAATGCAGCCTACGTCGGCGATCTGGACACGCTGAGGAACCTGCTGCAGGAAGACAGCTTCAAACGGTGGGAGGGAGTAATAATAATAATAGTCAGTCAGTCATTTGCTACCGCTTGCTCCCGTTCGGGGTCGCGGGTACCTGGAGCCTATCCCAGTGGCTTCGGGCCTTAGGCGGGGTACACCCTGGACAGTGGCCAACTCCTCGCATGGCTGACACAGAGACAGACAACCATTCACTCTCACATTCATCCACTAGGGACAATTTAGAGTTACCAATTAACCTATTAACATGCATGTCTTTGGACGGTGGGAAGAACCCGGAGAGAACCGACGGTAACACGGGGAGGACGTGCAGACTCCACCCAGAGAGAGCGTGGTCTGCTCCGGGATTCGAACCCGCGATCTATAATAATAATAATAATAATAATACTAATATTAGTATGATAAGATTTTATTTGTGTAGCCCTTTTGTTAACAAAGTTACAAAAGGCTTTACCAGGACAAGAGCAAAGCAAATGATAAGAGCCGAGCTAACGGCAAATACGAACTAATGTCAAAACATGTTAAAAGGTAGATCCACATAAAATGACAAGCATAGAGTCACTGAACGCCCCGCCCGTTGTTACTGCAGAACTGGCCGCTTTTTACCAGAATGTTCACGTGTGGTTTGTGGTTTCTGTGCCGTGTGGGTTTGTTCAGTAGGTTTGCGGAGTGACAGCCTGAGAGACGCACACATGCTGTACGGAATATGTCTTGTACTACATAACACGTGCCATATGCCGGGTGCCTCTCATGGCACTCACAGTGCTATAACCAAACATGTCCTTTTATTAGCGTGTGCGTCGTGGTTTATAGTTGATGGCCAGAGGGGTGTTGGCTTGCTGTCCGTACAGGTAATGAGACTTGTGATGCTCACAGTGTCAGAGCCAGGCAGGACCATCGTAGAGTGGCCAGTACTCATTTCCCCACAGTGGTTGCATGCTGCACTCCTACTTGCTCCCGATCTGCACACCCAGCCAACCCATTATTCCTCGCTCAGGCCAGTCTTATCTACGTTCCACATGGTTTACAACGTGCTGTTATTTCAATAAAATTCATTGGGTTCGCCCTGCCCTGCCTATTCCAACTTGGCTAAGGCAGTAGTGTGGAAGGCAGTATATTTTAGCAAGTAGCTGTAGTAAATATTTTGGTAAGTATCTTTTTTGTGGTCATTGGTCTGCTTTTATTCCTCAGAAAGTCATAGCGAACGTCACAAGTGCAAGCATGACGGATTCAATATGTTGGATCTAGGGATAGAACTAACAACCGCTCCCCTCTCTCCCTTGGTGCCAGGCGTATCAATGAGAAGTCCGTGTGGTGCTGTGGCTGTCTGCCCTGTACCCCGCTGCGGATCGCAGCCACAGCAGGACACGCTGCCTGCGTGGCCTACCTGATCGCCCAGGGAGCCGAGGTGGACCTAGTCGATGTAAAAGGTCAAACGGCCCTCTACGTGGCTGTGGTTAACGGTCACCTGGACTGTGTCCGGATCCTCCTTGAAGCCGGAGCCGATCCCAACGGGAGTCGCCACCACCGCAGCACCCCGCTGTACCACGCTGCACGGGTGGGGAGGATGGACATACTGCAGGAGCTCATCAGGTGACGTTAGGGGAGTCTCCAACCTGGCTGTACTGGATTGCTGACCTGTGGCTGTGTTAAACAAGCACAAAGCATTTTACTTTTCTCATTTGTCAAATATGGGTTGAATGTGTATCTTTCCACAGTAAACTGGCAGTAAGATTTGTTTCATCTCCTCTCCCACTACTGAAAACTGGTGGCAAGTCTTCCTGAGAAAGGTGGTACGCTCCATGCCAAACCAGTCTATCTTTCCTCCTTCCCTTTTTCTTTTTTTTTCTTTTTGTTTTTACAATATTGGTTTTGTTTGTGCAGAAGGTTGTCTTGGGGTCAGCATTTTGACCTGCTAGCTGTGCGCTGCAACATGCTCCACTGCTTCAGGCAGCAGTTTGGTTATTTCCTGACTTTAAAAAAACTGCTTCTTTCATCTCTCCCAGAATGCACAAAAACAAATCTTCGGGTCCGCAACAGTTGGTCAACAGTCAACAACAGTAGCCAACATGGGACAGTAGTCACATTGATGTTGAATATTTGACAAGAAAAAACATTCCGAACAGACTGAAAAGGCAAAAATTGTCCATTTTACCCACATTTATTTTAATCAGGAAACATACCTTGTTTGCACACTTTTTCTCTGCAATCAACCAATAATGTATTTTCTTCAGAGGGCATCACGGTTTAAACTGTATCCACGGGTTCCCTCTGTCCAGGTTCAATGCTGATGTAGACATGGACCACCAGCTGGGCCCCCGGCTCCTCTTAAGTGCTCGCACCCTCAACACTCTGGTGGTGTGTCCTCTCTACATCAGCGCTGCCTACCACCACCTCCACTGTTTCCGACTGCTGCTCCAGGCCGGCGCTCAGCCTGATTTCAACTACACGGGGCCTGTCTGCCAAGAGGCTCTGACCCGCGGCCTGGCCTCCTGCCTGCTGGATGCTGTGCTGCGACATGGATGTGAGGTGGCCTTCATCCACCTGCTGCTGGACCACGGGGCCAACCCAGCCCTCGTGCCCGGGGACGCGGCAGAGCTGGAGGCTCCTAATCGGAGGAAGGTGGATCCAGAGGCGCTCAAGGTCTTCCTGGAGGCGAGGAGTGAGTCAAATCTGTGAATATGCAGGCATCAGTGGGGACTGACATTTTACTAGCCAACAGTTGTTCAAGGAAGGGTTTTACACAGAGTTAGAGGTGTTGAGGAGGTTCAGGAAAAATCTCAGCGGGCACTGTTCACAAGCTGAAGTAATTTGTTTTTTAGGTGATGTTTTAAATGGTCAAATGGTTGCCTCTTAACCATCCAATCATTTCTCCTTTGTTACAAAAAAATATATCAATGTGCAGTATAGGATTCAAATAAATATACGTTTTAAAATAAATTTAAAAAACTCAAAAATGAATGTAAATTTACTGTACTTGTATAGCGCCTTTCTAGTCGTCCGACTACTCAAAGCGCTTTCACACTACAGATCACATTTACCCAGACGGCAGGAGCTAACTGCCCATCAGTACAAATTAAACTAACCATTCACACACACACACTCACACACCGACGGCGCAGCTTCAGGAGCAATTTGGGGTTCAGTATCTTGCTCAAGGATGCTTCGACGCATGGCTGGGGGAAGCCGGGATCGAACCGCCGACCTTCCGATTGGTAGACGACCCACTCTGCCACCAAGCCCCAGCCGCCCCGATGTGTTATCCCTGCCAACAGAACCCCACTTCTTTCTATCAACCCCCCTTCGTCAGTGGGCCACTCTTGCATCTGACCTGCTACAGGAGCCGCAGGTGTAAAAAATACAATGAACGATGGCTACATTCCATTTTTAGGCTACGTCCACACTACTACGTTCGTTGTATGCCGCTTTTAAAATGATCTCCATCCAGACGAGTGTTTCAGCCCCGTTTCTGAAATAATCTCCGTCTATACTACTACGCCCCACACCGCATGTCACGTGACTAATCACGTGCACTGGGCATCTGCGTACCGGTGTAAACAGAAAGCAGGACAAAAATGTGACTGCTCTTCACAAAATCCTCCTGGATAATGTTTTTATTAAAAAATTTTTTGGTTTTTCTTTTCCATAATTTGTTTTTCAAAGTCCTTTTGTGTCTTTCTAAATATAGACAATATAACATCCATTCTATCAATGTACAAACTCAAATACTCACAATACACACAATATCATAGCACATACTCAAAATTCACATTTGCCAATGATGCTTGAAGCCTAAATAATGTTAAGTATTGATGCATCAAAATGAATCCATTACTAATAACAATATCGATGAAACAGTACTTGTAGTCATATAGCATTTGTACATTCAAAGAATGTTTCCGTTTCTGTTGATGTAGTCTGTGGCTCAACTTTACCGTGTGTTTGGTAGAAGTTGACAACACGATCCTTCACTTCGGGCTCTGTACTCGGTGTTTTTATGTTTCTTCCACATCATGGACATTCAAAAGTTTTCTCGCCATTCCCCAGGAACCACAACGTCATTAATAAACAATCCCACCAGGGATCTTGGGTTCTTCACCCAAAACCGGCCATGTACTTGTAGGGCTGATGACGCTGCTGAATTTGGGAATTGTCACAAATCGCTCGAATACTCGCAGTAGTAGCATTATAAAATGCAGAATTTAACTGCACAACAGCTGCTAGCATGGGCAGCAAGGTCAGCAACGCCTGTACTTTGTTGTCCGTGTTGAAGTAGTCATGCCGAAGATACTCGATAACCCGTCTCTGGCCATGCTTTGTGTTTGTTTTCTTCCGGAAAAAGGGACACGTGATAGAGGCATGATAAATCAGGGAAGGACACGTCTTGACTGATAAGACCCAATCAAGAAGCGAACTTGGGGGCCTGCTTCGTTGTTTCCAAAAGCCTCAGTTTTGGACCGTCAAGACTAGAACGCAACCCCGGAGTTTTCAAACAAAAACCGGACCAGCAGCGTTTCCAAACGCATCTGTTTTAGGGGCCCGAAAACGGCGGGGTAGTGTGGATGCTAGGTGCAAAAGTAGCAAAACGTATGCATTTTAGAACGAAAACATAGTAGTGTGGATGTAGCCTTAGTTGCTTTGGTTTCAGGGTCCTGCTATTGTGCATGCTGGCTCACTGTCATACTGTCATGACTTACTGGGACACTTGAATAGAACCGAGCCATTATTAATGTTATTAGTAACACCTTTGACAAGTCAAAATGTCTGCTGTGAAAAATGCCCATGATATGGCACATCGACAGTAGTTGTGTAAAGAAGGACAGCATTACTTTTCCAGTTTTTTGCCTTCTGTTTCAAATATTTCAACTCATAAATGTTCATAATAACTCTGATTTTATGATCAAGTGGAAACATAACTGCCTTTACATGCCATAGGCAGGTCAGAATTACACTTATATCCATCATGTCGCACCATTTGTTGACAGCTCAGACAACAAACGCAAGGGCCTGACCTGACTAACGACATGGCTGGCAAAGAAAAATGTAAAATTAGTTAATTGAGTGATAATGTGACAAATAGACTGGTCTGTATCCTGTTACCATGGTTTACCCACATTAGTGTATTAGTGTAGTATGGTTCTGCGGCAGCTGCTAACGAGGTCCGCCTTTGCTTTTCTCTCCTCAGGATACCCTCGTAGGCTGACACACCTGTGTCGCATCAGGATCCGCAGAGCGATGGGCAAAAATCGTCTAAACCATATACCCTCGTTACCGCTACCACAACCCATCAAAAACTTCCTGCTTCACCAACACTGACAGCCATCCACCTTCTCTACCCCTACTGAGCTCATCCAACCCAAACCTTAGTAAACCTCAACCCAACACCAATCCTCGGGATAGAGCATTTTGTGAACCCAGTTTGCTAATTACTTATTATTTTCTAATAAAAGACAGTTAATTATATGATTTTTCAAACATTTTAAAGTTAAGAGTTATGTAATACTCCTATCTTCCAGTTACTGTAATAATGTACTGAAATGATTCTTAACTTATGAGAGAAGCCTTAGTATGTCCTGACTTGTAGAAACTATATGTGCTCCTGAATGTTTGCCTTGTGACTTCCCAAATCACCTGGATTTGTTCCGGTCCTGCTTCAATTAGCACTTTCGCAGCTTAACAATCATAGTGAGAATGTCATTTGGTTTGAAGCAATGACTTAAACATGCCATGGAATAAATATCCCGTTCAGAGGCAGAGTAACATTTACCAGATCCGGCTCCTTGAGTTGCTCATTTGTCTGTTTTATGAAAAACTTGGATTTTAGGCCTTTTACCAACTCTCAGCCAGAGTGAATGGCAAAATGTGCAGCAACCCAGTGTTTGTAGGTTTATACGGCAGATATAAGTCATAGTGTGAAGTGCAAGGATAAAAAAAGGTGCCCTAGATTCATTTCTATGATTGATGCATTAAGCAGTTTAATTTGACTGGCAATGTAATGGCTCCACTGTGGGTTAGCAAACTTCTAGTATTTACATTCGATGCAGGGTGGTGATAGATTCTTTTTTAGCCGTATGCCTTAACATTGAGTTTTGGAAAATGCCCTCAAAGGTTGATCAGACCTGACATGTATGTAGTTAAGGAGGAAAAATGAACAAAAGCTTAAAATGAGAAATTGAAGGTCCTGGATCTTAACTGAATCACTGGTAGCGGGAGAAACGTTTTTCAACTCTCTTTGTGAATGAAATGTATTTATGAAGAGTAGAAAGCCGCCTTCTCTGTGAGTTTATTGCAGCAAGTGTCTAATATGCATGTCTGTTGCACAGCTTTGCTTTGTTTCTCATACATTTTTTCTGGTCAACATGAAATGTCAGTGTGTTTTGCTTTGTATATCTCATCTTTATTTGCATACAGTAAATAATAATTCTATATTCTCTCCTGTATGTGTTCTTTTTTTTATCACCTAAAACTACACAGCAGGGCTTTCACACCACCAGAAAGCAGAGCGATTCTTCAAAAGTAAGATCACTTTCTGTGCTTCCTGTTCTGTTAGGCATCTCCTTCAGTGACCATGAGATAATTATGCCTTGTCCTTTCCTCCAAGATCTGTTCTAGTCCAAAATATCTAAGCCAATGTCATGGACAGAATCTCTGGAGTTTAGGTTTGGTCGGGTGTGGGGGGGGGGGGGTAGTTTATTTATCTTCAAAAGTAGGATCATTTTCTCAACCCATAAGAGTAGAAGAGTATGAAAGATAATCTGCAACATAACTAAAGCTGTCAGACAAATGCAGTGGAGTAAAACGTACGGTATTTGCCTCTGAGATGGAATGGAGTACAAGTGTAAAGTTGCATAAAATGGAAATACTCAAGTAAAGTGCATGTGCCTCGAATTTGCACTTAAGTACAGTACTTGAGTAAATGTACTTAATTACTTTCTACCTCAGATACCCAGGGACAGTTAAGTGATGGTTTGCTGCCGCTGGAGCCACATGGAATCTGCCTTTGGGTCTAGGATTAAATCCTACCTGAGCTTTTTATTTTTCTCCTTTTTCCAAAAATGTCTTCTTAAATAAAACTACTAATAGTTTCTCTCAAATGACAGTATTTTTAAATATTGTATATTATGGTATGATATGGAGGCTTGTTGTACAGTTGTAATGTGTTGCACACTAAACTGATGTCTATCTCTCTCTTCTCATTTGCCTGCGGCCTTGTTGCTGCCTAATTCTCCCTGTTGTCTTGTAACTCGTGATATCGTCCCGAGGAAGTAATACAGTTCAATACGAGAGGGACATTTGTTATTGTTGTGAAGCTGTAAAATGAGCCAAGATGTCATGAAGTTTGAGAAAACCACAATTTGGTGAAAACCCAACTGGCCCCGTGGAAAATGCAGAGCCTGGGAACCCCGAGTGGAAGCAGCAGGGAGCACAAGGGCCGAGGGAGGAGAGGGATATCGGTCCAAAAAGTTCTGGTAAAGATTCGAGAAGAGAAGGTGGTTGGACTGCACTTTCTGAAAAAGCTTGGGTGGAATGAAAGATTTTCTGCAAACATGTTTCAAATAATTATTCTCTTTTCAGAATTAGAAAAGCCTCTGAAACAGCATTTAGGCTCTCATTGGACAGTTCATTTCTCCATTAAACAAAGGCATGGGACTTCATTTATTTATTTAAAATATTCATTTATTAAAATTGACAATTAAATAACGACGCATGCTTGAAAGTGACAAGTTTATGTGCGTGCTTGTGCACAAAAATGCACAACCGTCATATGAGGTCTCTAGATGGCACTGTCTTCCTTTCAAGCATGGCAGACATCTCAGTGTCTCCCAATATCTCTCCTTCCCTTACTCTTTCTTTCCCATCTCTGGCTTTGTCTCTCTTTCTCTCTTTTACCTCTTCTTTTCTTTCTTTCCATTTATCTCCGTCTGTCCTCCGTCAGCCTTCAGTCAGCATTCAGCTGCGGACCTCAACATGTGTCCTCAAGAGCCTCATCCTTTCAGAACTCACTGAGGCGAGTCTTTCATTAACAGAACACACACACACACACACACACACACACACACACACACAGAAAACGAGCCCCTTTGCACCAGTGCCGAGTGAGATTGGACGTTTGGTAAACCACTATCTTCCTGTGGGGAGTTTCCATTACAAGGGACTTCTCTTTCAAGTCAAACTTATTTTCTGTTACATTTTATTTAGGAAGGCACCTTTATTAATGACTGCTTTGTACATGAAGACTTCAGATCATGATCAGCCTTTAACATTATTTAAACTCTAAAGTGGTTTTATTTGGTCATGCCTTTGCAACTAAAGAGAAGCAGAGATGGTAAACAGTTTATTTCTTCAGGAAACCATTGGGAGCCTGGAAAAGCTGAATGGTGTTGTTCATTCCTAAGTTTATTTGCGCCGCAAACTGCAATCAAAATCTCTGCAGCCTCTGCTAATATCACCGCAGTGTTCCGCTTAGACTGGGGACCAGCATGCAAAGGGATGTTTAATACAGTGCAGCTCGCTTCATGAGGCGACCACAGCTTTTAGACGTGGATTAAAGGTTGTTTCCATGGATTTGGTGTTTTTATATAAAATACGGTTGGTGTTTGTGTGTGTGTGCGCGCGTGCGTATGAATATGTCAGCGGTGTTTGCTTAACAAAGATAGACCCAGTTTGTGTTAAAGAGAGAGAGAGAGTACAATTCATGTTTGTTTGGATCGAAACTCTCCTGCAAGTTGTTAAGCAGTCCCACCACAATCACTTTGTGTATACCTTTTTATCAGGCGGCCTGCACTCACGCTGGCGAGTAGCCTGATACCGTTTGATAATTGCCACGCGCTTTAATTTGAGTGATCTCATTCCTCAGGCGTTCCGGTTCCTCCAATGACCACATCACTGCGTGTTTACCGCTGCCACACACACACACACACACACACACGCAGGTACTCTGACCCAGTGCAACTTAAGATTTATCGAGTTCACAAACATCAATTTAACGTGAACCATGGTTAAGACAAGAAAGTGAGTTTGTCATTTAGCGGTCCAAGAGAAACAGCCTGTTTGAGCTCACGTCAGATCAGTTGAACAGGAAAGGCCTGGGAGATTGAAAATATTGATTATTTTTCATTTTTGTGTCATAGGCTACTGTAACCTAGCACATGTGGATTACAACTGCACGTCCGGAAGCACTTTTCCTCTATTAAGGCCGTCTTACGCTATAAACCACTCAATCAGTGCTCTGGCGAAACACACACAGGGAATTCCTTCAGCTTTATTGAAATAATTAAGGAGTAGGCCTATATGGTTGGAAATGTTGAAAGAATCTTTACATATAAAAGTGTGTTTTAATTAAAAACCTCAGAGAGACTTAATTTGAAAGTTTTCCAAAGGAGCCGGTAGTCGTGAAATGTAGCAAGGGCAGGAAGGATGTAAATTGCTTCAGTAATTACTGTCACAGTCTTTAACTTGGCTTACAGTATAGCCTACTTAATTAGTTTCCTCTCATTTGAGAGACGTTTCCTTATTGCATGTGTGTACTAAAGTTTGTCTCATTTGTTCTGACTTTCAAGAACAATGAAGCTAAACTGAGGGGAGAAGTTGTAGTCAGTGTACATTTTAGGGGTTTCTTATACAAAAAAGCAAATGGCTTATTGGATTAAACTAATATTATCCATATTCACTCATTAGCAGTGATGATGGGAAATGAGCTAGTGGTCTGTGAGCCATGGTGTGGAAAACAGATCCATTATGATTTTTTGGTTCTGTTCTTGCTGCCCTGTTATAATACTTCACTTTAGGTATTGCTAATTAGGCTTAACGAAGCATCATCAGCTCATTATGAGCAAAGCAATGTTCACCGGAATCAGAGCAAAATGTGCTGGTTCAACACCTAATCAAGCAGCTCTAATCAATCAGCTCTACCTGTAACAGGACACTGAGATAGCCTATCTGACATTTGAAAAAAAGTCAATTTATGCTTCTAAAGTGTATGTAGTTTTAGCCATGCTAGCGGCATGGCTCTAGGGACGGCAAGGTCGGCCATCTGGGAATCGGTTGTCAGGCCACCACTTTGGCACAGAGTGACAACTCTTGGCTGGATTGCCATGTAATTTGGTACAGATATCCATGTTCCCCTCAGATAAATTGTAATATATTTGGTGTTCCCCTGACTTTTCATCCAGCACTGTCATCATGTCAGAATTTCACTTACTTCACTTAATACTTTGAGTCCAATACTTTGGTTTTCGTTTATCTGCTAAACCAATGACAGTCCCATCAACCACAGCTGTACTTTGACGTTAGTTCTAATTAGCAATCGTTAGCAAGTTAACCTGCTAAACTTAGATGGTCAACATTGGAAACATTAGACATACGCATGTTAGCAATGTCACTGTGAGCGTGCTAGCTAGTTGATATTAGCTCTAAACACCGTTGTGGCTAAGTACAGCCTCACAGAACTGCTAGCATGGCTGTAGACTCTTACTTTTGTAATCTGAATGTGTTAAAATAGGCTGCAAGTTCAATGTTGGTAGTATTTCTATTCTTTCATTCATGTCAGTCTTCACTGTATTAACTGAAGATCGAAACACTTAAGACTTACTGCTTCTCCACCAGCCGAATACACAGATGTGATGAACCTGCCAGCGATCTAAATGCTCCCCTGTTGCTCTGTCACACTACATGTCAAAACAGAAAGTTTAGGAATAAACAGTCTTTTTTTGTTCATCAGTACTGACAGTATGCTGTGTATCTGAGTTTGTGAGCCTGGGGAACAGTTAATGGCAGCATGACAATGTCCATTACACCAAACTACCCGTGTTTAATTACTTCCGTAGAGCTGGACCGCTCATGGGAAGGATTTTCCGCCACTGAGAAGATCTCGTGGTTAGGAGTGGGAGGGGGTGTCTTGGATGGGGAACAAAGCTGTGGAGCTGTCATGGACGGCAGGGTAGGAGGGACTGTGGGTCTCCCCCTCTTCTTCCTCCTTCTTACCCCCCTCACAAAATTAACCAGGAACCATTGGGCAGCTTCCCAAGCCGCTGCCTCACAACAACATGGGCAAAAAGAAACCCCAGTCAAACAGAAGAGGGGAGAAGAGGAAGAGAGTCATTTGGTGGCCACCACTGTGGGAATGTTGTAAACTGTGCTTTCCTGAGGCCTTGGGAATCCCACACCAGAGCTGGAACCTGCGGACATGGAAAACAGGGCCTGATCCCCCTAGAGAGGCGATGTCTGGGTTGGGGGGCTGGGGGGCTGGTAGTGACGCACTTTCTCTACTGTGCATCCGGGGGGGCCCTGGAGGGCCCAGACTCGGGGCGGCATTTAGTTTGTGGCAATTTGGTCAGTTGCAAATTCATTTGGTATAATGCACAAAGGCATAATGTACAAACTGACTGTGATAAGGGCCTTAAGGTGGGTTTTTACTAAATCCTAAGGCCCTGTCTTATGGAGGAGCCCTGTATCAAAATCTAGTTTTCATACCATTACTATTTGAGTTGATATTATGTTCATGAGGTCATGTCCCTAAATAAATTTGTTTTTAATCAAACACCCCCAAATGACCCATAACAAACCTGGGGGCAGGGTAATATTGTAGCATTGGAGTACTGGTTGGTTTCTGAGGCTCGGGTAAAATACTGATTGATGAAGCGGGTAAGTGTAGTCTGCTACACACACAACCAAGTGCAGGATACACACACAATGTACAGAGAGGAACCAGGGTGCTGAAAGGCCCAAAGCTTAACTTTAACCTAGAGCACCCCAGCACGTTAGTCCAGCCCTGCTTGGACCAAATGATACCATACACTGACCCAGATGCTGGTGTAGTTCTGTTGGAGGCACACAGTAAAGGTCTCAGTATAGTAGAGTAAGGTGGGTTGTCTGACCAAATAAATGGATCTGGATGGCCACCCTTGAAAGGCAGGGCAAAAAGCATGCTGTCACAGCCTCCCTCTGGCTGCATCCCACTGCCTCCTCGATCTCTCGCCAAGAACTTTGTGCCTTTTGCAGATCTTTGTAGTCTCAACACAACTAGTAGAAATGGGGATATTGGCAAACACTTTCATTCGAGGGCATTCATGGTGTTGCACTCGGTTGTGCACAATGAAAATTAGCAGAAGTGCTTGCGTGAAGCCTTAAGGCATAAGACTGTATGACAACGACGATTATGTAAGTTGTAATAAATGTAATAAAATCTTGTTCACAATCTGTGTCAGACTGCACTATACCTTTTTCTTTTTCCTTTTACCTCAAATGTTTCGGTTTGTGCGCATGTGTTTTTCCCCCCTAAACTGTATCCAAAAATGGCTCTTTCGAAATGTCATGCCTGCCAGTGTATTCTGTGTCATTTCATGTTGTGAAAATTACGTCTTAAATTTCTGACACTGTCAGAAATTTTGCAGCAGGCTGTCTTTGGCCACAAAAGCTCCAAATCGTCCTACAGTGGACACTGGTCTCACAATGTGATCTTTTGGACTGGTGACCAAAGATCTTACCATGTTTCTCTCACGACTGTCAACTTCAATCTCAGACAGCCCAAAATTGTACAGTGTAAAGGGGTCTTTACTTTCACACCTGGCTAATCGCTGGATTGCTTGTTGGATTGTCTGTTTTTGAAAAGTTGCATAAATTGTTGGATGCGATTCCATTGGAAAGGGGGTTTCAGACACTGCTAGAAGCTCTGACAAGCATTCAGTTTGAAGCATACTGAGGCCTTTACTCTGGGCTGGCATCAGATTCCTCTCTCTCTTTGTACACGTGCAACCGCCTCTCTCTCTCTCTTTCTTTCTATACCTTCTGTCTCACAATAATATACTCCTGACCAAACGGAGCAAAGTCACCCCTGCTGTTTAGCTCACAACAGGAAGAGAGATATCATAAATATCATCATCATCATTATTTTGGAAATAATAAGCATTGATCATAATGTGATGATTGTCTTCTAAAATGGTGATGGGAAAAGTAGCAAGCAACTGTAGCACTTAAGATCACAACCCACAATTTACAGTATAATTTCTTACAGTATAACTTGCTGTCGATTTTTTTAACTAATGGTGCAACCACTGAGTAAAAATTAATGAAACAAATGAGCTGATAAAATTGATTTCCCTATGACCACTCTCTTTAAAATGGGATGCCCTCAGAACATTTGTTTATTATTGTAGTGGAGGGATTAATTAATATGCATGACAGTCTGAAAGTTCTGAATGAAAATGTGCTGTATATATGAGTATAATTTTAAAGAAGTAAGAATATTAAATGACAAAGCCTGCGTACAGTGTGTGCATCCTTGTTTGTCCTTCCGTACAGGTTCAGCTGCGAGGCCACAGTGGAACACCACATCAAATCGACCATTTCCTCCTCTGATAAGCAGCTTCCCAGATCTGCTAAAAAGAGCAAGAAGAGTTTAAAGACTAAATGACAATGACATTACTAATTAAAACATATACTAGAAAACAGAATACGTAAGCTATTGTCTACCAGATTGTAATTCTGCAGACTTAGACATGGCTGCACAAAGATTACTTACTTCACTTATAATGTAGATTGCAACAACAATGTCTTGATCCATTCTGGCAGTGTTCAGCATTTGATACAGACACGTGATGATATAATGTGTCATGGGAATAAAGAGTGTAGGCTGGGATGAGTGCAGCATTGCGTGACTGTGAAGCCAACATCCTGTCCTCAGTGAATTCCATAGAGGAGTGTGCGGCTCCTTTGGTTTCCAATGCTTTTTCTAGAGTCCCAGCGAGCGGGGTGTGTGTGTGTCTTTGTGTATGTGGGGAGGAGAGTGACTTGATTTACGTTTCTAGAAGTCATCTCTTGCACTGCAATATTCCACTGAGACTAAAGTGAGAGGATATTTCAGTGTTTGACATTAAAGAGAAGGCAGAGGCAGTGTTTTTACTGATACACAGGAACTGATGTAACTGTCCCTAGGGTTTGATTGCATTGATATTTGGATCTGATGTTACAGCAAAGGTGAATGGGTAAAAGCAAAGCATATTGTCCTGCCCATCACAGGTATTTGAATTTGACCCAAAAGCGCCTCAAAAAAGCTAAATAGTAAATTGTAGTCACTTACACTCATTTAGGACATATTTCACTTACTGCTTATTGAAATTACTACAAAAACATTAAAGCGGGCCATGCTTCTGGACAACTGCTAATTGATGCATAAGGTTTATAGCACTGATAAATTAGTATCTGCCGAATAAAAAAGGCATTTTTCACAGAAAACCTTTTGCATGTCACAGTAGGAAACGCACAGGTGTAAGTAATAAAAGTAGTGATGGCTGAATTCCATTTAGCTGCTTCAATTTCAGGGTCCTGGTAGACTACATACCTTTTCACAGCAGAAGTTTTGACTTGTCATAGCAGGAAAAGCACAGGTGGAACTACTAACATTAACAATAGTTATGTTCTATTAAGCATCCCAGGAGCCAGCATGTGCAATACCAAACCCTGGAACTGGCTCACCTAAATGGAATTCAGCCATCATTAATTACACCTGTGCTTTTCCTGCTTTGGCATGTCAACATATCTCCTGTAAAAATGGCCTATAGTAAATCAATCAATCAAAATGTAATGGATTGTTTATAATTCTATATTTACATTTGTAATTGACATGGGATAAATTTGAATGTATTGTAATGTAATATGGGTCTGAAAAGTAATAGTTCAAAAATAATAATCTTACTTTCTAGCATTACATAAATGTGATAAAGAAACGACTGTAACAATGTATTATATTTCCTTTACGCTTGCTGGAATTTATGACTTCATTAAAGGCTTGATCGATATTTAATTGATGATGTAAAAGTGAACTTTGCTAATGGATGAGGTCACTTTGGAAACAGAGAAGTGGCTTTTTATTGATCCAGCACAAAATGATTTACAAACACTGTGACTAGAGTCAGTTTAGAGTCTTTTTTTTTTCTCAGCATGTGCTTTTCTGGTTTTTGTGTATTCCTGGAATGAAAAGTCCCAAAAAATACTTTTATCAGAAAGTTTTACCTTGCCTGCAATAATTGTGTACAGTTTGTAAAAAGATAATGTAATAATTCTATTGACTGATAAAGTAATAGCTTATAGGAATATAATGAGAATGTACTTGAAGGAGATACTATTGTTAATCAATATTGATTACAGTTAGCTCACAAAATCAAAATGTAGAAAAATGAAAAAGTCTTTAAAATTGTTGATGGGATAAAAGGATATTTGAACATTAAAAGTTTTGAGTTTTGAGACGAATCAACCTCTAGAGTCAATTGAGCTGAAAGTGTTTCCACTGCTCTATATCTGATTAAGGGAAGACCAAACCCAAACCAGACCTTAAGGATAGTTTTAGACAGGCAGAATTTCTCCCACTCTGCTCCTCTCTGGGCTGAGCTATCTGTCATTTGTCCTCTCCTGTGGCTCGAGAGCCAGGCAGCCGTTAGCACAACCCATCTCTTTAATCAAGCTACTGGAGGAGGTACCGAAGGACGTTCTGCTGACCGCAGTATACCTCCTCTCTTATTTTCTCACCCACTGGCCCACCCGCTCTGTGGTAGAGTCCTGAGGTTTGTTAAAGCCTCAGTGGCAGGTGGAACGGTGGTAGTTCACAAGAGGGAGCCTCAGGGCCCCGTGGCTGCTGTGCAACTAAAAATATGTGGGGGGCCCACCACCAATGCAAAGAGAAACCTTCAAGAAACTTTGAAGCAAACCAACAGTCAAAGGATGGAGATTTAAATATGTGCTGCAATCATGTGACCAAACACCACTTGCGTTTATGATCTTTACCTTGCAACAAAGTCTTTGCATTTATATTTACCCTTTCTTTTTGTTGATATTGGTGTCAGCCCTCTTGGGACTATTGGGTGTGGATTCAATCTCTACTTTAACATTACGATGTGAGCACGCTTCAGGGACAACGACAAATCTGGCAAAATGCCAGAAGGAGAAACACACAAAATCAAAACCTCTCCAAAAACATTACAAGAATCCCTACAGCTGTCCCTGTGTGAGACAGATGAATGGCCCACCAAACACACATAAGCACAAATGTCACATACAAGGTCCGTGGACCTCTACAAAGAACACAAAACCTAGCCCAAAAGAGAGCCCAAACATGGCTCAGTGCTGTCAACTTCATACAAAGAAACAATAATTGACTATTCTAAGATTCTCAGCCAGTCACATTAAAATAAGTTTGCATTGTCAGGAGATAAATAAATGTGCAGCAGACGTTTTCGAGATAGATGGAACTTCTAGCTTTGAACCCACTATTTCTTATTTGTTTTCCAAGCTGCAAGACAGTTAATGCACCATCGTATACTCTTACAAATGTGTCATCACTTTGCTGCTTCATCTATTTGCTGTCCACATAGTGACTTTGTTTGTCCATGATGCTACATGTATTTGAAAAGGAGAATCTACATTGACTACAGCATGTCAGTACAGGATGTATTTGTGAGTTCCATTTGTAAGCAACATGCTGGGGATTTGGAAGATTAGTATTCATGCCATCCAAAGACAACAGTATTTTAATTAGCAGCACATAACGTCTAAGAAATGCAAATGGTTTATAAATTATTATGAATAATCAAACACATATCAAATGACTGCATAACAGGGGTTGAGTGGAACAAATTTTTGACACGTTCCCAAGTTATCCACAGGGCAAAAAAATAGACCAACCAATAACATGGCATTTGATTTTTTAAATATTTACGTCATTTTATCTTTGCCAAGAAAATATGGATTTAACAGTGTTAAAGTAAGTCTGGGGTTGACTGCTGTCTACGATATAAGTCAACAATTTCAGCTTTACTTTTACTGTGAAAGATTATCAAGCCTGTGCAGCTGCTGCATCTGTAGGAGAGGCTTTTCATTCTTTACTAGAATAAATGGCAGCAAACTGCTTCGTTTGAAGGGACAAGAGCAAGTCCTAGTCTGCAGCGCCACTGACTTAGTTCAGACACCAGCAGAACTATTGAAAGTAAAGGAGAGGGACAACTGCTACAAATGTTGGAAAACCCTTCTAAGTATTTTTAACAGTGTAAAAGTGATTTACCTGCAGTGGTACACTTGATCTCTTTTTTGGGTCTCCTGCAGGTGTTCAAATGTGTGTATAATGTGGGTCAGTGGGTGTGTGCATGTACAATAATCAGCCCTCCATAATATGAGTTGCTGCTGATTGTTTTGTGTATTTAATTTGGTCTTTGTAGGAAGAGGGAGGTAGGAAACAAGCCCGCTCTGGTTTCTTTTTTATAACACTCCGCATAAACATTTCAGATTCGGAACCCGTTTTATTTATCACAGCTCACATCCACATCCTATGGTAATGGGCGCCACATTTCTAGGATAAAAGGCTATGACGTGTTTGCATGTGCATTGTTGTGCAGGACATTGTTGATAGGGTGACTGTGCGTATGTATATATATTCACAGAAATATGAAGGGGTTCAAGTTGTAGTGTGTGTACAGTACTGTATATGTGTGGGTCTATGTAGATTGTTTGTAGGGGTATGAGTGTACTGTATGTGTTTGGGTCTGTGTGTGGGTGTTTCACAAGCAATGTGGTGAGCTCTTTTTTTCCTGCCAGTGTGTTTGATGGACAGTAGTCCTGCCAAGCATGTGTATGTGTGGGTGTGCATTCGTGTATTTGTGTGTGTGTTTACTCTGTCAAATCTGTCCCACATGTGGGTGTAGGTCTAAGCCCATGCACACTTCCTCTCCTCTCCATTAATGCCTGCCACCACCACACTTGAGCAAAATAGTGTTTGCTAACTTCATTTTGAGAAGATTGGGGTTCCAGATGGATGGAATGTTTCATACAGACATAATTACATAGCAACAATATTACAACAAGGTATTTGTTCTGACATGGGAAGTGATAGCCCAGCATAATTTGTTTTTAATGTAATAATGTGTTCTACTGGGTTGTTGTTAACTCTTTAATTTAAAAGTTAATAGCAGCAAAAAAATCTTTGTAGTAGTATCATAGTAGTAATGTGGTACAATGGATGGGTTTTATAGGCCATTGAAATCCTATTAATTTGAGGCATGTACTTATCATACATGAATATTAATATCTATTAATTGTGTGTAAATGTCTTACAATGGTATACTCATGCTTGAAGTGCAAACAACATCTTAAGAAATTGTAGTGTGATATTGATTTTTCTAAGCTTTTCAAATGTAAAATTTGTCTTAAAAAACTCAAATTCTGCTCTTCTCTTAGAACGCTCTCTTCAAACTCTCTCCTTTCTCCATAAGTTATATTGGTGTACCACAAGGCAATATTATGGGTCATTTGCTTTTTGGTTTTCCTATCTATATGTAAATATTCAGGTTGTCTACTCTATGCTGATGACACGTACCTAAACTGCCACTGTTTTTGAGTTTAGTTCCAGACTAGGATCTCCTGACTTTTGACGACAATGATAAAAGTGAAAATGATAAATGAAAGTCTTAGTTGTGATATCCCTCTGCTTTCTGCATGCATCATATTTACTGAGTGAATATTTATATTTCTGCTTGAATAAAACACATCTATAAACACATCATTAAAAACAAAAGGTCCTACACAAATGTTCTCTATAAATAAAACAACAACAACAAAAACATCTTCATAGAGGAAGATGGTTTTAGCCAAAAAAGCCTACACCACATAACATGGCAAAACACTCATCATGGCTATAAAACCTCATTTGGCTGTGGCTTGTTGTTTATACTTACTGCCCTGTCTGTACCCATCCCAGTCTGCTTCACCAGAGAAGCATGTCATGTCAACAAACATATTTAGGGTCTCTGTCGACAATAGGGCACCTTCACATGGAGAGAATTTCTCAGAGTCAAGACCACTGCTTCTCTCACATTATATCTTGTGCAGTTTTTCATTTGGATACAAGATTGTCTTTGCTAAATTAAATTGGTTGTTGGAATGCCAGGTCATTGCTATGAGCAAGCCAGCTTAGCAAGTTTCCTGACATTCCAAATGTTTTACAATGTCCACTCATGTCACTATAATACATGTTTTCAATCTTCCTGCAGATCTGCAAAGTGTAATCTATGTTTGTAGCATCACAGACCGCTGTTTGTATCAGTGCAAGTTTGCGGTCATGTGTCTCATCTTTTTACCTTTAGACCAGGGCAGACACATATTAGCTCAAGCCAAACTAAATCATTCTGGTTCAACCAAGACATTTAATGGTCCAGTGCTCTTCACTGTGTCGTAAAGCATAGCCTCATGAAAAGCTCAGTGCACAGCAGGTGAGTTTGAAAGGAGACGCTGATCTTGCAAAAAAACATTAAATATTTGAACTGCTCCAAAGGAGAACTGTAGTGTCCTGTACATACAGGAAGGATGAAACAGATTTGCATGCACATTGGGATAAACATATGCTGTGCACATGCATTACATGGAACTGCATATCATTATTTACATAAAATATGAATACACACAAAGGAAACTCAATTGGTGACATTGAAAATAAGTCAAGACCATCCAAAAAGACCACACTCCACAAAAATGTTCCAAAACTGAAATTTGTTCTCACACACTCATTCAGTGTGCATGTATGCACAAATCAAAGCTACAAACTCATCCCTCTTTGACTCCCAAAGGCTAATAGAAAGGAAGACTGGTCCCATTGGAGGAAGTGACCACAAAAGTGGAGAACATCATCGCCACAGCAATCACCGGTTTACTTCACTGAATGAATCTTGATTCAGAGATTCTTGATTCAGACAGCACAATGACTAAGTCTCATCACACAGCATGTTATTTCTCTTTGCTTTTTTGTTTTCACTGATGTAGATGGTAAATTCAATAGTTTTGAAAATAATCCCACTCTTTGGATGTCCAAGTAGGTTGAGGTAGAAAGGTTTCAAATAAAATAAAGACAGAAACCAAATACATATAACATGATTGCATCAGCACATATTAACACATATATTTTAGTTGATGCTTACAGTCTATAGAAAACTTGGTAAAACTTGATAAGACAACAAAGAAGAAAGCGCAGAAAATGATTTTGACTCTCCATTGTCACCCTAAGGATCACCAAGTAATCTCCTCAGGACTCGATATGAGCATCACTCACCCCTCCCTACCTCCTCTCCTACCATCCTATCCTCTGGCCTAATTCAAAGCATCTTGTGGGGCGACTGCAGTGGAGAGAAGGATGTGGCTGAGGCAAATAGAAGAATCATAACAACAGGATCAAAGCAGTCCTGCAAATCTATTCCTTCTGGACATGGCAGCTTTCGCATGAAACAAAGAAAGTCAAAGACAAGACAGACAGGGCGATGCACAGAAAGGGAAGGAAGGGATAAAAGGAAAGAAAAAGAGGAAGGGAGGAAAGGCAGGGTCATGAACTCTGCATCTCAGGGAGAGGGTCGTCGTCAGCACGTGCTGCTGTTTGATTGATGCCCTGCTCCTCCATTCCAGCTTCTTTGTGTCTCTCACGTATGTCGATCACACCCTCTTTCTGCGCATGTGATCAAACAGCTGTTTCAAAACGTATTCATTACTCTGACTAACCATACTGCCTTTTACATTCTATTGTAATACTTTATACATCACTGTTTTTCTGTTTGATGGTAAGCTGAAAAATAAGAGAGCACAAAACAAACGTGTTTGCTGGAACTGGAAATAGGTTGCTAAACCAAATCTTGAGCAATTAATGTCAGTGCCGTGAGTTTATTTTCACGTTTGTATCATCATAGATGCATACATATCGTTCTGCTGATGAGCCGTCATAATCTTACAAGTACACTATCTATGAATTTTTGCCTGTTTTGCCTGTTTTGCACATGTGTCTGAATGAAACATTTTTTACTTCAAGTGTATGATATCCTTTTATTCAGCACAAACTCAGCTATAAGTCTCACTTATCATTTTGGCAATTAAACAAAGTGTAAAGTTGCCAGAAACACAAAATACAAGAAGAAAGATGAAAAATGACAAGCACGCCTATACAAATTTACAAATCTTTATTGATAATTACCCAAGATATTATTATAGAAAAGTTTGAAAAAAAAAAATTCAGTTTTTATATACACAAATACAGTAAGAAACATGAAAGAAATACAACTATAATACAGTCTATTGGCATTTAAAGTGATTTTATTTCAGTGTGTGCTGGCCATTGTAAATCACTGAAAACATTTTCAGTTTTAAAAATGTCTTTGACCATTTTTTTTACAGATATAAATAAGGTACTGTGTGAAAGCCCTACATCAACACTTCAACTGGTTTTCTCAGCTTGTCCCTACATTATATAAAAATAAAGTTATGTTAATATAAATGAAACTTACTCAGTCTATCCCATTTATCTGGTATAGACTGTTTCAAGACAGTCTACTACAAGAAATCGTAAAATTCTTTGCAAGTACTTTCCTGTGGTAATTTTTTGTGGCACCTGTTGTGTTCTTATTTGTTAAACCCAACGCATCTGGCAGTGAAACAGGATTAACCAAACCATGATAAGTATTTGTGGAATCAGGAAGCTCTTGTTTACAATCAATTGTTTCAATTTCTTTCAAACATTATCTGCCTTTGTATGGTCTTTTGTTTTGCACTTCTTTCCTCAGAGAGCCTTTGGCCTTGCTCTAAAGCATCTCTGTCTGGTCTCATTGAGTCCATGTGAAATTTAAGAAAATTAAAAACACAGATGTTTTTAGAATCAGGGGCTCATCCCCAGGACATTTCTACATTTAATAAGTTTGAAATGAGCATACTGATCATCTAGTCTATCAGTATAAATCATATGTTGTGGTAAATACTCCAGCACTGCGATTCTTTCCCTGTGCCCTTCCCTGTTTCATCTCCCTCAAGCTTGAACAAAGATTTCTGCATAAAAACCAGAGCAAGCCAAATCTGCACTCTGCACGAACTGCATATTTAGATCATGAGGCATCGATCCCCATAATTCACATGGTTCTGTCATTTTACACTCAATTTACAATATGCTACAGCTCGGGAATCTACAGCACATTTTCTCAGACATAAAAGAAGAAAGGAAATTAAGGAAAGACACGGGGCAAAATCAAACCAGCGTAGCTGCTGAGATTGGGCACTGTCACTTGGACTGCGCACTCTGTTTCAAAACACATCAAAGAAAATCAGGATTTTGCCTGAAAAACCACAACATGACTAGTATCCCCCCCCTTGTTCCCCCTGCCTTGCAGTTCCCTAGAGGAAAGGGAAATGTTGATTCTGAGAAGTATTATTCCAAAAAAATATACACACTATGAACAAGAGTGAGAAATACATATTCCAGATCCATCAGTAAAACCCTCATGTTTGGATCCAGGCCTTTTTGTTTGACTCTGTTGAGATGCCAGGGGGTCCAGAGGGATTGGCAGGTTTACAGTTGGGGGGTTAGTGGGGCTGTTGGGAGATCGGGGTGTTTGCTTTGCAAAGAGCCACCTCCTGAAAGTCTTTCTGAAACAAAGAAGTCGCTGTGTGACAGTTTAGTGGAAGCTTCCCAGTCACTGTATGGGCCTTTGTAATCACCACAAAAGAACATACCAGCAGAGTAAGTCCATAACTCATCCACACAAACAAACTCTGATGTCGGTAAATGAGGCCAAACTCCAACCCCTGAAGGGTGAGACTTGGCTTTTGCGGTGTAGCTTGATGAAGGCAAACAATGCAGCTGTATGCTGACGAGAGGACGGGACAGGAGACTGGAAAGTGGTGAGACGTTTCGTCCAAGCCTGATATCCCTGCCGTGAAACTTCCCATCAGTGCGCCATACATGGCAAAAGTCTTGATAAATTGGTTTTATGGTAGATTTTACTGGTCATATCCCATTTGTGCTGCTGGGTATTTGTGCAATCACTTTGGTGTAACTCAATGGCGATGACAAAGGTTTGGGATGATTGTTAGATTGAAAGCTGCTGGATGTTATTTTAAATCACTTGGCTTCATTATAAGACCACGCATAGAAACAATCTGTTAACAATTACAATGTAAAATATCTTTAAAAAAAGAATAAGAGTAAGTTATTGATATGACATTTTAGCACAATTAGAATATAATTTTTAAGCTTACTTGATCTATATATTTATGGGACATATAAGCTTGTAAAGACTCCAGTTTTTTCAGTGTCTCACTGACAGCAGTGCTTGGGTGGCCGACGTCAGGGCTCAGATGAACCTTTATGCTGATCTTGTGAAAAACCCTCTGTGGCGAGAGACCCCTGTTTTTTGTCTAAACTTATCAGTGTATGGTTTGACACGGCTGCCAAAGACCTCACAGACTGCCCTTGTAACGACTGAGAAACACAGAGGCGTGAGGAAAATCTCGGCCAAGGCCATCCATGACAGATGGCACGCCACACGGCCTAAAACAATACACAATGTGTCCCTCCTGACTGCCATCAGTACACACTCTTACAGTCACGGCAGGGAAAGAACACACGCTTGCACTGACATCTCCAGACAGCGAAAAATAAACGGACAGATGGAAAAAGAAGATTCATAATGAATACCAGTGGTCTGGGAGAAAGGAAAACTGATCGTCTTCTCCATCATACAGAACGATGTCTACCCGCCGGGTGTCATTGTGTAATAAAGATCTTGCTAGACCTTTTCACTCAAGACCCTTCCATGTGCAGGCTCCCTAAGTGTCATTGGAGAGTTAGCGCCAGGACCATGAAAGTACTAGCCGCAGGTCATTAAAATACCTTTGAGAATATGGGATGCTTATCAAATAATATGAACCACATTGCTCCACTTTCCCCCTGTGTAAATGCAGAGTGGATGTGAGGTTGGGGTAGATATCTCTACCTTTTCAAGTGCTCTTTGAAGTCTGGGCATTGAAACAAGTGCCTGGGAAAGTGGAAAACTTTCTACACAAGTACAGCAGAATGCTGGCTTCTGTAAGGGTCATGACCTGGCTGTGTCTTCTAGTGTCTTGTCTCGCTGTCAGAAAAACGTCAGTTGAGTGGATGGTGTGAATTCAACTCATGGGGGTAAACGTATAGGTCCCTGTGTAAAAACAGCTGTGAACACATTTTGCAACTTAAATTGGCACAGCAAATTTTCTTTATTAGTCATCTTTCCCTAGTTTTTGTGTTTTTTAGTAATAAGGTCTACAGCTGAAATCACTGACCTTAAAGAAAACCATTGGATGTCGCATAAAAATACCAATCATCGTCTCCTCATAAAACAAAGGGATGGACATTCAGAAGAAGGAGGATTTTCCATCACGGTCTTTTTTCCAAGCTTCAGATGTCCAGCTGATTTAACAAGAGGGGAATACCGGAACAGCCCGTCAGTGTGGAATATGCCAAAGTCACTTGGTCTAATTTTTGCAATGGTGCTGTTTAAACTAGAAAAACAACTACAAAACTGTAATTTGTATATTTTCCTTTTGTTAATTGAATTCAAAATGCGGCTTTTTATAGAGTTATATGGACATATGGCCCTTTGAAACCGATGGAAAAGAGAGACAAAGCAGTGCCAGATCACTATCTATTGTTTGAAAAAAAAATTGCAATAACCCTCCATACCCAGATACAGCTGGGAACAACAGTGGTGGCTCAAAACTCTGGGAGATTTTAGCAGAAGAACAGAGAAAGTGAAGTTTCATGTTATTTTGATGACAGATGTCATATCGATGTGAGCACATGGCAACAGGAGAAGGACCCAAACACAGACAATCAAGGCAGACAGGGACAATTATGGAACTCATCGGATTTACTGCCAAGTGAAGGTATATAGCTTTCAGACAGGCAGGTGGGTGTGGGTACAAATACAGGGTCAGGGTCCAGTGGCTTGAAAGCAAAGCTGCAAAGCAACATAACATCTTTGAGAATCTGGCAAGGAGTGAGGTGAATTGGGCTGGTTAAATACTGCAGGGCTGACGAGGGAAAGTGGAAACGGATGAGCAGGTGGGCAGGGTAGGTCAGTTGACTGGTACTGGAAGGAAAGGGGTTACTGCAGGGCATGAGGGAGTGGCGGGAGTCAGAGTCAGTTATATGACTGATACAGATGGAAAAGTCAGAGGGCATCTGCTGGAGGAGCAGAAAATGGCAGTGAACGGGTTTGGGGAAGTGGGAATGTGGCTGGAGGGAGGGACAGAAAGGCAGAATTTGACAACAGAACATCTGAGAGATTTCATACAAAACTTTAAAATGGCAGCTACAGGCAGTAGTTTTTCTTAATTCATTTAAAATCACAAAAATGCTTGTTTCTGTTTAAGAACCAATAGAAATGGAATATAGAGTTACTTTGAGTATAGCACTAACGTCGCATTCGATTAGCTGATCGGCATCAGTTGCTTCATTCATGCTTCACAATCACTGTCTCATTCATCAGCTGCTTGGTTACCAGCTGACTAATAATATCCAATCGTATTTATGCAGTGTACAGCACAGCCATTATAGCCTGAGACTTGTCACTATTACTCTGCTCACACACTCATGCCAACACCCTTTATTGCTGCAGCTTCTTCCACAGCCCCCAACTTCCTCCTTATGTGCTCGTTTTTTGGTATTTTTGATATAACAAGAACGGTCCATTTACCATGTTTCAACTCCTTAAATAATGGACCTCCCTAATAACTGTTTTTTACACTACTAGCTTTTAAACAGTATCATCTTATCCATAAATATAATTTAATTCTGTTGATCACAGAAGAAAATTTGCATTCTGTCAAGAACACTGTGAAATTATGAAAGTATTTCTATTATGGTAAATGGACTGTACTTGTATAGCGCCTTTCTAGTCTTCCGATTACTCAAAGCGCTGTCACACTACACATAAAATTCACCCCATTCACACACATCCATACACTGACGGCAGGAGCTAACTGCCCATCAGTACAGGTAACCTAACCATTCACACTCACACACCGAAGGCACAGCCCTCGGGAGCAATTCGGGGTTCAGTATCTTGCTCAAGGACACTTCGACATGTGGGCTGGGGGAAGCTGGGATCGAAACCGCCGACCTTCCGATTGGTGGACAACCTGCTCTGCCACAAAGCCACATAATATATTCCAAAAGGTGGTTTTCAAATAAAATTGTCCCCCTTGACATTTCTGCACTGCACATTAGTGACTTGATGCCTGTTGTTTGACTCATGTTCCACTCTAGATGCTCAATTCCTTCATAGTGCAGTTTAATCAGATATTGAGTAAACAGGTCCAGGGTACAGCAGCCTGACGCCACTGTCTGTCTTTAACATTTTCCTCTGACATTCTCAGTCAGCCCGCCTTGGAATTCCTCCTGCATGGCTCACACTCCTCTGATTTGGGCCAAGCTGGATCCCCTGGGGCCCATCTTCAGGAGGAAATTATTTTTCATAGACCCCGAAACACTGCGACTCTTGCCAGTTCGGCCTCAACCCCCTTGTGCTAGTCTCCAGGTTGTAAGGGCGAGCAGGTCACAACCCGGGGTATAGTTCTGGTCCACCCTGTGGCTCATGTGCCTTTGTTCCCTCCATAGCACAAGGTTAGGTTGTATATTATCTTAAATGTACCAGCCTGGCCTTCTCAAAACAGTAGGAGCATCCAATCCATCTTCACTGGGTCCCTTCAGAAGCTCTTGTCACGCTTGTTACTTATGTTACATTTCAAATTGGAGACAGTGGTTTTATTGTCAAACAAGGGTTTCATGTTGTACAATTAAACTTAGTGATTTTAGTGGTTAGAATTTGGGACTGGGAAACCCTTCCCAAACATATTTCACTTCAAATAATCTGAAGTGACTGAAAATACATTTTTGCTGTTGTTGTGGTTTCCTTTATGAGCCACACACAACATTTAAAAAATGTGTTTTTGACCAGTTTTGCTGTAGCTGACTCTTTTTGATGTTAATCCAATGATCGGAAGTTTTCGGTATCCACTCTAATTCATTGTGTGACATGTCATGACTTTTGCTTCAATAATGCAATGACTCATCAAATTGGCTAGATGGCTCCAGTGTTTCAGGTGACTCAGCAGGAAAGCCCCTGACACAATTGATCACAGTGGCTTTGCCTTAGTCTTAAATGTTTTGCTCATTTTCACAAGACACTCAGAACTACATTTCTCCCACAAGACAGAAGCTCAGAGGAGACAAAGGAGAGAGAAGGAGGAGACAAGGGGCTTAGTGGAGCTTCTGTCACTGTCTGCATCACCACGTTGTCATTAAATATAAAAGTATTCATTTTTGATGAACAGTTCTAAGTTGTTTCTCAAGTGCTTTGATTGAATACAAAATTGAATACCATGCCTAGGCAAGGGACATTCTAATGCTTTTAAAGGGATAGTTTCCATTCCCATATCCTTCCATTCAGTGTGAAGCTACAGCCAGCAGACAGTGGGTTTAGCTTAGCACAAAGACTGAAAGCATTGGGAAACAGCTAGCCTCGCTCTGTCTTAAATAGGGATGGGGATTGAGGTTCAATAAGGACCCGGTTTCCAATTTCTCAAAACCCGAAAATCAATAAGGTCTGAGCTCATCGATACTGCTATCGAGACTAGCGGGTCCTACAACGTAATGTTATAGCCATGTCATTTAAATCAAATCACTGGTGCACAAGCCTAACTTGATTGTCTAATAACATTTTTGAATTCAATTGAATTGCCTCCCAACCACCAATAAACTAAACAAAGAAGAGTTGAATTGCCTCACTCGTTTGCTTCATTTCTCATTTGGTCAATTAGTTGCTTGTTAGGATGGCGTGCAAAGGCTTGGCTACTTTTCAGTAAAGCCAAAGATAAGGAGGTAGCGAAATGCCATATACTGTATGTTCTAAGTTAATTTCTTGTAAGGGGGGGAACACAACGTCAATGCTAAAGCACTTCAATTGATGCACATTAATTAACGCCAAAATGCAAAATACTGCCAACTCCAGCTGCCGACAATTGTCCTCCAAAAACATACATTTCATCATAGTGTTTATTATCAAAGCACTATTTTTAGCTCATCAATGTCTCTTCTTCATCATGGAAAAAAGGTCATTGATGAACATTTTAACAAAATTGATACCTGTAATATCACTGCAATTTATTCAGGTTTCTTATCTTCTCTAGCTAATTTGGGGTGGCCAGCTGGGCAAGCAGCCTCTTCACAGTGTCCATGAAGAGGGATTGGAGGACAGATGAAAAGATTATGGTAACTCAGGGGATGAAGGGGAAAGATGGTGGTAGAGCGACTTCTGTAAAGCCAGGACAGAAGCTCCTGTGGTATCTGGCAGACCAGGGAAGAAGCCTTGGAGTGCTGGCTGTCTTTCCTTTTTTCCATCTCTGTTTGATTCTTTCCTTTCTGTGTCTTCCTTGTCCCTCTCTATCTTTCTTTCGGTTCATTCTCTATTTCAGTTTTTCTCATTCTTTCCACCCCCTTTTCCTCATCCAACTGGGGCAGGCGAAATACAATGAATCATTGATACTCATTTTTCTCTCATGGATGCATTTTCCAGCTCCTGGGAATCTAATTTCCTGTTTCTGCTCCTGTCAACTGATTGGTGTTTATGTTTAGCAATCTGTTTCTTATAAACTTTTTGTTTTCCAGTCTTTATTCCTTCTCTCCTCCACCCCACCTCTTTCTCTCTGTCTTTTTTTTCAGTTTTGCACGCTATTGTCCATATGAAATGTTCCAAGATAAGGCCGACCTTGGCAGCAGTTAAACCAGTTTGAAGATGGCAACACCGAGAGCATGAGCCATTCAATCCAATCCAAACGTCCATATTGGGGAAGGGGTGTGCGTGTGTCGGAGGTGGGGTGTTCTCAAATGGAAAAAGCACATTACTCAAGTCAACTTCTTCTTACACTCTTCACATTGGAGATTGTAAACTTGAGTAGATTAACTATTGTTAATTTAGATGTCACATTAATCCCCATTCAGTGCCATTTATCCCACATTTGACATTATAATAATGGTGTGCAAACATAATGCACAAAGAGGGAATCTGCTTTGATAAAACACTTTTGAAAACAATTTTAATAGGCACAAAACAGACCCATCTTCAGCTCATGGTGTGTCGGTTCCTCTTTTCTTTCTCAGAGTGTGAAATTACAGCATCGTGCCTGAAGCGGCGAGGGGTTAGAGGTCAATTATTGTTGCACAGCCTTTATGGAGACTTTCATTTGTTCTGCCCAGAGTGGAGGCTTTCTGTCGAGGAAAACAGGCCGACCTCTGAGGAATCAGTAGAAACTTGCATCTGGACCATAATCCAATTAAACCTTGACAAGGGCAACATTTTCTTTACTTTGTTTATCTGGGGAATATTTGCTGAGCACATGTGCTCCTTTTCACTAACGCCCCGCTTCACAACTGTACAGTTAAAGACATTCACACCTGGGAGCTGCCCAGCACAACCACAGTGTTGACTGCTGAGCAGATTCACTTGGAAAATTGGGGGTTAAGTGCCTTGCACAGCGGACCCTGGATGGTGGTTGTGAAGGGAAGAGAGAGTGGTTTCACTTTTACCAAACAGAATTTAACTGAGCTGGTGAGAATTTGCCAGAAATGTTCAAAACCTGGTACCCACGCTAAAGCGATGCTGACAGCAAATATTACAGATTACATTACACAAAATGTTAATTTACTCTGAAAAAGCTGTGCGACACAACGTAGGGACATTGATTCATTGGCAGTTTCACAAGCATCTAACATATACAGAACCCACTTAAAGCAATAGTTCAACATATTGGCAAATACACTTATTTGCTTATACGGTATAGAAGCTACAGCCAACAGACAGTCATCTTAACTTAGCATAAAGACTGGAAATAGGGGGAAATAACAAGCCTGGCTCTGTCCAAAGGTAACAACATCCACCTACTAGCACCTCCAAAGCTCACATGTTGACATCAAGCTAACCCGGAGCTCGCTGTAGTTTTTACCATACAGACATTAAAGTAGTCTCCTCAGCTAACTCTAAGCAAGAAAGATAAATTCTTTGGTGCCACTTTGGAATAAACATGGGGTCTATGAGGCGGCGCCACAGGGAGCAAGGAAAGCGCCTATCACGTCTGCAAATGGATTGGAACATTTGTGGTGTTGCTGCTCTTATTTTCAACGCTGTTTTCTTTTACTTTGTGATTTTAAATCGCTCTGGCATCATTGCTAATGTGTGTTATCTGGTGATATTATTTGATGCAGACAGTGGGGCAATCGGGGGGTAAACGCTCTCCTCCACTGCGACTGTCAACCAGCAAATCAGCCTCTTATGGAAACCAGACGTTTAATTGTTCTCAGATGCTGAAGCTTTTGGTGTCAGCTGCAATGTGTGACGTTGCTCAGTTCTAAGGTTGGATTAATTCACTGTCGTTGATTAAAAATGCTTGCGTGCTTCGCAAGCTTGAGGTCTTAATGACTGAGGGGGCAGATCAGGCCACGGTCAAAGTTGTGGCAAAGACAGGAAAGAATTATTGAGAATTGTTTGTACCTATGAGCGGTAAACAGATTAGTAAGTTTCAGTGTTTGACACGCTTTCAATCACACAAAAGTATGCTTAATGGACTTTCAAATATGTGCATGTTATTGTGAGGCAAATTTAACTCATGTGCTATCTGTGTAGGATAAAATAAACCATAAAGACGACTTGGAAAATGACTGTAGCTGATGCTCAGTTAAAATGTTTTAGTGTATAGAGTTGAAAAGCTGAAGGATGGTGTGGAAAGAACAAGCATCAAATTTATAATTTCGTTCTAATACATAAAATCACCTATCTTACCTAATACCTAATCTTCCAAAAATGTCGACAACTCCAGCTACTGAAGTGCATGTGTGTTTTTAACACACTCACATTGGATCCACAATATTTAGTGGCGGCTCGTTATATAATGATTTCCAAAGAAAACTGCTGTTCAGTGTTTCAGAAAAGAACAATTTAAATATATGAATAGGCCTACCTTACAGGTCTACTTTGCTTACATTGGATAATTCGGTGTGTGTTTCCATTCACCAGCTTTAGATTTGGTTATATAAAAATGCTCATCACGCTCATGTGAGCCTGAGCTGAAAGCAGCAAGAGTTTGCTGGAAGTCGGACGAGAATCAATCATGAGCTGTATGTCTCGTCTTCTGCTGCAATATGAAAATCCACCATCAGTCCACTGTCTCTCCAGCATTTGGTGGATGATTTTAAAACTCGGTCAATCATTTCTTGATCGTTCGTCAGCGTCTAGTTTTACCTGTAAGCTCGACCACTGTGCTCAAGCTGCGGTGGACTTCCAATGTTACAAACGCTGACCACTGAGTGACCAGTTTTAGTCTCCGGAGCACCGCTGTGCAGTTGTGATTCCTCTGCAATATGGAGGTTTGGCTCGATCGTGCAAACAACTTGAAGAAGAATAATAGAGCCATCATTCTTCTTTCAGATGGGACTTGTTTGAAAAAGCTCTCTATATGTTTAACAGCCTAACCTTCCTCCTTTACGCACCCACTCTCTTTCCTTTCTCTATATCCTTGGCAAGAGCAGGAATTTCTCTCCTGGCTGATATGTTTTTGTCATATGCCACTTGAGTCATGCATAATCGGCAACCCCCTTTGGCACATAATATGGCTTTCCTGGACTATATACTGTATATTCTAATGCTATATTGCTGGATTATTTGTCATCATGGAAATAATATACAAATGAAAGAATAGAAAAAAATGTCGTTATACATTTTCTGTTGTCCAAGGCATGGGATCATAATATTATTTTTCGGGGGTAAATACTCACTCTTGATTGTAAGGGTGTTTTGTCATAACTCAATAAATTCAAAGGAATTTGAAGAACCTTTTCAAGACTGTTCCTTACATGCCATATGGCTAGTTCATAAAGATGTATGGTGAGTGACTTCTTCCAAAAAGCATTTTCATAAAATCATTAAAATTGCCATAAGCTTTATCACAAAGGGGGAATTCTTGCTCATGTTCATCAAGTATTTAGACAACAACACATTCATTGATGTTTTGGTTTTGCAATTGTATTACTTTGGATGCGAAATGATGCAGCTAAGGGTTTGGGTTCTGGTGGAGTGAAAGCTTGGCTCAGTAATACAAACTTGTGATGAGCTAAGCGTGTCCTTCCGTCTTCACCCAAGGAGAATGTAAACCATTCATATGCTTTGTTGGTTTTTGAAGGTGACCTCAGTGCAGTCAGTGTATGTTGCTCGATCATATGGTCTAACGAGTCAACTGGTGTCACCGTTTCATACTGAAATGAATCAGGGTACAAGTGAGTTTAAATTAATTAAATTATTTTATAAAAACATTCAGAAGCACACCCATCTTTTTGTTTGTTGAAAAAGATAACATAACCAGGGGAATTTCTTGAAAGGTGCAGCCATTATTAAAAAAAAATGACTATATAAACTATTGACCACGGTAAAAGATAATTAAAAATGTAAAAAGAGGACAAAAAGACGTTTATTTGTTACTTGCACAGAAGCTTGTTTGAAAATTATAGTGGGTTTCCATTTTAATATAAAATCTACATTTCAAAATAAATTTGCTATACAGAGATTAAGTTGTTATTGCTTTATAGCTTGATTACGTTCATACTTAAAGGATTAGTTTGATACTTTAGCTAGATATCTAGTTAACAATGATCAGGGATAAATGCAAACAGCATTTTCTCCTTTCATTAAGGGAAGGATCAGTCCCATCACAGACGTGGAGCATCTGTCACCAGAGGGAAAACATTCATCTGAACAGAAGAAAACAGATAATTGGATTATCAGATAATCACCCAGTTAACTATAGAGTGACATAAGAGATGCTCCCTGTTTGCATTCATTGTTTAGTCTGTCTCGTTTCTGAGCATTTAACAACATATTCACCCTCTGTGTCAAATGTGCTCTATCCCCAATTCAGCCATGGCTATCTGCTTTAATCACCTTGCTTTGGATACAATATCCTATCCACAACTCGACCTGTGAAAACAGAGAATTGTCCCAAGTGTGAATGTCCTAAGCGACAGCGTTTCTTTTCAGCTCTAAATCAAATCCAGAGCAGACTCCACTCTAACCCTGAACTGAAAAGACCGAACAGAAAAAGAGTTTCTTTCATTTTCTCTTAATCAAGAAGGGAAACGTGCGACACCTTGCTGACCTGAACAGGGTCAGGACAAAGAGAGATGAAGACAACTGGTGCAAAACAAAGCGAGCAGCTGGTCCTTAGGGGCAGTGTGTCCACCGGCATGTCTCTGCAGTGACCTAAGACGCCCTCGTGCCTGTTAAGACCATCTCCTGAGTATCAAGCCTGTCTATGTGCGCGTGTGTGTGCGTTTGTGTGTGTGTGTGTGTGTGTGTCTGCGTGGACCTGACAGTGTTTTGTTCCAAAGAAGTTGCAGGAGGAGCATATTCACATCTGGTCTCAGCAAGAGTGTCCCTCATAAATGATACCTACAGGCTACATAACAAAATCAGCACTGCTGGAAATCATCCATATACCAGTCCGTCTCTGTCTGAGTGACATGTTAAGATAGACTGGAAAAGGTTGAGCTCCAAAAGTGATGATCAATGATCATCCATTTCGATTGAAAATAACTGATTGAAAATAACTGTATGGCATCATGTGACTCATAGTAAATATCAGATTAAATCCCTGCAGCATATGATGTTTAGGTGTTGCGTTCTTCTGCCTGATTTACCATACCATCTACTTTGCTTTTATGTTTCTTCCTCCACTCAAACATTTAAAGGGGAACTCCACCGATTTTACACATGAAGTTCAGTGTACAACTCACCCTGCGAAAAAACAGTTGTGTAATGTCTAACCCTGATGACGTCTTCAGGGTTATTTTAGTTTTGTCTTGAGATTAAAAATCTGTAACAGAAAGTCTGTGTTAAAAATTGGAGATGTGCGGTTTGACATTTGTGGGCACTTGTGAAGCAGGGCTGGTGTAATGAAAGACATTATCACGTTGCATTATGGGAAATGTAGAATCCAGGGTTTCTAGGGAATGACACATTCTAAGGGCCTAAAAGTGTCAGGATGTCTCATATTATATTCATACTCTATGTTCACATTTCAGCCTCTGCTACTTCAGTTTTGAACTTTTTTCCTTTTTTAATACATTTCTTAAAAGCCCCCCAACATTTTAGAAGCGCAAAACTTGTTCCTTTCAAAAGCAGTTTTGGCTACTGCGCCGATTGAGGAGTACCTCTACTTCTCACCATTTTTCAGCGGGGGAAAAATGTATGGTGCTGCATGCTTACATCATACTATGCTATGATTTTGCCAGCTAAAATAGAGTACACTCTGTCAAAATCCACCGGATTGTCACTCCAATTTTGGTAGTTACCACCTGCAGTGTATTTGGTTGTAAAATGCTGTTGTCACTCATTACAAAAATATGTGTGAACTTGACCGGGTCCCCACGCTGATTTGATTCTTACTCTACAAAAAGGCACAGTCCACGGTAACAATTTGGGGTTCAGTATCTTGCCCAAGGACACTTCGACATGTGGGCTGGGGGCAGCCTGGATCGAACTGCCGACCTTCCAATTAGTGGACAACCCGCTCTACCACTAAGGCACAGCCGCCCGCCCCCAAGGCCCAAGACCCGGTTGAAATGACTTTTTTTATGGGTTGAGTGCGTTTCATCATCCTAAACCTTGGAAATATGCTTTACAGTTTCTAATGAAGAAAATGAGCATCGTGTTTGACAGAAAAATCCATTATTGCAGTCAGGTGATTTTAGTGGGGAGTCATATTGACATCTGGTATTCCACAGGTGTCACCACAGATGATTGCAGTCTCCACATTCCCACAGATCAGTCGTCTCCCATAGGCTCTGTGTCCTTTCACACATTCCAAAGAGACCCACACCAAAAGTCTCATAACGAATGCCCAGATTGGGATTAATGATTACAATAGTGGAGTAAAGGGGAAGCTTATGATGTGTTGTACACATGTGCACATGTATAAAGTCATATTATCTAAATACCACCTGTTGTCATGCCGTGTATACTCACCCATACTGCAAAACTGATGTGTTTTTATCAAGCCAGGGGCTCACATCCAGCTTCAGGCTCTCGCCAGTCCAGGGAGAGGGGTTGTGCCCCCGGAGGGGTGTTTGCTTAAGGCCCACTTTACGACCATGATGCTTTTTCCAGACCTAGACCTGGGCCTGAAATGCAGACAGGAATGGGCACGGAGCCAGTGAGCTGCTACTTAACTTTAGGAATCAGAATCAGAGTCATTTCTTTGGCAGGTTTCGTAGAAGTACCAGAGTTTGTCTTGGTGGCACACGTCACTCAAATGACAAGGATCACACATCAAGCATGTGTTGATGCAATAACAGTTTATAGGAATTGAATGTTACCCCAAATCCACAAGTACTTCACTTGCAAGCGAGATTTGCATGCAATCAGTCAAGGCATTTCCTGCATTACTTTCATTCAGTTGACTGGCGTGCCCTTTGAAGCTGGGCACATACTGTTCGTTGCATTAATGCTGATTGTAACTTACCTTTAAAGGTAAAAGGCCTGGGGCTATCTGAATCCCAATCTGCGGTCAAGGGTAACTTCTGCTCTGAGCTATCGCTTCAATGTGCCGTGACACTCTAATGGCTCAGTCCCAGCGCGGATCAAAGAGCTGTTTGTGTCCAACGCTGAAGATTACACTTGGCTGCTATGCTATTCTCTCATAGCAGCCAAGACAGATCCCAGAGGCTTTCCGAACCAAGATGTTTATCAGCCTTGTACCCAAACAAACAAGATGTGCGTCATGAACGGAACCATGAAACGTTAACCTTTCTTTTTGTTGTTGCATTGATTGCTAGTGGACTATCTCATGTCTGCTGGTCACAACTTTCACTGTGTGTGTGTGTGTGTGTGTGTGTGTGTGTGTGTGTGTGTGTGTGGCCGTGCGTGTGTGTGCATGAGAGAGAGAGAGAGAGAGAGAGAGCCAGAGAGGAACATAAAATGAGGCAGAAATAGAGACAGACTTTGCCAAAGTGTTAAAAAGACAAAAACATGCAAAGAGAAATAAAGAGAGAAAGGTTTGAACAAAGCAGCACCCTTATTGCAATGCATTTTGGCACTGATTCTGAAAACTCCATCAGAGTTTAGAAACACAGCTCAGTAATTTGTAGGAAATGACACAATGTTATGTGTGAGCTAACAGTGTCCACTCTAACCCCCTCCCCCAAAATATGTCACTGATTAAAAGTCGTAATATTATAAAGGACATGAAAGAGCAGATGTGGATCAATTCAGATGTGCGTTTCATTCGCAGTTGCATTAACTTCCTTGTTTTCCACCCAGTAACTCCCAGGTGGGAAACAGCTTCAAAACCGCAGTCCTAATTGCGAGCATGTGGCCCTGCGCTGCGTCCAAGGCGCACTTGACTTTTCCGCGCTGTCCGGTCCTCTGGGCTGGAAGCCCTGGACGGGATTTTACAGCACGTCCGTCGGAGGAACACATTTGGGCCGAAGTGTAGCCCGCGTGTCAATGAGTTAAGGCACCACACACCAAGCGAGGCAACTGTTTATAGGCAAAAAAACAAAACAGATTCCACGCCTCAATCAGGCATATAAAAGCCAAATATCCCCATTTCAGCTACCCACCAACCAGTGCTGAGTTTTTTTTTTGGTGCTTTTTTGGTTCAAATGTTCTGCTATCGTTCGTTCTTTTCAAACCCTTCAGCCCCCTTGAATTGTTGTAGAAACAATGAGGCGGATCTGAATCTGACAGGCGCGTCTCTTCAGCCCGGACCAAACCCGTCAGCTGGGGGAGAGATGCCGCTGGCAGACTGGCAGAAGGTCCTGACAGGGCCTGCACCTCTCAACGCAGGCTGTCCGCTGTTCTTCCAGTAATTAGGAAGCCAAGCAAATAGACTGTGATGAGCCAATTTGTTTTGCTATGATGAGCTGTAAAACGTGTCCGCCTGGACAAGCTGAGTCTACAGAGTAGATCCTGGGTCTAAAAGCCGCTTTTATGGAATGACATAATTTAACTTGCTCCTGAATTATTTTCATTTTCCAGAACTAAGACACAATACAGCTGATAACTAGTTTATTTTATGCAGGGCCTTCACATAGCCTCTTTTCTTTGTGGTTTAACCGTATCAGAGCTCGCACTATATCACACTTTGATCGCAGGCCAAGCATTCCAGTGTGCAGGCCTTCCTGTTCCCATCCATGCAGTTTAAACGCCACAGAGAGCCAAAATGCCTATATTCTGGCGACTGGGTAGAATGTGTCACCTTCATTAGCCAATTAAAAACCCCAATCGCCAGATTAGAGGTCATCTGGGATTAGAAATGTAAAGAAAGCGAACTCGATGACGCGTTAATCTGAAATCCGTCCATTTTCAACACTTGTCTCGGTCGTGCCAAATGGAGGCTACACTCCAAACGGTTTTATCGACACTTGGAAAAGTTAAACCAAGACGCTGGGCTCGATAACAACACACCCATTAATCAGGACGTTGGATGGAAAAGGGTTAGAGCAACACTGGAACTGTGGGCCCATTTACTATTGCAACGCAATCCGTCGGGAAACAGCAGCAACTTTGATGCGTTTCCTGAAAACAAATACTGAGGTCCCTGCAGGGAAATGCAACTCACCGAAGAAGAAGAGTGCCGATGTGATTGTGGCTTTTTTTTAAAATTTTTATTGTTCGTTCAGTACAAAAAAACAACTTGCCTGTGCCTCAGCTTCAAAAAACATTCGTTCTGGATTTTCTGGATGAAATCCCATCTGTAACTATTCAGGAGGAATTAATTATTCCAGCGCCTTATTAAACTTGGATACATCTAACACCTAAAGGAAATGGGCATAAAGTCGAAAATCTATTATACAACCACTACAATAGGCTACATCTTTTTTTCTGGCAAGAGCGCAGAGAAACCTTTGGGCTGCAGGGGAGCGTGAGGAATCCCGTCACATGGGTGAAGTCGTCACACAGCTCACATTTCAACACCAGAGGGCGCTGTGTAAAGACTCTGACAGCTGCATGTGCAACCCCACTGTTCAGAAGTCATTTTGCTCTTGGCATGCAGTGCATGTCACTGTAATCTGAGGTGAGAATAATTGTCATAGTGTTCAACCATAAAAGCAAAAACAAAAAACAATACTAATTAAACTGCACTATGTATGGAATAACACTTTAATAAGTATGTTCAGTTATATTATTTTTGCACAGAATACAGGCGAGAAATTGATTTTTGATACCTAAACCAAAGGCCTGTACTAAGGGCAATAGTCACATGTTACAACTGGGTGAAGCGTGGGCCTATGGGATGCAACAAAACGGGCTGGCACCCCCAGGGGTTTATTTGTGTCAGGCCTGTGATGCTGCAGGGGCCTCGGGTCAGGCTGTGTAGCTTATGTCTGTTAATGTCACAACATGTAAACTACGTGGAGCCAGTCAGTTGGGTCCATTCATGTTGCGTTTGGTTTTGAATCGAAACTGAAAACAAGTCATGGTTCAGGATGAACTGTTCGTTTTGTAGTTGTTCACTTAGACTTGTGCTTCTAGCATGTTGGTCTGCATGGCCTTAACAGTCTGTTTTGCCCACGGTCAACTATTGGTTTAGCCTATTTGGTATTTGTTCATTATTGCTGTTCCTGTTTTTTTTTTTTTTTTTTTTTTTTTTTTTTTTTTTTTTTTGTTTTTTTTTTTTTTTTTTTTTTTCATGCACTGACACTGATGAAGGCCTGGTATTCAAGACATCTGTTTAAACAAATCGGACTTTAAACGTGAGCGTGGAAAGCCTCTACTTTGATGCGTGTTCTAATTTGGTGAAAAATAGGATGGGACAATTTAGCGCGCGCACTGTGCCAACTTCTCCCGGTGATGGGGCAACTTCTCACAAATGCACGCTCTGTACTTATAAACCATTTATGACTCTACGTTAAAGTGAGAAGCAAACATCCAAAGAGTAGCCATATACAAGTGTGCACAAGGATATATTATTTAATTTGATATGGAACAATGAGTGGCTGTGATGTAGGCTACTGAGACCCAGAAATTGAACTGGAAGCGAAATGCGCGACAAGATGGCCCGCTCTCCTTTAACATTAACAGGCTGAAATTAAAATGCAATTGTCTCGATCCCCTGCGAGGCTAAAATGTGTGGTAATGCCACCGACTGTTGAAGCTTCACCTGTCTTCGTGCTATTAGTCTGATAGATCAGCTGCTGCCTCCTGATAAAGACTCTGTCTCGCAGCGAAAGGCCCCATGCCGCCCGTGTTTACTGCAACAAACAGATCCCCTTTAAATTAGCATCCCGAAGGACTTTGTCAAATCAAAACCACGTGTTAGCAAACGTACAGCCTTCTTGAATTAAAGTTCATCCCCCGAGCTGCCCTCCATCCAACCTCGAAGAAAGAACTGGCTTATTTGATTAACCCCAGCGTAATTACAGCGTGCATCCTCCCCATGGTTTGCCATTTAGTCAGTCATATCATTTGCACATTAGGAGCGTATTAATGTGGCTACTAGACCCAAATTATGTGGGACGAGTTGTGGCGATACCGCGGGAATATTTTACATCTTGTAGGTCTGTTTGGTATCTGACTTTATTGCGTAAAAATGTGTCTGGACCAGAATAAGCCCAAAGGCAAAACATATAAGCAAATGCCCCTTTTCCCATTAAGATCTCGTTACATTTTGTACTAACAAAGAGCGTTCGTGTGTTTCTGACAGTGGTGTCTGTTGTCAGCTGAGCTTTAATAGATAGAACAATCCCATTCAGAGGCCACCGGGCTTGCATGGCCTGCTGCGCCATGATGTTCAGCACAAGCCCTTCAGTGACTGCTAAATATGGAGTGTTTTTTGTCAATATTAGCGGGACTACTTTGGGGGGGGGGTTATAATTGGACACGTGTTTTCCCTGCTTTTTGTCGTTTGGAGATCAACTGATTCCTTTGTAATTCGTTTTTAAAGCAATGAGCGATTCACAAGGAGGGGTAAAGTGTTCTTAAGAGCTTCCTTTCAGCCTTTAGAATTGGCCAGAGCAACCCGCCGAGAGACACGGAGGCGGCCTGGAAGTATTTAATCCAGGAGATGTGCCCGCGAGGCGGTCACACAGCAGAGATCCATGCACGTGCAGGTAGGCAGTTACCCGCGCCCTGTCGTCTGCCCTCAGAGACGTTGTCCATCACTCCTGCAGTTCAATTTCCCTGCCTGAAAAAGAACAACAATTTCACTTTGCTTCTCAAGCATGGAGGACGTGCTTTTTGACTTCGACCAGGATGGCACCACGGATTTTGCATTTTGGGGACAGATGGACCAAAACTTCCAGTTTCAGACCCAACTGGACACATTCCTGCTGGACTACACCGCAGCCACCGGCCAGCTCTCGCCCTGGTCCTCTTTCGGCAGTCAGTCCATGTTCCCGGACTCTCAGCTGACCTTCACAGACCTCGACGTGCAGTCTCCGGAGGCGGGCCTCTGCGCTGATGGAGAAAGCTCCTCCGTGGACGAACCCCTGGAGGTGGCCAAGCGCAGGGCGCGGCGGCTGGTGGCCCATCAGCCCTACAAGGTGCAGCGGCATGCCGCCAACATCCGGGAGAGGAAGCGGATGCTGAGCATCAATTCCGCCTTCGAGGAGCTGCGCTGCCACGTACCAACGTTTCCGTACGAGAAGCGGCTGTCGAAGATAGACACTCTGAGACTGGCCATAGCCTACATCGCCCTGCTGCGAGAGATCCTCATGTCAGGCTGCGACCCCAAATCCTATGTGGACGAGTGCATGAAGAATGGCTACAAGAATCAGACCAACGCCATCTGGAACACAAGTGGTGAGCTGGTCACCGTCATTATCCCACGATAAAAGTGTCATTAACTAATGAGTGAGTCTGAAGTTGCAGATGAGATTAAGCCAAACTTCAGCCAATTTGAAGGTGTTTACAGGAACATTAGGCCTAATCATAACATCATCGATTATCAAGCCATGATTTCAATAAAGCATCAGTCTGAAGTCATCCAGATTTTTGCTAAATGTTCGGGCATTGTTGAACAGAGACTGTTCTATAAGAGATAACGTAGATTTTTTTTTTTAAATATTAGAGACCCTACTTGCTCATTGCTTACCACATTATTAAAGGGACAGTTCACCCCAAAATCAAAATGACATATTTTTCCTCTTGCCTGTAGTGCTGTTTATCCATCTAGATTGTTTTGGTGTGAGTTGCAGAGTTTTGGGGATATCGGCCGTAGACATGTCTGCATTGTTTAATATAATGGTACTATATTGTACTTGGCTTGTGGCACTCAAAGCACCAAAAAATACATTTTAAAAACTCAACAGCAATATCTCTTTCCAGAAATCATGAACCAGTTACTCAAGATAATCCACGGACCTTGTTGTGTGCAGTTTAGCGTAGGAAACAACAAATCTGATCTCCGAACCTCGGCAACTCACACCAAAATAATTTAGATGGATAAATAATTCTACAGCTAAGAGGAAAAATATGTATTTTTGATTTTGGGGTGGACTGTCCCTTTAACATAATAGATGTTTTACATTTATTTTCCATTTAATCCACTACATGTCTGCATGAAAAGAAGTCCTGAATGAATTCGCTGGTCATAAACACACCAAAACACCAACGTTTGAGCTGATTAGCCAGATATGCCTCATTAACATGTTATGATAGTGAACATAATCACATGCAGCACAAGCGTACATGAACACACACTAAAGTCTGCATCTTTGTTAACATAAGTCTTACAGAGAGGCTTTTAATGGTTAATTAAAATCGAATTGTTTTTCAGTGGAAAGAAAGAATGAATTGTTGTTATTCACAGTAATCCCAGCATTATTGACATAAGACAAATGTCATTTTAAGCAGCTTATTGTGTGTTTGCTGCACACTTTCATCCCCAGGTGTGTTTCCCTCGGGCATTTGCTTTTAAATGAGCCTCATTTTACCGAAACACAAGTACCTGTATTCTTACTGCCTCCATGCACAACTAATTCTGTGGGAATCTGCTCTGAAGCCTCTTTATGCGGCTTTTCAGGAGTAAGTGTGCCCCAATTCTTTAGCCCCAGACCTAGGACTTGTTGAACAGTCATTAAAATGTATCAAAACTTGTGTGTTTGTCCTGCTTTTGTCTCCTTCTGCCCCCGTGCTCCCCCTCCACAGATCTGACAGCCCGCCTTTCTTGGATAAAGTGGGATTAACTGAGGACCATGGGGCACCCCGAGTGTGGAGATTGCAGTGGGGAGGAGGTTCAGGTTTGTTCCACCCTCTTCTCTCTCTCTCTACATGTCAAAGACAGGCAGCAGGCCAGCATGACAGAGCCGACCGATCGACATCTGCAGACTTCTCACTGGGTCACACACCTCAGGCTTTCTCAAACCCAACCACTCCTTCGTCCTCCGTGGCTTTTTATATTCTAATTTATTGTTGACTGGTAATTGAGAGCGATTGTTTCTGGGTCTGGGGAGGGAAGGGGGGGGGGGGGGCATTGTTTGCCCAAATGGATGGCACTTGGCACAGAGAGAGAGGGGGGCACACTGGCATGAGACTGAAAAGACTTCCTAAGGGCTCATACTTCTGCATGTAGCGCTGAAGTGTTTTCTGGACCCTCGCTCATTACTCTGCGAGTCGATGTGTTAAAAAGAGCCTTGATCATGTAAATGAGACAATGGGCGTGAGAAGCAGATCAGTGCAATGTGTTTTAGCATGTCAGGTGCTGTTTCCAAAGATGGCAATAAGGCTAGTAGTGCACTGTTTGTATTTGACACATCTATCATCTGTTGTATTATTTATTTATTTATTTCTAATTATTGCGTATTTATGACAACATACTTGTACTACTTTCAAGTTTTTGTACAAACTGATTATTTATTGTTGTGTAACTCAAATGAGACTGCTGTGTTTATTGTACTGTACATCTGCTCCATGCTGTGTGAAATTGTCATTTGCCTTATATGGATCACCACAGAAAAGCCCACGCAGCATCTTTCTAAGATAGTTTAATGTATTTGTTAACAATGAGCTCTACTCAAGCTCATGAAAAGCAACCCATCCCTTCTTTCTCCAGTTTGGTTTGTGGTAGATCCCTTAATGTCTTTTTGTACTGAGGTCTACATATCATCTCTCTCTTGGGCTAATCCTCTGTACCTGATTTATTTTCCTTTTAGCTTTATAGATGACTCAAAATCACACTTAAATTTGTATGGATATTTCTATTCATACCAGAGCACTAAGTTTGACCAATTTCTTATAACACACACACCCCATAAAGTTAGTAAACCTTTTAGGACAGTGAGTCCAGGTCCAGCGCTGCGCTGACCACATGGACCTGGATCAGGGAAGAGTGTTACCCAGGTGTCATTCCTCAGATTGAGCCTCATTCCCAGCCTAAAACTACTGCTGTGCCTAACAGCATGATGGATGGACTGCTGGAGCTATTTGAGCCAACCCACAAAGTCGCTGTTTAACGGGACAAAACATTTTCATGTAGAGATTGAGAAGGAAATAAAACAAATTCTAACAGCTTGGTTATCTTATATTTCTACGTAACATGTCATCATCTAGGGACATGAAATGCCTATTTCTTCATCACAAAAATCCTACAGTTACAACTTGTATTGTCAAGGAGCTATAGTAGAAATTTGTAAATTGATGGATAGATAACTGAAAAAAATGTGTGTGGCGTGTCAGTACCTACAGTAAAAATTAAATGCTACAGTTTGTTTTCAACTTAAGTATTGGGAGTAAGGAAACTGATTAGGTAAATACTTGCAATCACTGATTTGTAACGTGAGAGCAATCAACTAAATTAAGATGGTGCCACTTGGCTAACCAATACAACGTAGTAACATAAGCGTCTACAGCCATGCTAGCCTCGTTTTTAAGGGCTGTACCAAAGCACAGCAGTGCTCTAAGCTAAATACTAACGTCAGCATGCAAGTCAGATGTGTCAAACAGGTGAAGGGAGTCAACAACATGCCCATTCTTCTTTTACACATATAATCTTAGTGCCACTAATGGAGCCCTTAGGAAACAATTAAGAAGCAATGCAGTTATGATATCTACACTTAAGACGTAGCTTATGGGTGATGTAGAGCTGATGAATATCTGGTTTGGGAGTTTTGGTCACAGTAAATTAAAAATGGGTCCCTAGTTATTCTGGAGACCAGTGACTGAGAAATCAAACCTTTTTCTTTCGTGAATTTACTTGCAATTATGTGCTGGCAAATGTGCTGTAAAATTAAATTGGACAAGTAGATTGTTGGGGAGAAAAACCTGTCCCAATTGGAAACATTTCAGTCAATTACTTCTACTTTGTTCCCCTGTGTGTGAGCGTGTGTGTGTTCAGGCACTTTAGTGATTCGCTGCTCTTACAGGTGTTGATGTAAATGCACACAAGAGACCGTGTGTTATGTAAGAAGCAGGTTTATGTGGCTGTGCTTAAGAACATGAGTTAATTAAAAGAACATGACTTATCATTAAGAACTGAACTTTAGCACAGGCATTGGACCTTTAAATGTGTTGTATGAGCCCCTTGTCTTTCAATGGTAGCAATCACCAAATTGCAAGTGACCTTTGTGGCACTCTGATTGCTCAGTGACCCCTGGGTCCCCTTAGTGGTATTGGCTGGCTAAATCTATTTAGGGATTTATTCATGTGGTAGTTTCTGATGCTTTGTGTTGAATCAATAGCTTTATGAGCTGAGCTTTAAAAAGATTTTATTATTAACTGTTGTGACAAGGTCTAATATTTGTTAAGCTCTGTGTCTGTAGTATTTGATATATATTCAAACCGCACATGTCACAGATACAAAGCTAAAACATAAGCACTTTATCTTAAATTTGAAACTCACTAACAAGTACAAGTCACTTTAGCATTAAAGTGACAAACAAGGTTTGTAACCAGCAACATATAACAACTCAAAAACTTTCGAAAGTGAAAATAAATAAATACACTAGCTTAGTTTACAAATGACATTTCAAGTATTTGACACTTAAAATTAAATAAATAAAATGAATAATTATGCATATTTATACAAATGTAGTTGAGCATTACTGACAAAATGATTGCACACTTCTGTATTTTAGAGATAACAGAGGAAACAACATCTATAATTACTTTAATTTTATAGTTTTTTAGATTATTAAAGTATTAAAAAAAACAACTTTTCTCCATGACAACTGAGCAGATCTATTTGCTGATGAAGCTCATGAGATGCAGTTGAAAGCTCCAGAGAAAGCTGGTAAGTGGACCTTGAGTTAAGAGTTTCTTTAGTCACATTATATAATTAGCCATTTATGTATTCAAGAAACCAAAAGGATAAAGTTTAGAAAGGTAATGTCACTTGACATCTTTTTGGCTTGTTAGCCATCACTGTGAGATCCTGACCCATCAAAAGCAGCTCTGAATACCATTCAGATGAGATATGATTCAGCCATGGGGAACATTTTGGGGGCCAGAATGAGTTAGATTCTTTCAGTCTGTTGACTGCATCAGGCTTCTTTTTTTGCGTTGAGGTAGTTTATTGATTCAACATCCGGCAGACTTACACTGACAAACACTTTGAGGCTGTTCTGCCATCGGCTGGCAGGTGTGTTTATCATTTTAGACTAACTCTGGATTCTGGGCCTTGCACTTGTAAATATAATTAGTGCATCGCATCCTGTTTTAACAATGAAGGGGTCTGGATGGGGGAGATCTGAAACAGCCCTGTTTAATGCTCAACAAATTTTGAATGTGGCATATTTGTTAGATATACAGTAAATCACATAACTCTGTCGCTAAAGGTTTATGCCAAAATGTATTAAAAGAAATTCAGGTGGTTTTCTTTGAAATTGCTCACTTGGAAGTTTAATACAAGTAGTGAGTTTATACGTCACATTTTTCTTAGTATAAAAATACTTATCCCTTGATCCATAAGCTACACTGCCTGCAGTGTTCACTGAGGTTTACTTAGGGATGGCAAATATTTGTTTTAAAGGGGAAATATGGCTGCTATATCAATGTGGCACTCTGGGGTCAGACAGTGAGCGAAAGACCAATATCCACTCCATAGCAACAATGTAAAACTCCATGTCCACGTGGTGGTGTGTTCTTCAGTACAATTTCTGCAAATTTCCAACATTCAGCTGCCAGTGTCATCCAGCCTGACTTACACGTACAAGAGAGGACAACTTCAGACTGGGTGTGAAGGTCTTTTAATGCTCACCGATGTATCATTTAAGTTTATGTTCTCAAACCTGCCATGCTCAATATGCTGCATCTGGGATGTAGAACAGTACTTACAATACAACAGTACTTTACAAAGCACTGTTTTGTTCAGAGGGATTGTCTCAGTACTGACAGCGCTCATCTTTGTTTTGAATTTATTTTCATTGCAACTAGCTAATGTTAGAAAAAAGGGCTCCATGTAAGACTCATCAATTTACATTGTATATCCTCACACAAACAGAAATGTCAAAAAGAATTATTTAGATTTAAAATATTAGGTAACAAACTGTGACGATGCATACTTCCAACAGCCACAAGCTGCCTTCAAAGTGCTGGTTTAAGTTTACTTGTTGTTATTTTTTTCATCAAACTAAATAAAAAATGAATGCAAACGTTTGCTAGTTACAGAAAAACACATACAGTAGAGTAGATGCAACTGACGAACAGCACGGTAGTAGATAAAGGTTTAACAAAATCATATATCGATTATCATCAATCACATTAGTGACCTATTATTTGCCATGTTGCAATGGATCGTAGAGCTTTAAAATATGATGTACCTTTTGGAACCTAAATGCATATACAGAACCTGTAACTGAGGTAACGGTTGACAAAAGGCTGACATCTAATCCAGTAAAGGCAGAGACAGCTTTTTATATCATAAACCAACCATGGGTATCCAAAGCACATTGGTTATTCAGCAAGACAGACTAACCCAAATAAAAAACATCCATCACTCTCAAAAAACTAAAATGCTGACTCCCAAGAAGCCCCTCCCCCTGCAATCATCACCATGGCGACCCAGTGTGTCGGCACTTTAATAGCTGTGAAACTCTAGTTAAATAGCTCACCTGTTTTTCTCATTACAGCTCCTCTTCACAAGACCATGCTTTTAGCCTGAGGGCTAATACCTCAGAGCAGAGTGTGTGAAGGAGAAATGTGGTGTCGTCTTTACAATGTGTCCCAGGGGCCTGGACTCAAGGGCCCTGAACAGTGGGGGGCCATGCATTTGAAGCCTTCTCAGATGGGCACTGAAACATACAGTGATTTGCTCCTTGGATTAGAACAGCAGCCCTCCCGGTGGCCAGAGCAAACAACACTGTGTGTGGAGAGAAATAAACAGTTTCAGCACTAAGGTGCTAGCAGTGCGAGCTAATAGAGGATTAGCAGAGAAATGAAACATACATTATAATTTACAGTAGCCTAATTCATTATTCTACTATTTTGGGCCACACAGTGAAGATTCATTGTCCTGTAGCTTCAGCATAAACTAACAGTCCAATCTGAGGATGTTGTTGGTGACACAGGTGACAGTGAGAGAGTGACAGTGGACTGTAAATGCCACCCTTGCGTTGACATCCGGTGATCTTCACCCTACTTGTCCTAGTCCAATCAGCAGAGCAAACAACACTACTGTTTGCCCAGCCTTCCTGCACTGCCTTCTCCAAACTGCCTGAGACAAGCCTAACCTTATTGTAGCCCAGTCTAGTCGGGCCACCTGGCTACCACATCGCACTGTAAACCTGGGCCAACCGCCACGCTAACCTTGGCACCAGGGTCACAAGTGTAGCACTAATTACGGTACATTATTTGTGTAGGAGGCTGCCCCATCAGCACCCGAGTGTATAGCTTCTCTGTCATTCGTTCAGCAAATTAACTCTGACCCTATCAACAAGACCTGCTCCCCCCCCCCCGGTTTGGCCTGGTTAGAGTTCAGATTCTGGAAGTAGTACATGCATAATGAATATAATTGTGTTATAGCCAACATAATTGCTCTGGCAACACTGTTTTTTGCAACTGTCAAGTCAATGAAGTGCATTTGAGTTGAGTACGGGCTGAATTTAAGGTTTGTTACTTTATGCTGAGAGCCCTCTCTTATTGGAAAGAACTGATAAAATAAACAACTTAGCCATCTCCACCCTCCACAACTAATCCATTCGTGTATGCATATATAAATATGTAGCTCAGGTGGTAGAGCAGGTCGTCCATTAATCATAGGGTTAGGTGGTTTGATCCAACGACCCCTGTGCATGTGTCGAAGTGTTCATGAACTACACACTGAACCCCAAATTGATCCCAGTGTGTGTGTGTATATAGGGGTGGGGTGGGGGGGGGTCTGAGTTGCTCTGTACATGAAATTCATGTAAAATACTGTAATATATATTTTAAAATATCTTTTTTTGTATTTATATTTTTGAGCTTCATTTTGATGAACAGTTAGTATTTTGGAACTAGGTTACCTCAACTAACAGATACAGCATGTGCCTGAGATGGATGCAGTACTGTATATCATGATTTCTTTTCTCCACACACATCTCCCATAGGGTGTAAAGCCTTGGAGAGCTGCACTTCAAAGCTTGGCTTGTTCATTGGATGGCCATAACTCTACAGGGCAGCAGTCAGGTATTGAGCGTACAGGTTTTTGGGGGGTAGTGGTGTGTATGTATTTGTGTGAGTGTGTTCTGTGTGTGTGTGTGTGGGGGGGGGGGTAGGTATTCTGCCCTGTTACCCCGTCCACCTCCAGATATCAAAGCGAACTCTGACAGTGGGGGTCTCTGGCATCCCGGGCCCCTTTCCACACAGGAGACAAAGCAGCGAGCAGCGAGCCTGCATCGTATTAAACAAAGCCTAAATGCTTCAAGCTGTTACACACTTTCCAATGAAACCTTTATGAAAGGGCCCCTAATGCGATTTCAGAAACACCTTGTCATCAGCCCTGGAGCAGCAGAATGGAGAAGTGTGGATATATGAATGAATGGGCTCTTGGCGTTACTGAGAGTTACTGAAGAATGACTATGAGTGGAGGGGCCTATGGTTTTATTGCCCAATATGTACCTCTCACTGATATTGCCTGTTGTTTCATTCAATGTAGAGGCATCTGCTAAATACAGGCTCTTATTAGAAACACTGCCTGTGACTTATAATGTTAAGTGCTGGTTTTGTTATTTCATATAAATGAAAGCCTGGGTCTGCGTGCTTTGAGGCTCTGCGAAAGCCGAAGAAGAACTTGAATAACGTCTAACTATTTTTAGCAAGGAAGAAAACAATGCTCACTCTGTTCTGATTGACACCATTGTTCTTTTGAAGTTATGTAATCAGTTGATTTTTTTATATAAAGGCCGCAATGTTTTTCATACATATCTCGTGTCAGATCCTCATCGAGTCTGACGTGCGAGTTCTTGTTCAGAACTGACATGTGAGTCACATTTTCACAACTTACTGGAAAACAACTGTGCAGTAAAACAGACATAGCTTTTGTTTTTTTCAAACTCTGGGAACCAACCCACATCTTTGTAAAGACCAGATTTTCAGTTAGAAAAACAGATTTTTTATTATTATTCTGGTATATTCACCTTTATGATACCAAGAAAGAATTAGTAGCTCAGCTGAAGTCATTGATGTTAAGTTTGTCATGGTGGTCAAATCATTTTTAATATTTAGGATTTTAATATTGTTTGAGTTTGCACTTTTATTTTTTGCTTTTTGGAGGTATTTATCAACAAGTAACATTCATTTTCAATACCTTTGGCCACTGTGTAAAGCTAATGAGTATGAAACAAACACGTATCATTCAAGCACAATTTATTGGTTCTATTATCTTTGAAAATCAATATATTTTTTCTTTAAAAAAAAAATACTCACATTCCGTTTTGCCTGCTGTATTTTTATAGAAACAGATCCCAGTTACCGCTTGTTAAAACCAGTTCCTTCAGTACATGTCATCAAGTGTTCTTTGGCCCGCCTGCACTGCAGAACAGGTTTGTAGTACAGATATGTAAATGGTTGCTCTAATGGAAACAGTGGGGCTACAAGTAGCTTTAAAAGTGATGCTGGTAATAGACACTGTATTACTGTGCAATGAGAACCAGCTGGGCCTCTCCTCTCTCTGCTGAACATCCTTGGTTCATCTTGAATCACTTTCTGACACACAAACACACACATACAAGGGCATGTATGAAAAGGCAGATGTAGATACACTGATGCATGCAATAATCAGGTGATAATGTATACTGTACATGGGTTTAAAGCACATACACAAGCAGACACATGCATATATTTATACACAGGCCACGGCTTTAGATCCTCTTGCCAAGACCATTTGGGGTGAGCCTCACAAGTGTTTGGGGGGGGGTTGAAGTCAAAGGTAACCAATCCTGGCAGGCACATGGACAGTAAAATTCCACTCATCGCAGCCTCTAACAAATCATCTCTTCCATAACTTCCCTCATATGTCCATAGCCCTCTCTGTCAGATCAAAGACTAGTGAATCATCATGCATCCATACATTTGGCCTCTTTCCTCTGTTTTCGTTTGTATCCTTCCTTTCTTTTTATCTCTAAACCTGTTTTGTATCTCTCAACACCTCTCGGTCTCACTTCTTTACTCGTTTCTATTTACAAGGTTGACGTGAAGGCAGAAGGCGGTGCATGCGACAAGGATGTGCTTTCACTGATGTGACAGCAGAGAGGATCTGGGCTTATTGAGGCCATGCCCTCGACTCATGTGGAGCTAGTTTTAAAGGTGTCAGACAAGACAGAGGTACGTCATTCAGTTCTGCTGAATTATGGCCCGAGCTCATCTTTGATCTGAGAGGCAGGTCATCCCTCTCTCCCCCCTCTCTCTCACTTCATTTTGCTGTCTTTGCTCTTTCTCCCTTCATCTCTCTCAGGGAGTTCTTACGAGAACCCCAGGGACCAAGAATTCCTCTCAACTCCAGTGGGCGTTGGGTGGGATATACATGAATCTCTTACCAACGTCCACAGGGGATAAAAGTTCAAATGAGCCAGTAACTCCCCCTTATGGCCTATATTTCTATTTCAAAACGTTTTCAGAGGCATTGCTGAGGTACACTAAAAAAAAGATTTTACACCCTGAACAGAGTTAAATGACAAAAAGTGTGTATGCTGTCGTGCCAGTTTTGCAAGCATATATGTTAAATTGGTAAGCTTTCTCACAGTTTTTCCCATTATTTTTACACTATGTTTTGCAATGGAATATAATTGGGAACGAATTTAAATCAGTTTGAGACTGCGGCAAGCTGTCGTCCTCATCATTTGCTGCTTGCCTTTTTGAATAGGAGCTAGCTTATCATTGCCCAGAGCATATACAGTGGATGGAAAACTGCTGGCCAGGGGCCCCTCTCACTCTTTTTCTTTTTGTGAAGCGTGTATATGTGGAGCCTACCTCCCAGACGCTGTGCAGGGTCTCACTCTGAAAGTCAGAACTTTCTCCCCTGGGCATGGAGACCTCCTGAAGCTGAGCCAGGGAGCAAAAGGTCAGAGGGCATAATCAGAGAAAGTGTATGAGCTCTTACACATATTTGAGCATTACTTTCATATTTGCATGTGTGAAACATTACCTTCTTTATAAAGAGGTTGTATTAACTAGACCGGCAAAATGTAACAACACTCTGACCTGTACTCAGGCATGCCATGGTCTAAACTAAGAGCTCTGGCACTGAGTAAAAGTAGTGTGACAGTCACCATTACCAGTGGAACCCAAAACACAAAGCAGACCAGGGTTTCCCATAGGCCAAGGGCGCTTTCAAGAGAAAACCTGGATATGTCCCAATACCAAGTGTGCATTCATGAGTTTAAACAATGCTGTGCAACTTTCAGGAGGAACTCGGTTCTGCCCCATTTACAGCGACCAGTCTCCCGGGACGTAGAACACACATGACATGGGCCAGCCCTGTCTATGGGCACATGAAGTCAAGATACTGCAGTTTGATTATTTTCAGATACTCTCTGTGAAGTGTATGCTACAGTGTCAATTAGCAAAATTGCTTCCTAATAAGAGGCAATTATTCAGTACAATTTAATTAAAGGATGGCCTCACATTAACTCACATCATCCACTACTGTGTTTTTGTGGGTAAAGTAGCCTATTCTACAAAAGATATGTCTTCTTTCTTTAAAACAAGCAGAAATCACGTCTTAAATGCATTATTCCAGTATTGTTAAATATGCATAAATTAGACACAACAAAGCAGATCACTCCTATAGTGTCTAGAAAATTATATTTGACTGGATAAAATGTTTGTAAGCAAGACACATTATCTCCCCTCACTGGCAGGGTTTTATTTTTTTAATAAAAATAAAATGAATTGTAAAATGATATTTTTAGCAGTTTGGGGGAGCAAAAGAATCATATAGCCAAAATATCCACAACAAAGAACCGCAGAAATCTCTAGAGGTTAGTCAGCTGATATGGACAAACTGCATTTTGGCAGTGGATAAAATCTGCTCCATAATGTGAGCCACCTGTGCGCCACTCTGTGTACAGGGAAAACATGACCTGACAGATGCAGAGGTGGACCGCTGACAAAACGCATGGCCAAACCGTCCACTGGAGGTATCCGCAGAAACGGAGAGCTCCTCGGTTAGTTTAAGCCTCCTTCCTGTTTGACTTCCACATTATAGGAACTGTGAGAGCCCACAGACTGTTAAAGATCAAGTGGATAGATTTCCTCAAGCCCGTTGAATTTGTGCGTATCGCCCTCCACAGAGCACATATACTCCACACTGAAGAGGTAAACATAGTATTTACTGTACATGGATGGTTTGACCAGGTATTAAAGGCCCTGCAACGAGAGACTGGACTGTGGCACACAGCCTTAATACTCCGAGAACAAATGGATTTAGTAGAGCAGTTAATTCGGTAGCTTTATTGACCCGCATGGCTCAGGCTGATGATTGTTGCTTCAATAAAACTCCTCAAACTTCACAAAAACTTTAGAGGTGTTGAACTGTTTCTATGAGGAATATTATTAAATTGTGTAAAAATGAGTTCGTATTCTAAACCATATAGGCTATTAAAGATCATCACCAATAATTCAAGATAAATAACATAATTCTAAGAAATGCGTACAAACGTTTAATTAGGCCTGCTTGTAATAATCCAGTCCATAATTCATAATTTGATTAATTGTGGTTCAATTTAGCATTTCAATAAAAAAAAATTTAAAAAAGCACACACAAATAAATAGCCCGTTTGCTGATGAGACTAACCGTGATCAAAAAGGACAAATCAAACAAATCTCCGTCGTAAATAAGTTCCTTGTCATATCCCAGACACATGAAACCATGACTGCTCCCTCCTGTTTATTAGCGGACCAGGACGCACACTAGCTCCCCCTCCGCCCTCAAAACCCCTCCCCTTCCACTCTCAAAACTATTTAGCATCTGAAACCGGGATAAAGTTTCCAAAAAAATTTAAGGAAAAAACTTCCTCCGTGAAGAGAAGCGTGCCAACCTCCAGCTTGAAGCCAGTGTCTCCTTAAGCAAGAAGCGCAGAGTGAGACATCTTGACATTGTTCCTCTCATCTTTACGGATATCTATACGTTTTTGTAACCACGGCTTCAAAGGTGGACAGCGTTTTTTCCGCTATATCCCTGCATTTCTTCAAGAAAGAAATGGAAGAGGGCTCCAGTTCTCCGGTCTCCCCTGTGGATAGTCTGGTGACCAGCGAGGAGGAGCTGGACAGACAGCAGAAACGCAGGAAGAGGAGAAACAGTAAAAAGTCCAGCGAGGACAGCAGCGGCAGCAGCCCGGGGCCGGTGAAACGGGGGAAAAAGCCGAGTCCGAGCAGCACTCAGTCGTACGAGGAGCTGCAGAACCAGCGAGTCCTGGCCAACGTCCGGGAGAGGCAACGGACCCAGTCTCTGAACGAGGCCTTTGCGTCTTTGCGCAAAATTATCCCCACGCTGCCGTCGGACAAACTCAGCAAGATACAGACGCTGAAGCTCGCCTCGAGATACATTGACTTTCTCTGTCAGGTGCTGCAGAGCGACGAGATGGACAACAAGATGTCCAGCTGCAGCTACGTTGCGCACGAAAGACTCAGTTACGCGTTCTCCGTGTGGAGGATGGAGGGTGCTTGGTCAATGTCAGCATCTCACTAGCACCAAAAGACCTTCACTCCTAATGCCACAGCGGTGGGTACCACCAACTGAAGCAAAGCAATCTTATATTAATAGCATCCGTAGCCTTAGAGGTATAGCAGACCTCGCAGAAAATTGGGTTTTATAGGTGACTGGACAAATGATCGATAAATAAGTGGCTTCATAAGACAATTATTGATATAAACAGAGACATATTAAGAAGCAATATGATGACGGAGGCTTACATAACTGTATATGAGGCAGATTCCCATATTATGCCTGTATACTGTGAATTTTCCCTCCCAAATGTATTCCCTTTCCTGCGATGATTTCCTGCAAAATGTGAGTAGTGTGGCGGTAATTCGGCCACGTGTCTTGGTTTTGGAGGATGTAACTTATGGCCAGCTGACACATTTCGATGCGTACAGTATACATATTCCAAGCAATCCGATTACAAAGCAAAGCTGTGGCCAGATGTTGACATAACTACTGAAACGTTCCCGTGTGTCATCTGTGCACCGACACTCGGATTCACGTGTTCCAAAGCGGCCGGTGCTGTGCGCGCTTGCAGTGTGTGTGACAGATTTCGCACCGAGGCCTCAGCATCTTCCCGGCTGTGCGTCTGCATGCTGGATGCTGCTGTGCGCAAGGCCGGGGTGACCCACAGGCCACTGGTCCAACGGTTTACTTGTCGATAGATTCAAGATCCCATAAGCATCCAGTCAAACCTAAACGTCCACGTTCAGCTCAGGATGTGGAAAAGGGAACGTTGTATTTCTTTTGAGAGACGGGGTAGGCGCAGGGAAGCAGGCGGATTACAAATAATATTTTTGGAACGTTTTCACAGGAAGAATATGTCTCGTTGACCAAAAAGGACAACAAGTCGGTTCTATTTTTGCCCAGAAACGCATTGAATGAGCCAGCTGTGACGTTTGCAGTTAATTCTTACTCAGCCTTAACATTTCATAATGAGTGGGGTAAAAAAAAAAAAAAAAAAGGACTGGGGCGCACCAAAACGGGTAATTTATATCCACAATAGAGTGCTTTCCTGTGTGGAGACCGCAGGAATGGGCAGCTCGGCTGGACATGAAAGTTCAAGCCAGTGCAAGACAATAAAAACAGGGGCCCCTATTAACGAGCAGCCAGGATTTGGTCACGTTATTTTGCAGATTTGCAGCCGCGTTTGCTCGTGCCGTGAGAGCGCACGCCAATGACGCAGTAACCCCCAAAAAGTTAAGAGCCGCTCAGAGACTTGACAGCTGAGAGGGAACTTTTCTTGGAGTGGTTGCTGTGTTTCACCTTCTCACTGGTGTGATTCAAGCTCGCCCTTTGGCAAACAATGAGAGATGAAGCAAAGTCAAGCACCACTGACTCATAACAGCATGTCAGTTTTCAGGAAATACCCCAATTTGTCCTTTTCACGTGCGTTCGAGAGGCGGTGAAACATATGACAGATGCTCTTTTGTGATAATTGATTTGGCGCCTCGGCAATAACTTTTCAATACCAATTTAACAAAGCGAAGGTAGGCCAACATTGTAATATGAGCTGTTCATATAAGGCTACCTTTGATTAGATGGTCTGAATAAAGCTTCCCAGTGAAAGAGCACAAAGTAGGAAACACTAAATAACGCTTCGGTTGAAATGGTTTGTTTAGTTCCCATGGGCCTGACATGTAGTTAGCAGACCGCCCGTCAGTGAGGCTTTGTTGTCCTATAAACCAACCCTGGTGCCGTGGGGACAGGGATAAGCTTCATTACAGTGATTTGTGTAAGCACAGTAAATTTGAAGGTGTTTTTTTTTTTTTTTTGAGGAGTAATTCTGAGTTTAATTGACCTCAGTGGAATGTACAAGGAAATAACAAAGCATAGAAAAGTGTAGTCTAGCCTCAACAACCTTTAGAAATGCTCCTTTCTCCAACTACGTGACACACACAGAAATGAAACCCAGCGGAACAAGCACGGTGCCGTTCTGTTGCATGGATTCAAACTGGCAAAATCGAAATCAACATTCACATGGGCATATTATTCATAAACACGCTAAAGGCCTGTAAAAATAACACTTGCAGATCGTGACCTAAATGACCTCTGTGATATATTTCAATAATGACTCAGGGCTTAATGTTGCTCTGAGGATTCGGATTGTATTGCTTTAGGACTGTCTTCTAATCCGCAGCGAAAAGAAAACGCGTGAATTTACTCAGGTGCTTCCAACTAAAAGCCAGAGACACCGCGTTTTTCTGTATTTCACTGCAGCTGCAGGACCCACATTCGCATACAACATGTTCCTGCTTTTCTGCTGCCATATGGTTTTACTCAGCTTATGGCTAATAATTGATTCATTAAAGACTTCCCACATGCTAAGCGAGCCAGTGAATGTCTTAAAAAAAAAAAACAACAAAAAAACCATCAGATGTGTTCTCAGAATAAAAAAGCCAAAATCAATATGTATATCATGCGTGGATCTGGTTAGTTTGCATTTCTATGTACATTGCCAATAATAATTTGTATACGTATCTCTTTCCCTCCATCACAGACTGTTTACTTCTACAGAGTATGAAGACCAAAGGAATTATTGAAGAACCCATCAACCTCAAAGGCATGGCGGAGAGACGTAATGTGACCCACAACTGCAAACTCCTGGGGTGTGTGTGTGTGTGTGTGTGTGGATGCAGATCCATCACACTGCTTCTAACTGTCTGGAGCTGTTTGTGGCAGAGAGGGGAAACAAGGACAGACCTGCGACGTGCATAGGCCTAAAGGTGTTATAGCGAACAGCTCGGATTTACGGCCTGTATTTCAGCAAAGCCATCCTTTAACAGTTTTTAGAAGGATATATATTTTGTTTTTTTAAAAACTTTGAAGCAAAGTATAAATATATATATATATATAAATGAATGCATACTGTACATACCTGTGTAAGTACGCCTATAGTCTGTCAAGGGACCAATGCAATTTAGAGTCATTTGCTGCATGGATTTATTTCCCCGAATTTCTTTAGCAAGTCTCCAAACTCCGTCCAATGTACATTTTTGTTTTTGCTTATTTATTAAAACACATATTTTTGAACGAAACATGGTTGAATTTGATTTTTTGATTCCAGCTTTCTATTTTGAGCTCAAATATAGGCCCACGCATGCAGTTCGCCTGAATAAATTCCAATATAATCAGTCGAATTCATGCGAGTTTCTGGTGAATTTCCATCTCACAGGATGATAATAAAAAGTCAATTAGGCTATCTGCCTAAAGCAATGTGGTTCGCTTACTCAGGTTCCCCTGGTGGCTGCCTGATTAGGAAAAGAAATACCAACACCATCTTTTTTTTCAGTGCTGGGTGTGAGAATGTGCCCCCTTTCTCTCCCCTCCCCTTGTTATGGAAAGAACACGCCGACTTATATATATATATATAT
>CM022488.1:22353057-22432820 GCA_011952105.1 Coreoperca whiteheadi
TATATATATATATATAAACGACCATAAAAAATACAGCTTCATTAACAGTGGAGGAAATTCGAGCCAGTTTCAAACTCAGCCATATAAAATGCTTGTCCGCTTAAATAACGAGTAATCATTTCAAATGGCGATGCCTTGGGGCTCTTTAACGAGCAGGGAGCCCCAACAACCGCAGATAAGGACAATAACTCTCGGCCTGCAGCTTGAAAAAATAAATAAATTAAAAAGCCGGGCTGCAACTAGACGACTGAAGAAATTCCTTTGAATCTCTCCGGCTCACTCTTAAAACATTAAAATTGTTTACATCTCGTTTTCCCAGACGTGGTTAGATGCAATCTAAACACTGAAAGGAGCTCATTGTTAACGCGGGGCTACTATGTGGAAATGACTCTCTGTGGCTGGTTCAGCTCAACTTTGCACTGCTGTCGAAATCTTTACTTTCAAGTTGCACTTTTAAATGGCTTCCTAATTTTACCACCGGCAAAACAAACACTAGGCCTACCCTTTTATTTCAACTGTAGTAAATCTATGTTACATTTTAGATGGATGGGGGCCAGTAAATGTCACTCTTATAAATACCAGGCAGTCATTTCCCAGGTGGAAAACTGCATCACAAAATACAAGTATTCAGGAGAAAATAAATGATGATGCTGTTATAAAATCACCATTGTTTCCCAGACAAACCCTAAACCTTTGTAGAACTGTTCCATTTATATTACTGCCAGTCTGTCTGATTTTCTCAAGGTCAATGTGGTTTGGAGGAGAAACACCTGCGACCACAGTGGCTTTATTCTCTTGCTGCTGATGTACCAAGCCCACATTATCCACTTATTCATTTGCGTTGACACACACTTTATGTTACATGAATGCAATTTACGGCAGTTTCAGAGTGAGCATCCAGGCTTTGGAACGCAGAAGGTCTAATTCATGTTAAAACGCTCTCTTCTACGTTCTCTGACGTAATTAATGCGGTGGCTGTTTCAGTCATGAGTCATGTATCCCTTTTTCGTTTTCTTTTAACTTGGTGTCCACTAATGTGGCTGTACAGGAGGCTCATAAAAGGCAAACCACCTATATTCATTTCAAGGGCATGATTTTTAAATTGAGTGATTTATCTGACACAGAGAACTGTGATATCTAATTGTAATGCTGCTGCGTGGGGAATGGCAAGCCTCCTGCCCCTATGCAGAGCAGTGCAAACGGGGTCATGACTAGACACAAATGATTTAAAAAAAAAAAATCAGATTTTCTGTACAATCAGAATCAAATATTCCTACAGTCACTATTTGTGAAATTTCTAACAAACAATTCGAACAATAAGAGGCAAGATCCTGTCTTAACACTTATAAAACCTTTCATAATAATAATAATATGTCTTGACGTTTGGCATGGTGGTCGCAGATGCTGTTGGACGGCCCTTCGTACCTAGGCCGTTTGATACCTGCTCATTATCCCGGGCGCTCACAGCTGAGCAGCACAGAATCACCCGGGGCCACTGCTCCAGTGGTGCGAGAGATCCAGATGTTTCCCGTAAAATCAAACGGAAAAAGCTACAAAACTTTAATTTGCAGTAAAAAGGGAATAAAGTAAAGGTTTACACTCTGTGTGCCTCAAACGGTATTCTGTGTTCGTCTGGGTTCAGTAAAAAAAATCCTAAGGTTAGTCTTATACCACTTTGGAGGCTGATGTCGGCATGACTGAACTTCCCCTCTGTGTTTGTGTGTGTTGGCAAAGCTGAAAGTCAGCTGTCTCGGCTGCCACCATGGCGATACATCAAGCATTACTCAGATTTCAAACACACCTCAAGTATTGATCTTTCTCTGTCTTTCTCTCATTGTGTGTTATGAAGGATCACTCGATAAAATGGATCAAATGAGCATCATATAAGGATCACTGTTAAATTAAATTATAGTTTGTTTGTCACATTACAAAGAAATGACATGCTGTTCATGTCTGAAACACAGCTGATTTATTACTTTAAAAAATTCTACAGAGAAACTGCTTGCTCTAAAAAAAGAAGAAAGTAATAATTTGCTCATAAATCATTTTATACTGTCATATTCCACGTTGTGTGGAATGTTTTTTATTTGAACAATAATGCAGTTGCTCTTGTTCCATTCATCTTTCCAGACACTTGTGTATTTCATACTGCAGCCACAATCATTTCCTCAGTATATCCTCCCTAAACATTTTCAAATCATTAAATCTTTGCTGTCTAACATGTTGAAACAGGTGCTGAATATACAGTAAACCTATTAGGCACAAAGACAGGTGAAAATATCCGGAAATCGTTGAAGCACTGCACAATGCATTGGTGCTGCATAGTGTTTCCCGAGAGAACCACTCTATTTGCCTTTTGCAGTGGACATAGATGAATTAGCCTGGCCAATTGGTGTGCGCAGACATATTGACAGCTAAACTAATAGAGCAACCCTGATGCATATGCTCGACGGACAAAACGCCATATAGTGGGGAAAGAGCGAGATACCTCTCAGAGTTCAGAGGAACCTGGCAGAGACTCGGCTGTCAAGGGTGCCTGGATGAAAAGGAATTAGCAGAGGTTCTGGCCTTCTTCTTCAGCTCGTCTCCGCCTTTGCACCATTTAATCAGGGTCCCTAAGACTTTGATCCTGCACAGAAGGGCCTTTCCGCATTATCATCAGGCCTCAGGGCAAGTACTTGTCTTTGTTTTTGTTTTTTTGTAAAAGACGTCATTTATCTGGAGAGGGTGGGCGCCCACAATTATATTAATTCACACCTGAATTCTGTCTGATCCAGCTTTTGCTGATGGAGGAGAGAGCAATACAAATTTACCAAACTGGTCTGAGGATTTAAATCACTCGTTTCCAGTCACAAACTTTCTACTCTTGTCTCTTGTCTAGCAGCCTCAAACCTCTGGTGGACATACAACTAGGCGTGTCACGATAACTCCCTTTATTGGACGATATATTGTCCAATAAATAATTGCGATAAATTATATTATTGTTATTTTAAGACCATTGTATGCCACTGATGTAATGATAAGCGTAGCAATGCATAATACTGCCATTTAATTAACTTTAAATTCTTAAGAATATTCAGACATTGGAATTGGAATGTGAAAAAAAAATGTAAACATCCTAAATAACAACATTACAAAAAATCAAACAACCAAAACAATCTATAAAATGGACTCTGTTAACAAGAATTGCACATTTTGCACAGGGTTTGGCCTTCGAGTCATTCCTTAACAGGCAAAAATAGTACAGTAATATTACATTCTGGTATCATGGCTAAAATGTTGGTGACATTCATGCATGCATGTAAACACAATGGGTAATATCAAGGTCAGCAAAAATGATCGAGGTCATGTCATGTCCATGTCCACATCATACGATAAGTCAATCAGGTAATTATTGTGACAGGCCCATATGCAACCTTTACATGTTGTGCAAACAACATGACATTGCCTTTGTCGAACACTTGAGAGACTCTCAAAATAGGCGACAGGGAAGCTTATCATCCCCACACCTGTTAAAGTATCCTTGTGAAAAGTGCTTGACCCCTCTCTGCTCCTGGCGTTGCAATCACTGACCCTGCAAAAAGAGACCCCCCCGGGCCTGGACATGCGGTGACAGTAAACGAGAAGACGGGACACCACCATGTTGAGTGGCCGTATCAGCATCCACACCTTCCTGCACATACAGGAGGAAGATTCTGCTATTTCCCCTGTTTTCCAATCCTTTGAAGCTCACCGCGCATCTTTTTCTTCAAGAAATGACTGAACGCTACTGTAGGTGTCATCCTCTCACCTCCGAAATGTCCCTCTTTATCTCATCTGGTTCATCAGGGGTTTCTTGTGGACTCTGGAAGCCGGGGGGAGTGGAACTGGACAGGAAAATTGTTGTAAATGCAGTCCTGCTAGGACTATGCGGTGTGGGATACTGACTTTTTCCTTCCTACGTGATACAGATGACTTGTCTGTGGTTTCACTTTTGATTTTTGTCATATTGAGAAACTATTTTTAATCTGATCCGGTTGCCATGTGAACACAGTCTGAGCCGTCATGTTGTTTTTGTTCCCTCTGTATGGGATTCCATTCAATACAGAGGAGGGTTTGAAGTGTAATTAAGGTGTCTTCCGCGACAGACTGTCCAAACTTTAAGGCTTTTGTTTTTCATTTGCACATGTTGTTTCAATTGATATTGAGTCTGGGTTCCAATAAAAAATTTATCTATTAGGCAAAAAATAAATAAATGAATTAATAATATCTGGACAAACAATCAATACTGAGCACCATCAGACCTGCAATATGAATATGTATGGGAATGTGTCTGTACTGCATTGCTCTTTGTGTGTGTGTGTAACTTGGCTCTGAGCTTTATAGCACATATCTTCTCTTCTGGCATTGTCTTTTGTCCATCTGGTCTCATCTCACACACACACACACACACACACACGCACGCACGCACGCACGCACGCACGCACGCACGCACGCACACACACACACACACACACCCACACACACACATACACACACACACACACACACACACACACACACACACACACCCTTGTACTTGTATTTGTGAGGACCCTCACTGACATAAAGCATTCCCGAGCCCCTAACCCTAAACTAAACCTAATTCTAAGCAAACCCTTAAAACCAAGTCTTGACCTGCTCTTTGAAGTTGTGAGGACCAGCCAAAATGTCCTCACTCTGTTGGTTAAAAACCTGTCCCGGTCCTTATTATGTAGGAAATACAAGTACACACACACACACAAACACACACAAACACACACAAAGTGTAGACCAACCGTTCTGGACAATAACAACATTATATAAACTGCTTCATTCTCCGTTTCCTTCTTCTGTTCCATTCCTGAATAAATCAGCCGTCACCAGCCTCTCTCTCCACTGGCATTATCGGGTACTTTTACGAGAGCGTGGTTAAGAAGGGTATAGACTGAAGCGAGGGTAGCACTGATTATTACATCTCAGTGTCCACAAAGTTAGAAAATATCTAACTTTAGCGCCAGTGATGTTGGCCAAACACTAATTACTGCTTTCTGAACCAGTTCAGATGAAGGGCAAGCTGGAAGATGTCATCTCGACAGGGAAACATTTACAAGGCATTACTGTTTACTGTATTCACAAACACACAAACAAAACCCGTTAACAGTAATGACTGGTCATTCATCTTTAGGATGTATGTTAAATGTATGTTTGCCAGATACTGTGAGTCAGTGAGTCAGATCAGACATTACAGTATGACTTCCTACATCATGTAAGATCTTTGCTCTGCATCGCTGGGAGAGCAGTTTTATGATCAAAATTGCTGACTTGATAATTTGCCTTCGCCATGGCTATGAGCCAATCATAGGGCAGGAATATAGGGCAGCACCTAGACCTCCCCAGAAATGCCCCTCTTCATTTTTCTTCCCTGTTTGCATCAAAGAGTCAGTAACAGTTCCCAGCATCCTCCTCACCTTCAGCTGTGAAACTTGATTCGTTCTCCATGCTGTGGAGGAGACGGGGGCTTCTGGGTATGTGGGGCGACATGCCAACATTCCCCTCCTCCTTCGCTGTTCATTAGCACCAGTGGTGACCCGCCAGGGTCAGCAGAGGGCAGTGGGTCACGCCAGTTCAGGAGCCAACTCTTATTTACTCACCTTTGTTTTCACTCGTACTTTTCACTCGTGCAAGGAAGCCAAAATTATATTATTTACTGAAAGCAACCGTAAAACTGAATAGGAAAGCTTCTGTTACTTATTTTCCCTGCAGGGAAAGATGAGATTGCATTGTCAATTAATAAAATAAAATAAAAAAAAAATAAAGTACATTTTTACATGTCATTAAAAAACAACCAATTACTGGTAAACTTATCCTAACAGAGCACATTTAAAAGTGAAAATGGGACACAATGTGCAACAATGTAGTTTGAGGCTACAGGCCATCCATTATTTAAACATACTGTAGTCTACATACAGTGGTATGGGCTGTTTAATGAACCCCCCTAGTGGCAGGGTTCAAAACAAACAAAATCCATCTACAAACAGCTACAGGGCTTTTATGCAACATCAAAATCCTGGAGCCTCATCTTTAATCTAAAAACACGTTTAAAAGTAGCAAAGAGTTGATTCTTTCGAGAATGAAAGAAAAGCCAGGTGCCTATTAAACTCTCTTTTGCAGAGCTGGAGGTGGCAGAGCTTAAGATGTTGAGGTTCTCTTTGGGAGTGACGAGGACGGACAGGATCAGGAACGAGTACATCAGAGGGACAGCTCATGTTAGATGTTTTGGAGATAAAGCCAGAGAGGCCGGATTGAGGTGGTTTGGACATGTTCAGAGGAGAGACTGTGAATATATTGGTAGAAGGATGCTGAGGTTGGAGCTGCCAGGCAGGAGGTCTAGAGGAAGACCAAAGAGGAGATTTATGGATGTAGTGAGAGAGGACATGAAGTTAATTGGTGTGAGTGAAGAGGATGCAGAGGACAGGGTTAGATGGAGGCGCATGATTCGCTGTGGCGACCCCTGAAAGCAAAAGAAGATAATATTTTTTTACAACATTTCCAACACACGGTCCATAGCTCTTTACGGAGCTTTTGACCAGATCACATGGTCTTCATCAGAACAAATCCAGCTCCATGACAACTGGGAAAACTCCATGATGAAGGCCATGAGATGCATTTATCAACACACATGGTGGGATGTGAAAATAAAATTTAAAAAAAAAAATGCTAGTAAGTGGACCTTGAGTGACCTCATGTCCAAGTTAGTCACTATCTATTTAACTCTAAAGTACAAATGTATATAAATACAAAAAGAACATTCTGGAGTATTTATATATTTTTTAAACTTAATCTACAAATAGAAGATATTTTGATCTCTTTGGGTCATGTTGGTTTGAGGGGAATACCATATACTATCTAATGTGGTAATGTGTTCCTTATGTTTTACCGTACAGGAAAAAAAGATATATTCTCTTTACCAGAATAGCTCAGCCTAAAGAAGAATTTCAATGTCAGTGCCTTTCTCTTCTTTGTCCTTCATTTCCTCCAGTTTGTGTTTTTTTTTTTTTACAGAGGTGACATAATGAAGATTACCACAACAAGAATAAATTGAGGAAGGGTTTGTTGGTTTTTTTGCTTCGTCCCTGATCTGATTAAGCAAAATCGTTGGCAGCTTGTGTAGCGGACCATCGCTGAACTTGACAACTCTTGACACCCAAGCTGACAGTGACCCAGCCTCAGTGTTATGCTTGCAACAGTTCCTCACAGCCTCGTGTGTCCTTGCCCTTTTGATGTCAGTGCATGCTAGACACCAGACTAAACACAGACAGTAGCAAGACAAGCAAACAATGCACAGCTTTTCAAATACACTATGGATCAGAAGTCCTAACTGGACGGGTGGAACATCCGATGGAAAGAACAGCAAATGGTCACAGACTCCCTCATGTTCATTTCCATTGTTTCCAAATCCATGCTTGGAATAAAATAAGTTGAGGGAAACTGAGGATTAATACTGAGGTTGTTTGAAATGTTGTCAGCTACAAACCGACTTGTGTAAAGAACTTGCCAAAGTATTTCCTAGTCAGAGACTTTTCATGGACTTTACTTGACTGGGCCACCTCTGATTTTTGATGATCTCCAACGTACGTGTTTGTTGCAGATCTGTTACAACTCGCCGTTTTTGCATGCCTGCGTGCAGATGATCCAAAACTGATTCTAATGACTCATCTGTAATTAGGTTTATTTGTCATCCAAACAGCTGGCCAAAGCCTCATCGCCATTTCGAGTCAGTCAAACCTGCAATTAAAAAGAGCGGGGATGAGCACAGCTGGGAGGATGAGGCCTTTTTTTGGGTTTTTTTTTTTTCATATACCAGTGGCCGGGTAATGACAGAGCTAACTGACAGCGACTGACGCTGCAAGAAGACGAGCAAGGCAAGAGAGCTGCCACACACCAGAATGTCACTGTGGGGAAACGACGGGGAAAATAGATAGGGGGGGGGTTTCCCAATCCTTACTGACATTTCAGTCCTTTGTTGTGGCGAAGAGGCAGCCATCTTGTGAGCTGGCCTTCGAGGAGGGGGAAAGTTCAACTAACAGGGCTCCACCTTTTCCCTGACCTGACCTTACTGAGGGGTCACAGGGGCCGTGTGTTCCTACAAGCCAGAAATGACGAACGTGTCGACGCCTACGGTGAGCTAAAGGTGAGACAGGCAGTCTGAGAGTCCCGAGCGCGGTCGTTAGGGCTTCCCCAGCCACCAAGGAACCATAAAGAGGTCACATTCCCAGCTTTAACGTCATCCCTTTGACTTCTGGGAGACCTTCGGAGCTCTTTTCAGCATCTGTATGATGGTAAATATTGTCTCTCATGTCTCAGTTTAACCTTATTCTCTCAAGGAACCAGAGATGTGCTCCTTTTCGTTTGCTTTTGACACTGCATGGTGTCTCAAGCCTCCGTGATTTACAGAGAGTGTGACGAGCCTACAAAGTCTGAGGCAGTGGTAATATTTACACTGTTACTCTCTAAATTCAGAGTTTGACAGGAAAGTGGGGGAATGTGTGTTTATTTGAGGGGAGGTAAGGCGGGATTGGTTTTGTTTGCTTTTGGACTGTTGTCTTAGCGTTAGTTCCACCACCAACAGGGATTCACTGCTGTTTATTTGGACACTAGCTCAGACCTTTGACCTTTCCAAATGGGTGGCTAATCCCACTCAAAGCTACTGTGGGGCCATTGTTGCCAGTCCTGCACTGCTGCCTCCCTTTGGTCTTAAAGGAGAACTCAGTCCATTTTTTATACATCAAGGTGTGTTTAACGGTCTTGGAGAACGCTACTGCATGTGTGAAAAAAGTTGTATAAAGCCATTTGTAACTCCAGAAGGAGCCTCGAGTGATATCTCGTCCGTTGGGGCTAAAGACAACAAGTTTGAAAATGACAAAAAAAAAACAAACGGGGAGCGTTAGAAAGAAATGAGCTTGCCTGACTGCTCCTCATCTCTGCTTGTGGATAGCAGCTCGAGGATATATTATCTGCTACCAGCATAACATACTCGAATCTCCAACCAACCTGTCAGGGATCAGGGTGCATTGTGGGTAATGTAGGTGCCAGGTATTGAAAAGGAAGAAGAATGTGTGGAATAAAAAAGGACGATCTCTCTGGTTCAGTGGCATCGATTGACATACCTTCTTTTTTTTAAAATCGTCAATCTGATAATGTTATAGGTGTGCAATGCTAAATTGGTTAAGTCCTCTTTGAAGCAGTAGGACAGTAAACTATAAAGTAACCTGCATAACCTAATTTTCATTGGTGAAGTTAAATAGGTGTGTGACACACCTATGTGCACAGATCTTTCATCTGTCGTTACAGCAAAACACTTTTCTTGTTGTGTGAGGACACGTGTCTCTGCCCTCATATCTGTCAGTAGGAGACATGTTTGCCTGATACTTAATAATTAATTAACCAAAAACATAAAAAACAGACATTGCAGTTTTTCCAAAACAATACTTTATATCGTAGATGTCAAAGACAACATGTTAGAGCAAAGGTTCCCGAGAAAAATGCACTATTTCCATAACAATTCAAAAACATAATTGATTTATACATATGTAAACCTAGAACTGTTTGTTTTTGAACCACAGTGGTCATAGCGATAACTGGCTTATTTAGTGGAATGGAAAACCGTAACAATGAGCAGGCATCTGGATGGAGCCCTTTGATGAGTCCAGAAATGACAAAATGTCCTCCCAAAAGTCCACCAAACTCACATCTTGCCTGGTGTGTGTGTATATATATATATATATAAAAAGAAAGTTTGTCCATTCTGTTGTTGCAGTTTACAAAGCATCCCGCTAAAACAATTTGTTTTTCTACATAAATACAATAAAATCTATTGTCTGTGTTACAAGTGCTAGATACTTTTTATTTTCCTTTTTTGTAAAATATTCAACTGAAGTCTTCCAGGTTTGATGATTCCATATCCTACAGGTAAAAGCACAACAGGGAAAGCACCCAAACTCTTCCCCAGCAGAAACAAAAAAGCAGTAAAAGAGATAAGACAGTTTGGATACAGTGCAAGTACTAACATCCTTCAGTGCTCGATCCCTTGTGCTGATATGTGGTATGGGACAGACAGACAGACACACAGACAGGTAGGCAGTGCATGCGGACATACAGATCATGCAGAGAGAAAAGAGTGGAGTGGAGTCGGACCAGGCCACCTAAATAAACAGACAGTTCTTGGACCTGGCTGGATCGAACTTTGAGGGTTAAAACAAGAAGATATGCCCCCTCCTAATAAATGGAAATTATAACAAAATGGAATGTTTCTGCTTTTTTTTGTTACTGGACATTGTGTTAAGACTAACAGTGAAGACAGATGGCCAGAGTAGCCAGACAGTGCTAGTTTTGGCTCCTTTTGAGAAACCAAAGCATTCAGCAGTAGAAACCCCATGACTGGCACTGCTGTGCTAAGGTTCTGGGAATGTCCTGGGCTGGGCTGCCGAAAAGCATCTCCTCGTGTGTGTTTACATGCACAGAGGTGTCAGTGTATCCAAGTTAAGGTGATATTCAGAATAGCCTGACTATATGCATTTTCATATTCCAACCACAAATACCTCTGTGTGCATGAAGTACCACAATAATGTGAATATGGTCCGGGAAACAAATCTTCCCAAAATTACAAAAAGTACAGGAAAAAGTGATGTTTGTGTAGCTGTCTGATATAAAGAGAATGTACAGAAATATCACATATCTTACACATGGCTATGAGTTTAAACCATACTAAATAAAAATGTGAAGCCCAACAATGCCCTTCTACAAATGCTTAAACCTCAGTTATCTCTTGGGTACTCAGTGTAAAACCTACTCTATGGCATAAAATATACTGCAAGCACTTATTCACGTCCACACATTTTCCTTTGTTCTGGTAAATTTACAAAGTGGTAGATGACACGAGCATGAAACTATCTCAAGTTTGACCTCCCTGGCCATCTGTAGAAGCCATGGAAAAGAATGGCATTGAGGGAATTTAGGGACATGTGACATTAGAGGTGCAGCATCACTCTGTCAGTAGAAGTCAGATCGATTCAGTCAAAATGAGAAAACTGACTTGCAAGTCTGATTGAGATCTTAGAAAATGTCAATCAGCATATGGCATTGTAATCAGATATCTTTTCTTATATATGTTCCTGTAAGGCATAGATATTGTTAAGAAAATGTGGTCTTAGTACAGGAGAAGCCAGGAATAAAGTTTTGGTGTTCTGTGAGGACAGAAAGAAGTGGCCTGCTGCATGGTTCAAACACCTGTGATTAGGACAGTCTGGCTAAACAGCATCACCCTGAAACACATGCATCACTTAGCTAATGAACGTGATAACACATGTGAACTAGGTTAAAAGGATGTTAATTTAAAACTAAGGACATTTGGCCAGATTAGGAAACCTTTAAGAAAGAGGAAGATCACATTTTTTAAGATGTGTAGATTCCACATTTTGAATTTTAGTCTCACATTTCTTAAAATACTGAAACTTTATAGGTGCCAGCCAAAATGTGTGTTTTTCTACTATAACATCTACACACATAAAATCAAAAAAGTGTGGAATAGTACAAATGATGTCCATGGATATGTGAGGTTGAGCAGAGGGCAATGGCACACGTAGTGTAACAGTGTTATGGTACCAATAGAAGAACAAAGCCAAAAACTAGTCAGTGTTGAAAGAGAAAAATCCAACCCAAACTCAACACATAACCAACTGTAACCATGGACAGTAAATGGTGCCTTCAGTAACACCCTAAAAAGGGCAGCCTGTATGTAAGACCCATGAAAAGTTTATCTTTTCAATACCAACTTCAAAAACAAGATCATAGTATTTCATTATGTATAGATATATATATATATATATATAATATACTCGTTTCTTTTCATATATAAATCTACTATGAACAGACAGTAAATACACAATTGTCCATCATTATACAAAGTAGAAACATTTGATCCCAACCCTCCCACAAAAACCCTGAACCCAGAAAACATAGTCATGTAATGTCCACTAAAAACAGAATCTGAATCCTCACCTGTTGTGAAGTATGCCAGCGTTACAATGTAACAGAGAGACAAGGAGAGGAAAGTGAACAAAACAACTGAAAAACACATTTAAAAAAGTACAAAAAAAGTCCAGAAAAAAGACATGGATGAGAGGAAAAAGAATGAACAAAAGTAGAGTAGTCATTGACAAATGTGTGTGGCAGGAATACTCAGGAAATCTATGTCCTATGTACAGTAAACACCACGGCACTCGGTTTCCTGAAAAAATAATTTAAACATGATTAGCTTGTAGATGAAACACAGGTGAGAGAAGGTAGTTGCCCAGGGGCCGAACACAAGTTAGAAGGATGGTTACAGACAAGAAGTTAACTTCCACACACTGTGACTATTTTATCAGACATGTACATTTTTAAAAAAGAAAAAAACGACCTTGTGATTATGGTCTTTTACCTGCAAAAATAGACAACCAAATATTACAACAACTAGGCTGGTGGCTGGTGTGTTGTATAGTCTGGCTAGTAGGGTTGGGCTCTCATTGCCAGTTGGCGATATCACTGGTTAAGAGAAAAGGATGATTAATAAAGAAAAACAACTATAAAAATATGCGTATACACTTGAATATTTAGAAAAAGCAGCTTGTGCTTCACTGTCTAGGAACAGATGTACACACACCTGCCTCACAGCACCTGACATTTGGGGAGCAGATGTGCCTAACAAGGGGCAAAAGACGTTAAACCAGCTGTGAGAGCCTGTGGGGCCCAGGAACACCCCCCCGGAAAATTCCAGGTGTTATGGTCATTGTTACCATGGAGACACAGTTGTCTTTAAGAGAGGGGCTGGTTCAACTAATTGGCATATATGAGATTAATTTCTCCCTATCCGTCATTACTCTGCAAAATGTGAGACTGATTCAAATATAAAAAAGTGGTCTGACTCTACAGAGTTGAAAGTCCATCATGCTTTGGCTTCGTTATTGTCTATCTACTACATACAGTATGAATAGGATTCTAGTGTTCAGAAGTCCTGTTGTTCTAGTACAGTGCATGCTACTTAATTCTTCTCTTGAGGAGAGCTGATGCCTATCTGATCGGGGCCGGGTCGCGGGGGGTGGGGTTTCCAACCACTCTTGATTGATGTGCCATGTGCGTAAGGCCCAGCTGGTCCTGAGGAGATTACACACAGACACGTTGCTCTCAGACAGCCGCGGGAGGGAGAGGTGCTGAGGGTGCTGCAGTAAGCCCCCACCACCAGGTGCCTCAGGTATACTATGTGTATTGTTGTTGTTTTTTCCGTCACGTTACACCCCACCTCACCCCTGGCTACTGGACTGATTCTGATACATGGTTACACACAGTAATACTAATCACCCCTTTAACTTCCACCACTGAACCACCTCCAACTTGCTGGGAACTACCTTCTAAACTGAGATTATAAAAATGGTTGAGGGGGTGGGGGATAGAGGGAGAGACAGTAGTCTGCTAGCAGAGAATTCTAGGTAAACATGCCAAGGTCCACCAGTCTATGTGCCGACAACATGCAGGCATTGGATGTCTTGCCAGGACAGAAATGCTTAAGGGGTCGGGGAGAAGAGGCCTCGTTCCCAAACCTGTTTTTTAAGGCAAAGCTCTTTCAGTAGAGTTCAACACAAAATCCACCAGGATTCGAGGAGCAAAAAAAGGCACGAACGCACAGCCTTTCACTATCAATCATTTTGGAATCAGAACACCTGCTGACCTTTCTCATCTCTTCAACCACCTTGGAAAATGGCAAGAAACTCGACTCGACACAAACGACTTTGTTCCATTCATTCCGATACCTTAAAAAGAGCAGGAATGATTCATCCATAGTGCAGAGTCACAATCACATTAGCTCTGGTGGTTTTTGATGAAAGTGAAAAGATGACGATAAAGCACAGAATACTAAGAAAAGAAGATGACTACAGATTGTCTCTTTATGGTTCCAACTGGCATTAAAAAAGTACATCTTGTCTAGTGTATTAAAAGCACTGGCACTCGAGGCTGTCATTGTGGGATGGTTGAGTCAATCCATCCTCTCATGTACAAAGTCCTGAAGAGACAATGCAACACATTTATGTCGATCAGTCTATGCACTGCAGGTCAGTGAATGCATCGCTCATCTTCCTTGTTCGTTTTCCTCTGAGTGCCACTTTTCTCAGCTCTGCTCCCATAATAAAATGTCAGCTTGTTATGTCAGGGGTGAGACACAGGAGTGGCATTCAAATTGACACTGACTGGATGAGGACACTGTCAGAAGATGAAGTCTGGTCTGAGTGGTCAAAGGCTAGAGATGATTCTTTACATAGGAGCTTCCTCTTCCATTGGTTCCTCTTCAGCCCTGGGGAAAAGACAATATCATAAACATTGTTTTAAAATGATGTGCTTAGGGAGTGTACATGGTATTATAAAGTACTGAACTGCATACAACCAAAGAATGGTAACCCCTATCAAAGAAAGATAGTAAGAGGCTTCACAGATTTCTTGGATGGACACTTAATGCAAAACATGTAACACTTAAATTTAACACAGTCATTGTGATGGGTGGGGTGGGGGGGGGGGCACTAAACCAACCAAAATATCTGGAAATGAGGTTGACAAGAGACTGACGCTACAGGCCATCAAACCAAAACTAAGTGATTGAAAATGACTACACAGACAACACCTTGTACCTCTTTCCAATGTGCTTGTTGGCGACAGACAATGAGGCCATAGCGGAGACAGTCTCAGCTTCCTCTACGTCGTGCCGAAGGGCTTCGCTCAACGAGCAACCAAGGGTGGAGACGGAGCGTTGTAGTGAGCGCCAGTATTTACCTACAGAAGACCAGGACAGGGTAAAAGTCAAATGGCAACAGTTGCGATTTGATGTTTGCGACTCCACAGGTTTTGCATGTGGACTTTAAAGTTTTACTGAGCTTTTTTAATATTAATAATATCCACACAAAATATAAAAAATGTCAACAAACTAAAATCACAACTATCAGTCAGTAAGTTACATCACGTGGATGCTGCTCATGTTGTGTCTTGGTGTAAATAATTCACTCACAGTGAGTTTCAAGAACTTTCTCCATAGAGCGGACAGAATTGGCATTCGGTCTCTGCTGCAGTACCTCGTCAGGAATGGGGTCCAACTGAAACAAACAGAAAACAACATGAAAAGACATTTCCTGCTTAACCTTTTCTAACAAAAGCTGAAAGAAAAAACACTTTTGAATGTGGACCACAGCCAGGTGTTGAATCATTCCAAGAGGTGGGGAACAAGCTCGAGCTGCTGACACAATAGAAAATAGGTCTGCAGATGCACATCTCCTCCCACTCACCGAGAGCTTTGCTACTCTTTGACACAAACGACAATGTGTGCTTTGTACTGTGTCCCACTCTAAGGACAAATACTCGTGTACACAGATGCATACACATGGAAACCGCTTGCACACACAAACACATACACATATACATACTCATGGACACACTCAAACACACACACCAGGGAACACGGCTAAACCTATGAAACTCTCCAAGCCACAATTCAGAGGAAACAGGGCTATTCCCTGACGTGCCTTCCCAACTCGGAATGATTCAATTTCCCCTTTGGCCGACTGCACATACGACACTTTCTCATCCCATTTTGTCAAACAGGCCCTACATTCAGCTCTACATTCCAACACAGACGACATGCATCCCCTAACTGCTCAATCATAACCCCAACAGAATAAAGGACCAACTGAGAAACATGTAAAGAGAGACAGAGAAAAAGAAAAAAGGTTTGGCCAGAGATTTTGGGAGTAGAATGCTAGAGAGAAGAGGAAAAAGTCTTCGTCGGTCGGCCTTGCTTGGCCAAGGCTGGAAGTTTTCTTTTAATTAAAACAAATAGTGTGTGGGAGGGGTCCGCAGGGGCCCAGGGAAGAGGCAGTCTGGGGAGAGGGATACTTTAATCCTGCTGTGGCACGACAGGCTACATCATGCACACAGGGACGGACAGAGGTGCGTGCGCACAGACACACATATATACAGTTTTTGTGCATGAATATTTACATTGGGTTATTTGCTATTCGGCTGATACTCTCTTTCAGAGCAACATAGAAAAACGTCCAACAGTGGAATAGGCTTGATTGCCTCGTTTGCTAGAAAAACATGACAACCTGCAGATTTAGTTTTGTGACTTTACATCAACCCTTCTATAGTTCAATAGTTTATCCGTGTAATCACTCAAACTCAACCTTATTTTTTCACATTGCAAAAAGTAAGCTCTCAACTGCTGTTCTATCAACATTAAAGGGGTAGGTTTCCCCATAAAATGAGCATTCTTGCTACAACATGTGGGATTTACCACAACAGGACATGTCAGATAATTTCTTGAAATAACATATTAAAAAACTATGCCATTAGCCTGTTTCTAATGGATTAAGTTTGATGTCACATGACAAAGCACTTGCTTTGTATAGTATGATCAGTTATGTTCGTTATTTTCAGATCGACAGGAGCTCAGAGGCCTCTGGCAAAAAAAAAAAAAAAGACAAGGTCCAGCTAAAGTAGCCAGAAGATGTTGACCAATTAAATAGGTGCAAGTACACACATCTGTTTACTTTCTCAAGTGATGGTGTAGTTCTACTGTTTACCTCGCGATTGTGAACCAAAACGGTCCCACCAAATGGAGCCTTTCGAGTTTTGTTTGTTTTAGGCAGGACTTTGATTGTGGCTGAGGGGGGAGACAGCAGTTCATATTCATCACTCCCATCTCAAAACTGTTCCAGCTAGCCTGGGGACTCAAACCATGATTCTTTCAGTCAAAACTTACTCCTCCAACCTTCAGGCTACAGCCTCCAACTTTTCACCATAAGCCTAGCCAGTCCCAGCTCAGCCCTGCCCAGCCCATACTAACCCAGCTCCCAGTCAGAGTGGGGTCAGGGGTTCTCTGGGGTTTCGTGAGGTTCACCTCAAATCAGGGTTGGACGGGGGCAGCCTGTCTGCTTGATTGACACCTGGGGCTCACGCTTATAAACTTTAATGGCTCTTGTCAGGGTACCCCAGGGGCCCCCACCGGGCAGGTATGGCAAACACACACATGCACACACAGACATGCATGTCTATATACAAGCACACATTTGTCTGCCACGTCATCCATAGCGGTGTTTCTGTTTATTTGAGTTTGTGGTCCCGGCTGTGCCTGGACTTCTGCATCTTCATACCATCAGATGTGCTGCAGTCCTTGAGAGAGAGGGAGAGAGAAATGCCCTTTAAGAAAGATTTGCTGTCACCATGTGGACGGATTTCTGAGGAAGTCTATTGCTCTGTGTGATCCAGCCATCCAACGCAGTAGGTCCCGGGCCAACAAAACTGAGACACCATGGAAAGCCATGAGCCGAGAGTGAGGAATGTTCCCCGGTAAAAACATTCCTGAGGGAGGCTGAAACCAAAACAGTGGAAAGAGGAGGAAATCCACTTGTTCAGCAAAAGAAAAGTGCACAAAGCATCCATTGTTTACTGTTGTGTCCATGTGCATATGTTGGCGGTCACTAAAACCGGTTGATTATGTTATGCTAACTGAACAAGGTAATGATGTGTATTGTGCAAAGCGGGTGACCTTTTGGGAAAGGGGAGTAGGTTTGCCTTGTAGTCGGGGGGTAGTGGTGAATAGTCAAGCCCAAGGGGGGACAGGTGAAGTCGAGCGTCTTACTGTAACTGGAGTGTAAACACACCGAATAACCTCATTGACAGCTGGTAACAATTAGCATATTAGCCTGTTGTTTATCAAATAATTGCTAACAACCGTGGTTCGAAGTGGGCCAACATCTGTTTGCGAGCAATCATCAATTAGTCCCGAGTTCAGAGTTGACTAGTGTAGTCGCCAATACATCATTCATGAGCTATTTAACTAAAAAGACTTCACGATTACGCACCACAGTGGTGGGGGTGAATAAAAGAGCCTGTAAAGTCCATTCAGCAATTTTCATCCCTCTCTTTCCGAGCTAATTTGAGCTGCTTTCAAAGGAAACCTAACGCTCATTATAGCAACGCTTGTCTTAAGCTGCCAATAAAAGTGTAGATATATTTCTCACACTAGCAAGCAGTAAAACACTGGAAGTACAAGCTACCCAGGAGGTGAAGAGGATATAAGGAACACCTTAAGGATGTTTTGGCCCCAGTGTGATGTCTGCCTAAATCTCCCTTTTGAGACTGCCACACAGCAAAATAAACTAGTTATATAATAAACTAAATTAGGTATGCGTGATTTCTTAACCATTTATATTGCCCTTTATTGATTATAAGATACACTATGTGGGCTTTGCAGCATTATGTAAATTGAGACATTCATTTTTAAACTCTTCTGTACAATAGAGCAACTCATCTGTCGGTCTAAACTAGCGGAAGAAACAGCAAGACTTCCTGGCATATACAGAATCATTCAACCCCTATTTTATGTATGCTATAGTTAGATATTCATAGTGATGTCTTGGGCTCTGGACACTTCCAGACAATACAAACCCTCAGGCAGTTTGAAGCTTCATAAAACAAAAGCACAGCTGACCAGCTAATCCAGCTGTGGTCCCATGCCTGAGCCTACTCATTCGCTCCATTCACACTCAGCCAACACACACACACACGCACAAACTAAAATATATCCTCTAGAAATAACCCACTTAGTGGACACATTCAAACAAGTCCAAAATTAATCTGACTGTTGGCCACTTGTTGCCCAGATTTGCCTTGTTGCTCAATCTGGTTAGTGAGGCTACAGTGCCCACTTAGGCCTTAAATTTAATTTAGTCTTTGGTTTCTTCTTCGGATTCCATTTGCCATCTGAGGTCATTGCCGGACCTTGTCAGCAAATAAACAAAAAAACCAGGCCAGGCCTTTTATCTCTCTCTCTAGCTCAATCCCTCTGACGTTTTCCTGCTGCATTCCAAGTCCATTACAGAGACCTTCGCTGAGATTATGATAAAAACACTTGCTTCCTGCCATTTCGATCTGATCAGGGGCATTTTAGCCTCTCTATTTTCTTTGCTATAGTTATCAAAGCTCCACACAACTGAATGATCTGCCTTTGTTCAAACAGCTGACATCACTTGCTGCCAAAGAGCCAACCGGTGCAAATCATGAGAACTCTAGGTCTATACTTAACAAGTCAGCAACATCTACATTGCGCTGTCCATCAATTTATCAAAGCCATCTTCTGCTACTGAGGCAACCTGTAAAACTCTATCAGGCTGCTCTCATGATATGACTTGTATTCTGTACGGATTTAACTGAAAAGTTTCTCCAGAAGTTTACTCGAGAGTATGGTTGGTGTTCAACGTGAAGCATGTTCTGAAAAAAAAATTGACTTATAAAATTACCTCTATAAAATATAAAATGATGCATATCTGGAATCAATGACAATATCGGACTCATTTTTTTGTTCAATACAACTTTCGAGGGTTTAAAAAAAACAAAAAACTGAATATAATTAAAATTAATTCCATACCTTTCCAGACTTTGAAGACCTGCATAGGTAATGCGCTCTGTACAGCTGCTTTATAACAATAGTTTCCACCCTTCCTACTTCAAATAATTACTCCATTTCCCTTTATTATCTGATCCTTAGGCCCAGGCTGACCCTGCTGGAAGAGGTGTGAGAGTAACCATTTTCAGATGTGAAGGGGGCCCCAGGTGAGAGGGTGAGAGGGGTGTCCTGCAGGGCAGAGGCAATTGACGCTCCCTGCCTCCTGCCTATTTTCAAATTTTCAGCTCCCTATGGCACCCATCCAGTGACCTCCTCCATACCCCGGCCGAGGCCAGTGATCCGCAGGCTGCTGAAACCTAAGAAGCCAACCCCCTGATCCAATTCATTATTTTTGCAGCAGGGCAGTGTTGTGAGTAACGAGAGCGTCCTTCAAACTGGAAGTCCTGAGTACAAACCTCCGTGACAGCAAAAAGCAACCGCCCTGTTGAAGTGACCTTGAATTCCTGAATCCTTACCAGCTGTAATGGCAGTGTTACTCTATGTTACTTTGAGTCATTGGTGGGCACAGTGCAGGTAAACAGAGTTAGGTTATGAGAATAAGCCTCTAGTTTGTGCATTTCCACTCTTGTACAAAACATTGCTCCAAAAAGAGCTGTTAATTTCTTTGACAGGTTTTGGCACATAGCAGTCCTCTACCCTCAAGAAGAAACAAGTTCTCTTCCACAGTGCTTTAACTAAGCCTCAGTGTGTCCAGTATCACTTTCCTGCATGGTTCCTCTGTCTGCGGTGGTCAACAGACTGGTTGGTCGCTGTGACTGAGTTTTATTAATGTTATCCTATTCTATTGTTCTGTTTGCTTTGCTCTGACTCCAACATCCATATGGAACAAGGCCATGTGAGTTTTTATGATTCCAAGAACTCATTTATAGCTTGAAATGTCTGCAGGGCTGGAACAAGATGCCTAGGGATGCACAGATACCACCTTCAACCTGGTAGATACAGATTCAGAGCTAAACATTTCTGCATACATATATCATGCATATTTTATCTATACAATGTAACATGACCTCTAAGAGCACTGATGTTTGGCCACATTGAAACAAAGACAATGGCAAGAGCAACAACCTTGAATTACGTTTTCCACAGACTGCATTTTATGTTTAGAACACCACTAATATGTTGTTACACCATATTATGATGATTATATGCAGTCAAAGAACTAGTCTCACTTTATGCTCTGTAAGGTACTGTATATACCTAATGAGAACTGTAGACCCATACACATTAGTAGAACTGTTCTGAATGCCTCACTGGGCAGAAGATAATGGCTTTAGCAGGTACAGTTGTCATTCCAATGGCAACCAACACTCAGGGTGTGCTTGTGGCTAGGCCTGCAGCAATACTTGAGAGTGGTCAGTTTTTCAAAATAAATTAAGTTAAAGCAAGAGTGTCAGTCTGGATATTCCCTCTTGATGTGTGGTGCTTACTTACTAGGCATTCTTGGTGTGGATAAACTTTACGTTTAGCTTGTATGGCTGGGACAAATAAGGGCAAGATTTTTTGCCAAGTAGAACACCATTTGCTCTCTTTACTTCTTGCCCCTTTACTTCATCATTATTTCTCCCAGTAGTGTATTAGCAAATTGGCTTCAAGGTGTGTGCTGCTCAAACATGTCAGTGAAATTTGCATCCCCCATTCGTATTCAAATGACATACCCCATTGACACATTAAGACTTCACTCTAAATACAGTTTTGAATCCATACAGAGCACACTGAGGATGCAGAGAGATCCAATCACTCAAGCCACTGTGAAACAGTACAGCAAATCTCCTAAACAGAGTTTCAGACAATGGGTACACTCACAGAAAATAACTCAGCAAGGTTTTAAGTGCCCAAAGTGAGGTACCAATCAGTGGTCAGAGATAAAAATCTATTGTGATCAAAACAGCAACAGATTACTTGCAGACTTCAGAGACACACTCTGATGCTAGGCATGAACTACAAGCCGGCTGAGTTGGTTAGAGATGCAGCCTGGACACACACTATCTGAATACAAGATACTGGTTCTGAACAGAGCCAATGAGACCCAAGCGTGCTTTGTGTGCACAAATTCTTCTACACAAACAAACTGTGACAACAGTCACACCCTCTTCTCTTCCCATAAAGCTCCATATTCTCCGCTCTGTACCACAATTCAGTAGTCCTATAAAAATAAAAGCACTAAGATATCTTGGGTGCATAATCTGGGGGCAGAAAATGAGACTGAGCAGCCAGTCCAAAAAAGCACTCCAGCCTCTCCCATTAGCTGAAAGAAAAGAGTCGGGCAGCTTTGAGGAGTTGCTATTCTGTTGTGCGCCATGAATCACAGAGCGCCGATGTTTGTTCAGTTCCACGGCCCAACCTACAAACAATTAACCTTCTGCCTGGAAATCCTCTCCCTCTGACATGTTTGTGCGTTTCTGTCTGTGAGTAGCATATGTGTGTGGTGTTGACTTCCTCTCTGAGTGGTAAAGAGAGTATAAGAGAACATAGAGAGAAGATGATTTGGCCAAGATAAAAAGGGTACTGTTGTCAGAGGAATATACAAGCTTGTCCTGTATTTTTAAGTTAATATATCTATGTAACAGGGCCATCAAATCATTACCCTGCACCTTTATTGTGTTTGGCGGTTTAAATAATTCATTTTACCATCCTGGCTCGATTGTTTGTTCACAAGAATTTATTTTAGCACCATTCATGTGAGACACTCAGTCAGGGGACACAAAATCTCAGTTTCCTGAGATGTAAATATTCAAGGCAAGAGACGGAGGTTTCTAGCTTCAGAAGGAATCAGAAAAGTCTCTTCTTAGAATTGTATGTCCATCATTTTTAGCATGTTGATTTTCAAAATCAGGCAAAATGACTTGAATCTATAAATGTAGCCAGGACTAAAAATTAGAAGCAACCTGAGTGCAACTGCATTATAAAGATTTCAGACAACACAAATAAACCAGAAGCTCTTCATCTGCTTAAGGTCCTGCATTTTCATAAAAACTATATTAATGAGGCTATTAATTAGGCTATAAAGCTCATCAATGTATTAATTAGAACAGACATCTAAATTAACATACTTGCCTTTGCATATTATATTGCTGGCATTAATATGAACTATGAACTTTGCAGAGCAAAAAGAATTTAAAGTTTGAGGATATAATCCAACATTACAGTAATATGCCAATTTATGAAGCACCCTTTGTAAACATCAGTTCCTATTTAATCTCACACCAGCAAAGATTTAGTCCACAGTTCCAATTGTATTTGTCGAATCTTAGTGCCTTCCTCAAGGTAATTTTTTTTTAGCAATTGTGAGTATTTGACTGTAATTTGTCCCTCCCCCTCTTGGCTCTCATCTTACCTCATTGCCAAGCAGAGCAGAGATGCAGGCTTCGGAGGCATCACATATGGCTGTGAGGTCATGACCCCCCTCCAGGGCAAGCACCAACCGACCGCCTGCCAGACCCATCAGCTGCCTGGTCAGGTAGCCAAAGCCTGGACACACAGGAAATAACAGCAAAGAGAAAGCAGAGAAAGAGAGGGAGCGAGGGAGGGAGAAACAAAATTGAGATGGGGGAGCAATGCTGTTCAAGCTCTAACTTCCTTTTTGGATATTGATCAAAGAAAAAAAGATAGAAAAAGGGGGTTTGAGCATGGATCAGAAAAGGGGTAACTGCATCAGAGAGCGGATGAGAGTGCACTGTGGATTTACTGGAGTTACAAAAAACAAGCCATAATATGAGCCAGGTTTAATTTCAATAAATGCGGCTTTGCGTTTAGGCTTGGTCACAGTCTTTGATCATTTTCTTTCAGCAGGAGTTTTTATACATGCATTCAGCAGTACTTTCTTCTCCTCTAAATTCTACCCATATCCCTTCTTCCTGCAATCCTCTCTAAACCCTTCACAACCAAGACCCCTGCTCTTTTTTGAGATCTGCAGGGTGGTTTTAGAAAAGCTCTTGGCTGCCAGGCCAAGGTCTGACACAAGTCAGAGGCACAAAACAAACACAAAGGTGTTTGTCTGTGCATCTGTGTGTTTTTGTCAGTCCTTCCGGAATGAATGAGACTGTAAAGGGAATGCATTAAAATGTGTATGCATCATTCACCTTTTTTTAAAGATATTTTTTAAAAGTGGTTTAATGAAAAGAGAGTAAAAAACTGGGTAGCTGTGTTTGGCACTTACATTTAGCCGTCAGTTTGTATCCTCCCAGCGGTGGAGCATGTCCGTCTACCGCATCAAAGCCTGAAGATACCAGAACCACGTCTGGGGCAAACTCGTTGGCAATAGGCATAACCACCGTCCTAGGGTAACCAACAGGAAAAACATAATGTCAACAAAATAATGTATTTATGGTGGAGACTCTATAAGAGAGATGGGTAAAGTTTCTGAAGTCACAGAAGCCGCCCATCTCTGACCAAGAACTGTTGCTTTATATAGGACACTTTGTTTGACAACAAGTGCATGCGTGCATTTGGTTTTTGTCTTGCTGCCCTCCACAGAAATGCCAGAAAGCACATGTAGTCTAAAGATTCAGTGTCTCAAAAACACTAACAGCATGGAAAGCTTGGTGATAAGTGAGTTTAATCTTGTCCTGCTGGCTGAGGGGCAGACTCCCTGCAAACTAGCCCTGTTAAGTCACATCTTTCTGAAGCAGCCCTATCAAAAAGGCATGCTACATTTCATTAACAGATATTGTTGCAGCTGCTACATCTATTTAACATGCTGGCTGAATGACACGATGACTGGGCCAGTACAATCAAAACCAACGATTTTGGCATGTCGAGCCAGGTTTTCAAAATTCAAATTTTAGAAGATACCCTGTGTCAATATAAAAAAAGGCTGCATTTTTACAATTTGTGTTTGCACAATTTTCATTACATGTAACTGTGTAAAAAGATTTCACAGCTAAACATACAGGGAAATTCAAGAGGTACAAGAACTGAAGCACTAAGGGCACTAGTAGAAGTGAAACTTTAGTACACCAAGTCCCATATTCCGATAAAGCTACACTTCAAGCTACACTGAAAATTATCCAGTTGGTCAAACATTAACTAAGAAGAATCAACTTGCAACAGGCAAGCTAAATGCATAGTGAACTCTGTCACCTCTGGTGGCTAAAAGAGGACTACTGGGATTTAAGAGGACCACTATTAAAATATGTAAATGAAGATATGCGTTCAGTGTGCTTACTGTCCATCTGATGATGATTGTGTTATATGGTGTAACCAGCCGGAGATGCTACATGTCATTTTTGCTGTACATCAGTCGCTGTATTTTTCAGTTCTTCAATGGCTTCTCTCCCTTTTATGGTTTTCAAAGCAAACATACAGCTGATGAGTTTGTATGTACAGTATGTGTGTGGCAGAGAAAATTACAGCATACATGTTTTAAAGTGGGAGGTTTGGAAATTTGGAAGTTTGGAAACATCCTTAAGTAAAAAGGAGAAATGGAAGGACAAATATAATTGCATGTGTGTATGTGTGTTAAGTATGTCGGATAATTCTAACACTGGATGGGTGTGGTGAATGAGGGCTGTTTGTGTACAACCTTCATTTATCACACAGCTGGTAGGGAGGGAGTGCTTGTGTGCAATGTGTCATACACATAAATCCAATCAACAGTGGAATACTGTAATGATTCACTGCAAGTTGTGGCTGGAAAATCCAGCCCAGTTCATATGATGACCCTGTTTGAAAAAAACAACCTGCAGTGTGTGTGTTTAATACTAAGATAGTTTTGCACAGGAAGGTTAGATTAGATCACATAAGATTAGACTGGTTGGAATTTATGAGCTTCATTCATTTTTTTTTTTTTTTTTGGGAGCTGGACACAACTTTTTTTTATTAAAGAAATTAATCACATTATAAACACTGCTTCAAGTAAAAATAATTAAACAGTTAATTACATAACTATAGGTTTGGTTTGTTAGGGTGTCTGTAAGTGTATCTATAAATTAGGAATCAGTAATGAATCACTGAATTATTCTATAATACTAGGGATGGCACACTAGACGCTTAGTTGACTGCGTATAAAAGTACAATGCGTCATACTAATCTGTTTTAGCATGATTTAGGATGTCTCTCTTAGTTCATAAATAGTTGGACTTCCCCTAACAATTGGTTCTCTCTGATTCGCTCAGGTTCTACACAGGAATTTCTTTGGGGTCTGGGATATTTGGGCAAGTAGTGTTTTGGTGAGGTCTGCGAGTGACGGAGTACCACAGGGTTCCATCGTAAGGCCCCTGTACTTTGCTGACCTCAGGAACACAGTGCTGGTTTGCTGGCTGTGGGCGAGCAGCGTGCCCTGAACTCCGGAGGCCACTGGTTTTTCCATCTCTTCTTCACCACCAAATTATAACCCTTAAATGCGCACACCACACCCCCCACCACAACACAACACTCTTACGTACATACAGCTGTCTAAAGGGAGAGGCGGGAAGTAGTATTAGGAGCTTTTTGATAGTCCCAGACTGCAAGGACACACGGCGTGCGTGCGTCACAGTGTGTTAGTGTGCATCTGGCAACATTTCAAATGAAAACGTCATGTAAAGAAAATGAAAGAATAGGATGGAAGACAAGAGTTTCATTGACATAGACAAAAATACAGAGAGCAGGAAAATGAAAGCGGGCAAGGCCTTAAGACACCTGTGGCGGAGCAGTCAAGAAAGAAAACATGGACTAAGACTGAGTGAGTAAGGACATGAACGAACAGTGGATGAAAGAAGTAAAATGTCAGCATTACGGCAAGTGCAAAGGTGTCTAAAAAAGGTAACATGTACATTGTACCAAAAGTTCATAAGCTTTTAATCAGAGGGTATTCAACAACACAAACTAGACAATAATTTGAACCACTCTGCTTAGAAAAGTTAATATTTTTCAGCTCCAGTTTCAGATTTTATCGCACGTGTTGCAGGTTTTCTCCCTCTTTTTCCGTCCACTCACAAGACTTGCATACACACACAGCCTTGGCCCATTAACATTATGCCATAAACGACCCCACACTAAAGGGAGTTGGCCACAGGCGTGCATGTGGGCTGACACATAGCACAGGGGGAAACCTTGACCACCAAGGATATTTTAACGACTGAGGGCTACCCCTCCACCAACCTTGAACACAGACAGAGACAGTTCTCGTCACAATAATGAATACCGCTGGTGTCATCAGTTCCAGCCCCCACCCCCTGGTATAATATCTTGACATTTAAAGAAATAAAAACCCACAGTAATCAATTAGCAGACTGGCATAAAGGGAAACCAGTGGTTTAAGGCAAGACTAATTGTGCGTGAATCAGAGGCTATGTATGTGGAGATGAAAAAGCCTTTCTGTTAATTAAGGGAGGGGAGAGTTTATGACTGAGCTGTAAGCAATGGGACATCCTGAGTGAAGAGGCTGCGATCTAAACCACTGCTGGCTCTCTCACGGCTAGCTCTTACTGTGAGCGGAATTACTTGGGTAAGCATGTGGCATAAACCTTTGTTTAGTATTGTTTGGTTTACTTAGCAACAGGTGCATGTGTCAAAGTATCAGCAGAGGAACACTGGGCTTGGGCCTGTGTGTGTATGCGTGACAGTGTGTGGGAATGTTGTGTAGTTATTAAACTCTAGCAATTTAGTTCTGCCATTCATAAAGTTTGGTTTTAAAACAAAACAAGAGTGGTCAAAGTCAATGCAGCAGGGGTCAGGCTCCAAAACACTGGATCTTATATTTCTCATCTTCCCAACCCTGACATCATCAGGGTGATTTTCTCAGACTTTAGAAACCTCTGCCAAAGGACTTTCAGTAAGTGAACATTTTTCACAGATGGGTAAACTCATCTTGATGTCTTAAATTGGTGGAGTTCCCCTTTAAGTGATTGCATGTAGTACACTGTTAGTAGGATAATAGATAACTATGCTTTCCAAATTAAGATAAGACTCACTTGAAAAAATGGTGATTCTTAGTCAAATAAAGTCATATATGCGATACTACAGTGCAAGCGGTGTTGGATATTGTGTGTCGATAGACTGAAATGAAATACTGGATTTGTGAGAGAAACTATGACAAACACAGACACATGAAACGTCAGTCTCACTGCCAAAAAGGAAATGACCACCATTTCTGCCTCTGTGCACACACAAGACACCATTAAACTCTCTTAACATCGACTGCATTCTATTGACTACTAACTTCACCAGGCTAAACCTCACAAAAGGCCTTTTTTCCATTTGCTCTGTCTAATTCCTCTTCTTCTGATCCGGCTGACCCCATTCAGTTTTTGGCAATTGTCATCCAGCACGATTTTAAGTGCACACATATACTCACACAGGTTAATACAGCAGTAGGTCTTGGCATAGTGGTATACTTTTGAGCCAAGGAAAACTTCCTCTCGAGGGGCGACTCCTCTTTGTGTAATTACTCTAGTCCCTAATTTATCTTTTTCCACATCTATATTATGCCTTCTAATCCAATGTACTCCAGGTTTCTAACATGAAGGGCAAAGGGCTGAAATGTGGCATTGGTGGTGGACCACAGGCTGTAGATAAGGCATTTAATATTTCAAAACAAATTTTAGACAAGGTTTGTTCTGTTAACATACAGTAGAATGAAATACATATTTAAGACTATATACGATTATATATACACAGTTCTTAATATCGATGTTACGTGGTCTCTTAATTTAAAAACTATAGCTTGTAATTAGGAATTAGTTTGAGTTTCCATAATGCAAAGGCATTAGAGCAACTATTCCACTTATGCATTACTACTAGATACATTCTGCTAGTAATTACAAGACATAATTACCATTACCAACTAATTCCTAGGTTTTTAATGACTGTAAAGTGTTCCAGAAAGCCTCCACAGCATAAGCCGTTACCATTGGAGAGATTCAACATCACCCATACTGCAAAGGTGCAGGTGAGGCTCACTTCAGAAGAAAATGTAGACTCTGTCCTTAAGAGGGAGCAGTGCTCATCAAACCAGTAAACAACAGGTTAAACTGCAGAGTCGCAAGGCTTTCCCCCTCCGTTCATAAAAAAAGTAGAGGAGAGCGGGAGAGGAGACAGAGAATAAGAGCGAAAAACTCACACACGCACACTTACACTTCAAAGCCCTGTCATCTGGCACTGCGGAGAGCTGGTTTGAATTAAGTTAAATTCTCCTCCTCTTTCGTCTTTTCAAGTTCATGGCAGAAGAGAGAGAGAGCGAGAGCGAGAGCGAGAGCGAGAGCGAGAGAGAGAGAGAGCGAGAGACGGTGCTTCTGGTTTTCATTAGGGCCAATTTTCTTATCTTTTTTCTCTGTGCTTTCTGGAGTCTCAGACTTGATCCCCTGCAAATGCAACGTGGCACAGGCCAGTGGAGGAATGGGAAGGTGCCGGCTGCAAGCCACACATCCCCTCCCGAAGACAGAGAGGGAGGAAGGAGAGGACCACAACACACAGATAAACAATGAGATTGAAGGAGAAATAGAGGCTGTGCGTATCAGGTGTCCATGAATATGTGTCTGTCTGCATGTGGTTGTAAATGTGTAAGCACATTGATGCAAAAGCTGCATGTGTGAGCATTTGTGCGTCTGTTTCTCCGTGTTTTTGTGCATATTCATGCACCTTCATGTAAGTTTGAACAAGGGCCTTCTGCATTCTTATGAGCTATGTGTGCAGCTTGTGCATTTGTATATACACATGACTATCCAGTATCTGTAACTGTGTTACTTTGTGTATACATGATTACAAGCATGGTATATGCATATGCATGTGTCTGTGTGTGTGTGTGTGTGTGTGTGTGTGTGTGTGTGTGATAGATCTACGAGCTGTGAGGCGGTTTTGCTGCTGTCCGATAGGGCCTGTGAATTTGTCCAATACTGCTAAAGCCTCGGGGCATTAATGGTGCCAGGGTTTGAGGTGATACACACCCAAACTCTGGTTCTCCTTCACTTTATATTTTTGGACCTCTTCCATAATGCAAAGAACTCATATTTAACAACCTACAATTATATAAACAGAACACACAAACATAGTACTGTCCACATGCATGTTCACTCATATGGCTGCACACACCCCTGAACAAACATACACATACCAAAACTACTGTATAACAAAGTGGTTCCAGTTTTTTGACAGAGTTTATTGTTGGTTGGGTGGGCTGCTTTTACTGAAGCACATTGCGTTACTGATTAACTTAATATGCATTGATCGGCTCAAATACAGATGGAAAATCTCCAACAATGCCCTTACAAGAATTAACGAGGTAATCCATTAATTTTACACATGAAATTCAGTATATTCATTGCAAGTATGACACAGCCTGTGAAAACAGTTGTATAATGTCTACTGTGACTCTGACTTTCCAAAGTTTGCAAAAATGGCCTTAACAATGTCATCAGGGTTATCTCAGCTTTTTAAACCAAAAACCTGCATGTAAAAACTGGAAGTGGGCATTTAGGAGACAGTGGGTGTCTAATGGAAGACACTATTGAGTTGCATTACTGGAATTATTACAGGATCCTGTGCTTTTTGTAGCATGATCCACTTGCCTGACTAAAAGTCAGGATCTCACAGCCTCTGCTGCATCAATTTTGACCTTCATTCAATCTGACTCTTGAAAGTCCACTTTATGGAAGTTCAATACTAAATTACTAGAGTGCCACTTTGAAATAGCAAGTATAAATTTGTTGTAACAAGCAACTTTATACTGGTTAATAATAAACAAGGTGTGAACTGTATTTTCTGTGGCAAAGCTGCAACACTGCAGTACTGTGGAAAAAAAGAAAAAAAGAAAAAATAGTGCAAAATTGTAAAAGTGTCAGAATTATTATTTTTTAAATTCTCAGTGTATTTTGATATCAATCTAAACTAAAGGGAACCATTAAACAGTGGCCTCTGTGGCCACAAAGCTGCAGTGAAAACACGGAAATTTTAATTTGGATAAAATTTGGATAAATCTGGTATCAGGTTATTGGTATTTCATTTTTGTTATTAATATTCTGCATTGTGCATCAATATAGATGACGAAAAACTTGTGTGTGAGCCATGCTGCACTGGTCATTGGCTTCAGTGATGGATTATAAATAATGTCTGTAGTATGATATACATATATTATGTGGTTGTCATCCGTGCATATGCACACAAGGGTAGAAAGAGGAGGATAGTGAGGGATGAAAAGAATAAGTGGAGAGAGGGAGAGTGAGAGTGAGAGCACACAGGGGTCTGGGGTGCATTATCCGGTTAAGGTGTGCTTGCGTGCCGACAGCTGCGAGAAGACAGTGGCCTGTCGGTTTGATGTCGGTGAGATGGACACACGGTCGCGAACATGGGATCATCTTCAAAGAGTGCTGGAACCAGTCCAGACCTGCTCCTTACCAGCTGTATGAACCAGAAATGTATATGAGACATGAACATGTCTGTTGTGAGTCCATGCCTGTAAGCTTAGGCCTTTCAAGTTGCCTGTGTTTTGCACGTGTGAGGGTGTGTGTGTGGGCGGTTATAAATAGCCCCAGAAAGTGGACCTAATAGAAATCAGGCCGGACAGGAGGAGGAGCTCCCTACCTACTCAACAGCCTCCAAAAGATTGTCAAACTATGCATATATATAGCCATCCCCCCAAGACACTTTAAGGGTAGGTATTTACCATCACAAGGAACTGAATCTACAGTAAGACCATTCAGTCACAAATCCTCACTAAAGTAGCAGGTGATATCACTGTCTTACCGAAATGCAGCCAGGTACTCTGCATCACCCATGGGAGGTTCCAGTCCTCCAGTAAAGGCCATATTCACATTGAAGCCCACACCGGCTCCACTGCCCACCTGCAACACACAGACACGCACATGCACGCACGCACGCACAACTGGGTTACTTTGTCTGCATAAATTCAAACAACGTTGGTCAGGCAGGCAGAGAGACAGGCTGGTGTTCCTTCCCACCTCATCAGGTGCTCCACTGCCAGGGAAGAAGTTCCCATCATCGTAGCGATGCAGTGACAGATAGAGAACACTGGGGTCTGTGTAGAAGGCCTGCTGGGTGCCATTACCATGGTGAACATCCTGGAAACATCAAAAAGGGAACAGATTAGGGCACAATCTTACTCAGAATGTGGGAAAATGAGTGATTAAGCAAGTAAACATATTCTCAGCATAATTAACCTTAGACTCATGGCTCAATCAACTAGAAACTAGAGAAATAACAGAAGCTGTCTTGTAACCAAAAGGACATCAGACGATTTGAAAAATGGAGCCGTTTCACAGAGACAGGGCTATCAACTCCTGCACCTGCACTAAGACCAAGTGAGTGACAGAGAGACTGCAACACTGCCAGACTGTTGTGATTTCAAAAAGGGATGGTCAGCAGGATTCAATAACACACTAAACTTCACAACATCAATTAAATGACCTCATTGTCTATATCCCAAGAATGCTTTAATACACTGATCCTAAAAATGTCCCTGTTGGCTGGAGGCAGAGTGGCCTGACAATGAGTTTGCTAGCTGCACTAAAAGTCCCCCTGTGACAGACAGAGAGGAAATGAAAAGGCCCTTCAAAGGCTTTTGGGAATGGCCATGACCAGCCAGGGACACCACTGACGCGCAGTGTTCTTAGACATGACCGAGGCTTGGTCATACCTTCTTATAAATGACTTTGTCTCTCTTTTGGAAAAAAAAGGGGACAGTGTCTGACTTAAAAATCCGATATTTTCTCCCTCTCATAACAAGCACAGTATGCAGGTTTTGGCTGTTGCACTGTTCTAATTATGTACTTGTAGTTTCAAACTGTTGTAGAGCCAGTGGTATGATGGGCACATACTATATACATGTATTCCTGGGTTTGAATGTGGTTTGTTTTACACAATATCCTGCCTACCACTTTCTGAAAAAAATAACCTACACACAACACAAATAAGATGATTAACTGCCACGACAACAACCGATGCCTACATAACATTAGTTGTGATAATAATTTCTTTTGGTTGAAATCTGAAGGATATATTTTTCCTCCATTAGTGAGACAACAATGACGTTTTGTCAAATGACAAAGACATTCTTTGAGCCTACTAGTAACAAACACTAGTGAAAAAAACATTCTACAGTAGGCAGCAAGAAGTGATTTCTCTGTGATGATGCAACTACACCTTTACCCCACACATTTTAATGCCAATTATACTACGGTCATGGGAGGGACTACAATTTACATCAAACCACTGGAAATACTGTATGATCTCACCCATTCATAGGATGCATAGGAGTGCATTGTCCAAATAGACGGTTATATAACAAGCAACCGACTGCATTGTATGTGGAACTCACCCAGTCCACGATGAGTATTTTACTGACATTGAGCCTCTGCTGCAGGAGCTTGGCTGCTATGGCGACTGAGTTGAAGTAACAGAACCCCCTGAATGTGAACAATGACAGAAAGGACAGTAATAAGACTGTGCTATTAACTTTCTGAAAATATATTTTATCTACAAGCAATATTGTACATAAATACAGACATGTCATTAAAATATATCAACACATTGATGTCTGCTGTGCAGAAATTAAGTAGAAGCTTTAATATGTGCATTTACACAGGAATATTACAACACAGAGTGCAAGTAGTCTAAAAGAATGAGGCTAGGGAAGCTTTTCAAGAGAAGTGAGGCAGAAGGAAATGTAAGGAAAATGTATGTTGTGAAGGCAAGTGAATTTAAGGGAAAAAGGAAGTAATCGAGTCATTTCTGGTAAAGTTGCTACGATACATGCTAGATCTAATCTTTCTCTTGGTCAAATTTCCAATTTACTTACATAGGCGTGCTCTCCTCAGCGTGGTGTCCAGGTGGTCGAACTACAGCAAAACCATTCTGTCAGCAAAAACAAAAATCATTCACACACAGCATATTTCAAACACTTACAGTATATAAACCATCAACTTCCATGGAAGTTAGTTCTGTCTGACCTTAAACCTGCTCACTTTAATCTAATGACTCATTTTCTTTCAGATGATGGGGAATCTTCCTTGCTTTCACATATCTACCAGGCCCCTTGGTGTTAAGATGCAGAACACAAACATAACAAAAATACCATAAACAGCACAAATACATAAATCAAAGTCCATTGACTCTCACGAGCTGACTTCCACAATGTGCGTCCGTCAGCACCAAATGTAATCCTCTCACAACCTCATTATTCTTCAAAAAAATGTCACCATGCCTTAGTCCAAGATTTAAAACAGTTTCTCAAAGGCAAGCGTACATGTACGCAGACACAGAAACAGATGCGTACGTTGGGTCAGTTAAGGGGAGCTTTGTTAAGGCAGGAACCTGCGGGACTCGCAACAACTGTTTTTGGGGCTCCCACTGCGATGTGGGGACGTTAGATAGATACGTAGGCTGATGTAGAGCGAGGTAGGCTGGACTAATGATGTTGAGTCAGCTGCTGTGGATTAGCAGCCAGCCGGGAGTTTATTGTGGAGACAACTGAATCAGCTGGTTTGAGGACACTCTGTTAAAGCAGGCTGCATAATACGGTATGTACATAGGTGTATGTGAGACAAGGGGAAGGTGGATTGTTTCTCTATGTGGAGGAAAAATAACAATGATTTAAGTAGACATGGGGAGAGAAACAGTAAGCAACAGACAGACATGTGTGAGTGAGTGTGTGGAGTAGATTTATGGAATTCTGAGGAGTGTTCAGAGAGTTGCTGGTGCAGGTGGAATTTGGACATTTTGCTGTGGAGGATCCTCAGAGGACCATCTGTATGTGTGAAAGCATGTGTTTGTGAATGTGTGTGTGTGCATGAGCGTGTGTACGCATATGCATGTATGTGTTAAGATCAGGATACGCTGAGGGCAAGCCAATACCTGTGAACTTTAACCCTAGCTGTTCATGTTTCAGTCAAGTGCAGCGTTTTTCCTCCTGGGGTGTGTCATTCATCTGAGTTTTCTTTTAAGCTCTGATACTACCAATCACACGGTGCACTAAAAGACCAGACCATTAGTTCTACTTCACAGTAATAATGCCCACGTGTAGACGCGGCACTGAATGCTAGCACATATAGCCAAACACCAGGTGGGTATTAGCATGGCGTGCTACTGTCTCTCAGAGGAATGTCATTAGTCTGTGGTATGTTGGTGCTAAGCTAACACTAAGTGCGACGGCTGCTCTGCAGGTGGCTGTGGTGTAATACTAATAAAGCAGGCCTGTTAGTGGGGACTGTTGGCATTGGCGGTACCCGTGTGCTGGGCCTCCCCGCTGGGTTCAAACAGTAAGCAGCTATTGCCACAGACACAGGAAGGCTGGCTGGTGGACAAGGTATGACGGGGGTGGAGATTCTGTCTGGAAGGTGCTAGCGAGACTTTGGGATGCATGGTTATGGAAGGAGGGTTCTCTTTTCTCGAGGTGTTTGGAGGTGTGGATGGACAGTAGGTTGGATAGTAGGTTTGAATAATCTATTGGCAATATTTTTAAATAAACATTTATATATCACCCATATGCCATGAGCATTTGCTCCGCCTCGTTCTCTCTGTAAAGATATGTGGCTGTCTTAAACGCAAGTCAGCTGGAAAATAGAACAAGGCAGTCAAACCTGACAAGCAGACTAAAATCAAACCCTTCAAAGTTCTAGTCATGGACTTTTATTGGTGGGGTCCATCTGAGCTTGGTTTAATGTTGGCTCCATCTTAAAGATTATTAAATGCCACACAGACAAGACAAATATCCTTTAGTAATTTCAATCCCTAAAAATAAAGGCCAGTTAACAGCCGTGACTTTGGTGCTTATTTGAATGTATCTGAACTAACCTTCAGTTCTCCCGATGCTACTTTGAAGACCAGCTCCACCACCGAGCCGACGGCCAGACGAGCTGCACTGGATGAATGGACCTCATTCCAAATGGTGTCGCTGTCCACCTGCAAACACAAACACGCGCACATGCAGTCGTGTTGTTTATGCACATTTTCAAAAGAAGCGAAAATATGCAACTTCATACTGTTCGCCCTTTCTTAAGGGCTATTTGATGGTGTGGTTTATAGTACTTCAGTGTGGCAGCAATTGTAAAACTGGGAGGACATCACAAATCATTTAGCTTGTGTCATTTCACAGCATCAAAGTTAGTCTTTGAAAGTGGCAGTTTAGTGACTGCTAGAAAATGTTTTCACTTACATGGAGAGAAAACAATAGAGAGAGAAACTGTGAGGCAATAACACATATTTGGAAGCTTACTCATACAGACAAATGGTCAAACCTGCACGTACTGGAACAGACATCATTTCTGAACATCTATTTTAGCACACTAGAAGGAGCAGATACAAACACCAATACATCACATTTCTACTCATACTGGCACTTATTGTGATTTTATGTGTCAATTTCATATATCTGTTTGGAAACGTATTAGTTTGCCAATATGTTGACAAATCAACATATACATACAATCAATCTCAATTAACTTCAGATATAAAGTCCTGGATGAAAAATCTAAAATGTGGACAAAACCAAATGTAAAAAGGTACTGTAAATAAAAGTATGGATACAAAAAAACTGGAAATTAAAGTAAGGCACCACTCAGTAATAAGATTTTTAAGATCCAAACTTGAGCCTAATTATCAGAAAAGTTCTATTCGGCATTTATTTATTTATTTTATAGAGTGAAAATAAGATTTTAGGATTGATTGTGTGTGTGTGTGTGTGTGTTTGAGTATGTTCAGACATAGGGCCACCATTCAGTGGTCAAGCCTGATTAATGCTGAGGCACACTCAGCCCCAATCACAAAAGTACATCCAAACACGTACACACGTACACACGTACACACGTACACACACACGTACACACACACACACACACACACACACACACACACACACACACACACACACACACACACACACACACACACACACACACACACACACACACACACACACACACACACACACACACACACACACACACACACACAGGGATACAAGCCAAACAGACCACAACATTCTATGAGATTTATTGTAAGAAGGGCCATGCACAGGATAACATAGACACCCTCCATCAGGCATGGCAGATACTGCAGGCAGATGGAGTACATGATAAACACAGAGAAGAAGCTGGCAGAGGAAAAGAAGAAAAGGAAGGTTTGTGTGTCAGTGTGTTTGCATTGTACACATGTGCGGAGCGGCCCATGCCAGAGCTCTAGAGAGGGTTTCTGATGTAAACCCGGGGCTCTTCAACTTTGAATACGTTAACTTTTACCTGCCAGTCACCCACTCTGTCAGACAGCTGGCCTTTTCATCCACACTGACGGCCTTTTAGTCAATCAACTGGCCGACTGCTACATTAACCCCAGCCACCCATACAGCCCCTCAGTCCTTCAACCAGTCAGTGTGTTAAGCGACTCAACAGCTTTTTGGCCAGTTGGCCCACTTTACTTTCCTCTTGTCTCCAGTGACAGGAGTGAACACGGCTGGAGGAGGACTCCATAATAACATCCACAGGGAAGAAAATGGCTCTTTTAAAGTTATGCCAAGACTTTGTCATTAAATAAAACTGTGGTGCAGTTACCCTAGACTAAAAACTAAAAAGGCTGGAGTGGGGAGGTATGGAGAGTGTTGCTGATGAGTGACTGATGGAGCTGAAGTGGAAGACACTATGCAGTAGCCGAGTCAGTGATTGAGCAAGCAAGCAAATGAAGACCCAAGTGAGTGAATGAATGTGAAACTAAATCATATATATATACAAGTCAGGTTAATGAGCACAAACAGATTGGAGACTGAGTGGTATAATATCTCCCATGTTGATGTTAGTTTTGCCTCAAGGCAGGAGTGGGACACAAGCTAGTCGAGAAAAAGTGAAAGGGAAGGGGTCTGTCTGTCTGTGTGTGTGTGTGTGTGTGTGTGTGTGTGTCAGAGGTACAAAAGAGCGGGAACGTGCTGGTATGACGGAATGATGGTTCTCCACAGGCTGACAGCCTAATTTCAGCCCCCTTCCTCTGTAAATGCGCATGTGTGTGACTTGTATGTACGTGTCTGTGTGTGTGTGTGTGTGTGTATGACAGGAAGACAACAATTTAGTCCCATTTGCCATTATAAAGAGCAGAACAGAGCAGCTCGGAGCCAGGCCTCTTTCTTGTTCCCACCACAGCAGCAGCAGCAGCAGCAGCAGCAGCAGTAAACCCCGAGGGAGGGAAGAAGGGGGGAGAGAGAGCCAGGAGGTATCGATGAAATGTTAAAGAGTTGGAGATGTAGAAAGCAAGTAAAGGGCAATGCAGGTGTAGGAGGGTGGGTGCTGGGCTGGAAATTCTCAACATTGTGAAAAAGACAACACACGCACACACATGCACGCACACACATACAGGTGTGAGACTGTTCTAACATATCTGTTTCAAAAGACAGCACTTCCAACTCTGAGCAACCATCAAAATCATTGCCTTAGCACACAAACATCCCCAAACACACTGCTATGCACACAAACAAACCCCCCTGTACCAACACACACACACAGCTCGTATGCTGAAAACATCTGGTTATAATTAAAACACAGCGGAAAGGCAAGCAACAGCTTTTGTTGCCTCTGGTCCTTGAGGAGTAGGGTTTGTGTGTGTGTGCATGCGAGTGTGTTAAGATTGTGTGTGTGTGTGTGTGTTTTTGTTTTGGTGGAACAAGAACAAATGGGACCATTATTTAGGCAGGGGGCAGAGAAAGAGTGGGCGAAGGGAAACACAGTTATTATACTACTATTTGATGATGCTGAAACTACGCTTATTTGTTTCATTACAAAGTCAGATGGAGCAGTGTCAGTTGGGTATTGATTAGCACGATGTTGTAAAAACCTAACAGTCTATTACAACAATTTTCCACAGAATAAACCGGCGTGACTAACACTGGCAATTTCCAAGGAAAATCAGGCACACAAATTACAAATACTTAATCACGTAGTGAATATTGGTAAAATCACTTAAGGACGAGAAAATAAGTGACTTACCCCTATGCCTCCGCATGGTAACCTGACAAACATGGGACTCACTGAACCTGAGACAGAAGGACAGAAATTGAGAATTTGAAAGAGTAATAGAGAATGAAAAAGCAACCAGATGAAGAGGGAACTTTCTGGACTCACAGGCACAAATGGGTGCATGACCCCTGTGTGGAACTGAGCGCTTGACTTTCTGACCTAATCTAACAGCAAGAGTATACAGGGGCATGCTTTAATTGGGCAAGGTGAAGGAGGAAAGTATCTTATTGCCCTGATAATCAAACCCTCTCCCTTCTTCAGGGGGAATCAAAGTTTTAAGCCAGAAAGTGATCCATTCTGTCATAGAAAATGGAAATGAATAAACTTGAGTTTTCTGACAGGTCAGAAAATAAACAGAAAACTAGTTAGTCTGGAAATGACAATTTCCTCTAAATGACAAAACCTCTGTTCGAGCTGCATACAAAGTATTTTTGTTTGTTTGTTTTTTTTGGGTAAAACAGATTTAACAATGCTCTGTTGCCTTTGAATTTATTCTAACTGACTGCTTACACTGTTTTGTGTTTTTCAAGAAAGGTTTTAATGTAGAAACTTAATTGCCCACATTTTAAACTAATCTCAATCAAGTGTTGACAACTGGATTAGTGTAAAGTTTCATGAGTACAACAGCAGACCTCTGAAGCTCAATAGGCAGCGCGTGGCACTCGCATTACCAAGGTTAGGGGTCTCATTGAAGTCTCATTCAGCCACCCACTAACTTGCTAAAAATACATGTGCTCAACAGTGTCTAACAAAAAGACGCAATCCCTAAGCAGATATTTAATATAGTGTCTAGGAATACTTTAATCCCTGACTAGTTGCCAACCGTTTATAACCGTTTGCATTTCCACTTTCTTCTTCTCCATTTTCATTTCTTTATGTGTGCAAAACCACCTGTATGCTGAACCTTACACAGGAGGATCTGGTAATTCGCCTGTGTAGGCAGTAATAACAAGGACAGTTTATGTCTCCACTGGAATGAAAGCAAAGATGACCACTGGGGTTTGCCCCTAGGGTTTTTGCGCGTACACACACACACACACACACACACACACACACACGCACACAACCTTGGCTACACCTGCACTTTAAGCCACTAAGGCCAGACCTAAGTGACTAAGCAGCCTGCGCAAATTTTAGTTAACAAGCTTCAGCGGGTCCTCACCTTATCGTAACACCTCCAGGACTTTATTAGATTGGACCTTTTGTTATGACACGGTTTAAGCATTAAAGCAGATTCCTTTAACAGACGCTTAACATTCATGGCATTCACATGAAGGACTTAGTCTGAGATTTAGTCTGCTCAAATGGACAGAGTTACTTAATACTTGATGTTGCATGTGTACATGTAAATTGATATGTACAGTGTGTTGTCTGTGTGGAACTGCAGCTGTGCACTGAATTTTGTGCCCGTTGTGCTTGTAACCTGTGTGTCAAGTACTGCGAAACACTTAAGTGTTACTATTTATCTCAACACTCATTCACTGAAGTGTTAAAGCTTCCACATTTTAACAGACTAATATTAAGCAGGTGGACAACTGCATGGGTGGCAGTCAGATTGCTTAGAAAACTATACTGAAGTTAGTAAACAAGCTAGTATATGAACTATACTGCTAGATCAGCTCAAATTTCTAATGAGCGTGTTTGTGAATATGTGCGCGTGTTACTGCATGTCTTACAGTCTAGTTTCTGCCGCAGCGGGTTGGTTCCATACAGCAGGACGTGGGCTTCAGAGTGGACCGTCTGTAACTCCTCCAGTGAGGCCTTCCTGCCACGGATACACTGGTCACAGAGCAGGATAGAGGAGAAGACACAGATAGAAATAGAAGAGAGAGAGACAAGTTATGGATTTGGTTAAAACTCTGTGCTCTCCATCCAAACTGCCATAGTCACCCAAGAAGATGGCGAGGATAGAGTGTTACATGAAGGTAGTCACACTGTTCAAGTTCAAGATACCATTTCTCGCACTCTTAAAGAGTTATGCATATAGGGAGGCCCAATGGTGTCTGCATGTATCAATTCTGAATTTAGAAGAAACTAATTCATTTTCAACCCATAACCAAAAATATGTGTTTTTTTATTAGTACATTTTATGTAATATAAAGTTAAGTGTAAAGTCAAGTGTCAAGATGGCTACATGCCGCCCCCTTCTGGTCATAATGACAACCTGCATGTCAGAGTTGAAAAGTGGCATCTTTAACACTATTACGATTTGAATCTTTAATAAAATCATTTTTTGTGAAAAAAAACCCCCAAAAAACAGTTATTTACAGAGAGAAAGAAACAACAGGTATAAACAGAGGAATATCTGAAATGTAAAGAGGCCAAAATATTTGTGATGTGGCCATCTTTACCAAAACTATGAAAGTTACTTTATATGCTACCCCTAAATAAGTACAGCATCTATTTATATTTGGCCCTTTCTCACAATTTACATTCAAAGACTGAAAGGATAATAATTTACCTTTGAATGTTGATTACTTATCGCTTTGTTTAATTCTCTCTATTTTTATGATTCTGTGCGTGTGCACTATAACCATATTCCATCATTTTACAGGACGATAGAGAAATGCAATGTACACACTGTAATTTGGATGAAGGAGGAGCAGAATCACACCAGATGCATTTTTTTATACTTGACTCACCATAGCCCCAGGACAGGACAATTCAAGTCTATTAGATTTTATCTATTGCTTTATATATATTGTATCTATTCAACTCTGTGTCTCGTAATGTTACATCCATTGGGCCATACCTCTTTGGTCAAGTTTCACTATGGCTTTACCTCGCAGTGCGCCCTGAGGCCTGTTTCCTGTAGGCGGGACCAGATACTCTGTATGCGGCCAGCATGCTCTGGATGACTGGTGGTGTTACCACACATACACTGGTGCTTCTGCATCAAAGAGTCATACACCAAACCTGGGAAATACAAACACCATCGCACACAAACGCACACAGAGTTTCAGAGCAATTTAAATATCTTAGAAAACAAGGGCAGGATCAGTTGTCAAAACAAGATTCCTATAATGACATTGCAAGTCTTATGCGGTGATTATCCATTGCACCTGCTTCATCATAAACAAGAGGTCATGTGGAGAGGGCCCAGAGAAATTAGGTTATTCTGTACAGAAAATTACACGTGTAGTGGTTTATATTTTCAGGGGGTCCAGAAAACCTAGCAACAGCCTTGTGCATATAACACAGCAACAGTTTACTGTGTGCTTCCAGGAAAGGTTTCATCTAACTTGCCATCTAACTTGAAGGTGTCTTTCTAGATTGCTGTTATTTATTTATTTTTTTTTCAACTGACCTGTGGTAAATCGAGGCTTTGCAGGCGGCTCCTGTACTACCATGGGGAAGGAGGCAGAGGCTGGAGAAGACTGAGCCCTGGAGAGGGGCCGGTGGCCAGCAAAACTGACTGGTAACCCAGCTGCTTCCATGGAGGCTTGGTAGTTCCTCAACTGGTGAATCCGCTGCTGCTCTAACAGCAGAGCCTGCTGCTCACACACACAAACACAGACAGAGTGACATGAACTGTATGAACGCTGGATTGCAATATCTTTCTCTTGCCAGAAGATGGCACTAGATACTTGCTAATACAAAGCTGCTGTAATACACAATATAGGCTGCATTCAGTGACATACCGGTTTCTTGTGCTGTACAGTGATCACATGACAACACCACATAAATAGGGTATTATTTCTGGGAAACCTGACAAATATTTAAACGACATGTTATTAACCTGGAGGTGTTACAATATCTTTCATGTGAGCCTTCAGCTGTAAAGACTATAAAGCTGTCCTGTGACAAGGATAATGGCTACTATTAATCTAAAACCACTTTATTCTCAACTTGACTTCACATAATGATTACTCACTTCATGTGATTAAAAAGGGAGCAGCCTAGAACACTAGACAAATAATGATCCATAAAATTTGCTTACAAAACAGCAAGCAAAGTGAGTAATGAATGTTTAGAACACGTACTTATTATTGATTTCATTTTAAAGTGTCTCATGTATGCACTTAAAAACTTTACCTAAGTATCTGTATGGACCTGAGTTAAATATTTGGACGATCTTTCCACTCAAAAGAGTCTCACCAAGCATTTCTGTTGTGCGATTCTGATGGGCGTGTCCACTTACACTACGGGCGCCATGGCGACAGTGAGAGGAGTGCCTGATTGAATTTGGTTGAGCAGACAGCAGGGATGGGCTAGACAGATGAGGACATGGTGTCCTGACTGTGTATGGGTGTGCATGCTGTGTGTGTGTGGGCTTGTTTTACTATATTCGTGGGGTCCAAAAACCAGGAGCCCACTATACTTGTGGGGTCCCGGCAGCTTTGTGGGGCCAAAATGCTGGACCCAACAATGCAATATTAGAGACTCTGTGAGCAATAGAGGGTTTTTGTGCGGGTGTACAGTATGTTTTTTGAAAGCATGAGAATGTGATTGTCCATTTGGAGTCGTGCTGGGGACTAGTGTGGAGGAGGTACACATACCCTGAGCCATTCATAAAAAACACACACTACTCCGCATTACGAAATCCTGTGTAGTGTGTGTAAGTTTGTTTTGCGTGACTTGGTAAAAACATTTCAATTTAGCGTAAAATGCCAGAGAGTGGGCTGGACAGACAGGAAGGAAGGATCGAATGTAGAGTGTAATGTTTCAGTCAGTCACTACTAGCTCCATCTGTCTCTGCTGTCAGATGGTTCTCATCTTTTTGCCTTAAAAACAAACTCACCACAACATTTAGGTAGCCAGCGAAAAAGATTCCTCCATGGTGACTTGTTACAGTCACTTTGAAAATGAATACGTATACATGATGAGATTTGAGGCCAACTTGGGATGCATGCAAGAATGACATTTGCAAGCATATCCGTTTCATCTTCCTTCCTTTTTATTTTTACTCTGGGATTTCTGAAAAGCAAATTGAACTTGTGGAATCTGCATTTTAAGTGACTCTGATTTCCCTGATTTCTCTCCAATTTCCATCATTCACTCTTTATCTCAGTGTCCTTCTCTTCTCATCTTCTCTCTGTGTATCGTTTTCCTCTTCCTGCTTCTCTCCCCTCTCTTTTATTTTTGTTCTTCTTTGGCTCCCACTCCCACCTGCGCCCGTCCGTCATCTATCCCTCACCCTGCATCCTTACCTGTCGGAACAGGAAGTCCTGCTCGGCCTGTCTCTCCCTCTGCTCCCTCTCGTCCTGCTCTTGGGGGTCTGCGGGCTCCTGTTTGATGACCAGCCCTCGCAGAGGCCCCGTCTCCTGCACAGAGGTAGAAGAGGAGGATGAGGATGAGGAGGAGAGCCCCTGGTGCTCCCTGAGTTCCTCTTCCGTCTCCTCTGGGTGACTCTGGTGCTGCCTGGCCGGCCCTGAGGCGCTGGAGCTTGCAGCCGAGATCTGATCACTGGGCTTGGACATGATCTAGGGGACGAAAAGAGAAGTTCAGGTGAGAATAAACAATTAAACAAAATCATCGAACACTCTCAGATAAAAGTTGTCCACCAAAGGGCGTGTCAATATTGAGGAATGAACTGATATTTTGGTATGGGATAAAGGGGTAATAGCAAGCTACAAACAAAGAACCAGGGACTGCATATAGCAAAATTGGACACAGAGAACCATGTATAACATGAAAAATGTAAGCACTGTCAAGGGCGTAGGTTTCGTTTTAGAAGTAGGGGGGGACAATAAAATATAAAAATATTTATATATACTTATTTGCCACTTTATTGGGTAGATCTAGCTAAATGTAAAGCAGTATAACAGTCCTGCAATAAATTCTCCCTTCATGAAGTTTACAATGTTTAAATGAGGTGGTGATTCTTTATGAGCTTTTCATTTTAGAGGATTTAGTTAGTGGTGCTGTCGAACTGTACTGCGTTATACAGAGACGTGTTTCTGTCATTTAGCCTACCCTCATTGATATTAATGGTGTGGAAAAAATAAGAGAAACACCTGTCGTATAAGACAAGTTGAAACTGGCAACTGAGCGTATATATGGGCTCTTTTCCTGCCCCGTATACATTTAAATAAAACGAGCAAACAGCAAAGTATAATCAAATTGGTTATTAAAAATGGCTATTGGGCATTCCACAATAATCGGGGTATCACAAAAAATAGAAATGCTATGTAAACCTCTGTAGTAAACTTAATTAAAAAGCACTTTCCTTTGAGTTTCCTTTATTTATCCTTTAGATACCTGCTACTTTATGACAGATAATGTTGTATTTGCATCTTTACTACATAGAGCACTGTGCTTAACTAACTTATGTGTTTAATTCTAGCAAACTTTTTAGAGAATATTAACTGAAGATAAAAATGATTTTTTACCCTGAAAAATGTAGTGGGCAGTACGCTTTTTCTGCCATGAGTAGTAGATATTCCTTTCAGGCAGCATACGGCCCTAACAACCATCACCAGTACAGTAGGGCAGCCAGTACAGTATGCCTGAGAGGCGAAACCCATGGCACAAACAAAAAATAAAAAAGAAGCCAAGTGCTCGCTGCACTACCCATTGCTACTTGATAAGTAATAATTGAGACACAGATACCACATGAAAATATTTATCCAAGCCTCTATATTCTCTCATCCTGACTATGATGGTTGGACAGTAGGCGGACAATGTTCAGATTTTTTAGTAAGAAAACCAACCTGAAATATTAAAAGTGAGGGGAACATGCCCCTCCAGTCCCCAGGGGAAATCACGCCCTGTATATTCATGGCTAAAAAACTGCCTTTTATGTCCAATTAAGGAGAAATGCTGACTAATTGGTTTGAGTGCCAAAAAAAGCAAAAAAAAACCCAAACAATGTAAAAGACCTGAAGTTTAACCAAACAAAAGCTAACATTAGCCAGGCACTTGTACTTTTTGTGCACATGGAGATAAAATGGACCTGTACTCTGAACTCTGATAGGTTATTTATTTATTTAAAAACTCCTCAAATAATCTAATCTCCATGACTGAATTCATAGACAGGTAGTTAACTTGGACCTGAACAAGAGGAGAAAACTGAGCAAAGGACATGAGGGAGAAAGAGAGGAAGAATTGTAGAGGGGCGATTGTGGGAATCTTGTTGTGGCAGCTGTCCCTGCCGTCAAAGACCTCAACCTTGATGTGCAGGTCATGATTGGAGTGGACCACTGTTTGTGCATGGAACACACACACAACACAGAGACACACACACACACAAACACACTTGACTGGCATATTGCCCAGGGAACAGACCATTGACGTCAGAGAGCAGGCTCTTGCCTCATCCCAGTCCCTCTTCTCCAAACAAACTCAAACAAACACTCATCCACTCCTGCTGCACTGATTCGCGCTCTTCCTTTTGCTCTTGTTTTGCTCGCTTTCTCGCCTTCCAACTCTCCTTTTTAACAGAGAGAATAGTTGCTGGGCTATGAACCATAAGGGGGACAGACACAACATGAGCCTGTTAAATCAGGTGGAAGACGGAGAGAGTGGGAGGTGGAGAAGGGAAGCTGGTTGTATACTCAAACACTTGACACTAGTTGACTCTTGTCACTATTTGACTTTCTCTCTCACACACTTCCACAACAATCTTATGTAAAGTGAGTATACCCCAGTATTGCCTTAGCTGTCTCAGGTAATTAATGGTAGGCAGCAGGCTCGGGTTGGAACTCTTTCAAGATTCTTTCATTCCTTTATTTGCTGCCAACTTGTCCGACTGTTCAAGCCAAATATTAAAGTTAGCAGGAAGGCCCCCTTCTCATTTCTGACTTAAAAATGTGAACAAGGAAATGAAGGAAGGCAACGGATGATTCATGTTTTACACAGCAGTGGATATCCAACGGTGAACAGGGTAGATGAATGAAACTAAGCATGCGATACCACTGGGACATTTGTAAGGATAGTTTGTGATACTGAACTCATACATATGGTAAGGATCAAATTGAATGGAAGCCATGACAGTCTCTGTCTCTATAATAAAAACTGGTATTAAAATCATTCTGCAGAGACATGCTGCTGATTTTGAGTACTCTACTTCCCTTTGGTAAATAGAAAGTGTATTGTTTTTCAGAATCTGACCGTATTATGCAGAAATCAATAGTATTTCTTGGGGGTACGTCTATATTTTCTAATGTGTTATGTTGTGCGAGAGGCAGAACACAGCCAAAACAAAGGAAATGACGAGCTGGGGGCATGTCATTTATTTATATTATATTTTGTAAGAATGGGACTACTGGGTATACAACTCCAATGACTGCAGAACTGTAAAATCATATTGGAAAGCCATACAATACATTTAAAAGTATGTCGGCAAGCTGAATTTTTGCTACAGTCGGAGGAAAGTGAAAAATGTTTGATATGGCTGCATTTAGGAATCTGTGGATCCCATTGTCAGAACCTGTTTTGCAGTTGTTGGTTAGTGCACCCATAAATAAGAACATAAATTTGAGTTGGCTGGTTATGGTGCCAATACTTTGACTGTGCATCATCTGTGCCACTATTACACAACTCACTTGCTCCAGGTTATTCTTGCTTAATCACCAATTTCTGCTTTTGATAAAGTAATTCAAAGGTTTGGATCAATGCTAACAAACCAATATTGCAGGTGATATATTTGGAGTATGGGCTTCATACTTGAAATAACAGGTTACAGCACTGTGAAACGGGGCAGATGCTTTAAGATAATTGACCTTTTCAAGCTGTACAGAAAGTCTCCTGGCCCCAGTTAACTAAATAACCACTTCTTCTTGCCACTGAAGTCAATTGAACAATTACAACTTGTGAAAAGCTGACTGGGTGCCTTTAATTTAATTTAATTAATAATTAAATTTAATGTAAATTAATTATTCCAACCTGTGCGTGAACATTAAGGCTTCAAGTGTGTCCAAATGCAGCGAAATTGTCGGAAAAGAATAAGGCAAGAGATACAGTGGGGTGCACTCTGGACAGGTTGCTAGGCTATCACAGGGCTGAAACACTTACTGTATAGACAGCCAAACAGTATTCACACCTACAGGCAATCTGGGAGGAAAGCAGAGCAGCTAGAGGAAACCACACTAACACAGGAGGAAAACACAAACTCTACACAAAAGAGGCCTCAGCTGGCCGACAGGCTCAAACCTGGAACCTGCTTTCTGTGAGGCAAATGGGCTACCCACTGAGCCGCCATGCCAGCCAGCACATATTCCAAAATAAATTACAGTAAAAGTAAGCAAACAATTTAAACAAATTAGAGAAGATCTATACAGTGGAGCCGAATGTGACGCAACATCTGGAATACTGGTGCCTGCAGATTATTAGTGCAAGTATTTTTTATACAGTCTATGATACACAACAGTAATGAGGTAATCATTTTTAGTGCTGCTCTGTTGTAAAGTTAAATGCTAGGTGCAGATTCTCAGTGATCGAACAGAAACTTGGAACGTGAGCTGCTTTAAAGGCAGATCTGACAGATTACAGTGGCAGTAATTCTGATGATCACGGGGGTTTTATGCATGTGGTTTGCATTCATAGATATTCTAAATCTTTGATTTGTCCGGATTATACCATAGCAATAATTGTTGGGAGAAAGAGCCAAAGTACTTCCCCTCGTTGTCTGTGAACACATTTTTTGCCTGTGTGATATTGGCCTTGTGGTCACTGTCTGCTTGATACGCTCTGTGCACAGACAGAATGTAAGACTGTGTTTTGTATTTTTTACGGAAATTCAACTTAACACAAACATATGGACGCACTAAAAAGCAGACAGGAAGCAATCTTAACTTGTATTTCATGAGCAAACATTTGGTTCAAATACCATTTCTATTTTTATGCAATGCAAACTACAATAGCTACAATTCTCATTTTAGGTTGCCTGGAAAAGAGCATTAACAGAAACTAATGCTACACGAAAATAAGCTGGTTTTACACCTAATCTTGACTTAATTAGCTGGAGTTACAACAGCCTGGAGTCTAGGAGAAGAGGGAATCACCAACAGCGCAACAACAGAAGCTAATGGAGCTTAATCCTGAAGGAATTTCAGCACACACACACACACACACACACACACACACACAAACAACCATCTCCCTCTCTACAATGACCTTATAATGCTGCAAATCCCCTCATCACCTTGTGCGCGCACACACACACCCACAATGATGTAGTGATTCACATTTCCTGTTTGACCATATATGGAGGCAGCTTCCTCTAGACCACAGTTGCCAGGGTGACAGAGAGAATTAGGGATACACGAACACAGACAACAAAAGACTTGCGAGAAGACTTGCTGATTGCAGGCTGATTCATCCTGCTCTTGGAGCAAAGACAGGACTCACAGAAAGCATCATGTAGACGAATACTCCTACACACACATCCACATACATAAAGCTGGCTGCTCTACATTCTTGAGACATGCACACATAACAACATGCATGTATAGTACCAACACATGCGCGCACACACACACACACACACACACACAGACATTGAGCTACCTTGTTGATGATGTGCTGCTGCTGCTGTTGGAACTGTTGCTTGTGTTTCTCCAGGAACTGCTGGTGCTGCTGCTGGACCACCAGCTGCTGCAGGGCCTGGGTCTGTCCACATTGCTGCTGGGGCAGAGGAGCTGACTGGGTTCTTCCCAGGGGACGGTGGCCTCGCGCAAGTTTGGAGACAGAGGGTGATGGGAGTGGGAGGCCACCCAGACCAACTGTGGTAAACAGAGAGTGGTCACAGGAGAATAATTAGCATTTTTTTTATAAGCGGGGTCTTATATCTATACTCTTGGCCATCATTCCTGTTGCTTATGAATACATTTCATTCACCAGCTTTCGTGTAGAAATACAGTTTACAGTCGGGAGACAATCGCACGACTGGAGACTTGAAAATGGGGTACACAGGGGCATCGCCACATGATGGACTGGAATTGCTATCCAAAAATATCAGTTGTAAACTTTAGATGCAATGCAGAGTTATTTTCCAGCTTAACTTTGGCTTCTTTTTTAAATCACTTAAACATTAGTGTATGTGTATAACATTAGTCAAATTAGGGGAATGTGGAGTCCTTATAGCCCAGCTGATAGCAGAAATACAGAGTACGTACTGTATATTATTATGGCCTAATAATAAGACACCAGTTATTGGATGCTGAGAAGTAAAGAAAATAAAGGTTGTAGTGAATACTGACCCATTGGATTGTGGCTCTGCTCCAGCAGTACCATGTGTTGAAGAAGGGGGTTGTGACCAGCCGTGCCCCCTCCAACCCCCTCTCTGTCCAGAGCTGAAGCTGCCAAGTAGGAGGGCAGGTGGGCAGAGGGCAGGAATGGAGGGGTCAGAGGAATGCCCTGTTGTAATGCAGGCAATGCCAGACGACTCTCACCATCTTGGTGTCCTGATACCACCTACAAAGAGAGAGAGAGATTGAGACACATGGACAGAGACAAAGAAAGGTCAAATGAGACAGCATGTGAGGGAGATGGAGAAAGAGAATCAGAGGAAGAGAGAGAGGCATGTAAGGCATCTTCATGCCAAAAATCATTAATAAGAGCTTTCCCTTTTGTTATTTTTTTTATTGTATAAGTTGACAGCCAGTTTGGACTTGGCATAGACTGGCTTAAACGATAACTCATCGATTGCTGATTTGAATGAACCCGTTATTCTCTGTAGTAAACTTACCATGCAGTGAATATTATCAGTGTATTTTCATGTAATCCACTGCCATTAGAGATGCCAGGGTACATTTTGGGTGCATGTTTTGCAAACTTAATATTCTTTGGTGTAATGAGCAATGCTGTATTGTACCATTATAATTTTGTGCATTGACTGTACTCACTGTGCTAGCAGGGCATGTGGCTGGTAGTCCCAGGGTGATGTTGGGCAGAGACGGGGAGGTGTAGAGAGAGAGCTGGCTAACTGAACCTTCCCTTGCAGCCAACCTCTGAAGCAGGGAGGCCTGAACACACACAACATTACAGCAAATACTCAGTTTAGACACAAAGAAGACACAGTGTTACAAACAGTACATTACTTCACCTCTATTTCACACACACACACACACACACACACGGACCCTGATGAATGGTGTATATGCTGTTTTTAGTGGTACTACTATAATTTTTAGCTGTATGACATTTTTTTATAATCTTCATTAGTAGTTTTATTATTGTTGATTCATTGTCCCGATGAGTACTTGCTGGGAATCCAAGTAAAAAAAATTAAAATATTACATAAAAATGAAGGCTACAAGCCAAAACACGTTGACCTCTTCAGACTCTCTCCATTCTCCATGCACCTTGGAAGAAGGTGAAGCTGTGCCAGAAATCCCTACTCTGCTTCTACATACACTCACAGAGCTTGAGCCCTCCATTAAAATAGAGAGACATTGCCAAACACCTCCTGGAGTTCTCTGGTCACCTGTCTGCCTTATACACAAAAACCAAAAGACACACATGTGCACGTGCATATGCAGTCATATACACTTGCGTTCAGTGGCAGCCATGTTGGTTACCTCTCCTGGGCTGCTGGAAATGGTGACCCCGTTCTCACTGGGGATGTTACTGGAGCTGTTGTTGGGGGAGCTGGGACCTGAGCCTGGTGCACTGTTGCATGCAGACTCTAGAACACAAACAACACAGAAATTAGATTTTTTTTTTTTTTTTTAACATACTGGCCTGGGTCAATCATCTTTCTGAGATAAAATCCTTGTCCTTGTTTCGCCATAGCTGCTCTGTGGTGTATTCATACTATAAAGCATGGATTCGAATTTCATTTTTTTGCATCCAAAACCTAACTAAAATTAATATTGATAGTGTTTAACTTTATTTATATGACACTTTCTAAAAAAAATAAGATGTTAAAAATCACGTTGTTAGGCAAAATCCATTCACTAATGTTCCAAATATTGGGTAGAATGGGGGATATTTTTACTTGTCTATCAAAGTACTGGGAAAATCAGATTCTGCACCAAATTAAAACAACAGAAGAAATCCAGTGACAACGCTCACCTGCCACGTCTAGGGAACGCTTCTTGGCAGTAGTGATGGGACCATCTTTCCTTCGGAGCAGAGGGCTGCTGCGGCGCTCGGTCACCTTCTGTTTTAGCCGGGAACGAAGCTTCAAGTTGGGCTCAGAGGCTGACAAGACACAGAGAGAAACGGCGACATGATGGAGGATTTACTCAAAAAGTGGAGAATTTTCAGTCTAGACAAAACTTAAATGTAATTGAGACCTTGTTTTCCATTTGATGAGACACTACTGAAAATTATAAAATGTGTTGTCAATATTTGTTTTTGTCATCAAATGTGACTTATAACAACCCATTTAACAAATGTGCAGCAGATAACTGAGTGGATAGAGCTAAGCAATGGCGGGGTTAAGTATTTGACTTCCAACTGGGCCACCCATTCTAAAAAAATTAATGTGTTACACCCCAAATTAGCCCAATAAATGAAATAAATTACAGATTCTCTCTAAACTGTCGCTCTGGCACTCAGCTTTGTGGTAGACTGCTGGGCCGCACAAGTGGGAGCTTGTTCGGGGGTATGTAGTGCAGCTAATGAGCTCGCCCCTATAGGCCACACTGTATGTGTTGGCCGACAGATTCGGGAGCTGAGGTTAGCCATCATCATGTGACAGTGGGAAGTGCTGCAAAAAGAGGGGAAGCAGCCAACTGGCAGCTTTCTTGACCCCATGCTTAATGATGCTGCCTCCACACTCTGCTAATGAACATTGCTTGTTTAACACTTTCAATTACAAAAAACTGCCAGTGTGTGTTGTCATGTGTGTTTGTATGCGTATGGGTATCTGTGTGCCTGGTTCTATATTTTCAATAGATGCTCCCGTTCTGGATTTGCTGTGGGCTACATGAGGGCAGGAGAAGAGGCAAGCATTCAGTAAATTCTGGCAATCTTGTCAGGTCAGGGAAAGGGCCAGACCTTTCCTGGCCAATCTTGCTTTGGTGTCTCTACCCCAGACACGAGCAGCTTTATTCCCTCCTCCACTGGCTTCCTTCCGTTCAATTAGTTGAAGTTGGATGGTTGACCAACGGTTGACCCTATGCTCGTCCCACGACCTTTTATCAAACAGACCATACTACGTTCATTACCCTCAGAGAAGGCGCTGGGAATTTTTGTTACAACCGAGTGAAAGCAATTGATTCTTCTACTGTAGCAATTTATTGTTAAAATACTTATTCAATGGCATTACAAATCCTTTGGCCCTTGCCACACAAAGTTTTAATGTACTTCAAAGAGGTGCAAACATTCATTATACCTCCTTGTCAGTGGGGATGAGATGACCTATTGTCAATCTATAATGTCTAAGTACTTTCTCAAATGCACTTTCAATTTTAAGCATGCCGCTGAACTTATGAAACTCAATTATTTAAAAAAAAGAGCTTCTTCTAAGTGGAGGGCAGTCTTCTGAAGTCTTTGTAAAGAGGGATGGGGTGGGTCAGAATAAAATGCCACGCATTAGCTGAACTGGAGGAGACAGTAAGAAAAGGAAAGGCTATGAGAAAAGGAGCATAGTGCAAATTAAATTTTAGTCTAATGCACAGGGAATTGTAGTTGTTTGACATTTCCACAATTATTGCCATAACTATTATAGTATGATATAAAAATAAAAAATAAAAAAAAATTGAACATCCCCCAAAAATATGCCTATCATTTTGAGAGTCATGAGAAGAGTAAATGAACCATGGTGCGAAGTATATGGCTGAAATTAGATGACAACCTAAATCTACTTATTACAGTAAGGCCAGCTCTAATGTGACCCACGGAATTGCCACCATTCAAAGGGGTCACAATTACCTCTCGCTATGCACATGGTAAATAAAAAACAAACATTTGACATATCTTTTTTGTTAATGCTTTCAAAATATTAACCAGGTGTCACAGGGAACATTGTTAGCCTCCACTGTGAATATCTACTGATGGTGGGCTGCAAAGGTGGCTGAAACTGTGGACAATCTGGTCGGTAGCCAGGAGAGGAGAGAAAAGCCACACAAAGATGGTGGAATGGAGGAGGGGAGTGGTCAAGGTTGTGTTTGTGCATCCTGAGTCATTAAATGTACAGATAAAAAGGAGGAGCTGATAGAGAGAGACAAGCTAGACAGAAGAATAAATGGAAGGTTTGACCGAGGTTAGGTTGACAGTAAAGGAGAAAGAGAAGGAGGGTGAAGTAGAGGTGTGTGTTTGCTGGGCACTGGTCGTGACGGGGGTGTTCACCTCAGGACACAGTGACTTTGAAGGGTGTTAATGCCGACTGGGCAAAAGCACACCAGTGTGCACACGTGCGAACACACTCGCTGCAGAGGGCCGAGACTGTTTTTACTGCTGATGCTGGCATTTTGCTGTAGCCCTTTCTCCCTCCTTCACCTCCATACATTCCCTCCCCTCACTCCCTTACTCTAAATGCCCTACTGCTCTCTTTACCCTGGCATAACTTCCTCTCCTCTTCATTCTTGAGCCTTTCACTCTAGTTTTTCGTCTACGCAAATGTGCCCAGAAGTAACCGTTGGCAAAGGCTGAAGGTTACAGCCGATGTTGACGGCCCAGAATTCCCCACCCCCGCCCAAAGCTTTTTTAAAAAGGTCTTTCAGACGTTCTCGCACATTCAGACTGTTGGAGCTATACATCCTCTACTGGTATGTAGATTATTGTTGAGGTAGAAAATTACTTAGGCCTCAACAACCCACAGTCCTGGCGTTATAAAGATAATATTAAAAAAAGAAATATCCATACTAACCATGGGTGGCCAAATTGGATTTTGAGGTGAGGAAGTGAAATAACACACAAGATCCCTGATTGTATATTCACTTCATATCCTATGTATTAAATGCCCTGATCACATGCGGACTCAAATGTCTCGTCTCACAAGAGAAATTGCTGCATTGTGGCTTAAGTGTTTCTCTAAGTGTGCTTTGCCTCTATATGTTATCTCCTATTACACAATGCTGCTCAAGACAAAAAATAACTTTGAAGGTCTCTCTCGAATCCGATCTCACACTTCATGACAGCCATTAAAACTATACAAAACACGCAGTCAAGTCCCTTTCTCCACCCAGCTGACGACATATCAATACCAGATTAAACGTCTCTATAAGTGGTGCTTAATATTACAATAGGGAGTGGAGGGGGAAGCTGGTTCTCTGACACAAAACATATTGATCAGTTGCTCATCTGTTTTGACAGATGGGAGTCCCGAAGAGCAAAAGTCATGCTGGGAGAAGCCGTGCTGCTCTTCCAAGGAAGGGCAGAGAGGGAGGGAGATTTATGGAAATCAATAGAGTACTTTGAAACTCATCGATGGAGCTTCCCAGAAATATCATATGTTGATGATACATTAGATAGATAGATTAGAAGGACAGACTGTTGGAAGACAGGCAAACAGACTTATCTCATTTACATATTTTTTAGAAACATGAAAGCAAATAAACAAAATCAAATTTGACCGTAAATCTCTTTACAGCCAAATTACTGTTTAAACAGGGTGTTGTGATTAAAAGCATTAATTCTTAGCTATTTCCAAGAGACACTTGTCTTCAAAGTCTATCTATGTGTCAGCCCTGTGACGAGTTGGCCACTGTCCAGGGTGTACCCCGCCTAAGGCCCGAAGCCACTGGGATGGGCTCCAGTCACCCGCGACCCCCAACGGGAACAAGCGGTAGAAAATGACTGACTTGTCTTCAAATTTAAAAGCAAAATATACAGCCATCTCTCCTTTGGAAGAATACGAGCATAGTGACACCAAAGATAGATACAACTAATGAGGCCTTCTCATGGAGGTGACATAAGACTTTTAAAATCAGTCCACCACATTCCACCAAGTACAACAATCACTGGGGCTCCAAGTGGAGAGGCGAGGATTGAGTGTTGGACGAGAACAACAAAGAAGTCATCTCCAATGACATCAGAGGAAGTTTAATCTTGGTTGGTGTGTTTACAAGCAGGATGGAAGGGAGATAACCATAGTAAAAGCCAATATGTTGTATTGTTCTCAAGTGAGACACAGAACCACGTCACTCACTGGACTCCGCGCTGAAAAGGAGTGTCAAAATATAAAGCTAAGGACTGGATTAAATAAAGAACATGGAAGTGCTATACTATAGGTGGACATGGTGCAGGGTTTAAATGTTCCGTGCACAGTGTGTTACGGGAATGTGTGTGTGTGTGTGTGTGTGTGTGTGAGAAAGAGTGGGGGAGAAAGGGGGTCAACATGACAAGTCTGTGTCATGAAGGCCTAACAGACTTCCTGCCACAGCATTCAAAGTGGCCCTCTGTGTTCTCAGAGCCATTATCACAAAGCTTCTCAGACTTGGACAATGAACCCCTGTTGTAATATACTGTAAGCCCGGCCGCACTTCTTAACATACATTTATAACTTACACGCATACATTACGAAAACGGGTCACCACAGGCAAAAACGTCATGCGTGACAGCTCTAGCCGTCAGAGCGACGCACAACTGTGATGACCACTGTCGCTCACTTCCTCTTGAACACAGTTCATCTCTCTGTCTGCTTGTCTAATCTGCTCTGTCTGCTCACTGTTGACATAACAGTTCCTCAACAGCCGTGCCATATGTGCACACATGTCAGTATTCTCTGCCTCTCCTCACAACTGACACAAAGACAAAAAACATTGCCTTGGACTCTCAAACTCCATTTCTCCCCAAAATAGAGTATCCCCTTTTCTTTACATATGCACAGTGATATGTTTGTACTATAGTGCCTGTTGTACTTTGTATCGGTATGAACTGTGAAACTTTAGTTTGTGAATATTTCTCAGCACCACTGGTACCCCAAGAAATTGACAGAAAGTGTCCCGTTAAGTTGAAACTTGCTGTCTCAGGTTGTGTGCCAGGATAAATCATCCCTGCCTCCAGCTCACAGCCGGTGGGCAGGAGTGCAGAGTACACAGCTTGGCCTCCAGCTGTGAAAGCAGGCAGCGATACAGCCAAAGGAGCTGCTGATGCTAAGTGAACAATCACAGCTTGGCTGTACTTGGGATGGACAGGAGGACAGAGATATAACAGTCTGATGAATCCAAAGGGCACGAACTGTGTTTTTTTTACATGCTTCCTAGGACACTTCTGAGAATAGTCAAGGGTTGCTGTGAAGGCGTGTGTCTGAATGTGTTGGTCAATATCTGTGTGATTTAGGGCCCTCACACCTACCTCATTTGGTCCGGAACTTCAGACTTTTCAGTTTGATCCGAATCAATATTACAGGTGTGTAACCTCCTCCGGACCAAACAGCTGAACCTTGGTCCGACGGAAAGAGCTGGTCTAATTCCGGACCAAATTGAACCATGGTTCGGTTTGTTTCTAGTGGGACATTTTGTTCTTGATGGTTTGGACTTTCGGACCAATGACAGGAAGTTCAGGCAAGTTATCATCAGAACCGGAAAAGTCAGTCAGTCTAAGTCTCTTTATCAAAAACTCTATACGTGACGATGAAGGTTGAGGAGAAGTATGAAACAGAAGCAATTCCGTAATTTCAGGCTCATATCCTTGAATATTTATTCTTTCCTTCACTGTAAACCAGGAACAATTAAGTGTTAAGACTATTTAGGACTATTTCTTGGCTGGGACCAACAACTTCCCGGAGTCTCCGCTTGTTGCCACTCATGTGGTCCTGGCAAAGAAATAATCAGACACACAACCCACAGTAAAACTGTCAAATTGTCATTTCTACACTTTGGTTTTTATACGGATTAGACAAACAAGATATAACTTTGTCATTTGTGAGCTTTAGAGGTGGATTGTGTGACTTTTGAACAGAGCCAGGCTAGCGGTTTTCTCATGGTTCAAGTCTTTATGCTAAGCTAAGTTAACAGGCTGCTGACTCCAGCTACATAATTACTGCACAGACATGAGTGTGGTATCAATCTACCATCTAACTCTCAGCAAGAAAGCAAACTGGTGTATTTGCCAAAATATTCCTATTGCTTTAACACCATTTTTTTTAAACTGATTTTAAGGTTTCTAAATGTTCTAATTTAGAGTGGAACCACTCTCCATCATATCACTCTCATTTACATTAGAAATGGTTCAAAAGACCTAAAAAGTATCTTTTTTTAAATAATATTTTAGGCTCCTTTTAATCCTCCAGTGGCTGAATCCTGGTTCATGTACCTGACTTTGAAACCCAATAACCATTTAAATTGCTAATGCAGGGAAAAGGAAGATTAGGGCTCCCCCCAAGACATGCAATGGGTGGCTGGTTTTAGGAGGTGGAGGAATATGGATGTCGGAAAGTAGCAATACCTCAGCAATACCTTGGCACCATTCTGTCTGTACCTGTTTTGCGCAGAGGAAAATCATCTTTTGAGTCGTATGTGCCCAGCATTGGGTGGTTGTACGCTGACAATGCTGTTTGGGGAGGAGAGCTCTGATCCAGAGAGCTGTGCTGGGTTTTTCTACAAAAAAGAAAAAAAAAATCATTAAATACATCAGTATAACTCGCAATATTTCAGGTGAGGTCCGGCTCCATGTACGCTTGCCAAGCTTGCTATATACCTACTGTACCTTACCTGACTTTAAATACACACGCAGACACACAAAAGGTGTAGTGATGAAGACAGCTTCCATCTCCCTCCCCAAGGTCAACACTTTAAAAGACGCAGCAGAGTGTGGACAACAATGTGGGTGGAATGGAGAAAGAGACAAAGAATAGAGAGAAAGGGCTGAGACTGAAAGATTCCTCTGCTTATATTTTCCTTCTGAGAGGTGGGTGAAAAATGCATGGAGACAAGGGTGGAGAAGGTGAGAGATGCAGGATGAGAGGAAGCTAAAAGAGGGAATAACCATATGGATGAAAGCAAACAGGTAAAACACTAAAGAAATAGTGATGGTGGTGACAGTGATAGAAAACCATTTTCCTCACTGATGGCCCACTCTTTACATTATTCTACCATCTCCTGCCTTGGCAAACGTGTGACTGCTTGAAGCCTCTTCAAATATTTAAAGTGCAGGAAACGTGCCATCGTCTTTTCTCTATGCCCAATTCACACACACCTCAAAGAGAGCCAGCTGTCAATCACTGACTACACACGTCGACAGAAAAAAGCCTCGTTCCTTGAACATTTTCTCTGTAGTTTCACTCAGAGGCAACTGGTGAGGATTCTCAGAGATGTTGATGTTGCTAACTTTTTACACACCCGGGGACACCCACTCAGCAGGGGTTCACAACACCACAAAGTTTGCCATGTTTGCAAAGCGACCTTTATGTCGCTCATCATAGTGGCTTTTTAATTTGATATTTTCCCAGTGTGGCAATTATTTAGCTTAGATAAGAAAATGCAACAACTTAAAGGTTCATCAAATGCAAGAAAACAACACAGGCTGATATTTGATAGCTTGGAAATATAAAGCTTCATCTGTGTGGAATGTTTCTTTCTTCTTTTAAACCAGAAACTGCACAATCACAAAGTAACATTTGATGATCGCTAAAAGGTTGGTAGGAAAAAGAAAAAAGTACGGGTTCTTGTCATTCATTTGCATTTCTACATTTCCAATGCAAGATTTTCTAGAGGTTTAGAAGTATGCACTTTATATATATAAAAATGTTTATTTTTTACCTTTACAATGCCAAGCTCATGGTTTGTTGTTAAAAGGCTTTCAAAGGAAAAACTGAAAATGATGCTCGCTATAAAAAAAATGCACATTTATAATTTCAGGCAGATAGGTGACACAGTGTGTGACATTGATCTGCATATAGAGTAGAGAAAGGCTCAGCTCTCATTGTGCCCGTCTGTTTCGCACATGTCAAATCAACTTTTAATTTGAAATGTATATTATAAATTATATGTGAATTGGAATTCTCTAATGAAATATACTTGAATTTTGACGTATCGCATAAATCCTTCATTGGTGTACAACCATTCATATCCCAAGAAATAAGTGGTTCTGTAGTGGTGGGCTGTGACACTCACCCATACCAAAAGCGCGGGTCACTGGGCAGACAGTGGTTTAGGTTTCGCTGAGCCAGGGCTTTCTTCTTGTTCAGGACAAACTCCTGAAGTCGCATCTTAACCTCTGTACTGGCAATTGCACCTGACAGAGACAGAGAGATACACAGAGACACGGGGAGCTCAGCATCCAAGGGTCTGTACTCTATTTATCGCCCCATACAAAAAGCACTTCCTTCAGTATTGCATTTCTGGAGATGTTTGTGCATCTGCGCCTCCACTGTACTACACCTCCTGTCCAATCTGTGACACTAACATGAAGATTATAACAACATCCATCCATACTTCGACAGATAATGGGTTTCTACCTACATAAAGAGTGCACAATCTTGCATCAGAGGTTCAGTGAAAATCCACAGAGACGACAGCAGTGCTATGTAACTCGCCTCGGAGACGCACATCATGAGTTTCACTCAGCTCCCGGTCTCTCCTCAATTACCACCTTCAGTTCGCAGCTACAAACAAATTGTCCAGGGAGCGAGACGCGGAAAAAAATGAGGAATGGAGTGAGGAGAGCAATGAAGGGGGCAAAAAAAAGGTGTTCTGTGAATATAGGAAAAAGTAGAGATGTGTTTTTCTAAGAATGTGACAGTGTGAGTGATAACCGGTGATGTGTCAAGCTTGAGAGAGAAAGTGGTAAATACAGTATGTGAAAGTGACAACAGCTAATATATGCTCTTTAAATCATGGTGCAGCTGGAAGTGCTGACATCCCAATATGTCGGCTTTGCCACTGAAGCAAATTGGCTTTTATGAGACTGCCTTCTATGAAATTTATTGCAGTACTTAACAAAGCTTCCTCTGTTTACAACCCAACGCTCTTTCCATAGACGTCAAACTGTAGGCTCACTTTGCTCAGCAGAGAATGGTTGAGGAAAAGGACTTTACTGGCAGAAAATCATGGTCTCAAATGTGGGTTCACCATTAACTATATTCAAAAGGATTTGTGCAGACATGTTTGATGAAAAACCACACCGTAGCCTGCCCAAACAAAACCCCACATCAGAGCATTTTACAGCGATACCATACTAAAACACAATCTTGATTGTCTGATTAACTTGAATGAACTAGGGAATATAAGAGGAAATAAGAGGATACAAACACTAAGTAACATATTGAGCAAGGCACGTTTACGTATGTAGCGCCTTTCAAAATGCAATTCAAAATGCTTTACACTGTGACTCAAGTCTTTCATGCCACATTCTACTTAGCAGTATAAAACAATTACAGGAACAAGAAAAGCAATTGCCTTGACACAGCTCAAAGAACAGTCAGAAACATTTCCTCCTGCCAGAAAAATATGCAATTGTGTCAAAGCTCATTTGAGTATTAAAATCAGGAGAGCTTTGTTTGTCAGTCCATGTGACAGCACTTTGCAGCATGATCAGCATGACTCCTGACAGTAGTGGTACCATCAGTGCACTCAAATCCTAATGATAAATATTACAGAATAACGTTGGTTTCACAGGTTTGGCAATCAGTTCTTTCAGTCAGGATACATTTTACACAGCAAAATTAATTGCTGAGATCTGGGACTGTGGCAACATAATTAAAATGTAGTCTGACAGAGAAAAAAACAAACAAATCCCCAGCATAGATGAGCTTATTTGGAAGAGAAAACAAAAAGAGAACTGTAAAATTATTACCTCAACTGTCCATTGTAAACACCCATCACAGATTTCAGATCGGATTATTACTAACATTTCTGGCACACTTTTGATTTTACCTGTAAATAAAGTGGTTTATATAATCTGGCTAAACTGTTGGCTTGTTTACGAAGTGTCTGATCATCTGACAGCTTGTGTTTCTGACTTTGTTGTAGAAATGTCACCGTGTTCCCCGATCTCAGCAAGTAGTCTGGTGAGTACAATGTCATCTTGAAAGATGCAATAGTGGCCAAAGCAACAAAAATAGGAGCCAAGTTAAAATGAACAAAATTATCCTTTAGAAGGAAACAAAAATAAATGGATAAAGTCAGGGTACAGTGAATTGGTTAAATTTTATTGCTGTCATTTTGTTCCTCAAACAAATGTCAGACAAAATGCCATTTTGTTTGAGGAACAAAATGACACCAGGAAACAAGAACCATTTATAGAAATGACGGCATGTGCACCACTTGATGTCTTGCTCCTCTTGCTTTGTCTTGGCCGTCTTATTCTGATGTTCCCTGCGGTAAAGGTGCAAGGTCAGGCTGTTCTGACTGCTGGGCCACAAGGACAGGTGCTGTGACAGAGGATCTGCGGGGCCACGTCTCTCTGACATATGCTGTGATAACATGACGCAGTGCTTCTGCACAGTTACAGCAGATGTAGGCAGCGTTCAGGTGGAAGGTGAATATATGCTACGTCAAACATGGCAGCTTTATTTAGAGTGTGTTCGTGACACTATTGAACCATAGGAATGCCAACCCATAACTGACCTCACTTTACATTTTATTCAGTAAATATTCCTCTAGTTATACTAATGATCGTTTGGCAACTCACAACATTTTCATCACATCATAATACAATTTTTGCGTGTCTGTAAAATGAAGGCACTGAATTATTGTTCTGTTTTAGCTATGGGATTTTTTTCGTTACTACTGTAACTATTTTATTTTTATTTTTTTCACAACAATCACGCTCACTGGCAGTTGCTACTTACTCTCCTGTCCCCTGTCCTTGTTTTTGAGCTGTTGGAGTTTGTATTCCCGCTGCTGCTTCTCCAGCTCCTGCTCATGACGCTGCTGCTCCATCTTCCTCTGGTGCTCCAACAGCTCCTGTTGGTGCTTGAGTGCCAGTAAATCCTGCTGGTGCTGGTGGAGAGAGAGGCAAGAATATTGAAGGAAGAAAGAGAACAAGAAGACAGAGAATATGGTTAAAGGACACTACACATGATGGAAAAAATAATGATGAGCGACGCTGTTTTGAGAAGGTGCTGCCATGGCCTACAGTAAATATTCAATGACTTGAAGGGTAACTATTCTAAAGGACATGGCATCACCAAGCTGAGTCCAATAATGAGTGCCATGCTAAACTCGAGACTGAGCAGATTGGAGAACACACATCTGAGTTATTTTCATGCCAGACTGATCGTCCTTATTGGCTGATTTTGTGGTCGTGGCAACCCCAGTGAGTCGTTTTTTGCGAAGTGAGTGTATACAAAATTCACACACGCACGAGGTTTATTGGGGCCAAGGTTTCCATGTAGATGACAAAGCAGCAAAATACTGCCACCAGATCAAATTACACCACCATACTCACCTCACTTAAGTGTACACATGCTTCCTCCTGTCCTTCGCAAGGTGCATTTCTGCTGAGTACAGTCCTACAGTAGCTGTACCCAAGGAAGGACTCCCGCCTCACTCCTCATCCACACAAACTAATATTTGGAGGAGAGGAGAGGAGAGGAGAGGAGAGGAGAGGCCTTACCTTCATATGTTCCTGCAGCTGGACTTCATGTTGTCGCGACAGCTGTTCATGCTGCCTCTGGAACTCAGCGATCAGTAGCTGTCTCTGGAGCTGCTGCTTGTGTTTGAGAACTACCAGCTCCTGCTGTAGCTGCTGCTCCTGGTGGTCTGTAGGAGATTTTCAAGACTTTATCATTCAGAGCGTCTGGGGCGAGGGGTGTGGTTACATCAAAGAACCGCAAGACATGACAACCAGAGATCATCCCCACTTACTAATGATTGGCCCACGGCCTGGCTCGGAGGACGCGAGACAAGCTGTGGAGGTGGGCGGTGTAGGGTGGGGTTGGGGAACCAGGCCGAAGGAGGCCTGCTGGTGGTGGTGGTGGTTGTGGTGGTCCACTATGCGCAGGTCCATGGGAAGAATGGCTGTGGTGGTGGGGGGCACCTGCATGGGCAGTGCTGCCGTGCTCACGTCCACTGGGAGGAGGAGGGCAGAAAGGAAGTGGGAAAGGAGAGGAGGAGAGAGAAGATGGAAGAGTGGAGGAAACAAGCACATCAATACGGAGTTTGTTTAGAATTTGCAGCAAGTATTTACAGTGCAGATTTTCAGACTCAAAATGCTGTGTGAAGTTGCAAATCACAGGCTAAAAATTAACTGCAAAATGAATAACAAACATACTCTACCAACTATTTCAATACATAAAAAGGAATCCAAGATATGTGCAGCATCTCTGCTTTCCACAGTCAGACTCCATATGTAGAGATCACAATTTTAGCCCCAACATGTGCCTCTGTGTACAACATGTGCAACTATGTGGACGTCTGTGCGATGAAGATTTTGACCCCAACAGCTTATTGGTTTCTGAGGGTTGCCGAGTTCAGCTTGGCAGGAATAAAATGGAATTCTTACTAGTGTTGAGTTGGAGATCCTCAACACGGCTAAAAGCCCAATCTCCCAGGGGAGTTATTAAAGAAGGGGAAAAAAAGACTTAGGGAAAACAAAAAGTTCATGTAATTTTCTTCTTAAAAATTTGTGTTTATTGTACAATTATATGATTAATTCAAAGTCCAAAATGTTAAATATCCTTTGACAGCAGCGAAATTACCCTGTCCTCTCTGATCCACATCCAAGACACGTGAACATGTGTTACATCAGCTGTCTGGACACTGCAGCCTTGAATGTTGCACTCAGCATTACACTTCATATTGGTTGTGGTTGCTTGTAGTGTTGGCAAACTAGGGACTTAAGCCTGTTTCAGAGTTGTACACACTGGGTAAGAGCATTAGCAAAAGACTAAAAACATAAAATGTGTCTGTGATTTAGAGAGCCGGAGATGATCAGAGTGACAGTCTTTGCTGTGGTGGGAGCAAAGTGTACTGTATATGTAGCCTCCATAATGTACTGTTTACACACATCCATACAAAGATCATTGTAAAGAGAAACCTTGTACATACACTTTCACACATTTTCTGTACACAACTGACAAAACAGACAAGCTCACACACACACACACACACACACACACACACACACACACACACACACACACACACACACACACACACATACACACACACGGGTAGAATGATGAAACATGGCAGCAGAGAGCAAAAACAATCCCCCTGCAACATGAGTTTTGCAGCAGGGATTTGCTGACACGCATACAGACTTATTGTGGGTATTTGTGTAGGTGTGTTTCCATTTTGACTGTGTATATGTGAGGAGTAACACTACATTTTGCTTATTGTATGTGCATTGCTGACAGTGCACTTTATGTGTGTGCAGGCTTTCTTCTACAGAAAACGCAAAGTTGTGTCGGATGTAGAAGGAGATGGATCCCCAGTGCCATCACACATCTGAGAGGATATAGACAACAATACGTCCAAAATCCACACACTCTGTATCTGTCGCAATCTACATTGACACTGCAGAAACAAACAGGGTTAGACATTTTATTCTAAAAAAACTGACACAAGAACATAAACGACTGTTTGTGTTGCGTTCCTCATGTTAAATGCAATCTGCAACATTTATTCTGCTTTATCTGAATAATCCAGGGAAGTAGTGCAGTACTGCAGTGCTGTTGAAACATGGATACTAAGAGCAAACACAGGATAAGCAGTATCCTTGCATTAACATGGTTGACATGCAAAAACCAGTATTAGAGTATTAGTGCAATCAGATTATTTCTCCAAAGCAAGCAAACAACACAGCAGCTCGCACACAAACAGTAGTATAACCTTACAACATAACACTAGGGAAACAAGAACAAATGCAAACAAAATCTTTGCCAACTTTAAAGCCTTGATATGTAACTGGAATATAGTGTGCTGTGATCAAACACTGTCAACACGCTACTTATTTTAAATACTTGCAGGCTTAATTTTGGTCTAAAACTGGCAGTGCTGTTGATACAATTAGAGATGGTATGCAGCATGAGCTTTTTATGTGTAGGTGTGTAAAAGTTTAAGTTAGACTATACAAAGATAAACTAGTTGTTAAAGTAAGGTAAACCAGATCTCTGGTTTTAGTTGTTGTGTGTTACAAAAAACACGAAAACTAAACAAGAATTTTTATCAACAAGGCTTTAAGGTTCGGCGAGAACAAATCTTCAAATTCATGCAAGCAGATAAATTCTCATTTTCAGCTTGATATTTGAACTCAAGATCAAAATCATTCAGTCTTTTCTGATCAATACCTGCCCCGTAGGGAACCACCTTGCACCATGCCAAGCCCTCTGCCAGTTATCAATACCCAAAAACCAGTGGAGAGCATCTCCGACCAATCAGGGACGTCTTGGCATCCCCAGTGACCAATGAGTTAGCGATGGAGTTGCAGTTACTTGCTGAGATAGCCAATGACATCTTTGGTACCGGGCAGGTTTTCAGTGTGGGAGGAAACCTAACACCACCCAACGGGACAGCAGGGAGAGAAGAAAGGGTGTGGCCAGGCAAGACATGCTGGTGCTTCACTGGTGAGTGTGTGTGTATGTGTATAATAGTTTCACTATATGTAAGGACTTGTTTGAAAGCTGGACATTAACTAGTAACTACTTTTTGTTTGGACCCGGAGCTTGAAAAGATGAACGAGCAAGGCTTAAGCCAAGGGTGAGGGTTTGATTTCTAGAGTCAACGCCAGTCTAGCTATTGTGTTGTGTTGATAATGCAACCATACGCTGTTCTTGACGTTAAGAAAAGCCAGCTGCTTTTATCAACAATTATTATGAAGTTTAATCAGTGTCAGGCATGTACTGATGAGGCGGCTGCGTTTGCATGTGCGTAATATAATGATTTGCTGGACGTGTGAACTACAAACTTGTATGTTTGTAAATTCCAGCTCAACAAGCAAATATAAAGGGAGCCACACTTAAAGGTGCCACTGTTTGTCATTCTCGCTCTGAACAGTCTGCGCCAATCATCCGTGTCATCCAAACAACGTCTTTCCTCTTCCCCTTTTCCCTCGCATTCGCTGTGTACACACATGCCGGTCAACCGTTTACACACATATTTAGTAAGCAGTAAACATCAAGGTCAAACAAACAAAACCTTTTGTTGGGTTAGTGCACTTCTGGCTGGCCCCTGGAGTTAGCCTAGCACTTGCTCTCAACCCCACAATATTTATGTAAAGTTCCCCAAGTTCCTTACTCAATAAACATGCCACAGGCTTCACAAAGGCTGTTTGTTTTCACAGGCAAATGGGGCTCCCGCCCCCAAAACTGCAAAATAAAAAATGTAGGTCTACACATTCTGCTTCCACGCTTTCATATGCAACAACAAAAAACTAATATTTTCTCAAATGCACCTTAAAAGTAGTTAGGGACATCTACTGAATTTTACTAGTAAAACACTATAAATTGTAACAACACTCACATGTCTCGTGCGAGGCCCAAACTAATTCTGCTCCCTTGTACAGTGGCTTGTAATTGAGTAAAAAATTAAACTCATATTTTCACAGCCGAGAGATCAGTAAGCTAGCTAATAAAAAGATATCAAAAACAAACATTTACAAAGCCTGTGATATGCAGTATCGTGATTCATAAGACAAACAGGCCGGAGTGAGTGCCTCCTCTAGCTAAAGACACCAAAACTACTCTCTGCCCTTGTGTCTGTGATAAGAGGTGGCCTGAGCACATGGAAGTGCAGTCATAACCTCATGCCTAAATGATTACCAAAACTGTTACCTGATTTGCATAAACAACCTAAGCTGCAGCACTACACCCACCTAGATGAAAACCGTTTTGACTGGAGCCATGCATTTATTAAACAGGCACAACAAGCACAAAAAAGTACACTTGCACTTGACAAAAATGGAACAGTGCCTGTCTCTACACAAAATGTGATATTTTTTGGTATGTATATTCGTATTGAGTTCCCATGTGGCAGTATAATGCACACGTTGCTTTGTGTTTTATTGTATCTTCTGGAGGTATGGATGTGAGCTGTGTGTGTGTATGAAGGGGGCTGCAACCGTGCCCAAACCCTGTTTCTCCTTGGGAACCAATAAAGTAAATTCAGATCTTGAAATTCTATCTGTATGTTTTGTTGATTACAGTCACTTATCCTCAAGCTGAGGGGCTACAAGTGCATGTGGCACAGAGGGAGAGAGATGGAGAAGAAGAGGGATGTGGTGTAAACACTGCTCAGACCAGATACTCAGAGGTTAACCACACTGGATGGCACATTACCATTGTACTGAGTGCCATGGCCATCTGCAGATTGTGCTACACACAGAGGTATTTAGGAACCTTTTGATAACCTTGATGTATTTATGTGTCAACACTACGGCCTGTTCCTGAACCACAAGCACTTGTTTTCGATTCCAAGTCAAAAAGAGGGAAGCCTTTGGATCAGAGGTTTTAGGGTGTAGGGTTCTTTCAGACTCTGCAAAATCAGTGCATGATATGAGATGTCGAGATACACGATTCTTTTAAATCAAAATTTATCAAAACCTGCTTTGATTTGATTAGGTATTGTTTCCAAACTGTACAAGGCTGCAACTGAGTTTTTCCACTGACAGTTGCAAGACACTGCAAGATAATTTAAAGGCTGTTTTAGAGTGCTGTTTGGTGCGCAGTTGGCACACAGGAAACACATCTGTGTCACGTCAGATTGACAGTTCTTGGTCAAGGCTACATGGCTCTACAGGATCACGGTACTGCTGCAGTTGTGCCATGACAGAAACAACAGCAGCCGTCTGAATAACAATCCTCAGAAGCACGTTTACAGTAAACACAGATTTGTGAACGGCAGCAGACTAATGGGGCGACATATAGCACCCAGCAGGGTGCAGGCACCTGTGAAGTAATCAGCCCAGCTTGGCATGGGGAAATGGTGCTGAGCCAACGAGAGGTGAGAGGTGGATGCACAGGCTGACTCCCCCTGACAGCGCCTGACATGACAATGCAAACATTCCTGCTGCAGGCATGGCCGAGCAGGTCACAATACAGGCTGACATTTTAAGTGATATAAGATATTTTTCTCCAAATGAATACAACGTGTGAACTACACAAAATCCCATCTTCACTTTCTTACATCATTGTCACATGAAAACTTTGCAAGTCTAAAATGCCAGTAAATAATAATCCCATTTTTCTGTGACTGACAAGGTCATTTCTAAATGCATTCAGTAGGTTCTAAATGTGTTGTAAACGTGTAGCAGCTTAAGGACCATTAAAGCTATGAAGGACCATTAAAGCTGTGAGGGGCGGAAGTAAGATAAACTCTGTTGATTTCCAGACGGGAAATTGTGTTTACTTTGTGAAATCAAATGGAGTTGAGGTTTTTTCCCTGCTAAAGGCAAGATTATGTGAAATCTGGCTGAACCCACCAAAAACACTGACACAAACACGGCTGGTGAAATGTCAGCCTGTGCCTCTTCTTCTCTGTCCCTCAACTATTCATCTCAACTATTCACTCTCTTTCTTTGACTCGGCCCCTCCTCTCATCCCCCTCCCCCGCGATCAGGCTAAGATCATGGATCACACGGAGGGAGTTATTTATAGACCAGGATTCCTGGGGGAGCTCCTCGCCCCACCGGGCATCTATGCATTCAGACAAAATCCCATGCATGTTTACTCATAGTTTATGAGGAACTGAGTGTACGCGCTCATTTAAAATTCTAAAATAGTCAGCAAATGGCAGCGCAGCGTGGGTGATAAAAACAAAGCTATGCACAAAAAAAAACATACAAGTGACAACAGAGTAACGCTTGCGGATTAAGAATGAATAGTAATTGTTGACATACTGTTACCCAGCCATGAGCCCCGCGGCTGGTTGGAGACTGGTTGGACAGGGGAGATGGGGTGGGGCTGGAGATGGAGGAAGGACCAGTGATGGTGGGCAACTAATTCAGCACATGGCCTGCATGTACATTCAGCTCAACGCTTTACCGTCAAGTCTGGGATGGGTGTGTACGCATGTTGAAATATGTCATTGCATGTCACTGGAGCGTGGTAGCTTGCTGTACAGTACGTCACCACCTCTTTGTTTTCCTCGCTCCACCTGTCTCTGACAACTAGCCAGTGCTCACAGACTGACTGCACTGGGTTAAAGCAATTGAAAGCAACTAATCAAGTCATTTAGGGATAGCGTGTTTTCAGGTGGGTATAGAGCGATACAAAACACTACAACGGGCCTTTTGCCACTAGCCCACCTACTAACTCTGTGATGTTAAACCTTAACTAACAGTGCTGACGTGAACTGGGATTGAGGCATACAGTACAGACAACGGCACATAAACCAAGACAGAGAGACATGGAGCCACATGGTCACACCTCATGCGCACTGGCCACCAACCAAAATACAAACCACACTCTTATCATTACATAACGCAAGAACAGAAAATGTAATCTAGCACGGAAATCTAATCCAGTTTTTACTCTTACGTGAGCTCACACACGCATCAAATATTTGATCAGAGGATACAACAGTTTTCTGTGCGTTTTGGTAAGAACGAAACATTTCCAAATATTCAGTCATTTGCATTTCTTCAGGTGCTGAGCAATCAACAGTGAACATTTGTCTTGCAATGGTTCTTGCAATGAAATCCCCCATTGTGTTTAAAAACAAACTTTAATAGATACAAACCCCCCCACACACACATACACACGCATAAACACAAATGCACGCATGTACACAACAGGGCTGTGGGGAGGAACAGACGCAGCCACTGCCATCTGCTCCATTCAGTTAAAGGCGGCACTGAGTGGTGCTGAGCAATAGACTCCATACATCGGTATCATTCAACAAACACTGCCACTACTCAAAGCTGCACACCCACACAGTAAATGAACATGTACACACAAACATGCACCCTCTCCTCAAGTGAGCACACACATACACAGTATCATATCCATAGGCTCAATGGGTTTATATTAAAACATGCATGCCTCGGGATCCCACACATACACACCAACTAAACATAATACAACACTGTACAATTAATCAGCTCACACACATTTGCGCTAAATAAACAAATCCTTAACAAGCTGAAAAACACAATAAATTACAAACCAGCTAAAACTGAGAATTTCAAACAGCACATCCACAAACGCTATCCAAACAAACAGTGATCCGTGCATAACAACAAGAGCTCTTACCCATCAGTTGTGCTGTGCTGTCCGGTTGTTTTGCGTTTGTGTGTGTGTGTGAGAGTGTGTGCGTGTGTGTGTGTGTGTGTTTGTAGCGTAGTGAACGGTATCTGAGAAAGAGAGAGAGAAAAAGTGTGCTTGTAGCCGAAAAGTGCAACTCTGAACAGAGCTGTAAAGTCCACTGCAGCGCGAAAATACAGCAGACCAACCTGGTTTTCGTAGTGAGAACGGATCGCTCTCCCTCCCTGTCTTTCACACTCTCCGTCTCTGACGTGCTTTGCTCTGCCCTCCGGCTGCCACTCTCTCTCCCTCCTTCTGTTCCTCTGGTCCCCTCCTACTCTCTCTCTCGCTCGCTCGCTCGCTCGCTCTCAGTGACATCAGAGGGCAGTCTCAGGCATGTTGAGCATTTTATGGGAGTCTCTCTCTCCCTGCTAACACACCGACCAGCAGAGAGGCAGAGGGTGTCAGATTGTGACCACATTCTCATTTGACTAGACAAACGCTGTGCTTTTATGAACCACCTCTGCTTTTTTTTTTGACTGAACAGAGCTCAATGTTGTTGTTGCTTGTTACACACACACACACACACACACACACACACACACACACACTTCTGGATCCTCTCCATCTCAAACCCTCCTACACACCAGTAGCCCAACAGAACAGACAGTTTTTGTAAAGTTGGCTTGATGATAATGGTTGCTGCTTGGCCTTGCAACTGGAACACTTTACAACAGCTGAAGACACACACACACACACACACACACACATCAGAGACATCTGACTCTGTCCACTGCACACACAGTACATGCTGCTTACAGCTAGGGATTTGTATCCAACCACAATATTTTCTGAGTACCGTATGTTAGCAATTTTTACTTGGATGCTTTGTCGGGGCTTGTTTACATTTTTAAACAGATATTTCAGGATTTAAGTAATAACTTTATACATTTGAAGGGCGAGGTGTATTACAAAAGAAGGTTGTGATTGGGGAAAGGAAGGCTAACATGACCATCATAAGATGACCATAAAATAAATATCTAGGGAGCTGCGTTCAAGCAACATTTAAAATTATGAAGGCAAAGAGTAATTCTTAGAAAGAAAATGAGAACAATAAACAGAGAGAGAGAGAAGCTGAGAGATTTATACACGGAGGCCTGAAAAGTGTGATGTAGATGAGTGATGAGGTTTGGATTAAATGACAATGAGGAGCAATTAGGGTGGTTGAAGGGCCGCCTATCGAGTGGCATCAGAGTCCACTAACGACAAGTGCTCCCCTGGGGGCGACACCTGACTTATCTCTTGCTGGAGTGAATGGAAACAGGCAGGATGAGACTGACTGCAGTCTGAATAGCTGTTTACTTGGTGAGTGTGTAGTTGTATAAAATTTACCACATGGGCAAGTCCTAATTTGCAAAAGTGCCTGCTTTATAATCCTCGTTCAATCGTACAGACTGAAAGACTGGAGAAGTGACAGGAAACCGGTGGGGAATTGAACTTGATGGTCCTGGCAGCAAAGACTCAAAAGGGTGCTGCAGCACATGGGGAAGTTGCAAAAGTTTCATTTGTCACACACAGGAGCAACAACCAGCAGTACTTGTTTGGATTCCAATGGAAAGCTGTTTTCTATTCCTCTACACTATGCAAGAAGCTCTAAATAAAATGAAGGAACAACTGATCCTAGCAACTCTTCATTATAAAACCTTAACAAGCTGTTGTCAGCATATAACCACCCAATCAGACTGGAATATAAAAATGACCCGCTCAACACTGAAGTTCAGGAGAGTCAAAAGACAGTTTGCCACTTTAGACTGTGTATGTGTGAACAAGGCGTAAGCATCAAAAGGACAGTAAAATAACAGCATCGGGGTGTGTCCTCAGACCAGCACTGGACACCAAAACAACAACAACAAGTGGACATGGACGGATCAATGCCACATTCAATTTCATGTGACACTGATGAATACCTAAAATGCCAATGCATTTCTATGGGGATGGTCAATATCTCCCCTTGCCACCACCCTATATTTAGAGATTTGTACCCAGATAATGTTAAAAAATGTGTGTAATGAATTGAGGAGACCCCAGGAAGAATAGCAACTGGTATGTCAGAAGCTAATGAGGATCTTAATTTATTAAATAAATAAATGTCTGAATATTTGACAAAGAGCTGACAGTTTAAGGACATGCACACCCACACAGGTGTTTTCACTTATTCTGACTAATTAGGTTGAAGATGGGTGGAGCTATGCTGGGAATGATGTGATGTCACCAAACTGTAAGAACTAATAAGAATGATTACGGTGTAATTTGATCCACCCTATCAGGTACAACAAAAGATAAATGTGTGGCCACACCTTATAGACTCACACACCTATGGCCACCTGTGTGGGTGGCCATAGGTGTGTGAGTCTATAAGGTGAGGAAACAGACTTATTTATACTTCTTTATCTTGTTTCATTCTAAGTCAGAGAGGCACAGAGTAATTGTCTTTCTGTTGAGCCCCTGCTTTTCTTAATTCCTTACCTCAATTAAGAAAATTGGGTTGCTTTTTTATGTGGTGTTTAAGAAATTTGTTTACTTTCGAAACCCAACAATAATGACATTATCTAAGTACATGTAAATGCCCTGATTTTTTTGTACAAATCTCATCTAATTTGTGTGTGTTTGCGCGTACATGTGTGCATGCACATGCGTGTGTGGTGGTTTATGTGCATGTTTGCAGGAGCTATTTTGGAAGTTCAGGGTAGAATCCAGGAAGCCAAGTTTTGTTTGAACAGACAACACACCCACACACCTGGCTGCGATAAAGGTACGCGTTATCAGCTTGTTGTATGGTGTTGACGTCAAAGGCTTAGCAAAGCTTCATGCAGCCATGACACTGATAACAGCAAATGTGACTGAGTCCAAACCACAATAGCAAACACACACACGCACACAAACACCTCTTCCTTTTTAGAACAGGGAGAATCACCATCGGGGAGGGCAGTGACCAGACTGAATCTGAGCAGAAGGCCACCACATGAACGTTGTGGTAAAAGTCGATGTATGGAGTATGGATATTAGGTTAGATGGTGAGTACCAATGTCCAAGATCAGTGGCGGCGAGCCTGCAGCTTGGCAAACAAAAATTAACAGCGGGACGCATGTGGACAGCTTTTGAAAAGGTTTTTTGGCCATGACCTAGCATACAAAAAAAATAAGAAAAATATTCCATGAAAAAAAGTCACATTGTATGAGACACACATGAGACACAAGGACATGAGGGAGACGGAGCTCTTACGCTTTGCACATAAATGAAGGTAATAAACATAACACAGACACTATAAAACAACTAAACTAAGATTCAGAAACAACACTTCTTTGGTGGGGCGGCTGTGGCTTGGTAGCAGAGCGGGTCGTCCACCAATCGGAAGGTTGGCGGTTCGAAACCTGTTGAAGACTGCCAGTGCATTACTAGGCATGGCAGCCTTAAGATGAATTGCATATTACGCAAACAATCAAAGTTAATTTGTTAATAAATAAAGCGGGTGGCGCAATGCATGAATGTGTGTGCAATGTACTGTACACTTTAATTCACAACAAATAAAATAGTTTCAAGGCAAAAAAAAACAAACACAAGAATGTCAAGCATCTGGAAATCTGTAATGAATGGTTAAAACGTTTTTCCGTGTTGTGGTTAAAAAGGTTTGTGTTGGCAGATGTGTTTTGCTGCTGTTCACTTTTGTCTTCTTGGGACTAGCATCCAGATCTTTATGCATATGACTCGCTGCCAAAATGTTCATGTATCAAAGTATTGTATGCTGAAAAGTAAGATTGTATTGACATAGTCCAAACTTGTTGTGTGTTGCTTTGTTAGATGGTAGTCAAACCAGTGAGTCCCTGACAAGTTATATCCACATTGATGTAGCTGGATCAATTCTGTGACCTGTCCATGTTCATGACTTGACAACCAGCACACGATTACACATACAATTACACAAGTCCACACATTATTTTTATTTATACACTAAAAAACATATACAGAAACCCCATGCCGGGACTTGGAGCATATAAGGGATTTAATGAGTAGGGCATGTGTGTACATTATATGAAAACAACATGTATGAATGGAAGCAAGAGTATGAAACCTTGTGTGCAGGCTGGGGCGTGACTTAAAGATAAGGCAAAGATTGTCTATGTGGATGAGGGCTTGTGCAGTTATTTGCAACTGCCCGTGAGAGAACCAGACAAGGCGATAAGTGAGCATATCCGAGATAAATAGCTCATGTAGCTATCTGCATCAGAGTCAGCGTGCGCGTGTGTGTTAAATAATGCATGTGGCATAATGATTGCAAGGCATGCTGAAATACACAGTGTGGCAGCCAGGCAGACAGGACTGATGAATAAGTAATGGACGGCATCCGCCTCGTAATGTACACACATGTGTACACACACACACTCACAAGCATGCATGCAAACCATAACCACCAGCTGGTTCATGCTCAGGAGAGGGAAAAAGATAGCAACTCTTATTTTTGTACCTTCTTATGCTCTTGTCCCCCTCCCCCCCAGGAGGAGGGTTGCTTTTTTCATCCATCTCCCCTGAGAACCCCAAACTCCAAATATGTGAGATACTGTGTCATTTATTATTGATTTGGGTTATTTATAATACACACTCTCGCTCTCTCTGTAACCCCCCTTTAGATCGCTCTCTCTCTGCCTCCCGTCCCATTGATTAGTATCTCTTGGAATGTCAAAATACAGATACTAAATCTAAAAATTCAATAAAAAACAATCTAAAAATAAACCTTTTCCAATACTTTTCTTTGTCAAATACAAACACATATTTAGGCAAAGCAACACATTGCTAATGACAATCAGAACATGCTCAGTTGACACAGAATATGAGAACTCACCCTTTCAGTACCCTCTTTATTTTAATGCCGGTAAAAACACAGCTGAAGTGTAAAGAAAGTATTATTTTGTGCCAAAAGCCTGTACTTTTCTCCCTCGCATATTCTGCCGCTTCTCTTACTCTGCCAAAACATAGCAACTGACTTGAGGTTATTAAGAAATATTTTAAAAGGCTTAACAGATCAGCACAAGTGGAGAATCCTGAGCTATCGGCTGTGTTTTCAGCTGTTTCAGCTGCCTGTTTTTGCATAGCTAACAAATCCTCTCAATTTCTCTAAATATATTAATAACAATAAAAAAACAATTAAGTACAGACGGAGCCGACTCACATTAAATAGGCAAACAAGCAGAACCTTAAAATTCTGTATTGTCACATAAAAGAGGAAGAAAATTTAAATAATGCTTTTGTATAAGATGGCCCAATCAAGATTTACAAACATGAAAACCTTTATACCAAAGACCTAAAAACAGAAGAACATGTAATGTCATTTGACCAATGTTGTTCCAGGCACATTCTAAATGAGGAAGTGTTTGGAGAAATTCATGTTTGGTGGTGTTTGTATGTGTGTGTCTCCTGTGTATTGTGAGTCATATTTATATGAAAAAGCGATAGGAATCAATGGAGCTCTCTCTCTCTCTCTCTCTCTCTCTCTCTCCCATTGTAGTGAAGCAGCTACAGTACAGTATAACATCCTTAGAACCAAGCTGACTGTTTATTCATAGAGTTGTCAGTAAACATCTCTGATTGTATTAGGCCAGCGTTTTAGCCCGTTTGTCACAGGTTGCTTACTCTACCAGTTGAAAACACGTCAACCAAAGAGTGATTGTTTCTACTTTGTTTTATCCTAATAGGAGGCCTAAAGAGGTGAAATTGTCCAGTTAACTTATAATGACAAAAAATGTAAAAAGTTAGTAGAAGTAGAGATTAGACGAAAGTCAGAACAAATAAAAGAGAATTTTGTTTAGCAGAAATATGTTTTTTCTACTTATATGTTAATCGCCTCACAAGCACTCAGGTTTAGAATTGCTGCCAATGCAACATCGCTACTGCTGTCAATGTTGTAAATAAATTGGAAAAACTGCTTTATGGCAATAATGATTTAACGGAATTGTAATGAAGAACAGGCTGCCGTAATCTAGTTGAGATAACAAGCTCTACAAAAATACCCATAAAAGGAATCAAGAAAGAATTTAGGAAAACCTCAAAACATCAAGGCTTCAAAACGGCTTCTTAAAAACAAGACGAGGTAAGACAAAGAAGAGATGTATTGAGCTCTTGGCTGCAGTGGGGAGCGCCGTTCATTCATATTTTACGCCCTCTCCTCCTGTCTCAATGGTAATGCCTTCCCAGTCTGCGCCGAGTTTGCAGCAGACAGAGAGCCATTAGCTGTCGGCGATGCTAAACTGAACTTATGAGAGATGTCAGCTTACCACACTGATCCCCGTGCACTTTAAATCACATGGGTCACAGGAATGCCTCTGTGCACTAAAGCTAGATCCACAAACTCTTAATGTACAGTACAGATCACAGCAGCCTACCTAAAATGGGCCATATCAATATGCCATAGGGATGTAAACAGACATAGAGGTAGTAAAGACTGTAACGACAGTTACAGATATAAATGGACGACTGCATCAAAAAGAAGGATGAGTTCAGGTATAAGCCATGGCAGAAAAAGATCAAGGATTCATACTGTAGGAAAAAAAACATATTCTACTTCATCCCGGTGTAGATCTGATGATAATTAGTTATGAGAAGGATCTTAAAATGTTTCCAATTTCTTTAATTTAAACAATGCTCTGTGTTTGATGACATATGTACTTGTGGAGGCTTGTTTATTGTGTTTATCCGTAATTGAAGAGGAAACTGTCTATTCTTGTACTGATATTTCCAGTTACGCAAATGCCCAAGTCTCTTCTCATTGACATCTTGCAAGTTCACCCAACTTAGAAAAGTGGTGCAACTGAATGCAGACACCAAACCATGGTCTATTTCTTCTTACCAGTTTGTGGTAAAATATAGTCCATCACTGATGGCCATGCTGTAGCCATTAGGGTGTGGGCTTGGCTGTAAGGAACTCCTCTTCCCGGACAAGGGAAGGCCAGCCTCTGGTCATGGTGGTGTTGTTGGCCAGAAGCTAGAAAACCCCTTGTAAGCGCAAAGCAAAGGTCTGAACCCTGGAGTGGTCATCCATAATAGATAGCTTCCAGAGGACTCCTCTGGATTCATATGGTCCTGCTAGGGCTTTTAACAGCCTTTACAACACACCTCTGCATTAACAAGTGAGTTTAAGAGGAAGTGAAAGGGCATGGCCAGAGTCGAATGTACATAATATCTATCTTTACATCTGTACATAAACAGACACACTGTAAATTAACAAATCATACAACTTAGGGATACCTGGTTTTAAATATCAAAGTTTAAACAGTAGAGAAACTAGAGTATCTGATATGTGGCACCCCATGCTAGCTCTAAGAAGAATGATGATATGACTTATTACTGAGCATGGCAGCCAATAATACTATTCAGAGAAGTGCCTGCTGATATTATCACCTGTTGGTGTGCCACACAGCAGATATGTAAGCTAGTGAGACATCTGCCTTAAATTGCAGAAGGAGAAGGTAACCGCACATAGACGTACATCAACAAGTCAAAATCAATCAAATTGAAATCTGCTGCAGAGCTCCAAACTAACTTTTTACACTGGTGGCACTGGTGCACCTAATGTTGTCCTCTGTCCTCCTAACTCTGCTGCTGGTGTGATTCACTTCCTGCAGGTACCGCTGGAAGAGGGAGGAGGGGCTGGTTTGTCTCAGCCAGCATTAGAATTAGCCAAATTATAAAATAAGTGGCAAACTAAGCTAAACAGACAACATCCAGACAGCATTCGTTTTTGCTTGTTTGTGACAATTCTCTATTAGCCGAGCTAACGCGCTGTGCTTGTGTAAAAAATAGTGGCGGTGGGTGAGAGCACATTTAAATATCACTTTTCTGCCTGTTCAACAAGCATAAACGTGAACATGTATTGATAAAGATTTTTTGTACAGTATATTAATTCCTTATTTCTCTCTGTTCTTTAGCTGTCTATCTGTACAGTTTGAGAGCAAAAATTGACAATCAATTTTAAAAGAGTTTGTATTTATTCCAACAGGCACTGACAAACAGATCCTTACTCTCCAGACGTCTAGGTCTCCGAAAACCCAGCCAGCCAACATCGCAAAACACACCAGGACGAATGCAAAATTCATGACATGGTAACATGGTAAAATCTTTTTACAACATCCACATAAACACAAAGTCTCTCTCTCACACACATAGTCCAACCTGCTATAGCTGTCAGGATAATGGCACTGATGCAGACAAAGTAGGTTAAGGCATTGCCTGTTCTGCTGGAAGACAAAAACAAGTCTGGCTCTGAGCTCTCTGCCATACTTTAGACCTGAATGTGAAGAGTATACATGTGAGTATGTGAGTGTGTGTGTGTGTCTCTCTCTTTAGCGGGGTTGACATGAAGGCCACAACCTCAGGCTATGTCTGTGGATATAATTAGGCACTGGTACACTGTCTTGTATTTCCTTTATAACTCCAATCTTTCTCTCAGGATCAAATCTGATTTCACCTCTGCTCTTAGCTCATAGCTTTAGGCTTGCTTTAGCATGCCACCTATTGCTTCAGTACGTTGTAAATGCTGTGAGTTTGCTGATATTCAGCTTCCGAGTTTTGCTCCAAATGGAGCTAAATTAATCTGAAACTATTAGAAGCAAGAGAAATAAAAAGGCAGATTCAAGGAGATGAGATGAAGCAAAGTACAGGAGATTATATTTCAGTTCATCATAGGTTCAAGATAACCATTTGGAAACATCCCTTGGGCAAAGCGTTTGACATGGTTGTTAGTGTGAGTGTGTGTGTGTGAGTGAGTGTGTGTGTGTGAGAGCCTGATGGTGGCTGAGCAGAAAAGAAGCAGCTGCCCACTAACTCCTGCCTACACCAAACTGGCACCAGGCAAGGGAATCCATGCCAGGTCAGGGAATGTGTGGGGGTGGTAGGGGGCTTTGGGGGCCCATCTGGGGAACTGGCACCAGGGCCTGAGGGCCGTGGGGGGCTCCCTGGTGAGCATGTGTATACAAAACAGGTTGTCTTACATTAGGAAAAGTGACAAGTCAAGCAGGTGCTGATTGTGTCGGTCACTGTAGGACTAAAATTCACTACAAGGTTACAATATTTCGTATCTTGAATCAGGACTACAATCTGATAGCATAAAGAATTTGATTTGATTCTGTCATCATGATTAATGCTTTATGCTTCAGTGCTCTATACTTACACTTTACATATGCTGGAATATGAGAACTTGTCACAGCTTTAAAGCTGAATAAGTGAAGAATTGAATGATTGTGCAGGAAATTGGTATATTTTAATTGAACTATGTAAAAATAACTTATAATGTTTTGACTTAACCATAGATACTACTTTTCCTGAGGGGAAGTCTCTCTTCCCCATGAGA
>CM022488.1:22433211-22464147 GCA_011952105.1 Coreoperca whiteheadi
TCTCTTCCCCATGAGATTTTGAGCATCAACTGCAGCAAAAGCAAAAAATAGTAGGGTTGAGAGACTGTTTACAGAAAAGAAAAAAGAGAAGCAGATGAAAATGAGGATGTTACAGATCAAATGGTCTGCCTGCCAAACTCCCAAAATCTTTATGCAGGGCATGTTCCTTTACATACATACAAAGGAGCAAACACACAAATTTAAATTCTCAGGTTTAAGGTCAAGCACTCAGTCACACACACAACCGCAAAACGCCATGTTCTAGTGAGTAGGGAGGGAGGCAGCAGGGGTCTGGCTAGCAGACAAGTGTCTTTGCGCGGTCATGGTGACCTACAGACAGGGTGTCCTCTGGAACACACCCCACTCTCCATCTCTGGCTTGTCAACACTAATCCTGTCCCCTTTCAACTGCTTTTCCACTCTCTTCTATTCATATATGACAAAGAAAAATAGGATTCAAAGCAAAGGGGGAATAGAATTGATTGGCACTTTCTTTATAACTACAATATAATGATTTCATAATCATCAATACGTCGCTACATACTCTGCTTCCTTCGAAGCTTTGTAGCTTGGGAAATACTGAACACACAATTCAACAGTTAATAAGTAGGGTAATGCGCAGGATTGAAAGGGTCCTATGGATGTTTGATACATTATTTTGCTTTGACTCTGGGTCGATACTAATACACCTGCTCCTTAATTTAAATACCTAATCAACCAATAATTTGGCAGTAACTTAGTTCGCAAAAGAGGTTCAGCTGTTCAGAGTCCACTGATCCACTGACAGTCTCTAAAATTTACAGACAAAGTCTTTAAACATCCTGTAAACATCAGTTTAGTGGTTCAAAATGCCATGTGAGAGAGGGCAGAAAAGGATGGCAGCAGTAACTCAAATAACCACACGTTATACATTCATACGATGGCATGAAGAAGAACATCTCTGAAAACAACACGTCAAGCCTTGAAGCCGAAGACCACACCGGCTTTTACTTCTGTCAGCTAAGAAGAGGAAAGATTAGGCTAAAATGGGCACAGGCTCAACAACATTGGTCAGCAGCATATTGGAAGAACATTGTCTGATTAAAAAGTATTGATTTGTGACATGCAGAAGGTAGGATTTGGTAGGAACACATGGATCCATACTGTGCTGTCTTTGAACGGTTAAGGTTCGTGGTGGTGGTATAATAAAGTGCAGAATGTTTTCTTGGCACATACTTGGCCCCTTAATACCAACAGCTCATCGTTGCCATCCTGCCACAGCCTACCTGAGTATTGTTGCTGACCATGTGCATGGCCACAGTCTACCCGTCATCTAATAGCTACTTCCAGCAGGATAACACGCCATGTCAACAAAGCACACGTCATCATCAAAGTGAATTTCAACTGCCTTTCCAGTCACAGGATCTCAATTCAATAGAGCACATTTGGGATGTGGTGGAAAGGGAGATTCGCAGAATGAATGTGCAGCTAATAAATCTATGATTCCTGACGCTATCATGTCATCATGGACCAAAATCTCTGAGGAATATTTCCAGCACCTTGTTGAATCCATGCAACAAACATTTCAAGCTGCAGGGGAATCCTAGCCTGGACTAGAAAGGTGTGCCCAATAAAGTGGCCACTGAGTGTATAGTCCAGCTTAAGCTGGAGACTGAACATGTAAAAATCAGAGGCCAAGTGAGCACAGAAATAGAAATCACATACTGAGAAATGAGAGAGGAGACTGGAGTTGAGTTCAGCAGCACGAGGGAGGGGTGGTGATGTGTGCGAGTGTGAGAGAGGAAAAGAGAAATTGAGATACAGAGAGTGAGAATGAATTTGGTGTAGTCCAAAAATATGCTTCTCTTCACTTTTCGTGATTTCCTTTTCAAAGTTTTGAAATGGTAATGAGCCTGCTGATATTTGCATAATGTGCCTTTTCCTCGTCCCTCTTTTTCTACTCTTCTCTTCAAATTGCTGTTCTTCTCCTAGGTCTCTCCATTCATTGCATTTATTTTACCTACTCCTCCCTCTCGCGCAGGTTCGTTAAGTGCTCATAGATAATTGACAACTCTAAATAAAGATAAGCTGTTGGGTCAGAAAGCAGAAGCCAGCCAACAGGTCTGCCACTTCCCATGTGAACAGCTCCTCATCCTTCCCTCTCAACTTGCTTGCAGCCTCACATTCTGCTAAGCCTTAATACCAGCGATGTGCAGAAAGAAAATGGACATCTGCACAAAGCATTAAGACTAAAAAACTAAAAAAAAGACGACTGTCACGTTTCTTGACGATTACCAACGGTGCACACCAGGCCCTGATGAAAGGGGCCATAACAAAGCCCTTCTGTGAGCTACAAAACCTCTTCTGGTCTACATTATCTGTCACTTCTGCTCCTTCTCTCACTCTTCTCCTCTATTTTCCCATCCTCATCCCCCTCTTCTTCCTCATCACTTCTCTCACCTTCCCCTCACTCCTCCTCACTCCCTGCAGTGTCTGTGCTTTGACAGTTATGTGTGAGTGGCGCGTGGGCTGCTGCTAATTTGTGCAGAGTGGGAGAAAGCTGTTTTGGCTTGGGGAGAAAAGAGCCTAGTTTAGGCTATACAGCGAGATGGACAGACAGACATGCTACGCAAACACACAGGCACACACACACACACACACACACACACCCCTCCATCATGTATCTAGTCTTAAATTTTCTCTCCCTCTCCTAATGTAACATGTGCATTCACGGATACAAACAGATGCTCAAATCCACACTTACATCTAAGTGCGGAAGTTACAGTACCTCCTCGTACACAATTTAGTCATCCTGATTAATATGCACCCAAATCTGTCTCTATCACCAAGTCTTCCTCATCATCGTCCTCCACCAATCTCGTCCTCATTTTCAAATTTTCAAATGAGTCATTCACTCTGATTGACACTCATTCTACTTTTGAGCCCAAAATTATCTGTAAACAAAATGCACACACACACACAGATTGGTGAATTTAAGGTCACCAGCTCCGGCTGCAGCTGTTGCCATCACATTAGGTTCTGTGTTGAAATGGACTTCACACAAACACACACAGGAAGTGTTATTGTTGCTCTTGGCACCCAATTATCAATTCTAACACATCTCATAAACGTGTTAATAGTTAACATTGTACTGTATTAATCCAATAAAACGCTGTTGTCCTTTTTTTGGCAGGCATTTAAACATTTAGTTATTATTAGTAATGTATCAAACTTGGAATTTTTCAAGTCCAATTTGATTCAGCAGTTCAGTCCAATGATTTGACTATAAGGAACACAATGACCAGTTTACACAACAGTGAAAAAAGGTCACTGACTTTAAAGAACCAGTCCTGCTTAGCATACAGTATTTGTCTAGATTGTAATCAATGTGATTAGTAAATCTGTTTCTGAAATGCAAGTTCAGTTATAGGTGAGGAATACTGAGTTTAATGGGAGGCTAAGGGCTTACAATGTTGCTTGCTGAATCAATTTTTTGTTTTGTTTGTGGGAATGTGCCTGTGTGCGTGGACATGCATTTGCAGGTAATAATCCCTTCATACAGAAGACATGTTTATGATAAGGGTCTACTGAACATGCGTTCAATCTGCATTGGTATCGTTCAAATGAGACGGCCATCACAGGTTAATCTGTAATTGCCCCAGTAAGTAGAGAATCCAGGCTGCAGTGGAGTTCTAACACTTTATTTCCAAACCACAGAATTGTGGTTCATAATTACCAAATAAAGTTAAGTTTCAGTTTTCCTTCTCTCCGCTCAGTGCACTCTATACTGATACCTCGCTTTTCCTCCCTCTATGAGACTACCTCTCTCTGCCTATATGTAAAGTTGGTGATAGAACCTCAGGATGTAAGACTGCATTTTAAAAACTTGTGTACTAAGAAGGCAATGGGTCCAGATGGAATATCTGCATTCCTGTTAAAGACATATGCAGATGAGCTGACACCTGCATGGTTCCCAATCTTTCAAAAATCAGTGGACTCACACGTCATACCCAGCCTGTGGAAGAATGCAGTAAGTACACCTGTACCTAAAAAAACCATGCCCAAAGGTGAATAATGATTTCAGGCCTGTGGCATTAACTTCGATTGTCATGAAATGTCTTGAGAGGATAATGGTGTCATTTCTTAAGCAAAATGTTGGAGTTTCCTTACAGGCAGGGGCGTGGCATTTCACATCTGGTCAGTAAACACCTCGAGGACCCCAAGACCTATGCACGTATTTTTTTTGTTGATTTTAGTTCGGCTTTTAATACTCTGCAGCCTCATTCAGGAACTGAAACATACGAATGTTAACCCGTTTATTCTCAATTGGTACGTTTCTTTTTTAACAAACCACACTCAACAGGTCAGAGTGAATAATGTTCTTACAGAGCCTAGGCCAATCAGCACTGGTGCTCCTCAGGGCTGTGTCAGCTCTCCAGCCCTTTTTACATTGTATATTAACGACTGCACTAGACTCCATACTGACAATTATATTATTAAATGTTCTGATGATTCAGCAATCCTCGGCCTTATGCATAAAGATCGAAGTCCCGCAGCGTACCATACAGAAATTGAGGAATTTGTGCTAAACGTAACCAAGAGGAGATGGTGTTTGACCCAAAAGCCATAGCAGATACCAGGCCTGTAGTGATTAACAATTTACCTATTACTCAGGTTAGCTCTTTGCGTACATATTGATAATGCACTGACCTGGAAGGACCATGTAAATACTTTTTGTTCCAGACTCCAACAGAGGATGCATTTCTTACGAAGACTTAGGTTGTATGGAGTGGAACAAAAATGTATGTTGTTCTGTCATGCAATATTAGAGCGTTTTTTAAAGTACGGTATTACAGCCTGGTATGGTAACCTGACAGTACAGTTAAAATCACAGATCACCCATCAGGTAAAGACATCTATGAAGATTATGGGGGTAAAAAAACCATCTGCCCCCCTGAAAAACGTATGAGCATTTGTTTATCAAACAGGCACATAAAATACTTTCCAATCCGACCCACATACTTCACCCAGAATTCCAGCTCTTACCCTGCAGAAGGGTCATTTTTGCTTATGTCCATTAAGCTTATCAACACTAATATGTAGGCATATGTAATATGTTATCATGCAATACGTAGGTTATTGAGGTAATGTAATATGTTAGGGGTGAAAGTATGGGCTGTTGGACTGTTCATTATGTCATCATGTAATGCTTAGGTTATATGGATTGTGTCATCTGTGCAATTTGTGGGCTATTGGGGTGTGCAATATGTCAGCTGTGCTATCTGTAGGTCATTTGGGGGGCAGTGCATTATGTAACTGTGCAATATGAATATTATCGGGGTTGTGCAATATGTCAGTTGTGCATTTTTGTAGGTTAGGGAGTCGTGCATTATTTCATTGTATAATATGCATACCATTTGGGATGTGCAATATGGAAGCTGTAATTAATAACAGCTTTTAATTTTGAAAAAAACTGCAAATGAAAGGTGTTAATGTGTCTACTACCTGTCTAATGTAAATGAGTATATGTTTTGTGAGAGGATGTGTTGAGAGATGTTTATTCTTTGTATTTTTGTGTTTTTGCAAAAACTGCAGAATGGACAGTGTCCAAAACAAATTTCCCTTCAGGGACAATAAAGTACATCTTATCTCATCTTACCTCTCTCTCTCTTTCTCTGTGTGGAGTCAGTTAAATGACTTGTAAATGTCAATATCATTAAATAAATGTTGATCTCTATTTGAGATGCCTAATCACCAAAGGCAAGTGTCTAACCCACATTCAAGAAGTGTCAGATGACGTGTGTTGACCAGTTCAGATAGACCGCCAACATATATTTGGTATGAGTGTGTAAGTGTACATGCATTATTTTCTAAGCCAAACGGGCGCTAAAATGCTCTTATCGTATCGTATCTTAGCTTTCAAAAGGAATTTTAAGGAAGACTTCAACGTTCTAGCTCCACATTATTCATGAACCCACCCTAAAATCGATATGTTTTTGTCCACAAAAACACGGTCATCAATTTAAGTATTAATGCTTTTTATCTACATTTCTTAAAAGCAGGCCTATAAATATTAACCCCAAAAAAATTCCACAGAAACATAAAATTGAATTAAAAACGAGAGCCCATATAATTCCAAGCCCATTACGTCGCCTATATATGTCTGTCTGTGTGTTTATGCAGTTACGTGCGTCACTGCTGCAAGCAACGAAACATGCTATTAACAGGCTAAGGCTCCAGGTCTTGGCAACCATATCTGTGACATCGCTGCTGCATCAGCATTTCTTCCTGCCACATGGGACAAACATACCGCTTGTGGGTTGATGACATGCTGATGTGGCGTGATCATCCCACGTTCCTGTCAACAAGAGCGTGAAGTTCCAAACAAATTGTCTCGTTTCAAATCCACTTTCACGTAGACGCACATGTGCGCTGGCATGTGCAGTGCAAATTCTAAAAGGAGTCGGTCACTGAATAATACATTGCAATGTACTAAAAACAACGTGCGACGTGAGCTGGTGGAAATGATTACATACTCAGGAGTAAATGATACGTTTCCTCATAAACAGACACTGACAGAGTGTATTCTTGAGCCATACATTAGCCAGCTAAGGCAACCACGCTATCACCAAATCCCCCATTGAGCACTGATGTTCTGTGATCACCTGTGGTGGATTGCAGTGGATCAGTTAACCCAAAGACAGGGCTGCAACAATCACTCAGCTCTAAGTGAGTGTGTTTCTGAAGGCTCTGAGTAGGGAAGCACCAAAGTTAGTTAGTCAAAGTCTAATTGTACTTGATTTACATCACAATAGGATTGACTCAGTCTGCTTGTCCACTGCTTTGTAATCATGGTGCTCAAAATTCAGGTCCATTCAGGTTTTCATTTTAGCCACACACGATGAGCCAGTTTCCCCATCAAATCCAACCAGGGGAGCTTCATAATAATTTAAACCTTGAAAAGTGGCTTTCTGAAACACTTCTAGAAAATTCTCAATCATGCCTCGACAATAGAGGATAAAGATCGAGTTCAACCATCTTGTTAGTGAGATTAGGATGCTTATGAAATTAGGAACAGATTATAATTAAGTGAAATCTGAGGGGAAAATTTACATAGCTAAAGAAGGTAAAATACAGTGTTGCACAAGTAATATATCACAGTCCTCACTCAAAGGGATCAGCACTTGACCTGGCCCTTCATGTGATTCTATGTCTTAAACAAACATACGTCCTTATTTCATAAATGTGTGGTATTGCAAATTTTACTAAAACCAGTAACAAACAAACTGCTGCTGCTTTAATTCCTGAAGGACCTTACAGTCCTGGTAAATGCCCTGGTAGGAAACACACTCATACAAATCTTCTCTTCTCACCTATTCCCAGTCCTCTCCACAAATTGCTGCCACAATTGAAATCTTGATCACAAATCTGCACAATTAACATTTGATAAACTGAATATTCATATTTTGTTTCACTTTTGAACACAATTTGTTCTATTGACTAGCCTTGTCTGAAGGGAACACAATCTGCCCCCCTTGAAATACAATCAGGTTGTTAACATGTTAAAGTGATGTGATATTCTGTATTCATGGCTGGATCTGAGCTGGGTTTGGCATGTCCCACAAAACACATACTGCATGGTCAAGAACAGAGGTTTTCAAATTGGAAGGTTATCTTGGCTCAATTGTTCAGTGTCTATGGGATCAAATGGCATAATCATGATCGCTAACACACATTTCAGAGGGTTTCCCAGGATACCATCATGCAGGTATTTAGGCTTTTGGGTGACACTGCCAGGCAGTCTTTGTTTGAGTCTTTTGCTCAATGGCGCCATTCTCATGCCCTATGGTCTCGAATTCATGATCCTGTGTTGAAAGAGTCTCTCAAGTCGCTACACAAACATGTTGCCATATTTCGGCTCCCACCTGCAAACAGTAGGCTGAAATGATCACTTAGCCGACATCAGTTTATTTATCAGTTTAAGATTGGCAGCTGGTATGGATGGTGGGGTCAGTAATCCTGCAATTATCACCACTTTCAAGAAGCAGCCTTTCTTACAGTCACATATTTCAAACTTTGCCTATACTCAGTGGCTGTCGGTGCAGACACAGCAGGATGTATTTAGTGTTCAGTTAGACAAGCAAATATGGTCTAAGTCTAAAACTAATAAACAGCATTTTCAAAGACAGCAACACTTTTCAATCTGAAAAACTTTAAAAGAGTGAGCATGACTGAGTAGCTCAGCAAACATGCAAACACCAGATATCTCCATCGCCATCATCTCTGAACCAGTGGAAACAGTCGTGGGGAAAGAACACGTGTGGAGGAAAGGAAAATGTGAGAGGAGACCATGTGCTGTGTCACACATGAACGAGCGGCAGCACATGACATACCCACAACTACTATGGATTTTGTTTTTCTGGGTTGCTAGGCGCTATTTTCAGCCTCAGCAGACTGCACCATGATTAATGCATGATGGAGGGAGGGGCTAAATTAAATATTCATATCTTACACACAAACACACACCAAACGCATATTCTTGAATTTCATATTTTAGGCAAAGCCTGCTTCCTTTGTTTCTTTAACAAAAGTAGATGCTAACCCGCAAACGCAGACCAGCAAATGAGCCAGAAACAAACAAAAATCACATCCTTATTTGCAGATGATGAGATAAGACCTAACTGAGACTTTCTCTGAAGGAAGAGAAGAGGAGATAAAGGACAAACAGAAAACAGGTTTCGTGATGACAGAATATTACATGAAGGCTCAATAAGTGTGTGCATCTCTGTCTACGTGTGTGTGTGCATGTCAGTAGGGTGGCACTGGCAGATGGCAGAAAGATGACACCAGAGCTTGATAGACGAGAGACAGGCCAAGCAGTCACACACTCAAACACACACACACACACACACAAAGGGAGAGTTGAAAGTGTAAGAGAGTGTTTTGCATCTTCCCTCTGTTGCACTTAAGAACGGCCACCTCTATTAAAACCCTTTGCAAAGACTTGCATCATGACAAAAAAGAGGATAATAGACAAAGAAAGAGAACGTGACAGAAAGACTGGGTTGTAGATTTGCATGTGTATGTGTGAGTATGTGTGAAGGTCCATGTAGGGACTGACTGTATACAAAAACAGGAGGAAGAATGTGCAAGTTTATCTCTATGTGTACAGGAAACGTATCTCATGGAAACCAGGCAGGTTTATAGGTTGTCCACCCAGACTATGACCTAACCACTGGGAGGAAGACCGGTCAAGTACTCTTTGCCTTAACACACAGCAAAGGGAGAAAATCTCCATGGAAACCACAAAAAACAAATATGCAGAGGGAGAGCGAGCGAGAGAGTACGAGACTCTTGGCACTGGCAAAAGTGTTCCTTTTAAATCTAGTTTTGCTATCATTACTACTACCACTACAGCTAAATATCCAGTAGTATTTTCCTGCGTACGGTTGCAAATTAATGCAGAATAGTCCTGAGTGAACAACTGGAGTAGCTTTGTAAGAACTTAATATATGCACAATGTAAACATAAAAATGGCAACTCTTGTGGAGGGTACTATTGTTAATGAGATCACGGCATTAAAAAAGCAGCAGAAGCAAGAAGTTTTATCAGTTTCGCTGTTACAGCGGTAACAACAGATAAAGTTCAAGAGAGATGAGAAAGAGCGGTTCACTACCTCTTACAGCTCATTCTGTTGTCTGAACTTTGGCTCCGCTCGTACTGTTGTAAATTGGTTAGATGGAAAGAAGGCCACTTGAAATGGCATGGCGTTTTAGTGGGATATCACGCCATAACACAAACTATTTTTGGATGCTTTATTGTGGTAACGAGGAATAACGCACTTTTTGTATCCACCATTTTTTACACTATTTAGAACAAACGTTTGTTGTGCATCGTAATGTATGTGGCAATATGTTGTTATCTAAGCAAGTACGTATGTAATGTCCTGCAGGGTGTTATTGCTGTGCAGAGATGTGTATAGCACAGATGCAATGGAGGACACCATTTCGCTGAGAGTCATATGGATATTTGAATGCAATGACCTAATGTGACCTGTGCGATATGCATGGCCCTCAGCAACAGTTAAGCATATTCTATCTCCCCAGTGACATGTAGGAATATACATATGGTCAGTAAAAATCCATATACACCAACATATACGCGTTTCCAAGTCCAGGCAGGAAAGTTATTTGCTCTTTTTACATTTGTCATACTTTGTCATATCGCATTTGTAAAAGCATCGATGTGTCGACAGACTTCCTTGTGGATAGACATACGTGATCACCACATGGAAAAGGAAGAGATGTAGTGCCAAGTTACCGACATCTGGCAAGAGGACAAGTTGGCTCAGAGGCTAGCAGGAAGCAGGAGTGCCTGCTTCAGCGGATACACACCCGGTGTACAATGTTGAGGAGAAACCCTTCCATGATGTAAGAAAAGATACACAGAGCACACATGAACATTCATAAAAATGCACTTGTACTCAAAAGGCACACAGTGCAGTTGAATAGAAACACACAGCTTTCCTCCAGCTACTGTAGCCCCTGAAGGTGCCAAGTCACCTTGTTCGGGGCCACCCTTACCTCCACCTGACTTCCAATCACCACAACAGTGTGCCAGCCCCACCAACCTGTCTAGTCCACTACAACTCAGTCTGGTGTATTCTGAGCCCTTGGTATCAGCCTCAGAGCTCTGCCACTCTCAGCTCTGCCAACTATGCCATCCTGTCTGCTGAGGCTCCACAAAAATTGCCCTTCTGCTACAACCAAACTCTGAGCCAGTCTGAGAGAGTGCCAGCAACGCCAACCTGTCACCACCACTCTAAACCACAAGATGACCCGCTGGGAAGCCAACACACGAGCAGATTCATTCCAAAATGAGACATCCATCATCTTACTGAAAACATCATTAACTACTTTATTACAGCTTAATGGATGCTTTCTCTCTACATGACAGATTCCACTTGGGGAGATTTAAGTTTCTTTTTTGTTTATATGACGATGGCCATTCATAAGCACCAAAACTCAATGACTCATAAGCTTGACATGAAGTCACCCTAACCTGTTTCTAGTAGAGGAGTTCATTCCATGTGCCCTTGAATCTCCCAAAATCACCGGTAGGTGCCAGGCTGTAAAATATGTCCTGCTGCCTTGTTAATAGCAGCAAATCAAGCTGCCAAATCTCTACAGGGTCAGCAGTAGAACGTAAGGAAAGGTTAACCCTTGGTAAAACACAATTTCCCTTGCGGACTCAGTTTCTATAGCATTTATCTATTTTGAGTGTATGTGCTGTACCAAATCACTTTCACTGTTTGGTGCACATTCATGAGTGTTCACACACAGACTGCCTCCACTATTTTTCACTATGAGGACATCTAGTAGCTTAACAACAACATCCTCAATGGTGAGTCCCACGCAGTATTACACATACACTTGCACTGAAGCTGAAGGAGACAAATGGTGTGGATTTATTCTTAAGACTGTAATTACCACCATTCAAACATTCACTCTGACAGTTTGGTCTAGAAATTAGAGCTGGACTGATACATTGGCCAGGCCAATTATCTTAATGCAGATACTTTATATCATGCTGCTATATACAGTATGTCTGGCAATAAGCAACAAGAAATTGCACTGCAGAAATGACAAAACTAGGTTTGAGGTTAATTAGAAACAGTGTCATCATTGCATAGTTTGTCCACCAGAGAGCACATGGGCAACTGTGCAGAGAACACAGCCAAGGACTGCAACATCGCCAGAGAGGAGCAGGACTCCTACGCCTGCTCATACAGCCGCAGCAAAGTTGACAAGTTGATTCTCTTAACTTTTTTTGATTTTTCAAAAACCTAATCTAAGTGACCTGAATTAAGATTATCGTTTGTTAAAAAAAATTACAAGCAGTAACACCCAAAAAGTGGGGGCCCAATTGAGGCATTTTTAAGTTTTTATTTCTTTATATCTTCTTTAACATGTCACACTATATTGCACATAAAGAGGTAGAATTCCAGGTTCATAATACAATTGAAATACAGAACAGCAAATCTGATGATTTTCTAGCTTTTTCTAGTGCTTAGAAGTGATTTTGTCTGAGTCTGTGTGCAGGATTAACCCTATGTATGACTTCTCAGCACTGCCTTGCTGAAAACCACTTGTTGGTGTTGCGGCCATGTTTACCAACTACTCAGCACTTCCTCTGGGCATTTTAAACATACAAGACACACCACAGCCTTTGACTTTAGTTTTGCTGCTAGAACTTTTAGGTGTGTGCCTGTCTGTATACTGTTGAACATTTGTGTATGACCTAGTAGCTATGAACAAAGACAATTTAGGTGTTTGTGGTATACATATGTGTATCTAGAGTGTGTACAGTACATTCATACACACATCAACATAGTATCCAACAAAAAAAAGTGTTGTTACACTTGTTATCAAGTTAAATGTAACAATTTACTGTGGTATAGATTTGAGGTCAGATGTTCCAGCCCTTAAATCCATCACTCCTAATGTGCCTCCCACAGACACACAATAACTGTTCAGAAAGAGAGGCCATGTGGTCTGGCAGCAGGCAGGCAACACGAGGTAAGTCCATAGAGAGACAGGAGATCCCAGTGATATCTAAGTCGGGAGCTCTGTGTGTGTGTGTCTGTGTGGTATTTCAATGCTTAAAGTGTCATAAAAGGAACAGAGACATCTGTAGAGGAGCGTAGGGGTCACTGGGTAGAGAGAAGAGCCTTTCTGTTTCTAGAAGCATTACACATGTGGACATCACATGGCCAATTCCACTTACTCGTTACACTATAGGTCACAATTGTGTGTCTGTGTGTGTGTGTGTATGTCTACAATATACACATTAACATCCCTCAGGCAAAGTACAGTCTCCGTGAGAAGACACTGCATCTCTGGGATCTGAGCAGATCTACAAGTATCTGTTTCTATTGGATTTTACACTGAATACCCCAACCACCTGCGTCATGTCTATTCCACTGAATTTCAGCACAAGTGACCTTTCATGCGAAAAGATTTATTTTTGGTCAAGCTCCATAAAGTTCCTTTGAAGACAAATCGGCAAACTTTCTAAACTGTAACACCCAAGCATCTGTGTTTTTGGCCTATGAGCTTGGACCGAAGCAGTGATTACTTGCTGTGGCTGTGTTTGCAGACTATTTTTATGGCATTTGTGCTTTGTTGACCCTGACGGTGACAGAAGAGATAGAGTGAGAGGGTCAAAGGATGAGAAGTTAACAGAAATTAGAGGCTAGATCTCAACTCTGGATATCCAGGCTACATAGTGTGCCTTTTAGCCTCTGAGCTACCAAACACCCTGAGAAAATCTGAACGTGTTTCTTACATCATCCAAAAATCAAGGAGACCAAATGGCTTCTTCTAAAAGGTAAGACATACTCTAGATCCTTGATACCTCCAACTACACTGTATGCAGACACCATCAGTTTGAAATGCAGGACTGAGGCCACCATGATGAGGTTCATGCAAAAATAACCCATGAGTTTTACCCTTCAACACTCTCTGAGACTGAGTCATAAACTCCCTTCACTTCTTCTCTGTTCCAGTCTGATTATGTTGCCCTGTCACTTTATCCCAAATCACTCTTACTTATTCCATTCATCAAGTTTTCCCTTGCAGAAAAAAAAAGTGCGCATGTGCACAAGAGAGAGAAAAAAAGGGACTGGACATGACAAGCTAGTTACATCACCAGGCTGTAAGCCATTGGAGTTAACTACACCTTTTGTGTCTCGCAGGCTATTTTCACAAGAACTGTGTTTACTGTGTGTGTCGAAGCCTGGAATATGGGTGTGAGTCCCAACGTGTCCAGTCAAGTTGAATCATGTTATGTGTGTGTTGCAGCCACCAGCTTTGAGGATCACAGAGTGTGTGTGTGTGTGTGTGCGCCTGATTTTGAGGCCTGTGATTATCTTGTGTCTTTTTGTAGGTTGTGCGTGAACAGAACAGGTAAAAGCTCTAGCATGTTCATGCTTCTGTGAAGTTAAGTTTTAATAGGGCTTTACTCCAGAAGCATTACTTTATTTCCTACGTTATTTAAGGCTGCGATAATACATCTTTGGCCACTGGGGGGCAGAAAACCCACAAAACAAGCCAACAGACACTGTCCTGACATTATTTCACTAAAAAGTTGTTATGGTTATCTGCTTATCTCTGGTCTAGTCTCCACTAACTTGTGAGAAACATATTTGCGTTTTAGCTATGCTAGGTGCTAGATAGATATTATTAGACACTATTGGGTTTATCAGTCCCCCAGATTGAAATGACTGCCTTTCAACTTACATACCATGCTCATCCCAAAACAGCAAGAGGGGCTGAGGAAATTCAGTTTAAATTAGGAGGAGGTAGATCAAATAAATTTTGATTCCCTTTTTAGACAGAGTGAGAGAAAATGGAAACTAGCCCTGTTAAAAACACAAGCTTGCTTATACACACACACACACACACACACAGACTCTAGACATTGTAAGAGGACATGATCAACTTCACAGGTCCGCCAACAAATCCATCGAACAGTGTCGTCCACTTTTTGGCAATAAAGCAATTGCAATAAAGAAAATTTGTTTTGTACAAAACTAAATGTCCCCCATGTTGAAAAGCAAACACTTGTCCAAAAACGGCTGGTTGGCTGTGATCCAAACTTAAGAGAAAAAAGCGGAGCGTCAGAGAAACAGAAAGAAAAAGATGGCAAGTTTGGGAGGGTTTAAATAGAAGAGGTGCAGTAAAGCAAACACAGACACAGGGGAAGACAGAAATTACAAGAATGCAGAGGACTGGCCCAGAGGGGGACGTCCCAGTGTCCCACAGCCTCAGGTGCTGTTGGCAGGAGTGCAGGGTTATGGGATGGGGTCAGGGGTAGAGCGACACACTTCACATCTTCCAAGAATAGCGTGTGTTGTGACCACTGAAGCGGCAGGACCCAAATAAATAGCAGCAGCGTTGAATGCCCTGAGGCTGCCACTCATACTGTAGATCCTGCACTGGTAGGGTGGGGACTTGTCAAGGTGGATGTAAATCTAGTTTTCTGCTACATTGGTTTTCTACTGGCCTTTTTAGAAAAACCTGACAATGCGCAGTGCTAATGAAGATTAGATTTTATAGAAGAAAGACGAAATTTTATTTCCACAATAACATTTTGTAATATTTTCTTTTATGCTAGACCTCTACATGGGGGGGGGGGCATTTCAGCACATACTTTTATTAAAAGTAAAAGTACTCAATGCAGTAGGGACTGTGACTGTTATACTATTATAAATCATTAGATTATTATTACATGTGCATTAATGTAAAAGCAGCATATTACGGTTGTAGTTGGTGGAGGTGGAGCTCATTTCTCTTTTTTTTGTTTGTTTTTTTTAAATCGTACTGCAACAAATTATTCTTTTCATAATGGATTCATCTGCTGATTGTTTTCTCCATAAATTGTTTGGTATGTAATCCTGAAATTCTGTCACAATTACCTAGAGCCGAAAGTGACACCTGCACAATGCTTGTTTTTTTCTAATCGATCAATTAGAAGTATTTAATGCAGCTAATTCTCACATTTGTGAAGCTGAAACCATGAAATGTTTTTGCGTGAAAAATAAACAATTATCCAAATAGTTATAATAATATTAATATATTATATGCTAGACCTATATAATAATATTAGTAATTATTTTCTGTGTATCGACTAATTGTTTCAGTTGCACTTGTCTAAAGTGTTGGGTAGTTTCATTATTGACAAAGCATATTTTATAAGCTCTTTATAGGTTTTGTGCGCAAAAGTAAAGTAATTAGTAACTAAAGCTGTCAAATAATTGTAAAAAGTACAATATTTCCCTCTGAAATGTAATGGAGTAGAAGAAGAAAGTGGCATAAAAGAATATAAAAGTACCTCAAATTTTTACTTCAGTGCTGTACTTGAGTAATTGTACTTATTTACATTCCACCGCTGAGGAAGTGTTCCAAGCAAAAAGCCGCCAAGCAGCAGTCTTTTAATGACTAACTGGTGCGGGAGCAGAGTGCCTGTATGAAGGAGTGAATGGGGCTGCCAACGTCACTGTAGTTCAGCAGCTGATGGCCGCCGCCGCCTCCTCCTCCTTGTCTGCCAACACCATTTTGTTTCCAACATCTGTCTTCCAATCTGCAACAGTGTGTCCGATCAGGAGATGTCCCATACTAATAAAATGCATCCAGAGGGAGGACTAAAAAGCTTCAAAGGCATTCCTCCAGTTGATATGGGAGCCTCCACAAATCCCCAGTTTCCCTCCTTTCTCCATTTTCAGCACAAATACTTCCTGTGTGTGTGGAACCCCATCACACCTCACCATCACACTCCTTTCTCCTAAATTAACTCGCTCTGCACTCATCTCACCTCTAAAAACCTTACTAGATTGATTTTAGAAACACCCTGCTCCACTTTTAGCTTTGCTTGGCTCTGTCACTATCCAACCCTCTCTTCTACAAATTACGTTGCTCTCATTTATAGTAACATGCAGATATTCTTGGGAAACAAATGAAATGCTACTGTGAAAATGTAGCTGTTACTTTTAGTATCAAAATATACCTTAATTAACAAGATTTCCAAATTAGGAGTATGATTCTATGATTTATTCTATGATCTATGATGATTTATGTGCTAATATGTATCAACAGAAAATAATTCACACTAAGTAAAGGAGATGCTCCCACAGTGCCATTTCATTGACACTATAAAAGCATTACATATACGGGGTCTTGCAAAAGCTAAAGCTATTACTTATTTGTTATGTGTGTTACTCAAATACTGTTAAAGGGAAAGGTGAGCCACAACAATAAAGAGTAAACCTAATTATTTGTGAAAACAAGGCCATGCGTAGCAGTCAGGAACTGCTCATACATTCCTAGAAAAAGAAAGAACAGGTGCAGCACCAAGACAAGTTGGTCATCAGAAATAATCGAAACACATCAGCCTTACTGCACACAAGAAATAACTCCCGTAGAAGTGGGCGTACATGTCAGTTGGTCATTTTAAATGATCTACCGAAAAGCAGTTTTGTAAGATGAAGAGGATAAGGAAGGAAGGAAGCAGAGGAGGAGGAGAAATAACGTGGGTTGAAGCGATGGAGAAGGAGGAGGAAGAAATTGGAACTGCTGGGGGAAAAAAGATAACTATGGAGGTAATAAGGAGGATGTGAAATAATAGGGACGGCTAAAGTGGCCGGAGAGAGAATCAACACAACACTAAAAGGTAGCACAAAGACCAACCTGTATAAAACAAAGACCCACCTTTTAAAAGATGAATATGAACCAGAACATTTTTTATACAATAAGCCAGTGCATTCCCAGTAATTAGGAAGGAATTTCTTACATGTGGCTTTCTCTGACGTCAATCCTGTACCTTCCCAGAGTTTGCTTTCTCTTCCCCGGCGCTGTGAATGTTTAGCGTTAGGCTGATTTTGGCACAGCTCCTGGACTTGGGCGCTAGGAGAGGTTTAGGGGGGAGGGTGGGGTTTCTTTGCTTGTTTAAAAAGCAAGCAAGGATGAGCATGGTAACCTCAGTTCAAGTATTTGGCTGTGTTTGTGTGTATTTTGGCAATTACCACATCAGTGGAGAGATTGAAAAAGTTTGCGATATTTAGAGCAGAGTGCTTAAAAGTCAGGGTACTTCAGTGACATCTTAATTGACAAATTCTGGAGTGGACTGGACTGCAGTGTAAGCGATCATCTGACAAAATGATGGCCATTTGTAGTACTTGGCAAGTTTGTGATAGTTTCAGAGAAACTTGGGGTCAGTTCCGGGTTTTTCTCCTTGGATGTTGTCGTATCCAAAAACAACTATGTTTGAGGGTGGAAAACAAAATCAAAGATAAATTAAGAAAACCAAAACAAAATCATATTTATATCAAATCCCTGGTGCATGTTTCTCTGTAGATCTAGCATATCTGTTAAGTCCATTAACTTGGAATATCCAGGTTCAAGTATAGCTCCTTACAACAGTAACTGGGTCAATGAGTGCTGCATGGCACAACAATCATCTGACACAGGTCATATTAAGTGCTCACTGCTTTTGATGAAAGCTCAGGGAAAGCAACAACCCTCCTGAAATACATTCAGAAAATAATTTGGTCAGGTCCTGTAGAAACAATTTCTATAGGCATGTAGCCGGAAACAAATCCATCTCGTGACTTGTGTTCGACATCTCCTTTATGTGTGTCATTTCTGGCACATTTCTTTTAAAATAAACAGAAAATAATGGAAAACTCATCCACATGTTGAAGAAGGCTTTATAGAGCATGCAGCAGTATTATATTTGGACCATGTTCACCATCTTAGTTTAGCATGTTAGCATGCTAACATTTGCTTAGCTCAACTTGCTGCTTTGAATTATGTGTTCAATTTTTAAGTTTATTTGAATGTTTAACTATCGAGTTGCATTATACTTTATTCTTGAAGCTGCACTTACGTCTTGGACTCTATTATAAGTTTGAATTCAGCCATCGTGTGTGTGTGTGTGTGTGTGTGTGTGCGTGTGCGTGTGTGTGTGCGTGTGTGTGTAAACCAGGCCAGGGAATTTTCTGTAATAATACTGACTCACTCACTCAGGTTTTAGCAAGAGTTTACTGTGAGATTACAGAACAATCTGATGCTGAGTGGAATGCACTGTCATTGTGACTATTATTACTATCCATCATAGTGTCTGTGATTTTTACTGTATGTTTCTTTTACGAAATGTCCTTGTTGCATAAGCATCCAATGTCACCGCATGCCTGGATAGTGGATACACAAATAACATTTTGTACCTGAAACCAGGCCCGCAGTGAACAGAGTACGGTCATCTTGCAGCATTTATAAAGGAGTGACACAGACCACAACTGGTTTGAATATTTCTAAATCATATTCAGGCATGATTGCACGGTTTTATTTGATACACAAGATTGTTTGACAAATCCATTCACACTGTAACACATGTTGAATATTTTCTGACCATTACCAAAGACTGAGAGAAAACATCAAGAAGTCATTTTCTGATAACCAGAATGTTCTTGTATCCATCGCGTCTCTCTACCAAATTTCTATGGGAACATGCCAACTGTGGGGATACTTGCTTTGGGCTTAGTTTATTTGTTTTTCCCCCTGTCTACGTGCCCGCTGCAGGTTTGCTTGAGCTCCTTCGCTGAGCCTTGTGTGTGGATTCATAGTTCCCATGCCATCTGATGTCAACAAGCTCCTTCAGCAACACTAATCCTCCCCCAAAAGTCCCCTAGATCAGTCAGCAGTGGCAGCAATCTGAATGACAGCCAAGTTTCACACAAAGTGTTGTTTAAAATTCAAGAAATCACCTCATAAAAATGATTCACATAGCACTCATTTAACAGACTGTAGTGTCCATCACTTTTGTAGAGTAAAACAAAACTGAATGAAGCACAAATTGTCAAAGTGAATTAAAAGACAATATTTGTCACATATGGACTCGCAAACAAAAGCAATGCTGTAGTAAGTAATGAATTTCAAGGCTTTTTTTGGCCTACACCTGAAACTATGGCAACAAGATAAATATCTGTGCACTTTTGGAAAACTGTGACATTTGAGGATTGTGATTAAATGTAGTTTTACAGTTCGTTTAGCCATACAGTCATTAGATATTCTTAGAAATCTTGAGAAGATTTGAGACTAATTTAAAGTTTTACTATATAACATACCTTTTGTCTCGATGTCACATTAGTCATTAAAAGATTCCCCAGGGTTTCAATATCGGCATATATGTAAAGCTGAGGAATGCAACCGCAGGGGGGCACAAGCCAGTGTCTTCATGTGCCAGTCCCAAGTCTGGATAAATGCAGAGGGTTGTGTCAGGAAGGGCATCCGACGTAAAACACATGCCAAACTAAAAATGCGAATCATGACAATGACTTCCATACCGGATCGGTCGGGGCCCGGGTTAACAACGACCGCCACCGGTGCTGTTGACCTACAGGGTACCGGTGGAAATTGGATTACTGTTGGTCGAAGACGAAGAAGGAGAGGAGGAAGGTGTGTTCGTAGGCAGAGAGAGAAGAGGAAAGCTAAGAATGTAGGACTGACAGTAGGGACTTTGAATGTTGGAACTATGACAGGGAAGGCTAGAGAGTTGATTGACATGATGCAGAGAAGGAAGGTGGACATACTGTGTGTCCAGGAGACCAGGTGGAAAGGTAGCAAGGCTAGAAGCTTAGGAGCAGGGTTCAAGTTGTTCTACCATGGGTCGGATAGGAAGAGAAACGGAGTAGGAGTTATCCTGAAAGAGGAGTTTGTGAGGAATGTTCTTGAGGTGAAAAGAGTGTCAGACAGGTTGATGAGCCTGAAGCTGGAAATTGAAGGGGTGATGTTCAATGTTGTGAGTGGTTATGCCCCACAGGTAGGATGTGAGTTAGAAGAGAAGGAGAAATTCTGGAGTGAGTTAGATGAAGTGATGCAGAGCATCCCCAGAGGTGAGAGAGTGGTGATTGGTGCAGATTTCAACGGGCATGTAGGTGAAGGGAACAGAGGTGATGAGAATGTGATGGGCAGGTTTGGTCTTCAGGACAGGAACGCAGAAGGACAGATGGTGGTAGACTTTGCAAAGAGGATGGAAATGGCTGTAGTGAACACTTTCTTCCAGAAGAGGCAGGAACATCGGGTGACCTATAAGAGCGGAGGGAGAAGCACTCAGGTGGACTACATCTTGTGTAGACGTTGTAATCTGAAAGAGACCAGTGACTGTAAAGTAGTGGTAGGTGAGAGTGTAGCCAGACAACACAGGATTCTAGTGTGTAAAATGACTCTGGTGGTGAGGAAGATGAAGAGGACAAAGGCAGAGCAGAGGACGAAGTGGTGGAAGTTGAAAAAGGAAGAATGTTGTTTAGTTTTCAGGGAGGAGCTGAGACAGACTCTGGGTGGTCAGGAAGTGCTCCCAGATGACTGGACCACTACAGCTAATGTGATCAGGGAGACAGGTAGGAGGGCACTCGGTGTGTCATCTGGAAAGAGGAAAGTGGACAAGGAGACTTGGTGGTGGAACCAGGAAGTTCAGGAGTGTATACAGAGAAAGAGGTTAGCAAAGAAGAAGTGGGACACTGAGAGGACTGAAGAGAGTAGACAGGAGTACAGGGAGATGCAGCGTAAGGTGAAGGTAGAGGTGGCAAAGGCCAAACAAAGAGCATATGAGGACTTGTATGCTAGGTTGGACACTAAAGAGGGAGAGGTGGATTTGTACAGGTTGGCCAGACAAAGAGATAGAGATGGGAAGGATGTGCAGCAGGTTAGGGTGATTAAAGATAAGGATGGAAATGTATTGACAGGTGCCAGGAGTGTGATGGGAAGATGGAAGGAGTACTTTGAAGAGTTGATGAATGAGGAAAATGAAAGGGAACGAAAAGTAGAAGAGGTGACTGGTGTGGAGCAGGAAGTAGCAAAGATTAGCAAGAGTGAAGTGAGGAGGATGTTGAAGAGGATGAAGAGTGGAAAGGCAGTTGGTCCTGATGACATACCTGTGGAGGTATGGAAGTGTCTAGGAGAGGTGGCAGTAGAGTTTCTGACTAGTTTGTTTAACAAGATCTTGGAGAGTGAGAGGATGCCCGAGGAATGGAGGAGAAGTGTACTGGTGCCAATTTTCACGAACAAGGGAGATGTGCAGAGCTGTGGCAACTACAGAGGAATAAAGCTGTTGAGTCATACAATGAAGTTGTGGGAAAGAGTAGTGGAAGCTAGGCTAAGGGCAGAGGTGAGCATTTGTGAGCAGCAATATGGTTTCATGCCTAGAAAGAGCACAACAGATGCAGTGTTTGCTTTGAGGATGCTGATGGAGAAGTACAGAGAAGGTCATAAGGAGTTGCATTGTGTCTTTGTAGATTTAGAGAAAGCGTATGACAGGGTGCCGAGAGAGGAGCTGTGGTATTGCATGAGGAAGTCTGGAGTGGCAGAGAAGTATGTTAGAATGGTGCAGGACATGTATGAGAGCTGTAAGACCGTGGTGAGGTGTGCTGTAGGTGTGACAGAGGAGTTCAAGGTGGAGGTGGGTCTGCATCAAGGATCGGCTCTGAGCCCCTTCTTGTTTGCTCTGGTGATGGACAGGCTGACGGATGAGGTTAGACAGGAATCTCCATGGACTATGATGTTTGCGGATGACATTGTGATTTGTAGTGAGAGCAGGGAGCAGGTGGAGGAGAATCTAGAGAGATGGAGGTCTGCTCTGGAAAACAGAGGAATGAAGCTTAGCCGCAGTAAGACAGAATACATGTGTGTCAATGAGAGGGACCCAGGTGGAACGGTGAGGTTACAGGGAGCAGAGGTGAAGAAGGTGCAGGACTTTAAGTACTTAGGGTCAACGGTCCAGAGCAATGGAGACTGTGGAAAAGAGGTGAAGAGGCGAGTGCAAGCAGGTTGGAACGGGTGGAGAAAAGTGTCAGGTGTGTTGTGTGATAAAAGAGTATCAGCAAGAATGAAAGGAAAGGTGTTCAAGACGGTGGTGAGACCAGCGATGTTGTACAGCTTAGAGACAGTGGCACTGAAGAAAAGACAAGAGGCAGAGCTGGAGGTGGCAGAGCTTAAGATGTTGAGGTTCTCTTTGGGAGTGACGAGGATTGACAGGATCAGGAACGAGTACCTCAGAGGGACAGCTCATGTTAGATGTTTCGGAGATAAAGCCAGAGAGGCCAGATTGAGATGGTTTGGACACGTTCAGAGGAGAGACTGTGAATATATTGGTAGAAGGATGCTGAGGTTGGAGCTGCCAGGCAGGAGGTCTAGAGGAAGACCAAAGAGGAGATTTATGGATGTAGTGAGAGAGGACATGAAGTTAATTGGTGTGAGTGAAGAGGATGCAGAGGACAGGGTTAGATGGAGGCGCATGATTCGCTGTGGCGACCCCTGAAAGGGAACAGCCGAAAGGAAAAGAAGAAGAAGAAGATGTAAAGCTGAGGGCTAAAATAGTGAAAAGTCATGCTGGTGCCGCTTAGCTAAAATGACTTCAGATTATTGGTGATGCTATTAATTAAATAACATATACTCTTAAGCATTTGTATGAAAACATTTAAACTTGTCAAAGTGTAATTTATTTGAAAATATAAAAGAGACTTCGATGATTTGTAGTTAAGAGATTCAGTTGTATATAAAGGGACTTCACACTCCATCCCTTACTGTCCAATTTGACAGCTTAACGAGAAAAACCTTCAAGGTCAACCTCTTCACTCCTCTCCACTAGTAAGCAGTCCATTAGCTAGCTCATCTTTCCTTAAACTGCTGGGATATTTGCAAAGGCGGTGGTGGGGAGGGCTGGGCTGAGATGACAGAACTATCAACATGGGCCTCTGACAAGGCAGAGCACTGCCATTACTTTCATGTGAGAGGATGGGTTAATTATAAGATTTGGTTTCTAATATGGAGCCTGTCAGAGGAAGTGCAGGGCTTATAACCGGTAATTAGACATAAATCGTTTGACTGAAGCAAATATAGGGATGTGGGGGAAGGGGTGGGGTTGAGTAAGATCAGGCTTTGTCTGTGGTATGGGGTAGAATATATCGTCCCTTGGTAACACAAACTGTATGCGTTTGTGGTCTTAATGGGATATTCGTTGTAGGGTGCTGCAATAAGACCTAAAATGTATATCAGGATGTATTTTGACAATTGACTGGTAACAATATACACCGTATCATGGTATTCTGGGCTGTGTGATAACTTAATATTATCATGAACTGACTTTCAATTAGTCACATGATATTATTGTTAGATTAGTGTAATGCATCGCAGAGGAACATAGTTCATTGGGTTAAACGTTTATGAAACTATGTTATGTGTGATTTTGGTTTTATTTGCCATATTGATCTCAGGTAAAAAATATCTCAACCTTATTGCCGCCGGGCCTACAGCATGCTATATACATTTCCTCACAAATTCAATAGATGTGATTTTACCCCCAAAGCTATTTTGCTAAAGCAACTGCTTGATTTGGGGTAAAGGGTGCTACATTAAACTGAAAAATATCTGCAGTATGGTTAGTATTTTTCGAAAACAGCTTGTGTCACACTTGAAACACCGTCTCCACACCCACGTTTTCTTAGCATGAAAGCATGCAATTGTTTATGCATGTGTTTTTGCCATGCTAGTGGCATGGCTCTAGAGATGGCAATGTCAACCGGTTGGTCAGCTACTTTGGTCTAGACTGAAACATCTTATTAACGTCCGGGTGGATTGCCATGAAATTTGGTACAGATACCTACGGCGCCCAGAAGATGAATCCTTCTAATGACTTTGGTGATCTAATGCCACCGTGAGGTTGACATGTGTGGCTTTGCGTGAAATGTTTCGACAAACATGAGATTTGGTCCACACACTCATGTTCCCCTCAGGATGAATTGTAATAATTTTAAGGATCCCTGTACTTTTCAATTAGTGCTATCAGATGAACATTTTAAATACTAATAATAATTTTTTGGTTTATGACCAAATGAATACCTGCAAAAAAACAAAAACATTCCCATCAACCTCAGCAGTACATTGAGTTTAGTGCTCATTAGCAACTGCTAGAATGCTAATATGCTAAGTTACAGTTGTGACCACTATAAAACATTACACCTGATAAACATCGGTATGTTTTAATGTCGTCATTCCGAGGATGTTAGCATGCTGACGTTAGCTTTTGGCTCAAAGGACCGCCCATGTGCCTATGTACAGCATCACAGAGCTGCTTGTGTTGATGTAGATGTCTTGTTATTAATGTATCCATAACAATGCATGGCTTACAGTATCGACTGCACTGGTTGCACATGTAGTGAGTTTCATTGTAGCTTGCTGTGCACTTCATGTGATCTAAGTCCATTATAGTAGAGTACAAACAGTATTACCAAATACATCAAGTAGTGGTTGACAGATCTGGGTTTTTCAATGGCCGATGCAGGGAGAACAGGGAGGCCGATGGCTGAAATATAATGCCCATATTAAAACAAACAAAAGTCATGTATAATTTCATTATTTCATGCACATTAAAATCTAATATACATAGTTATTGTAGCTAGTAAGTATGTTGTTTTAGATGATGCCGATTATCTCAAAATGCCAGATAATCAGCCCCATTAATCAGTCTATCACCAACATCAAGGCTAATCCTACCAACTGCTGCATATCTCTATCAATGTGTTATTTTTACCAATTATACAGCCCACTTAATGGGGTACCTTCAGGGGAAGAAATTCAGTTTTATTCTTCAAGAAAAGCAATATAAGTGGTCATGTCCAGTGTTTCATAAAGTGTTCACATACTTTCCTTATGAAACATCGGTGAAAACACTGCTGAAAGCCTCACTGAGCAGCCGAGCTCACTGCAGATTTTAAGTGGCTGTGATGACAGTAAGATGACACACAGGCAATGAAATGTCAGGATGTGAGTCATATTAATGAAGCAGCGACTGAATAAAGGTAGAATAAACCCCTCTGGAACATTCTCACACCAACTAATGTATTAACAGTATGACTAAACATGCTACAATTACGACCTTTGACTGCTAGATTTTAAAGCGTCATTTCATGAAGTGTCAGTCATGACAGCTTCTCTATTCACATAAAGGGGAGAAATGAAAGGGTCAGTGACTGTGCTTGCCCTGGACAACTATAGGAGTATATCATCATACACTAACAGACACACACTGACTCACAAAGACACTCACACACAGTCATTCACTCTCTATGATTGGCTCAGTCCCTACACCAATTTTCTCCCTCTAATTACAATTAAAATAGTCACGCTTGTTTTCATGCAGCATAAGCACACTAGAGCAGAGCTGAGAATGGCTCACTTGTTTATTGTGGTTCTGTTGACAAAAGGGCCTTCAATAACGGGGGCCTATGTTCAGCCTGACCTTTGCCGGTGGAGATAGAGGCTTGTCTATTTCTCAGGCCAGAATATTAGCAGATTGCTTCCACATGCCATCTTGGAGCTAAAAGGCTGTGGGTCAAACCGCAGCACATAAAACGCTTTCTACTGCTCTTGAACAAGGATACCCAATGTGTGATTGTACCAGCCTATTTCAAGGATGCATGCTGCAGGTCATGTCAAACTGACCCAGCACTAAAATTGTGTTTTGACAAACCACCAAGAGTATGCTACGTAGAACACAGCAACCTTATTGATATGTGATGGGAAATGTTCAAAATGACAACGTTAAAGTTCCCATGAATTCAAAATCTATGTTTAAGTGTGTTTATCACGTCTTGCGTTATACGCCAGTATCTGGCCCAACAATAACAAAAAAGCCCTTTTGTAGGTATTCTTGGAAATTCTTAATTGTATTTTAGAGTTTGTCATTAACTGGGAAATGATAAAAAAAAAAATGTTTATCAGTCATCCTGCACTCGAGGGTCTACACTAATTTTGTATCCAATGAAACGCTTTCTCGCTTTATGACTTTTGAATAGATTTCTCACCTTTTCCATAATGGCCTTAATAAGTCGCAAAATTTGTCGCTAGCCGATTTTTGTGAAATAAAGTCTCTAAGACGGTCTGAAATGTTGCTAAATCTTGTGACAAAGTCGCCAATATGGCGACAATGCATGGCAGGGGAGTTAGCATAATGCACATTCAGCACTATTGCTACTGTAAATGCCAATCAATATCCACTACAAGCCCCTCCCTAGATATGTATAGTAAATATGCGGAAGCAAATATCACTCCGCTAGCCATTTCTTGGGGACTTTTAACATGCTGATATTTAGAAGTTATAATGTTTTGCATGGTCACCATCTTAGTTTAACATGTTGACATCAGGTATTTAGTCATAAACTGAAGCATTGAACAATCAGATATTTTGACCTGATGATGGCGCTCAATCAAAAGTCAGGAGATCGCTATTACAATTCATCCTGCTGGGAGTATGAATGTTTGCGCCAAATTTCATTCATTAGTTTTTGATATAGAAGCAAAAATATCAACCTGCTGATGGCAGTAGATGCAAAGTCAGGGGCTCACCAGTCATTATGATTTATTCTCTGGGGATCATGAATGTCTGCACACATTTTCCATTGCCATCTCCATTATTTGTTGAGATATTTTAGTCCAATGTAGTTTTAAAACAAAAAAATATTTGTATGGACAATTTGTGATTGTATGAATTGACATTTTTAGGTTTTTTTTAATGTGTGCACAAATGGCCATTACATGGCCTCCGTAAACAGGCATGTGCACCTGCAAACCTTGGTAAAAACCTTGGTAATCGCGGCTGGTACACAGATCAAGTGTGTGGTGTTTGGTCTGTGGGACCCCCGATCCAATCACTTCCTCTTCTGTCTCCCACAAAAACACACCAATAAACATTTACATTTAGTCATTTAGCAGACGCTTTTATCCAAAGCGACTTACATATGAGAACATTCACAAACCCAAGGCGCAGCTTCGGGAGCATTTGTGGGGTTCAGTATGTTGCTCAAGGATACTTCGACACATTGCTGGGGGATTGGCAGGCAACCGTTCTGCCACCAAGCCACAGCCGCCCCTCAAACAGATAAATGAAATATTTATAAAAACTAATGAGGAAGCAAGTAGAAAACAACATACATGCTGTACCGAGACATCTCGTCTCGGTAAAAAGTTTGAACAAAAAAACTTTATGTACAGCTTTACGGGTCTCTGCGTGGACCATGTTGAGAGCGTCAGTGTGCTGATCTAAATTCTGTGACTGTCACATGGCTGCGTGTTAAATAAGTGTGGAAATGAGGAGGTGCTGACATATCAGATGACAATCACAGCACTCAAAACATCACAACAGTCAATTTACTGTGAAGTTTTCCAGCTTGTGTTTATCTTTTAGCTTTTTCTTATTGCCTCTGATAATAACAAAAAAATTATTTGATGCTATAATGACCTCCCAGGGAAATTCAGTTTACTCTCCACCCTGCTGACAGTCATTCCACAGAATGAAAGTCCACTATTAAAAACAGCAACAACACTGTGAATTAAAGGCATCATTACGTGACATTACATATGCCACTAAAGTCTGGATGATTACATCATTCAAACTGTAATCAAGAACTGGTTTTAGATCACTGTCAACCTTATTACAGGGTCCTTACTTCACTGGGTAATGTAACAGGCCCCTTGATCCTCTGTGGACGCAATACCCATGTCATAACATCACTGGGCAGACCAAGGATGACACTGACTGTCCATAGGGAGTTTAAAGCGATAGTCCAGGTGTGTAAAAAACCCTTCATAAATTATGAACTGGGAGTCTTTGCTGCTTCACAGGCAGTGGTCAAAAACTGTACTGGTAACTTTAATTTGAGGCATGAAATTAGGACCAACTTGAAAATCAGCCAATGCAAGTATAATGCAATTAAATGTCTTCAATGACAGAAAAACATCATCACGAATCACAAATAGTAAATTTTTCTGCTAAGCTTGTACTCTGATGCGGTTTGTTTACTTGTGTTTTGGCATGAGGCTACTTTGTGTCTGGTGTAGACAAAAGGGCACTGGGGCCCCATTAGATCCATTCTTGCAACAAAATGTCCTCTGTTCTCTAAATGAAAGTGTGAATACATTTGTGAAAGAGGAAAACACTTGAGGGGGTGGACAATGTGTGTCTATTAATAGATAAAAAACCTAACTATCTTTCCCTTCCCTCTGTCCAGTCACTAATAATCCATTACATACGCTGCATTATCTGTTACATATAAAACTTGAGATTCCTTTATTAGTACTGAATTGTGAGTAAATTGGGCTATTTTCGCATTACAAAATAAGAGGAATATTCCCATTAGGCTACAATTCAGAGTGTGAAAATGTAGAAAATCAAGGAACTTTACCTTTAATTTTGACATGTTACACTGCTACAAGTGTCTCCCAAATGGAGTTTTAGTGCAGATAGCATTGAATAAATCTGTTTGGGCATGGGTTTGGCCTGATATCCAGTACTAATGACAATGCATGTATGCAGTAGTCATGAATCAACTAAATGTAATTGGTAAGAACTATTTGCTATGCAATATTATTAGAGCAAACTTTTTTAATGTTGGAATTAGAATGGAGAATGACAGAAAATATGGTGATAACGGGGCTAAGGGGATACATGACAAAGATTTCTAGTCAGATACAAACCTAAGATGCCATGGTTACAAGATATGTATCTTAATAATCATAAACACATGGGTGGGTGGTTTTTTACTGTTTGCTAACTTTAAAGAACAGGGTGTTTGAAAAAATTGAAAAGTTCTAAATATGTTAACAAGATAGCTACACAACAGCAGCAACAGCAACGGTACTAACAGTGTTTCAAAATCACTCAAATGTGGGGTGAAATCGTTTAAACACAAGCACAAAGACACAGCATGAGATGTGAGAAACACAGTACATTTATCTTAAAATAAGGAGGCGTAAAATTTTACTTTTCTCCCCAAGTGTCGCTTTCTGCACCCAGTGAACATGCAAAAAATCAATCTAATTGTTCAGTCCACACACCCCTCTGAGAGCGCATCTTTGTCAGGTCAAATAAACATTCCCACGGAAGGACTAGTGTTTGCGTGTATTACACGATGTGTCAGCATCTTCCATTGCATTTCCATGCGAATGAAATGCTTGCTGTGTGGCTTGTCATTGCACGGATGCTCATTAGAGTGTTAGCTCCCAGTGCACTCTGTGTAAATGACAGTGAGCCTGATCAATGCTGACACAAAGACAAAATCAGTCGGGGTGACAAAGAGGAGATAGTTTAGCATGCGATAACAATCACTGAAATTTCAGCAGTCTGCAGAGAGAGAACAGCAAGAGAACATTTTTAATACACAGTCACTAAATTCAAAATTTTACTTCTCACCAAACTTTTCCTTAAAGATCTAAATAAGTTTAGATGTTTTATTTCAGCAATGCCAAGTTTCACACCATCTACCTCTCCAGTGCTTGGTAACAATAAGCTCAACTACTACAGAAGCAAAAGCAAAGTACCATGAAAAAAAAAAAAAAAAAAAAAAAAAAAAAGCCGTCAAGCAATAAACCTTTTTTACTATTAACTTTGGTGAAGAGCTTACAAAACCACAGGTCACAGTAGGCAATACTTATATCAACTAGCCTGTTCACACCAGCTCATTTATCTAGCCAACAGCCAAATCTACAACATACCCTTGCTGTTTCATTCATCTAATAGGCTACTGCTCCTGAAAGCTGAAGTAATGAGCTTGCTATGTTATGCTAATGGTTGAAAGAGAAGTCTGGTGAATTACAAATGTGGGAGGACGACAAACCTCGGTTTCGTGCAATTTGACTGATGACGAGTGGTGCTGAACTCAGTGATCTTGCATAGATTTATACAGCAGGGTCCCTGGGTGCGCCACTGTTAAGTTCTTCATGTAGGCTGCTGAGAATGGTGGTACAGTAACACTTTAAGGCTTACAGCCACACACACACTAACGGAAGATTCATTGCATATTCTTATGAGTTTATGATATGTTGATGAAAACTAAGCCTGTTGTGACTATAGCCTAAAGCATAAATCTAGTCTGATATCAGGAGCCACTAAGGTGTGTTGAACTTTTCCACATTTTTTAACGTTACAACCACAAACATAAATGTGTTTTATTGGGATTTCATGTGATAGACCAACAAAAAGTGGCACATAATTGTGAAGTGGAAGGAAAATGATACATGTATTCAAAATGAGTCAATACTTTGTAGAACTACCTTTTGTTTAGGGTCATTTTCCCACTGGAAGGTGAACCTCCGCCCGGTCTCAAGTCTTTGGCTGACTAACAGGTTTTCTGCCAAGATCAAGTCAAGTCAAGTCAAGTCTGCTTTATTGTCAATTCTTCCACATGTACATTACATACATACAGAGAATCGAAATTGCGTTACTCTCAGACCCCCGGTGCATACAGATAACACTAACAGTAGACCCTAAAATCTAGATCAAATATAAAATATAAGCTAAAACTATACAATAAAATAAAAAAAAGACATAATAAATAAATAAAATGAAATAAAAA
>CM022488.1:22464236-22488494 GCA_011952105.1 Coreoperca whiteheadi
CCGCAGTCTCCTCCCTGATGGCAGCAGACTGAAGAAGCCGTGTGACGGGTGTGTGGGATCACCTGCAATGCAGAGGGCTTTGCGAGTGAGGCGGGTTCCATAAATGTCCTGGAGGGAGGGGAGAGAGACACCAATGATCTTCTCAGCTGCTCTCACTATGCGTTGCAGAGTCTTCCGGCAGGACGCGTTGCAGGCGCCATACCACACAGTGATGCAGCTAGTCAGAATGCTCTCGATGGTGCCTCTGTAGAAGGTGTACATGATTGGCCTGTATTTGGCTCCATCCATCTTCCCATCAACTCTGACCGGCTTCCCTGTCCCTGCTGAAGAAAAGCATCCCCACAGCATGATGCTTCCACCCCCATGTTTCACGGTGGGGATGGTATGTTCAGGATGATGTACAGTGTTCGTTCTGCAACACATAGCATCTTGCTTTTAGGCCAAAAACTTCAATTTTGGTCTCATCTGACCAGAGCATCTTCTTCCACGTGTTTGCTGTGTCCCCAAATGGCTTTTGGCAATTGGGACAGCTTATGGTTATTTTCCAACCACTGGCTTTCTTCTTGCTTCTCTTCCATAAAGGCCAGATTCGTGGAGTGCATACAACTAATAGTTGTCCTGTGGACAGATTCTCCCACCTGAGTTGTGGATCTCTGCACCTCTTTCAGAGTGAACATGGGCCTCTTGGCTGCTTCTCTGATCAATGCTCTCCTTGCTGTAAGTTTAGGTGGACAACCAATTCTTGGTAGGTTTGCAGTTGTGCCATGCTCTTTCCATTTTCAGATGATGGACTGAACAGTGCTTCATGAGATGTTCAAAGCTTGCGATATTTTTTATAACTTAACCCTGCTTTAAACTTCTCCACAACTTTATCCCTGACCTGTCTGGTGTGTTCCTTGGGCTTCATGGTGCTGTTTGTTCACTGATGTTCTCTAACAAACTTCTGAGGCTTTCCCAGAACAGCTGTATTTATACTGAGATTAGATTACACACAAGTGGACTCTATTTAATAATTAGGTGACTCCTGAAGGCAATTGTTTGCACCGGATTTTATTTAGGGGTGAGAGTAAAGGAGGCTGAATACTTCTGCATGCCACACTTTTAAGATTTTTATTTGTAAAAACCTTTGATAAACGTATCATTTTCCTTCCACTTCACAATTATGCGCCACTTTGTGTTGGCCGATCACATTAAATCCCAATAAAATACATTTACATTTGTGGTTGTAATGTGAAAAAATTTGGAAAAGTTCAAGGGCTACTTTTGCAAGCCACTGTATACTATATACATGCATATAGTATACATATTATTGTATACATATAGTAAAATGTTAAAATAGTAACTAAAATACTAATGTGATAGGTTTAAATGGTTTAGCAGGGAGACTGAACAGAAGCACTGTCCTTTATCCACCAGGTGTCATTTGCTGTCTACTATGACCTTGCTGTACCTATCTGAAGAAGTGGTCAGCTAGTTTGATTCAATAAGAAACATGCACCTGTCCACTAGGGTTTGTTTCAAATACAGACACTCTAGCAAATATTATTTCTTTCACTAAGAAAACATTTGTTTGAGCCTAAACAATTCAAATAATGTCCTGTCCTAAAACATTGTGATCATGTTCCTGATTTCTTGTAGAGAAGATGTAGTAAACCTAAACTTGGATTTTTCTTGTTAGTTTTACAACTTGGAGGATCATTGCTGGTTTTGTAATGCTGTAAGGCAGAAACTCTATTAGAAGTATGAGAAGGGATCTTAACTATTATTTATTTAAGGGATGTTTACTAGGCAGGCAGGCTTTTTCAAAAATATATAAATAAATAAAAGCCTTCAATTTACACACATTCACACATGCAAGCTGCCAAGTACAACCACAGAGTCGACCACTGGCAGCTGAGCAGCTCCAGTGGAGCAGTAGAAGTTCAAAAGCCTTTCTGAGTAGAAGGCCCTAAGTGAGAAACATAATACGTTCACTTTAGCAACCCTGATTTCCCCCAGCCGAATCGGAGTTATAAACCCAGGAAACTACTGGTTTGAAATCCTCTTCCTCTACCTCCAGCAAACTAGTCATACCACTTGGGGAGTATTAGGGCTAGTCTCTTGCGACATACTGAAACAGATATTTGGAGACCTGGTTGTGTGGTGTCTATAAAAATCAATGTCCAAGATTGCAAGGTGGACAGTTGAGGATTGCCCCATGTAGCAAGGGTCTCCCTTAGCATGGACTGGTTTGCAGGTGGTTAAATAAACATTAACCACCATCAGGTCCGTGCCCTTCTTTTATGGATCATTCTTCACAATTTGCGGGTTAACCGTCCGCAAATTGCCTGTTGCCTCGCAAGTCTGTTGGACTGGGTTCATGAATTAATAACAAGTATTTCCAAATAATCTTGTTGTTTTTTGAAACACCACATCTCGAAAGCAGCATCTCATATTTCCAGACGAGGTATACAAGTCGCACAACTGGAACTCGTAAGTGGGTTTTTTTACAAATAGCCTAGGGCGTTAGGGTCAGGTGGAAAGTGTGTCCATGATCTTTTGAGTGGACCCATTCTAATGCAGAGTCATTAGCATGGTAGAGGAAATCAATAGCACCCTACTACTGTCTGCTGGTACTGGGCACACGGACACTGGCTTCTGATAGAAAAAAGGGACGAGAGGAGGTCTCAATGAGAGAACCTCAAAACGAAGAGACTATGTCAGTCAATTTCGCAAATTACCTCCCTGACGTCAGCAAAACTCTACGAACGTGTTTGAAGAATAGGATGACAGTTTGAGCTCACAGTATTTAATGTTGAATCAAAGTGCAATTGGTTTTAGGGGCATCACTAAGAGCACATAAGCGTGACATGAAGAAAAAGCAAGTTGTGCGCTGCTTAACCAAGACGGAGCGCTGTGGCTGAGTAATAGTGTTCAAACAGGGATGGACACAGCTCGAGTTGCTGAGAAAACTGCCCTAAGAAAACAGATGATCCTGTGCATTAATGCAAGCCAACTACAATGTCTACATCCATCAGCTATTCTCCTTAACAAACATCCTTACACAAACACCAGCAAACTTTCTGGGGATGATTTAAGACATTGAATCAATCTTTTTTATGGATCTATATTCGATTCCGTGTTTGTTGTAACTGTCGGATCCAGTGCACCTGCTGTCAAAAACACCCAATTTCACTCCGTTAAAACACTTTCTGAAAACTATTTCTGACACTTGGCACATGAACACATTACATGTGAATGATACATAGCAAACAAATAACCAAATGGCAGTCAAACAGTAATCAAGAATATCAGCAGCAGCAAGTAAAATAATAACCACTAATTTTAAATTTTTAGTTCCGACCGGCACTTCAGCCAAAGACGGATAAGCTGCAGGAGTTACTGTTAAGAACAACCACTTAATTTGATCAATGATATACCTTTCAGTCTGCACAATATTTAATTGGCTGATTTATTAACTCATTATTAGAATTGTGTGCTTTTTGGCCAAAAAATGCATTGATGAAGACGAGATTGTGTGGTCACAAATTAGGAGCAGTAGGAATGATTGAGCCCACACCTGATCAGAGTTTATTAAATAACACAGAGACACATAGCACATTTAGCATTGAGTATAACATAGTTTCTTGTGTAAACATTAATTAAACAAGGGTGACTCTGAAACCGTTTTCCGCTGGGAAACCAGCTTAAAACGCACCTCTTCACTGAGGCCTATGGACAATAGCTGCTCTGGTTTCTCTCCCTTCCCCCCTTCCCTTCCCTTGCTGTCTGTTAAGCATCCTTGGGTTTCGTGAAAGGCGCTATTTAAATTACAGTTATTATTATTATTATTATTATTCTCTGATCCAATGGACATGCTTCAAGCAACATCTGATTGAGTCATATGAGACTGCTCTCTCAAATTAATCTCCTGTTGTCAGTCTTTTCAGTATGTCCACAGATTCTGCTTCTAAACAACACAATTATATTTCATAAGTTTCAGTTCTCTCTCTCTCGTTTTCTCTCCACAGTTTACTCACTCTATTTATTTCTCCTTCTGCTCTCACTCTTTTAGATGAGTGGTGTGGTCAGTTAAATTTCATTTAACCTTCAGTGACATTACATTCATTATCATCCCCAGCAGTACCGGTAACTGCATAAAACCAAGCTTGGAGAGTTGTAGTTGAGAAGAGTGTGTTTTGTTAGCTTGGGCTGTGTATTGTGGCATCTGTTGGTCTGGAGGAAGGTGGGGTGAGTGATTGTAATTGATTATAAAACCGTGTAACTGAGTCGGTCTGAAAGGCATTCAACCGTTTCTGAGAATATTAAAGCTAAAAAAAAATACAACTTTTTCGTTTTTTAAACAACTTTCCTGAATGGCAGGACCTAATCTTTAAATCACCCCATTAGCATTGTGAGTACAGATTTACAGCAGATGCCAATTGCAGCAAACAGAACAGCTCCATGAGGCATTTCATGCATTTTCAGTACAACGCAGCATACAACAGAGTTTGTAGGCCTCGGTTTCAGAGCTTATCCTCGGATTAGTCGCTGGAAAAGTTCATTCTGCCCTGGGAGACCCAGGGTGCACTGAGCCCTTCCTAACAGGGATTGTGTAACTGCTGGGAATTTTGATTTTGTTTTGTTCATAGAAGCAGGAGGATTACATCTTCAGAGACCCACCTCCCTCTTCTCCGCTGTCCCCTGTTGAACCCATACAGCGGACTGCACCTCCGAGCCAGATGGGAAATACAGCAGTGCAGGGAGTCTCCGTCTTACTATACCGGGGTTGTTTGTTTCACAGAGGACTCATACACAATGAGAGAGCGAACATGACCTCTTGCATTTCACTTGGACTCTAAGCTTAGTAGCAGATGTGGATCCTTTGGGATTAATCTCCATATCGATTACAGCATGGACATCTGGGCTATTCTGAGTGCTGTGTAGTACCGTCAGCAGATGTATCTGTGTATGGTATCAGCTCAAACACAAACGCACAGAATGCTTGTTTAGTTGGTTACAATAATACTTTTACCACTGCTATAAAACCCAGAGTTCTAATTACGTGTTTTTCTTGCAAAACAGCAGTACATGTGTTGTGTTAAAGCTTCGAGGCAAACCACTTTACTGACACATCTGCTGAAAGCCAACCAGAGTAAACAAAAAAAAAAGGTAGACACAAAAGCTAACTTATCAGTCCTTATTTTGAGAAATTTAAAAATCCAATGCCATATTGCCCAATTTGGCTACCAAATCAACCATAAAACCATTGAACATTAATAGCGAAAGAACAAAAAGAAGATAGGGGGCTCTTTGTTTATTTGAAAGAAGAGCACAGCAGTTTGACAAAATAAAAAAAATAAAAACATAATTCAATTGTGAGCTTCTCTTCCGGCAGAAGCAAAGCTTTGAATGCTTAATGAATTCTTCCAAAGGCTAAATTGCACACTTGTTTCATCTGGCAATGAGATTACTTGAATGTAATATTCTGGAAAACTGTGGAGAGGATGGCAATAATGAGGCAGTAATCTTATTTCTCCACAGCAGCTTCCATTGTTCTCTTAAAAACGCTTCGCTGTAGTGTGGTTCAACTCTCATTCCATCCATCTTTCCATTGAGGAAAATCTTTGCAGAGCCAAGGATAAATGAGAACAATAACATTTCTGCAGCACTCAAACGCATCAAATGCAGATAGAAGGGAGTGCTATTGTGTCCCTGTGGCTCTTTGGACAATTACTAGATAGCAGTGGTGACTATGAGCGCGGCTGCAAGCGTACAGAAGCACTGATCAAGTTAACAGCATCACTCTTCCGAAAAACTTCTTAAATAACTTCCTCTGAATAAGCTCCATTTAGATTGTGCTTCGTGCTTTGGTTGACTTCAGTCATCTTTAGACAACTTTTTAAACATTCAGACTAAAATGTATCAATTAACACCCACAGCCTTTTCCCTTGTGACGATGGCCCCTCTAAATGAGGAATCATCAGCGTGGGCCAGCAGGGGTTAAGCTCCCTTTTTGAAGATTATGCTTCACTTTCCAGTGGCCTGGCCCAGACACTAGCCACTCTCTCCTAATCCACCACTGCAGGCTTTTGATAGCTCCCACTGCGAGTCCTTATTACAGTTACTGATTAAAACTGAGAGACAGAGAGAGAAAAAAAGACAGATAGGAAATAAGTGACAGAAAAGAAGGAAGGGCAAGTGAGAGAATTAAAAACTACTCCTATTTCAGAAGCAGGAGACTAAACTATACAGCAACCGACTATGATTACCTCTAAATCTAATTCTTTAAGTTCTTTGCTCGGGTCCAAATAATGTGACTATATATATTTGACAGGAAAGTGTCACCGGAAAAGCTTAAAAATCACATCCCTGCATTTGTAGTTCAGCCCTGTGGCATTAACATCCTCACATCACTAACAGCTAAATGATAGAACGAGACATGGCCATAAAACTGACTAGGAAAAAGAAACCAGTGAATATTAAAGAAGGAACTTTAATCCTCTGTAATGACGTCTCAGGGCTTCATCACTCACAATGGAGAAGAAAATAACAACAGCCTTATCTGGCATTAGCTGTTTACACTCCACCATCTTTTGTAAAGCACTTATAGTGCTGTCAGCCCTCTCAATCATTTCTCCCCTCCGCTCTGATACTGAATAATCTCTGGGATAAAGTCTACACATGGCCATGCTCGTCCCAAAAACTTGACATGAATAATTCACAACCATCTGCCATGGATCAGCGGTCTGAATAAGACACAGAAAAGTGAGGAGATGCGATTCGTGTGTTTATTTTAAAAAACAATTCCTCGCAGTGGCGCCCACCCTGTACCTGAACACTGCACAACTGCAATGGCTGACAGAGAGACAAGTGCAACTTCCCACATACCGACCCGTTAATCTAAAAACCTACAAGTCAAGCTAATGCATTTTCATTTCGTCCAAGCCCTTACTGGGCTCTGCTCTTTTAGTTTTGTTGCATGCATGATGGTGAAGGGTGTGAATTAATCTTAGGATGGAGAGATGGATGTAAACACACATGCAAATGCAAGTAAACTACATTTATTCACAGGATGGAACAGCAATAGCAGAATTTTCCAAAAAGAAGCCCAAAGGGACATTCAGCTATCACTAACTCCACTGGGGGAAAGTGAACATTCTGGGTCTCACTCTGCAAAAACACAGAGCCAAGCAGGCAAGAAAAAAATTGCAGATTCTCTACAAGCTACCAGCTTTAAGCACTACTATCAGCCAGCAACAACTATATTGTCATGGATACGGCAGGATGAAGAGGTTGTGATCACTCCAAGAAGTAAAATACCAACTAAGTCTAGTAAACACTACCAACATCCACTAAACCCAGCATGAGCTTTCTTTTTGGTTGGACTGTACAGGCCTCAGAGCGGTTTAACAAGCTATAGAAGGCCTCCAGCAGCAGACGGCCCCTCTCTCTGTTTGTGTTCCAGGCAGGGGAGTCACTCTGCATGACGATTTATTGACGCAAGATCCCCCTCAGCCAGGACCCGCCACCGATTACTGCCGCTGGAGAGGGAAGGGGAGGGTGGGGAGGGTCTTGTTGGGATGAGAGGGTTTGTCTGTGTGTGCGTTCTAGCTCTGGCTCCAAGGCCATAAACCCAGTTCCAAAATGCCAAGTAGCATGTCAACATGCCAGCCTTTGCCACCCAAGTTTAAGTCAGACAAAAGGCCCTTCAGTGCTCTAAAATGGTGGTTTGAGAATAGGAAATCATGATCTGCCATATATGGAAAAGGGATTAGCAGTACTGCACAGACAGGAGGGCGACAAGGGGAAAATTAACTGCTAACAGGAGGTTAAGTTGGGAAGTGAAAGCTTCATTCTTAATTTCGGCGCTCCTCAAGGTGGAGAAACGTCTGGCAGACGAAATGTTTTGGCTTAATACAAGATTTGTACAGAGCTATGCCTCACCTATTTTTGGTGTTACTTGGGAACAGTTGTAGGGAAAATGTGCCTTCATTATGAATCATAAGAAATCTGTTTTCCAAAAGTGGGATTATGTTTATGCATCAAATGACATTCAGGTTGGGATCATTTAATTATTGCTCCAAAAGGGGATTCTTGGCCTTGGAGGCACACGCAAGTCAGATGATATCTATGAAATAACCAGCATTACTCAAAACTTACAGTAAAATTGTAATCCTGCATCTTTAGAAGTTAATTTAGAAACCTTCAAAAGACTTAAAGGAAAAAACTTGTGGGAACTTAGAATAGACAGAGCATTGAAATGAAATCTGAATAGGAGGATAATAAAGGAAGATGGTGCCCCACTACTAGGTTCCACTTACATAATACAAAGACATAGAAAAGAAGAAGAAAAAAAAAAAAAAATCAAAAGATACCTTTGGCCTGTGCCACTATCTGGATGGCCTGTAACATCCATTCTGACGCAAACCATTTTGGCTGGAACAACCCCATTTCTATACTCACAGTTCAAGAGAAAAGAAAGTGATGCCAGCAACCCACATTGAGCCACACAGGACCAATGGCACCACAACAATTAATCAATTGGTGTGACATCATTGCGATGAATCCGACCAAGACAACCAAAGCATGATGGGTAAGGGGGGACACAATTGGCCTCTTGTCCTCTTTGGTCTGCAGCTGAGAAAGAGTAGAGAAGCCATATACACACACACACCAATGTTGGGATTTAAAGTACCCCTCCACTCAAAAATGTGTTTCTTATGTTAAGTCCCCTAAAATGTCTGACCTTGACTTTACTGAGATCTCTTCAGTTTGTCATTCCTCTCCTGAAGGGGGAGACGTTTGTACTTGTCCCTAAAATCGGAGATTCAAACATACCCGGGAAAAGCTAGATTTGTGACATCATAAATTTGAAAGCCATTCGCAATGCCACCGGCAAAGAAACCTGCAGAGCGGACTTGTCAGTACAGAGAGAGAGAGAGAGTTTGCTCTAACTTAGCGTAGTGAACGTTTAGACAGCAAACAGAGTGTGCAGTTTATGGATGTAAACCGGACCCTGGAGCGTCCTTCAACTATGTTCTAACGTTATGTAATAACAATGTGCACACACTGTAACATCATATAAGATGTTATTGCATGTTTCACAACAACTAACGCTTTGTCAGCCACTGACAGTTACAAGCTAACAAACATAAACAAATAAAAGACGCTAACTCCACTGACCATTCTGATACGTCTGCTAGTCGCCGAGATAGATAGACTCCTCATATGTGTCTGCCTGACTGGCTCAAACATGTACGGCTGTCTCCAAAGTTACCTCTTACTCTAGCCATCTGGACGCGCACCACTCTCTCACCACGGATGTTTAATAAGAACATGTCTACCAACCTCATCCAACCTCAACCTAACGTGCAGCGGTAGTGGGCGGGCCTTTCAGAGAGCCAGATTTTTTCATTGAGGGAGAAAGAGTAGATGTGATTCCAGCCCCTTTTCTTTCTTTTTTGTTTTACTTTTTATGTGGGATAGCCATGTGAAACAACAATATTAATCATAGCAGAGTAATTTTGGAAACTTTACAAAGGTGTCTGGAGCGGAACTTTAAGAAAAGAGGGGTTTTGAGTAGGCAACACTCGCTGAGGTCAAGCACACCAGGGAATCCATTTTTGATCGCGCAAAGATAAACCTACGGTGAAATTCATGACCAGTAAACACACTGTATGAGTGCCATGCATGTGGAGAGCTGCCTAACTGTCATGACTAATTGTCATGTTAGCAAGTGCATCCACATCAATTATTCAAAAGACGATGAATGGATCTGGATCGACTGTTTGTCACTGTTGTTTTGCACCCATACTCTGAGATATTAAAATTAAATAACTAAAAACAAATGCGATGTGTTCAGAACAGTTTTTAATTAATTATATAACTTGAATTTGTGGACCACAGCCTCAAACAACAGCTTTACTCCCACATGACCAGGAGATGCAGGAAAAAGAACATATGTATCTGAAGGAATCACAAAGATACCAAGATATATGCTACCAGTAACCTCCAAGTGAACCAGTAACTACATTGGTAACTGTAAGAACACATAGTATGTATAATTAGCAACTTTCTCCCGAGGACACCAATGTACAGTGTACTTAACTGGCTTACTGCTGCTTCATAAAAACTAAGACAAAATGTAGATCGTTTAATGGAGACCTATTGTAGGGAATAGTGATGCATACAAACAAAGATGCGCATAGAGCAGGCAATATACCCCATCTATTCGTTGGTTATACATTCTGTATTAATAACACTACATGTTCAGTTATGAAGAAAATGGTCACGTGCAATGCTGTTGTCACAGAGCAGAGCACCACACACCTCACATTCCAGTTTTTTCTCTCTCAGGTGCCAGAACACGCTTCTGTGCCGCTAAGTTCAGTTTTGACACTTTCCACAAACAAACAGCACATTGCTTTGCTCGACATCAGACTACACAAAACCAAAGCGCTTCCATATCAGTGAGGACACATTACTGCGTTTTCAGTGCTGAGCCCCGTCCATGGCGACACTTAGACACAGAAAGCCGACGATGAGAGGACAGAAGAAGTTGACCGGAAATGACAGCAAAATGTGTCTTAGACTCAGCATAGTTTTTTTCTGTTACATTCGGCTTAGACGTTTTGGAAAGAAAAGACATGCTCAGGCGTTGGGCCCAAGTCTTATAATAATAAACCCTGCGGTTTATTCTTGCATCATGTTGGTTAAAACGTTGGTGACATTTTTATCAAAATAAACACGCCTGTAAACACAACGGCCAATGTTGAATGATATATGGACGTTACCTCGATAATTCTTGCTCATTTTGATAAGTCAAAGTAATTATCGTGACAAGGCCTACTTTTGCTGATTGTCAAGTCAACTATATTCATTCACCCTTTGGAAGATTAAAGAGCCCTTGTAGAAAGAATAATCAGCAGGTTTGGTCTGTTTACCAAGGTGTATCCAAATTATCTACAAAATCATAATGGAGAGAGGCTACAATTTTACATGTTTAACAATGCTGCTCGCTGTAGATCAAAAACAAGTTGGCTAAGACAAATGTCTGAGTTGGTAATGGGTACAACCTAAGTCACTGCCCTCTATTTCTGCCTTCAGACTCAATACAATAAACACCATAGTCTTCAAAAGTCAGTTTTTTATGGCATACCGTAGAACAAAAATCCTAAATTGGCCTATAATAACTTTGCTCAGATGTCAAAGAAAGGAATGTCCTCACAAGCAGGGGTTCACTTACCCTTTTCTGATGTTCTGAGATTAACAAACAGCTGTCTTCGGGTTCTCAAAAGAGGTATACTTATACTCAGAATAAAACTGATCATTATCTGTGCATTTGGCCATATATATACCAATATACCATGACTCTAAAAAAAACATTGCATGGACAAATAAGCTCGATTAAGTGCTTTGTTGTAGTGGTTTTCCTACTATTTTCATTTATAAAACAAAAAAGTGTTCGAATACAACTGAACACACTATAGACAGAACACAGGCTAATCTTAAAATCTTTAACGAACACCTTTTACTCAAATTCAGTAGATGTCCCCATAATCCTAATTCCTAATAGCACAAGGCTTTCCCATGTCAAAGAAACCACACATTCACAAAAAAGGACGAGTTCCTCTTGTGAAATACTACAAAATGTTCTTACCTGATCGACTTTGAGAGCTCATTGTTATGGTTGTTTTTGCCAGGCAGACTTGACAGGGGAAGAGAGGTGAGCTGTGAGGGTGTCAGTGCACCTCCGTGGTGACTGTAGTGACCACCATGTGCTTCCCAGCCAAGTTGGCGCTGCCAGGTGGAGGCCCCAGGCCGAGGAGGGACAGAGGGTAGCGGTTTCTTAATGCTTCATCACACCGAGCCACAGCTGGAGACCTCAGTGGTGTGTTGTGGCAGGATTCCTTTCACCAAATAGTCAGGCTGTGAGGGGTGGATACAAAAAAAAAAAAAACACAAGTTAACCCCACAATTTAAAGCATATTCTAAATCAGGGGTCATCATGGGCTTGTGTCCTACAATATGGACTTACCTCCCTGCAGTTATTGAGCCAAAACGCCTCTGTGTTTACCTGAGGCCATGTGTGGTACTTTAACAGGCCAGGGAGGAACAAGGGCCTGCAGGTCACCCTTCAAAGAAACTGATGACCCCTGTGTCTCTAATGTCTCTATGACCCTAACTGCACATAACCCCCCCCCACCCATCTAAAACAGGCTTTCCAATGATGTTCAGGAAGTTATGGGACATTTTTCGCCTGACGTGTGAGTGTTTTATATGCATGGTCAGCAGTGAGCTGGATTATGGCTGTCAAGGTGAGGCTGCCAGCCAACAACAACATTTGAGAAAATCTGAAAACAATTGCAGTGAAACCTGTTGAAGCAGAAATGACATTAGAGCAACTCAATGTTTAGTTCTTATTCGATATTGGACCTCCATTATAAGTACAAATCATTTGGTTTATTGTGGGAAAGAAAAAAGAAGTGGTGATGTAAAACAGCTCTTGCTTCCTCCAACTAAGAGTTGTGTCACATGTCTGTTTTTTATCAAATGAATATGGTTTCATTTGAACCATCTGGATTGACTAAAATCACAGCATGTTTACATAACTTAAAAGCAACAGCTAGCACTGCAAGTCACTGTCAGTGCTGTTACCACACAGAGTCAGGCAAAGCTTTTGAATGTGGTCAAATAGCTAAATCAAAATGCTACAGACACTTAAATTCTGGCACAGCTATACACACAATAAAATAAAAAGTGACTTTTAACATTTGCCAGCTTCTAGTGACGTTACTAAATCTTTTCTTCCACGGCTTGCATGGTCAGCTGTGGAAGTCAGTGCCTTAATAAAACGCTCTTCCCTTTTGCGGAGCCCAAAATGAAATGCAAACAGAGGCTTCCTGAAGGCTTAGACTTACCTCGGAGTCAACAGCAGAGGAGAAAGAGGAAGAAAACGTTTCATACTGGCTGGTATGTGCGTGTGTGTCTATGTGTTAAGCAATAAAAACTGCAAGGAGTATGTAAACACACACCGGGAAGCCTCTGGCAATTCAACCCCAACTGGCAGAAGTGAAAACTCACCTCTGTCACGTCTAACAGGTGTCAACAGAGCTGAACACAAACAACTGGTAATGAGAGCTGCAATCAGTCACTAGAAATACCACGGAGGCCACAATAAAGTGCGTATGTACTCCCTTCCGCTCTCTTTCTCTCAAACAAATACACACATACAATCTCTTTGCTGTCGCTGTTTATTTTAAACCTGTTGAACTGAATCACTGTCAAATGAATGAGTTCAGTGGAAAAAAGGTGCAAGCATGGCATGGTCAAACAAAATCTCATGGAAACACGGCACTGCCAGGATTCTCCAGGGGGTTTACCTCACTTATCAGGAATTATCGTACCAGGCACGATAATTGTATCATTCCCTTAAGTGAATGACACATTTAATGGAGGCCCAGCTCATTCACTAGCGTGAAATGTGAGGCAATCAAGACGTCACATTGAAGTTTTTAAATTTACTAAAAAACGAGATCCAGTGTTCTCTGTTTCAATGCATAGACACTGTGCAAGTGCAGGTGCAGACGGTCAGCTTTCATTTCTGAGTTTGAGAACACAAACATCAGTGTGTTGGTGTGACGCTGCACTGTTCCTCAGCATTTCTCATCTACTTTAGAATTTGTGTGCAGCACCTCAGAGCGTCCTCCAGGCCACCGCGCAAAATTACCAGAGGGGAGGTTTAGATTCATGTCGGACATAGGTGTTTATTTGATAGTCGCATGTATGCGGACAATTATTTGATGGTCAGGAGGGATTTGCTGAGGCAAGGAGGTGTCAGAAAAAAAGCCGTCAATGTGTTGACTGGAGGGCAGCGGTGCCCGTCTCAGATCCAGCCGCCTATTTTTGTCAAAGGAGTCATCTGTCACATAAGAATTCAGACTGTGTTTTTTTTTTTTACAGGTTGTCATAATATGTCAGCAAATACCTTAGGCATTTAGTCCTCCTCTCACTTTCTCTCTCTTCACAGACAAATAAAAACCTAATGCAGCTCAACAGGAAGACAAACCTGCTCCTTTTCTGTCGCCATGAACCTGGAGTTTGTGGCACTGGTCTGCTTTGAAGTTCTTATGTTCCTTCCATGTGATTTAACTTTTTCTGCAATTTTAACTGTTCTTCAAGGATCCTATTAAAAATGAATTTTTGTACAACACTGCAGGTAATTTTACTGCACTGTAGAACCATAAATTACACCACCTGCAACTCTTCATGAGTCTCATTTCCGCCGAATGACACTTAAAACTGGATGAGATTTATTGTTCTCATGCAGCAAAGTTTGAACCTGGAAACGTTTCATGGCGCTTGACAGGAAAACAGCTCTCAGGACCCCTTAATGAACTTCATTTCCCAAGCACTCTGAGCGCTGCCGGGAGTAATCACGATGGCATAAAAATAACATGTGGTCGGGTAGCGAGCAGTAAACAACAATTAAGAGACCCCTTGCATAGCTCATGAAATGAATCATTGAAAATGCACTTGTGCCATGAAGACAGCTTCAGCCTCTCAGCCCTAATTGACTATGAATTATTCAGCTGGCGAGTGGGATTAGTGGCACCGCCAGTATGCTATTGATTGACATGTTCCTGATTTTTCTTTGTTGTTGGCAAAAATAGTTGAGTCTTTACAGGGAGCGTTAACATAGAAAGAAAATCCCCAAAGGAAAATCATTGCATCTCACTGCTGGCAGAGCAAGGTTGGAATATTGCAATATGTCTAGACTGTCGCCGGTTCAATTCAGGGCATGACTGTGTCAGACTGAACCCATCCTCTTTAGATGGAGGAGGCTTAAAGTCAGTGTGACACAGGTGACATGAGAGTATAAGTGGGTAAGTAGGAGAAGCATAGCAGAGGGGAGTGAGTGAGAAGAGAAAGTGACGCCCTATCTGGCATGAAAGGACCTGCAGTGACATAATACTGCTTGGTGCATGTTCATGTTTGCAAGTGAACAAGGCCAGCTGACCGCAGGACATCACATCAATGGTTGGCCAAATGTTGGCTGATCGAGGACAAGATGAAGAGCACAGGCATCAAGTGGCACAGGAGGATCATTTTTCTTAATATGGAGCTCTGACAGCCTGGGCACAGCGAGTATGGCCATGTAACACACCAGCCTCCAACTGTAGGCCCTGGCTCTAGTCTCTGGGGGGAAATATCTGCTATCATCACTCCCCAATCTCTCTCTTGTTCTCTCTTTGTGGGGAGTGATGATGTCAGAGCCAAGACGCGAGCCATTAACTATTCTGCTGTTTTGTATTCTCATGTAAATAACCGTTATTCGTAAGCTGACTGACAGAACTGAATATTTCAGAGTGGAAAGCAAATTAACTGTGTATTGAACAAGATGTTGAGAGGGCTGGCACCAAAATGCTTGAGACCTGTCACATGCACAAATGCCAGTGAAGTCAGACATCCCATACAAAATTAAAATATTTAAAATACATTTGTAATACAGGGCTCTGCTGAATGCTTGTCCTCCATTTTAAAGGCTTCCATACAAATTATCACTGAACATTCAAAGCTGAATAGAGGGAGCCTGGTTACAGTAGGTTATTTCTAAATTAGGGTTGTGCGATGGCTACCGAATTGGCATATAACAATGTCTACAGTGAAATATCGCAATGGATGATATTGTTTGGAATTTAACAGCCAGGATGTGACCAAAAAAAAAATCAGTAGGAGTTTCCTTTCCTTATTACAATATTAATAAATAATTGATTATATTTTTTGTAACCATGAAATATTCTGTTATATGGGCAGAGCAAGACATGGTGAAAAATAGGGTTAACAACAATATAACGATAGGAATTATTTCTTTAAGACTTTGCTTCATGTTTGGTAGGTGTAGTAGTCCGACTCCTACCTTTTCAAAATTTAGGTTCCCAGGAGAGAACGGGAGAGTTCGCTCTGTAGGTAAGTTTTAAACCAGGTAGATTTAAATATAAATTTTATGTTTGCGCCTCAAATTAAAACATGCTTTCACTGGGCAGTAAATAGTGTGCTTAAATAAGCTGTTTTTCCCTTCAGTAAATCAGGCACAAGGAGCTATTACAGTAATTAGAATAAACCCATCCTTCATTTTTGCACTCTCTGGCTAACACTCCTTAAAATACATATTCATCCGTTCTAAGGCTCTAAATGTTTTGATAAATTACTCTTATTGGCTTTATACTCGCAAAGCTTTTATTGCACTTTCAGTAACAAGATTTTACTCGCCAAACAGAAAATCTACCCGCATTTGGCGCTTGCTGGGTGTTATTTCCGACCCTGTCTGTCTGTGTTGCGATGGTAGAGGGCTCATTAGTTGATGACAGTCAGCCACTAGCCCAACCCTATTCTGAATAACGAACCAGTATAACCAGGCTTGTATCAAAACTGTGAAATCTCTGTTTCATGTTTTCTTCCAACTTTGCTACACACTTTGCAATTCAGTTCATTTCAATAAAGCTCTGCAGAAATAAATCACGGAGAATAGCTGCAAGTACACACAAGCAACATGTCTGAAAATCCACTTTGCATCATCTGAAGAAGTTACTGACAGCAGACAAGCTTAAGTGTATTACCTACATATAGACAGGGTCTTAATTTAGCAAGGCGAAAACTCTCCTATTATGTACTACTTTCCCCATGTGGATTGTAGCTGTTGCTGGATTGTAGCTAACCTCAGCTCGACAACTTTCCCTCACACCAATAACATTCACCAGCTTCTATTAAATGGCTTATGTCTGCATTTTATCAATCAGAGCAGCATTGTTAAGTGAAGCGAGTAGAAATGGCACAAAAAACTGAAAAGAAATGTGGGATTGGGGATTAAAATTGTTGCATTCAAATGTGATGGCACATCATGATGAAGCACTTGGACCATCCCTGTCTGTTATATAAATGTGAATCTTAAGCTTCAAACACCTAATTTATAACTGTAGTCATGGTGAAAACACAGATGTGAAAATGTTTTTGCATGGCATGAAATTAGACATATCTGTGTGTTTGAAATCGCATTTTTATAGTGTTCACTGCTTCTCTAGATCTGAGCAGTCTTGTACTTTGACCTACTGTCAACTACCTCACAGCAATAAAAAGGACGCAGTGGTATTACACACACACAAGTCTGTTGATGTCAATGGACAAACAAACACCCATGTGTTGTTACCCTGGCAACAAAAGACCAACTATTCTGGGCCAAAAAAAAAAAGAAAAGCAGGAAGTAGCATCTTTCCATGCAGTGTGTGCCAAGTCCTGTGAATGAGAAGAGCCCACTCAAATTCCCTTTCTTTATTAGTCATATTTTTTCAATGTCACTCTCACACTTTCACACATGTATTGTTCTAACGTTATCTCAGCATCATCTACGTTACTAATCATCCATCTTACCCTTTAATAATCTTCCATTCTGCACGGAGGAGGAGAATTTTTTTCTTCATCAAATTTTGTTTTCTAAATGAGAGTAGGCTTTTGTATGAGTTTTGTATGATCACAGTGTAGGTCAATGTGTGCAGCGGCTCTCACGTGATCAGACAAACAATTAAACCCTTTTTTTTTTATGGAGACCACTGACGCCCAACCTGTCGTGACACTATGACTTCACACTAAACTGCTCAAGAAAAACACAGGTCAAATTCTTTAAACTTTAACCTAGACCACATAGTTCCTCCCATTTGGACTTAACCCCTATCCGGGTTATGAACACAGTGTTCGACTTTTGCCACGGATAAGCTCCATTAATTTGAGATGTTTAGAAGCACATTTTTCTTTGTGGCTTTGCATCCAGTTTTGTGAATAGACAGTGGTGGTGGGAATCAAAAATTAAACTAAATTTAACCATCAGAGGAGAGAATCAAAATGCGCTGGAATACGGTCCTTTGACCCGATGAATTAGTGACAACAGCAACTGCAATATCAACTCCTGCGGGTCATTTTTGTCTGAGAGATGAATAAATGGGTATTTGACGTATCACTTCATCTTTCAAACTGCTCTGTGGTCAGGGATTCTTGCAAGTCAGGAAGACCTATCCAGATGTTGGATAGTAAGGACATAAAACCTCATTTTGGAGGGTGTAACATAATATAGAATAAATGGATGTAATGCATCAGTAAAATTATCTACTGCCTTTGAAATCATTAGTATCATGCACCAGTTTAGAGAAATACACACATCATCAGACATGAGGCAAAAACAATGGGTGTTACAGTCTCATAAAGCAGCTTTTGGAAGAGAATCCAATCCATAATTGATTCTGGATCGGCTGATTCTATAAATATAAACTGCGATCACAATCGCTGTGGGCTGTGTTCAGGGCTGTGTTAGCTCACCAGTTCTTTTTACATTATACACTAAGGAGTGCTCAAGTAAGCACCCACAGAACTACATTCTGAAGTATTCGGATGACACAGTAATCTTAAGCCTGTTGAAAAAACAAGACTCTTGTTCTATCATTCTGAGTTTAATTATTTTGTTGACTGTTGTTTTTTTTTTTTCTTAAGTTAACACTAAGAAAAGAGAGGAAATTACTTTTGATCCTAAGGGAATTGGGGATCATATGCCTGTATCTGTTCATAATCATGACATCAATCAAGTGCATTCTTACAAGTACTTAGGTGTGTACATAGATAAATCTCTTATGTGGGCAGACGCATGTTGACTGGGTGTGCAAAAGACTTCACCAAAGATTGTATTTTCTACGAAGACTGCGGTTTTATGGTGTCGACAGGAAAGTAATGCTCCTCTTTTACCAGTCTGTACTAGAAAGTGTTATCCGATATAGCTTGTCTTCCTGGTTTGGTAATCTCTCTGTTAAATCTAAATCAAAGATAATGTACATTGTTCGAACTGTAATGAAAATGACTGGACTGAAAAACTATCCTAGTATTCAGTCCCTGTACCAGAAATGCACTTTGAATGAGGCAAAAAGGATTTTAAGTGACCCAATGCATGTTCTTTATCCCGGTTATGATCTCTTACCCCCTCGGGAAGAAGGTACAGAGTTCTCTGCTATACACGGAACAGGTTTAAAAATTATTTTGAGCCCTTATCAATCAGATTGTTGAATATGGATCAGTAATGCTTTAACTATTTTTATGTGTATGGTATGTATTGTGTGTATGATTATGGTGTATAATTTATAATGTATTAGATCTGTTAAAATGCTGGCTATTTGAAATCCATCTCAAATTTCCCTTTAAGGGCCATAAAGTATATTTCATTTCAATCTCCCTCAAAACCCTGACTGAAACCCACATTTTCTATCTTTATGTAGGCAGTTGCCTGCTGTAAAATGTATTTAATTTCTATACAATCAAATGATTGAGTCTTAACCCAAATATATACTGGATTATATATATTAGATTCATTATCTGGGCCCTTTATTGCCATCTGGTTTGACAACCATGGTGATGGCGGCGCATACAGATGCAGCGGCCAGTAGCTCCTTCAAACGTCGCAAATTTGTTTTTGCCTTCATAGCTGAAGCATATATTACCAATGACAAATATACATTCATCTGCATCAGAAATAGAAGCGCGGGGATTTGGATTAAGTGCTACGAACCCTCGGACAGCATCTTAACCACCCAGCCAGATCCCAGCCGGACCAAGCGCTAATGTCAGGTCACAGGAATATGGAATGGACTCAATGGAACTCAGGCTAACCCAGAAACGGGAAATCAGAAACTGTTGTCGACACATCTGGCTGCACTGCAACATCCTGGAAAAAGCTATTGCACTCAACAGGTGGACAGAACGCAAGACTCTGGGAAGATGAGGGGAGGTGGACTCTGTGTTTATATTTGTATTTATTTTCTATGTGTGTATCATGAATGGGCTACAACTTAAATTTCATTTCGCAACCCTGTGTTGTAAAATTACAAATTACCTTGATACCTTGACTTTCCAAACTGGAAATTGGTTTTGGCCCCCACTTGCCCCACATACATAGAACAAAACTTTAAAAACAGTTTTCAATCTTTGAAAGAAAGAAAAAATATTAAGAACATGTGGATTAAATTTGTTATCATAATGTAAAATGCCTGGGGATCATTGAGGGCCCTGATTGAGTGATGATTCGGTAAGAAGGGGGTAGGGTGGAGGGACAGTTTGCACAGTCCTGCTGGTTGAGTGTGCCTGTGCTCCACGGGGTCCTGTCACCAAGCACTACAGTGCCATTAATAGACTCAATTAGTAACCATTAGCATGACATCCACAACATGTCCACAAACAAGGATGCCTTTCCCAACTGCCAACCTCTCAGACACTTGCTAACTGAGTTTGGGGAGTTAGGATGGGTTCAAAGTCAGGACAAGGTCCTGGCAAAGCACAAAGGACCTAAAACGGGTTTATTATTGGAGTTGTGAGGCACAACAGGGTATAAGAGGCTGAATCTGGGAGAATGATTCGCCACCATGAACTCACTGGGTGACCACAAGGATCAACACAAGGATTCATCAAGCCTCAAATCACATCAGTTGAGGCTGAGAGCTTCTCTATAGCTGCCCATTAAAAGCTCTGTGTCCCTTTTACTGCTTTGAATCTTCCTCTTGTCTACTTTTACCTCTTCTCTGGCCCCTGGGCCAATATTCAACATCCTTTCTTTATTAAGATGCACAACATTAGGCTTAATGATAAAAGGAAAAGTCACTGTGTAATGATTTATACCATTTACCTTGGTTTTTTTATGTTTACTTAATCCAAATATGAAAAAATAAAATTCAAACTGGCAATGGTCCATGTCAACATATTTTGTTGATTTAGATGATTGGCAGTGAAAAATGGTTTGCTAAAAAAATGTGATGACAAAACGGATTCCTAAGTTTTATTCAAACTGGATTGTGTAGCATCTCGAACTTTGTGTGTAATGGAGAGAGAGACAATGAAATTAATAGGGACTGAGAACAAAGACACAATAATATGCTGAATGACTGTGAGTTGAAGGGAAGACCTTGCCAAGCATCCTGCTGGGTGAATTTGTCTTTGCATTACAGGTTCCTGTCACCTTATCTTGTCCCCAAGCACAACAGTGGCATTAATAGACCTCTTTTGTATCCATTAGTGTGACTACATCAACAGCATGTCCACAAACAAGCTTTCCCAGGGCCAGCTTGTGCTAAATGGTGGGAGAAAGTTGGAAAGTCAGGCCTTGGCCCTCACAAAGCACAATGGAACTGAGCTAAATTAGCTTATTAATGAGATTACAACAGGCAACTTGGGGGCAAGTAAAGAACAAGAATTAAGTGCTCTAAACTTTGGTAAGGTAGTGATGAGCGAGAACAGTCTAATGGGCTGGATTCAAATCAGAAAGCATCAGTCTGATTACAAAAGAATTAAAAAGCTAGCCCTTAGTAAGATCCTTTTTGTTTGACCAGAAACAGAAGTCTTGCTCAAGGAGAAGTCTGGTGAGTTGTTACAGGAAGACAACTATAGAAACTTGAGTCAGTAAGTCATCTTACTCTTTAACAAAAATGTCTATCTCTATAGGGTCCTTTCCATAATGTTGTCAGATATTTAGAAAACAATATGAGCCTTTCAGTGGCAAAAACAAGCACTTTTGGTGGATCACGTTGCAGCCCGTTTCACAGTTGCCCACGGAGGCTATATCTATATATAAATATGTAAAAAAGATAAAATAAAATAAAATAGGGCACATTTAAAAATATTGGGATTACCCATAAATAATGCTTTTCACCAGATGCTGAGTATATTCATGTCCTTCGTATCTCATAAAAGAAAAAGAAGAACAGTATTATCCCAATTAAACACAATATCCCAATTATTATCTCAATATCAATATGTAAGTGGCTTAACTGGAAGATTTCAAAATTGATTTCAAAAGCGCCATAACGATTCTCGTCTAAAAACGTTGATTTGGAGTATCAATTTAAGTCTGTATCCCTTCAACAACTTTCCAAATTTGTCAGGCTTTTCATGTGCCACTAATTGCAATACACAGTATAATATATATGTTTGTCACCTGCGTGGTGGAGCAGACACATTTAGCATGGTTGGACCTTCCATCTTTGCAATGCTAATCAGTCTCATTACTCCGAGTAGCAGTTCGATACATTTCAGGCTAACAATGTCAGTGTCAAAATCTGTCTGAGTCTGTGTCATCTGAATTTATGGACTATATTAAGATTGGATGGATTATGATTTATAAGAAACAGATTTAGGCTTTAAAAAGAACTTCAAATGAATCCCTGTCACAAGGACAGCTTGTGGATGGAGAGGTAAAAGCAAAACAAGACGTAACAAAGAGAATTTTAATTGGCGAGAAACCTTTCTATACCTGGCTATTTGAAACTGGCATCCATTGACTGTCTTCTACTACGTTTGTGCATCAAAATCCCACAAGATACGATTAGTAGACACTTTAGAACAAATGTGAGGCTGTTACATCAATTTACTGCAGGTGTTAAAGTCACAAAGAGGTTTTCTTGAAACAAGAAACTCTGAAATGCATTAACACTGATTGGAAATCTCTCAATGTACCTTTGATCCCTAAATCCATTTTGTTGTTTAACAGTGTAATTTTCACACAAACAAGGTGTGTGTAGTTTGTGTTAGTAAGAACTGTCAAAAATATTAAATTTAAATGTCAGATGTTACTGTCCGTTTCTTTCAAATCAAAGTGGAAGAGCTTCTTTCTAGTAGAGCCCGACCGATTTATCGGTCAGTCAATATTTTCATCATTGAGCGTTTATGATTGGAGTTCAATTCATTGCAGTAATGGTTCAGAATCGGAACAAAGCTGCGGCATGAATCTCAGAGCTTGATAGAGTAAGTTAGCGAATATGTGGTTTAGTAAAGAGCAGTGGTGGAATGTAACTAAGTACATTTAGTACTGTACTTTAGTAAAAAATTAGAGGTACTTGTACTTTACTTGAGTATTTCCATGGCATTTCCTGCTTCTTCAGCAATTGACTGATACTGAACAGTAAACTTATGTTTATTTAGCTATTAATTGTATTTGTATTTCTTCTTTATTTTCTCAGTGTTCATTTCTAGAATTCGTTTACGATGTACAGTACCATTCAAGTAAATGGGAAAGTGTGTCCAAACTTTTGAATGTTACTGTATATAGGTTAAATTATTGAACATGTTATGAACATTTCACTTAAATATTCTTTAATCAAGTAATTTGTTTAAAACAGCAGCCTTCTGAGTACCTTTGCATAAGACATATCGGTGCAAAATCCACATAGAAAAGGTCTATTTGCATTCCAACATCCACTATATCGGCCGCCGAGAGACATGCCATTTTCTTCTGTTAAACCACACTAATCTACCAATAGTTCCTATTTGAAATTGCTCACAACAAGGTCAATGAATTATCTTGAGTAACTGGGTCATGATTTCTTGATTTCTGGAAAGAGACATTCCTGTTGAGTTTTTCAAATTTGCCATATGGTCCCATTATTTAAAAAAAAAAAAAAATGCAGACAACTCTACTGCCGATATCTCCAAAACTTGGCAACTCACACAAAAGCAATCTAGATGGATAAACAGCACTACAGGTAAGAAGAAAAGTCTGTATTTTTGATTGAGGGGTGAACTGTCCCTTTAATGTGGTTGTCAGAGGGTTAAAGAGGAGCACTCTGAGGCAATTTTCTGTCTTTTTTTTAAATTTTTTTTACGAAGGCTGCAGTGACCTTGTTCCTGTGGGGCCTGGAGTTTACGAGCATGCACCAGCAGTCCTCCAGAGCTTGTAATGCTGAGGGAATAGTTTCCACTGGTGAAGGCTTAAAGGAGTCTTAGCAGAGCAGAGGCACGGCCCTGCTGCTACGACGCTTGATTTCCAGTTCACAGCTTCCAATTCGGCAGTTAAGGGGGAAGTTAAGGGAAACTTGAATGACAATATTGAGCGACCGATTCTCCGTTCTTTGCACCACTTATATTTGTCAAAAGCTGCTAGACATCCTAGTTAAAGCCTTAACGTTGTTTAAAACTTACTTTCAGTTTTGTGAAACCTTTATTTCATCTATGAAAGCAAAAAAATAGCGATTTCACTGCTTTTTCTCCATCAAGACAACCCACTATATCTAGTCTTCTTAAATCTGGACTATATTAAGCCAGAAAATCTTAACTGTTTGAGACTGTGAAACCTATATTCTATTGGTGAAAACGCGTTGATCACTGTGATTTGACAAGTATAGTGGTTTTATAGTGGCTGGAGTCTACTTGTTAATCAATCCAGGCTTGTGTGTAATTGTGGGTGTGTGTGGGGGGGGGGGG
>CM022488.1:22488540-22596201 GCA_011952105.1 Coreoperca whiteheadi
GGGGGGGGGGGGGTTATGCTAGACCTGGTCTATTTTTGTCTGGATGGAGAAAACGCAGTTAATTCACATTGGTTTGCCTTCATAAACAAAATTAAGGTTTCTCAAATCTGAAAGTTGGCCGTGAGCAGCACTCGTGTGTTTACCCATCATGAAGACACAAGTTCACACCCAAAGCCGTGGCAGCGGCGGTTAAACCTCAGCAGAAACCTCCATCATACCAGTATCCTCAATTTTTCTCCTCACGCGCACGCGCACACACACACACACACACACACACCAGAATGCTTAAGGATGAACGAAAGTTTTGGCTGTGCTTTTTGAAGATTTGTTTGTAGGGGATAGTTCTGAGCAGAGCTAACATTGCTATATTACTAGAAGACTACGTTTAATTTGGAGTAAAGCTGTTTCTTACGTTATTTTTATTCTACTGAGTTGTATGTATTGACTTTTAACACTTTGTTTTAATTGTACATTTTAGTCTTGCAAAAATATTTTTTGTCTTTTTGTTGTATGTTTGTGCCGTTTAATTTCACTATGTGAGGCACTTTGGCGTTCATGTTTGTATTAAATGTGCTATAAAAACGCAGCCGAGTTGAGTTTTCACTGCACAACACAGTTCGCGTGTGCAGCGCTTTGCTGGTAAACAAACAACTGTACCTGGGTGACACTACATCAGGTAACGCTTCACACTGAGCTCACTCTTTAAAGGGAAAACAATATGACAACGCATGGCGCTGTGCTGCAGCACAACCCATAGAAGTAAAGGGAAAAGTTTGAGAAGTGATAGTATCAATCGCCCGCTGTCCAGAAAAGTCGCATTCCCGACATGGCAGCGTGTTTCAGACGAGTTTGAAACAATATAGCAAACAGTGAGATTAAAGGTCCTACTTAAATCGAGCGGCTAAGGTGGCGGAGTAACAATGTTGCACAACACCTATAGTCGACAGTTTTTAAATCCACTCAAAATAGGATAATACTGAGCAGAAATACCTGTATTGCGCAACACTTACTGCTGAGTATAAAATAGGTTACAAACTCGCAGAAAAAGTCAAGTACAGCAGAATAACAGCGACTCAGTTTGACTTCGAGGAGGAAAAGCGCAGAGACCTGCTACAAGATAAACATATTATTTGAGCCATGGCTCTCTCGACAACGTTCAGGCCAAACGGAGGACTGTGTAGCGGTGTTTTACAAAGCCAGAAAAGAAGCACTACCTGAGCGGAGCACCCTTGGGTGCAAATGGCTGGTTTTCTGCCTGTCTCCAGGAGCATCCACAGGGCAGGGTTTTAGGACCCGTCGGTACCGTAAAAAATCATTCGGCCAACAGCTCCGCCATACTGAACTAATCACGTGTCGGACCAACCTCCTGTATTTCCGTGGGAGGCGGGGTCTGCAGGACAAGACGGCTGACAGTGCATACATGAGTGAAGTAGCCCGTGTCATTCTACCCTCCAGGTTGTTTAAGCAGACAAAATATGCCCCGCAGGTGTGCGTCCCTACTGTTTGTGTCCGCTTCCTCCAAATCAGCTTTAGGATACACTGAGCGTAGAAATGTTTCAATGGATTTGTTATGTTTGTGGTTTATTTGATGTTGATCTTCTATCATTATACAGTAGGCCTAGGCTATTTGTTTTACGTTTTTTATCTCCTTTCCTGGGACTGTGGTGGCCTACTCAATAGTGACTTACTGTATTTTTTTGTATTACCCAAGCTATCGCTATAATATCCATTTGGTATTCCAATATGCTGCTGAAATTATTACAAAATTATTCATGACGTTATCGCATTGCACTTGCAGGTCTACTACTACGTCCTCTTTATAATATTAATTACAGAGACCCAACAATTCCCACCATGAGAAATCACTTGGCAACAGTGGCATGGAAAAACTTCCTTTTAAGAGGCAGAAACCTCGAGCAAAACCTAGGCTCTGGGTGGGTGGCCATCCACCGCTGTGGGTTGGGTTGAGAGAGACAGAGAGAGAGAGCATACAGTAGCATAATGCAAATTCCACATAGAATGCTAAAATAGCTCAGAGTGGAGCTGCTGCTCCTCCACATCGAGAGGCGTCAGCTGAGGTGGCTCAAGCATCTGTCCCGGAAACCTCCAGGACGCCTCCCTGGGGAGGTGTTCTGGGCATGTCCAACCGGAAGGAGGCCCCGGGGAAGACCTAGGACACGCTGGAGGGACTATGTCTCTCGGCTGGCCTGGGAACGCCTCGGTTTTTCCCCGGAAGAGCTGGAGGAAGTGTCTGGGCAGAGGGATGTCTGGGCGTCTCTGCTTAGAAGATGGATGGATGGATGGATGGATGGATGGATGCTAAAATAATGGGTAAAAGTTGTAATATTAATATGAATAAAATAGTAATAGTACTCATAATGATAGGAATAATAGCAATAAGACTAGTAATAATAATTGCAGCAGTGGGTGTTGAGCAGGACCATTGGGGCAAAATACCTGCTGAAAGCGACAGAAGGAGAGGGGAGAGAGACAAGAAAGCACAAAACTACAGGAGAGAGAAGATGTCGAGTTAGTAACATGCATTAATGGTATAAGAATGCGTACAGATGGAGAGGGAGAGAGGAGAGAGGTGCATCATGGGAGGTCTCCTGGCAATCTAGGCCTATAGCAGCATAACTAAGGGATGCTTCAGGACTCGACTGAGCCAGCCCTAACTGTAAGCTTTATCAAAGAGGAAAGTCTTAAGCCTACTCTTAAATGTGGAGATGGTGTCTGATCTCTTGATGGTGGATGATCTCTTTTCCTAGTTCCTACACATGTCGCAGCATTCTGGATCAACTGGAGAGTCTTAAGGAACTTATTGGGGCAGACTGATAGCAAGGAATTTCAATAATCCAGCCTAGAAGTAACACATAGACTTGGTTTTCTGCTTCATTTTGAGACAGGATGTGCCTGATTTTGGCAGTGTTACGTAGGTGAAAAAAGGGCAGTCCTTGAAGTTTGTTTTATGTGGGAGTTAAAGGACAAATACTGATCAAAGATAATTCAGAGGATCCTTACGGTGGTGCTGGAGGCCTGGGCAATGCCATCTAGAGTAACTGTATCTTTAAATAATGAGTTCAAAGTGCTACATTTACATTTAGTCATTTACCAAATACAAATAAAGCTTTACTTACTTACTAATCTGATTGATCTTTAAATGAATATTTAATGTAAAAATAAATGTAAAACTAATTCCATAAAATCGAAATGTTATATGCATGCCACAAAGATCAAGGTCCTTGTTTTCTAATAGACTCAGCCTCACACCCAGTAACGTAAAGTATTAAACAAACTATGCTTTTTTATCACAAACCTGCAAAGATCAATGGACTCCTTGTGAGTGAATATTGATATTTGCTTCCATAGCCTCTGTCTGCCTCACCTTCTATTTCACCTTGTGATTTCCAGGCAACCTTTTCAAGGATGATTTTCCACAACTGCAGAGAACGTGTGTCAACTTGTCGCATTCAGCAGTTGGTTTAATACTTAGGTGGAAACACGGTAGATTTTCCAGTTGAGAGAAGAGTGACTTGAACTCTTCACGTGAAGCACAACATGTTTGCAAATGGTAGTGTCTCAACACTGTTGGTTAAATGAAATGATAATCTGCCTCCTGGAAAAGAGCCTTCCTCTAAAACTAATAAAATTCATGCTAGAGTGATGATGGCTCACTGTGTGATGCTGAATGAAAGAAAATACAAATTGATTTCCCTGTTGAATATCCATCATGCATCTTTGTAACTGTTTGAGTGGCTGCGAAAAAGCTGAGGGTAGCACAAAAATGCTCTGTGAACTCAAAATCTTCACCTATTGTGAGCATAATCACAAGTGAGTCTTGGCACCAATATAGAGTTTTACACAATATATCAAAACAAGTGTAAAATATTTCATATAATATCAAATAAATGATCATTTATCCCCCATATAATGAAAACATTTTTTTAAATCAATTCCATTTTTTTGTTTCTTCGTTAATTTTGTCGGTATAATTTTGAAACAGTTGATTTTCACACAAAATTATTTTAAACAGACAGTAACGGTCCCTGAAGAAAGCCTTTAATTATCAAGTCACATCTTCCCCAAGTTTTAATAAACAGTTGTCAGTAACACATCTTGCAGCTTACACAAGTAGCAAAGACATCACTGACAGGCGTTGAAAACAAAAAACATGCTCTGGGAAAATAGTTTCACTTAGGTGGATGAGATTGAAAGACACTTCCTAATATACACAAAGAAATGTGATTATTTGCAGTTGTGGTAGCTGTGTCCCTAAATCACTGACATCCAGCATCGTCCAGTATGTGCTCATAGTCAGTTATCCAAAGCAGTGATGTAAGTACTGCACAACAGTGGGCTGTATTAATTCTTGACTTCAAAGGACACCTGATGCTGCCATAAACGAAGCAACAGTAAGACCGGGCTTATGTAAACACTGGCACTCTAGCTTTAAGAGTTGGGACTCATCTGAAAAGGAATGGAACAACTCAACCCAGTGGGGCTGCTCTCTACAGAAATCACTGACAGCATAATAAGTATCCACTCAAACTGGCCTGTCCACATTAGCAAGTAAAGAAAGCTGATTTGAACATAGATGGGACAACTCAACCCGACCACACTCTCCTCTAAAAGGATACCACTGACAACATAATAAGTATTCTCTGAGACTCGTCCATGGCAGTGTAAAATGGGGTGCATCCACAGTTTATCTGCTGTAATGGAAACAGAAGTGGCTCACACATGATGCCATACCATGCAATATGATCTGCCACCAGCACTTGGGTCAACTACAGAGGATTTTCTTGTCCCTCACCCATTACAGGCAATGTATTTCATACAAAAAAAAAAATCGAAATTCTGTTGTTATTGTCAAATGCACAGAGAACAAGTTACTGTACAGTAAATTATTGGTGTGCCTCTCCTTTTGTATACGTTTTGTACCGTAGGGGTCCAATGTGTGGCAGTAGTGTACATTTGCTCATTTCAACATGCAACAATTGTGCAAATCTATAAGTCAGGTGTGCATCAGAGGTACACATTTGTACAACACACCTGCTCACCTCAGAGACCAATTGGTTTCAGATTAGCTACAAACATGCCTTTGTCCTCAAGTGACCCCTCATCCTCCAGCACAGTTTATTTTGCTTTTCTACAGATCTGATAAGCTCCACTTTCTATTTAAAACTTCTTTCTATAAACCATCTTGCATATGGATTGTCACTGTTATGCTGTTTTATGTGAAAATGAGACTATACCCAAGTCAACATCTTCCAGGATTCTTCCTGTAATCTTAGAGCAGATTGTTGCCTTTATAGGTACAGAAAGTAAACTGTACCCGTTTTCCCATACAGTATATAATGGCACTCTGAGAGGTGGATGAGAAGTATACATAGTACAGCTGAGGCTGAGGGGAATGTTGTTAGTTTTGCTGGCATTTGGTCATAAACCAAATTTTATTTTGCTTTGAATTTGAGCATTTTCTGTTAAGCTTTTAAATTTTCATTTCAAGTTATTCAATTTAACTTTCCATGTTCCATTTTCCAATTAAATAGCTAATTTTCTTTTTTCAGTTTCAGTTTCCCATTTAATTACATCCGAATTGTCCTTAGTAATAGAGTTAATGATGCTGATATCAATGTCCTCTTTTAAAGATCCGTTTCCCTTTGAATATTATTTCTGGGTTAAATTATCCACCATTTTGTAGTTCTCTCCTGGTGATGTAAAATTAAATTTATATCACAAGGAAGTTTGAAAAACATAAAGACATGAGTATTGTTTATTTGAGTTTACAAAACTCAGCTGTTGTCCCAACTCAAAGCAAGCCATTAAATCCAGCATAGAAAGGCTGAGTGAATGTGGTCTTGACTCTGTGGAAGAGAGTCATGGTTTCAGAGAGACTGTGGAAAAATACCTACTCTGGGATCCAGGTACACTCCCACTCTGGAGGAATGAGGACCTGAGATGTTATATCTGAATTCATACAGACTGTTTGAACGAGTGAACGCCTAAGACGCCTCACTGAATTCAAATCCTCATTTATTCACGCGCCCAGGTCTGCTAATATTCTTGTATGAAAATGCTACAAAAACTCCTACCCCTCTCAACTCTACCTCCCAGTAACACCTTCTACTCATGACCTGCCACCACTCAGTAAATCGGTCTGGTGACTAGAATATGACAGAATTTGCCAGTAAAACATCCACTTCAGTCACTGTTTGTCCATATCTCACTCCCTGTAGATTATCTTGGGTCTCTGATACAGCCGCTGTCACAACCTCATGTGACAGTGAGGGATAATTGTGCAGAAACTCGTCCTCTTAGTGTGAGAGGTGAGTCTACTCACTTCAGTTTTCTGCTGGAATCTGATCGTCTGCTACAAATCAGAGCTCCTTTTCTCAATGAGAGGGATCAACTCAGTGAAGATCTTGTCACTGACCTCCACTGCTTTATGAGCACAACGATTGATAGCCTCCACCTCCTGTTGAAGCACCTGACCTGCTGATCAGTATGGCAGAACATCTTGATCACCTCATCATAACTAGGGCAGACGTTCTCCTGAAGCTTCTTAGAGGGGTCGACCAGCATGTGTTTCTTTAAAGTGTGGTTGGCGGTGCTTTTCACAGTAAGACGCCAGACACATCAGAAAAGAATTGAGGGCTTTCAACTTTCTCCCAGTGCATACATCACAGTTCACATCTTTAGGCCCGGCATAGCAGTGATCAGCAGGAGCAACTTGGAGTCCAGTCTTCAGTTCCTCCACTACTGCTAACACTGTGTTTTTCTCCGGGGCAGACCCTGGTGTGAAGGTCTGTCTACATTGAGGACAGCTGTGGATTTTCTTCTGATCCTCTTCATCCCAGAAACGTTTATTGCAACTCATGAATTAGCTGTGACCACAGGGAATAGCCACCGGATACTTCAGTGGAGACAACCAAGAGAACGTTTCCCTGTCCAGCTGAACTCCTTTCTGCACCATTTCACCATTCAGTGGCAATGACGGTCTGCGTTTCACATTCTCTGAACAGTAGAAACAGCCTGAAACACAAAACTTTGTTCCTTGTCCTTTTGTTCACTTACTAATCTTCATGTAATTGCCCCTGTCAGCTCTTGTTGGTTACACCCATCATCACACTGGCAGATCTGTGAAGTGGAGGTAACAAGGAAACATATGGACAGAGGGGCACATGCTGTGTCTGAGATCAGACAGAAGAAGAATGGGATATCAGGCTTCGACTTGTCCCAGAAAGAGGAGCGGCCTGAAAGAGATACTTTGTGTTTAACCCCTGTTTAAAGCATAAAGTGCAGAATATGACTAATAAAAATAGAACACAGTAACTTAATAGCACTCACCATACACAGTTAAAAACAGTACAAAGTGTTAAAAACAGTACAAAGTGAACCACCTCTAGATGCAGGTGTTGACCACTTTGATACTTTTTCTACTGGTTCTGTTTGCAAATTGTTATGCTGCAAACAATGTATTGACCAGAGTTTAGAAATGATCCTGTTCTTTAAATGTACTGATACAGCTGATATAACCGATAGAAAAGCGTATCTAAAATGTATCCAAGTCTTCAAAAGTACAGATTATGGACTATGGTTCCCAACTGGGGCTCAGGTTGGCAATGTAGGTCTGTCTGTTGGTCCACCCCTTTGGTCCACATGTCTCCATAACTATTGAACGGATTGCCATGAAATTCGTGGTCCCCAGAGGTTGTATCCTGCTGACTGTGGTGAACCCCTCACTTTTCCTCTAGCACCACCATGAGGTTACCAGTTTTGTTTTTTATAGAAATATTTCGACAATTATTGGATGGATTGAGGTGAAATTTGGTACAGATATCCCCCAGTTCTTACCAAGCATTTTAGAAAGTGACAGAATGGCAACATTTGACATAAGTGACTTTTATTTTTCTAAGAGTTTGAACGACAAGGAAATGTGGCAAGAGAGACTTTTTCTCACCTGTGTTGACACCTGTCTTTTCAGCCTTGTCAGGATTGGTGACACCCATTTGGGCTTCAGAAAAAATGAGTGACAGCAAATAAAGACTTTTATTGGAAAGTTTAACTCACTGGAATTGGAAACAAAAGAGAAACCTAAATACTATGACAAACCTGAATCTTGTTATTGGTAGAGACCCTGCAGCTATGCTGTATAATTTGACATTTAGTTTTAATTCTGCAAAGGGATGTCAACAGAAACCTAAATTAGTCGCAGTCTCCACAATTGCACTTTTTTGTTTTCATTTGCAATACTTTTAAAGCATTTTTTTTTGTCTCAGATGAAACTCTGGAGCAAGGTAGATTTGCTCAAAGTTGTCAGTCACCTGTCAACTTAACGCCTGTGGCTGGATGGTTAATAGTGAGGGGAGAATGTCTCTGAAAATAGTGTGAGCTGGGTTAAATTTAATAATTCACTTTGTCATTTATATTGATTGGTTTTGCCTTCAGGTTTGGTGCTAATGGTAAAGGCTACGCTCAAAGACAAGAAACTGATGCATTTTTAGTCTCTTTATGGCTGTATAATGTTAGAGTTAAGATTTATGGGGCAAAACTTGAACATACACACTTGTAATGTGTGATCTGAGGCCATTTGCAGAGTGAGGTGTGCAGGATTTGAGAGGAGCTAACTGAAAATCAAATTCACCCTGAACCAGGCTCACAACAGATCACAGTACCTTCCGGGTGGTAGCAAGGGATGCTAAACACTTTATGGCTATAACCATACTCTACTAACTGGGAAATAGAGTAGAAACTGTAATCCACAGAGATTGATCTGAAATTGTTGGCAGACGGACCAGAATATCATAAATGGCAATAAAAGCCAATGGCTTTATTCTAGTTTTTGTTAGTGAAAACAATATGAATTTTGTCTTCATTGCACCAAAATACTAATAAGCCTCAACTAATTCCAGCAGCAGCTTGTACACTCAAATGCTGAAAACAACCCTCCAGAAATGCCAATGCAGGCCTTTCAAAACACCTGCTTCATCAAATCTAGCTGCTTTTCTTCCAAACACAACTAATAATTCTATTTGAGCTCCAGAGTCATCCAAGATCTGCAGGAAATAAACACTTTTTTGCTTCATTGTAATATTGCTTTGACAGCAGTGGATGGATTTCCTGTGCGGTATGACGGGAAGGTCAATTCTTCCAAACCCACGATAGCTGAGCATTCTCCAGAGAGCACAGCATTATCTTTTAAGAGATAAGCTAACGTTGGCACATTCGCACGCTGTAGGTTAATGCAATTCGAAGTGGGACAGAGTGGAGTGGAGGGTAGATGCCAGGGCATGCAAATGTGGCACACATGATAAACAGGGGAAATTGCTGGTACTGCGATAAACTGCTGTGAGAGAACAGGGTTTCACTTGTAACCCTTTTGGAATAATCTAATAACGTTCCTCTTTTCCATTATCTTATTTAATTTCAAGATTTCAGCCACCCACAGAAGAAGGGAAAAGGCTAACAGGGCGTGTGTTTGTGCATCCATCTAACTTAATTAAGGCCCAGGGTTTTAGTCCTTTCTGTCGTGAATGCTCAGCTCATTGATTTGACCCACTGGTCCAGCAAAGAGACAACTTTCTTTCAGACTCAAGTGATTTCTATCCAAGATGGTGAAAGAAGAGATTATTGACTAGATGAGGGCCACAGTATGCAAGATCTGCATGAATGCATACGGATTGCTATAGGTCAATTGATACTGAGGGAATGGGAAAAAGGCTGTAATTTGTTATTCTATCTCCTCAGCTGTTAGATCAAATATAGTAAGCATATTAAAGTAGATAGTGAACTTGCCAGGGAATTTATGTATCAAGGACCGAAATACATGATCCATGAACTCCTTAACTCTATACGGAATATAGAATATGCAGTATATAGAAGTTGTGGCTACATCTGTGGTTTTAATGAATTTTGGCTTTCTTTGTCACCAAATTCATTGAAAAAGCTGCTCGTATTTCCATATTGTGACATAAGATATTGTTACAAGGCGGTTAGTGTCTGGTCCAGACATATTTAAACCTGTAAGCAATATGGCACTGAGGCTCACAGTACTGTAAATCCCAGTAGATAGTTGATTTTCAGGGACCTGATCTGAGAACAGAAAAAGAATAAAAAGATGATAAAAATTTACGTCTTTGAAACCACAAAAAGGAACAGGAGGATTCAGAGATTTCAGGAATGCTTTATTAAAAATAGAATATAATATAATACAATACAGTACACTAGAAATATCACCCAACACCTGACTGACACCTGGCATGCAGCTAATCAATTAAAGCAATCCTTTACCCCGTGTAGAAATGACTGAAGCAATGGAATGGAATTCAAAACCCGATGAACACACATAAGTGGTTTTGGATGTAATATGAAGCTTTTCCTCTGTCGCAGGTTTAAAGAAGGGATAACGAACAGAAGATAGCAACAGCTTGCTATATATCCTTCCTCCACAGTTTAAGGTGCAGTAAGTGGATAAAAGGGATTAATGATATCCAAGCCACAACACACCAGCCAATCCTGTTAAGCCAAGCCAGGCATGGTGGCAGTAGTTCAGATGTGTATGGCTTCAGTGATCCCTCGTGGGTGTCCTGACACTGAGGATCGCTCATGCCTGCCTGCGTATGTACCGTCTCCCCATTGTATGTTCCCCCGTGCATTTCTCCCTCTGTCCTTTATACTGCGTCTTTCTCTTCCTCTCCATCTCAGTTTTTCAATGCTGTTCAGGAGACTCAGTTGGCATGACCATGGACCATATTTTCTGTCTTTCGGTCTTTTCTTTTCCTCCTTACTTTCTACTTTGCCCTGTAGTTCATGACATGACTTAATATTCATACCTGCTTATCTGTTTTTCTTTTGACGTACCATTTTATCTGTATCATGATGAATTTGGTAGCTAACTGAGATGGATTAGATTAATTTAAGACAGAATAAACCTAATGTAAATGGCTAATCTTTCTATATACATTTAACATCTAATCTACATACATTTAATCTTTCAGTTTAGGCTTTACTAAAAGCTTTGCAAACCAGTCTATCCTACAATCCCAAGTCATATCCTATCCCTCTCCCAGACCACTAATGCTGACCCCCTATGATAATGAGACATCTCTGACTGGACTATTACATCCTTTCTGCTTTGCCGGCCACACAGATGCTGAATTCAACGCACATCCATATAGCAAAATAATCCCTCGTAGATTTACAGAAAAAGCTGGAACAGTTTGCGCCTCACTTTTCACTCAGCTCTTTATCTTGTGTTTTTCATTAAATTTGGCTTAAGAGTTCAACATAAGAAGATGAAAAGTGTTATTTCAGTGGATTATGTGTATATTTGTTTCTGGAATCGAGCAATCCCTTGTTTTGTTGCAAATTGCGGTCACACAGGTTCTGAATACATATGCAGAACCTGAGACAAGCAATACAATACGTTTTGTATGTTTAAGCTTCATAGAGTATATTCAAGATTGCATGCTTGTTCACAAGCCCGCACAATAGTGCTGCTCTGGAACCTCCGTAAGGGAATAAGCATTGGGGAGAACAGTTCCAGCAGAGTCAAAGTCTTGTGACAGTGTGATAAACAGTATGCAGCTCTAATCCACCAACCACACCAACACATTAGTGCACAGAAAGGGAGCTCGAGGTATGACAGCGAGGTGGGAAAGGCGCTTTGATTCTTACTTTCACCAGTGCAATCTCCACGCCAGTGGTGAGCAGCATTACTATTGTAACAGCGGATTATCATCTATTACATAACTGGGGCTGTGCACTTAAACCCGCTGGATAAAGAGTCACATTGTTTTGTTTTATTTTTGTTATCTTGTACAGTAGTCAGTGCAGTACTTATTGTGGCATAAAGGGACCCCAAATCAAAAATAAAATATTTTATCCCTCTAGACTGTTTTGGTGTGAGCTGCGGAGTGCTAGAGATGTCAGCCGTAGAGATATCTGCATTATTTGAATATAATGAGACTATATGCTCACTACATGAAACTGCTCACAACAAATCAGGATTATCTTGAATAATCTGGTCATGATTGCTGGAGAAAGAAAGAAAAATTGCTGTTGAGCTTTGAGCACCTCAAACCAAGTGCCATATAGTCCCATTCTATTCAAAAATGCATCTCTTCGGCCAGTGTGTATTGAACGGGCTCATGTTTTTGGTGAACGGTAAACTGAACATATCCGTTTGCAACTAATGAACATGAGTGTCGTTCACTCCCGCGAGAGTTAGTTTTACGGCACCCGGCATGCCAGTGTTTTGGGTCACAGAATCTGATGCGTCACAGTTTTTTGAAACCACACATCGAGCTGAAGCATCAGACCAATCTTGGGAAGTATCTGCGTGTGAATGATGATCACAAGAAATCATTAGCAAAGGGTAAAACGAGCCAACAGCCGAAAAGGCTCCTACACCCATGTCACTTTTGTAAAGCAAAAAAAAGGAAGAAATTAACATGAGCAAGTTAATTTTTTGGTTTTGTGAACTTAGTTAAAAATTCAAAAGTGTAAACTATGAACGTGAACTAGCTACTAACTTTGAGCTAGCTCTTGTGAAGTGTGAACTTGCACAACGCTGTCTACGGCCGATATCTCCAAAACCCGGCAACTCACACCAAAACAATCAGCAGGTAAGAGGAAATATGTATTTTATATTTTGGGATGAACTGTCCCTTAAACTGAGTTTTGCAGTTCCAATTTTCCTTTAATAAATATGTAGACAGATCCTTAAGAATAAAATAAAATAAAATACAGTAAGGAATAACCCTGGAACTCTGATTGCCCCATTTCATTAATTCAGGTAACCCTAACCCTGGAGAGATGAGAATGATAGCAAAAAGGAAAACATTTGCATTAATGTGGTGGTACACAAAGAGTACATGGATCCTCACATATTCAATTTAGCTATTTAGCTATGCACTATTTCCTCAATATTTGTGTTTGTAAAGTTGACTCTTGCCTGTCAAAGGTTTACTAGATTCAAAACACTTGACTGCTCAAGCCAATTAAGAATGTTTCTTATTACCACACTCGACAATAAACAGAACTAGAAACTAGAGTTTTTTTATTCTGTCTTAGATGTAGTCATATTATGACCAACGCATACAGTTTGCTCTCATTATGGCTGTAGCAAAATCTCTTTCATAAAAGTCAAGATAATCTCCTACGTACATGCAAAAAACCCTGGAAATGTTCACTCTGTGATTGTAAATTAGTGCCTGATTGTCTTATTGGGTGACCTTTGAAAATAAGAGCCACTCATGTGATTTAAACCCATGGCCTGCATGATTTACTACCACAGCTAATCACATAAAAGGTTCTCTAATAAACATGGACACACACTTAACGCATATATACTTTTTGCACCATTTTACGTAATTACAAAACTGCAGGAATGTTATACTCCCTTACACACACGGGATAAATAACATCACAGTAACACCAGCTCAATACTATTCTATTGACAGAGCAACACTAATCAGATTTGTCTTCTCAGAGAAACAAATATATTATAAATGATGGCTGGAATTTATGGACAATGTAGTGAAGTTTGTTTTTGGTTTTTTTTATTTTGGGCTTTTTGCCTAGAGAGACAAGAAATGTGGAAGAGAGAGGAAGGATGTCATGCCGCAAAGGACTGTGGGTTGGATTAGAACCTGGGCCACTGCAGTAAGGACTCAGCCTTATACATGGGGCGCTCACCAGGTACCAGCGCACCCCCAATGTAATGAAGTTAACGAAGGTGTTAAATAGTTACAATTGCATCAATTAAAATGTAGTGTATTACTATGCTAGCACAGGTTACTGATGTGAACCAATCTAGACTGGGAATCTAATGAGTGGAAGTCATAATGTGATAGACTACATTTGACTCATTCATATCGCGAGTGATGGCAAACAGGGAGAGGACCCAAATGCAGACTGAAGAGGCAGACGGATGATTTCACTGAAGGTTTGGAGCGAGGGGGGAGAGAGAGAAATATGTTCCAGTGTTTATGCAGTTTTCACTTATTTGTATTTTTTAACTGCAAGCCCCATTGAACTGAACTGAGAGAGAGAGGGAGAGAGAGGTAGACAGAGAGAGAGAGAAGGCATGTGACCAAGGTCACCAGTTTGTATGTCATTGTTTAATGGTATGTGTCAGCGGTCAATGCAGAAGAAGCAGAAAGAAGTGCTGATAAGACAATGCTGATATTGTTTCATTTCACACTTTACAATCAAATCCATAGTCAACCTTTTACAGAGATCATTGTCAGGCAGTATGAGCCAACAAAAACTATGCCCTGCAAGTAAAAATTTGCTGAAAGTTGGGTACACCAGTATGATTCAAACTGAGCATTGTGTTTCAGGCAAAGCACTGAGTCAAGGCAAGTCAAGCTTGCACTAACTGATGCTTCATTCATGCATTACCATCAGTGGCTAATTCATCAGCTGCTTGGCTACCAGCTGACTAGTAACATACAATCTTGTTCTTAGAGGTGTACAAAGCAGCCTTACAACATGACACTTTTACTCTGCTCACACCACCATATCAACATGTTTGCTGCTGCAGTTCCCTCCACCATCCCAACCTCCTCCTTATTTGTTAACTTTACTATGATCTAATGTTCACGTATGTGTTTAATGAGGGGGATTCGTTTTCCATGAAGTCTTCGAGAGCAAAAAGCAGAACCTTTTTTCCCCTAATCAAACTGTGTAACCATTTGGTATAAATGACAAGGTGTATCCGCCTGAAAAACAAATCAATTCTACTTAATTATTGTTCATATATCTCAAATGTACAGTATATCTACATGTTTTTTTTTTGTTTCTTTTAGAAAACTAGTATTTAGAAAAGTCCAAGATTCACCCTTGGATTAGATTCACCAATTCACCTCCATCATCTCTTTGATAATACATAATCACAGACCGTAATGTGCAGTTTGCTGATGTCATGTAGCATAATCTCTGGATTTCTCACGGCAAATGTATCAAACTCTTGCCTTGTTCCGCCATCTGGAGACACTTACATGCCTATTTGCAGAGAACTTCCAGAACTACGTTTTTATAAAGATAACTATATTCCAAAAGCATCTCTCTACTTCAGATTAGTACAGTGCAAAATCACAACAATTATGATGTCAGAAGACAATAAAATAAACATACAGGATTTGCTACAGAATATACCTTTATAGCACCACTCTCACAACAAATTAAATCGCTCTTCAGCCTGATGATCCTGAAAGTTCCTCACTGTTTGTTTGTTTGTTTTTCAGAGTGAGTAGTCAGTAGCACAGGTTCTACTCAGCAGGGTGAGTAAGCCCAGCAGAAAAATGGCAGACTACATCCTGTCATGGCGGGGCTGTTGCTAATTGTTTCCCGGAGACCAGTGGCACACCAGACAGCCAGACCTAATTAGGACTTTCAAACAATCCAACCTGCCAGACAAGGTGCCCATTCTGTGCTCGGAGGCACACAATGACTTTGCAATGATCTTGTCAGGCATGTGCAGTCATACACTTGTATAAGTGTCACATACTTTTACATAATGGTCTGACAGCTGATTGCACTAAGATTGTCTTCTATTTTGATAATAAATATGTGCTGTTGAAACTGAGAATGTGATCTTTAATGAAATAAACTAACTTTAACAACCCATTACCAAAATGATATTTTTCATTTGCTAAAAGGGGATTATTGGCAGTATCTTGTTTGTGTCCAGTCTCGTCTGTTCCCCTTTCACTCTCCATCTCATATTATTCCTGTCTCCCTCTGTATGCTAAATAATGTAAAATAATGCAGAAGAAGAATAAAAATTACAACAGAAAAGAAGGCTGTAGTAACAAAAACAGACTGTGGTAACTCATATTTCTTTTCACCTCTGAAAATTAAGTGTTATAATCTGCAGAGACTCTAAACTGGCTTTGGCACTCAGTAAACATTGGTGAGCAGCCTGTAAACCACAGAGACACACCAAGCTGTATGCCAGCTGTTGTGTGCCATGCTGCCGCATGTCCTTTGAAGTGCTACAGCCAACTGGGCTGCATGAAGAATGAGCCAAGATGGACTGAGGATGCCAAAAGGCGTGCTACCACCATGTCAGCACCCTAACAATAAAAATCGAATCAATCTTTGAAACAGCAACAGTGTTATGGTTGATATTTCATTACATGTCTGAGCAGAATTTTCCCCTCAAGGACTGTGAGGATTATTAGACAGGGCACACATGCATCTGGTGAATGTAAAAGACTGGCATGTTCGGAGGAAATAGCAGTAGGCACAGCAGTCTCCACAACACAACAGGACCCCTCTTTTCAATTTCCTGCTCCAGTTTCCATTCCTGCTTTATTTTGTGCAGGGACCTGTGAAGTTGGAATCACGAAAGAAGAATGCAACATTTAGCCGATACGGCACCACAGAGCACAAAACAAGGAAATTGATTCTGTCAAAGGCAATATTTGTGATAATGATCTCAATAACAACATGATTTCAAACAGGGTTAGCAGGATTCCCTCAGGAGATTTTACTTCTAACACAGCAGTGGGCTCTAACTGGCTTTAAAACAAGCGCTGCACACTTACAATTTAATACCAGCCTGTTACCTGATGTGTATTTTATTTCATTATCCAAACTAGAGCTTGTCTTTAGTAGTTTGACAACGGGCCTGAGCTAAGTAGTGTTGATGTGCATACTTCTTCCAGTCTGATTTAGTAGCCAAACAATTCACATCTGGGTGGCAGATGTCTTTACATCCTAAGTCGCCGATGTTCTGTTTTCTTAGGCTCTATCTAATGAATGGTGTCTGTACTGTCAGTGAGGCCTAATTCCAAACTAACATGTCTATCAGAGATAGCTTTTTTTTGTTTACAGTAAATTCAGAGTTTTACAGCAATTTAGTATACCTGGACTATAACCTGACCGATTTTGGGTTTTAAAGGCTAATACCAATACCTTTATTTAAGAGTTTTAAATATATATATATCTATATATATATAAAAAGATATTCCAGCCAATATTAAGGTTTTCACACATAATATAAGACACTTTTTTAATAAGTTTCACTTAAATCGGCTATAATCAATATTTTTATACTATGCTTGTCAGTGCTCTCTGGTGGACAAACTATGTAATGCAACAATTTCTTGTTGTTCATTGGCAGACACATAGGGTGGTGATACAATATATTTGCGCTAAGCCTATATCAGCCGTTTCATTGGCCCGCCAAATTTATCGTTCTAGCTATAAAAAAGACACAACACAGCACAAGGAGGCAGCTCAGTTTCTTTTACCAGGGCAATGTGCTCATGAGTGTGTGTGTGTGTGTGTGTGTGTGTGTGTCTGTGTGTGTGTGTGTGTGTGTGTGTGTGTGTGTGTGTGTGTGTGAGAGAGAGTTGTATGTTTTTATTTTGCACATGCTTTGGCAATGTTAGCATCTGTTTCCCATGCCAAAAGTGCCCAATTGAACTGGAATTAATTGAACTGAGCCTGCGCTTCACCAATTAAACTCATAAAAGTAACACACATGTTAACCAACCTGGATTTCCACATAAGGTTGCCATAGGAAGTAGACACAACAACACCCAACAACCATTTCTTACTCTAATTCTTTACAGGTGCTATGTTTGTGAATAGTTTTTTGACTCTTTGTTACAAGTGACATTTTCCAATGCAATGCAATGATTGGAGACATACTCACAGTGACACCTTGGTACGATGCTGCAAATTGTGCATATCAGACTCAACAGTCCTATAAAGCAAAGGTCTAAACAGTCACCCAATGACAATCTTTGTTTATGTTTTGATTCAAGGAGACTGAGGGTAGAAATTATTGACAGAGCTTTTTGTGTGACATACAATATTTGAAAGTTTGTGATTCTGATTGGTTTCTATTCCTGTATTTTACTAAAGTTGTACTTTAAAAGAATGACACCCGGTATAACCTTAAGATCTGTGTTGCAGAAGCTGCTGGCTCAGCCCTGGCTCAGCTGGAAACATTCTTAAAGTATCACATTGCTATTATTGGAATGAAAACATTCCCCCTCCATTTTTGGAAGGATCCAATTCCAGCGTCCCATCCCACACGATTCTTTAACAATAATGTTTTCCTGGTCTAGAATTTCAACTAGGAAGATCTCAGCCGCTTTCCTGGAAAGAGAGAAAGAATGGAGAACACTCCCTTTTTTTCTCACAAAACAGCTTTTGCTTTTAGTACAGTGTAATTTCAGCACTCATTGTATGTCAGGCTGGATTAGAGTACCAGAAAAAAGCTCAAAATCTAAACGCAAAATGTAAGTGCCCGTCACACACCTGCCAGAATGTATGGCATTAACAAACTGACACTTTAGAGAAAAGTTTTCACCATTTTCTTAGCTTTGAAAAACTCTTGATGAGACTAACTGTTCTCTCTTGTGCTCATAAAAGCAGAGGGCCTACTAGGGTGCGAAGATGGCATGCAGCAGTTTGCAATCACCATCACTCTGCCTCCAATGACACAAAGGGGAGACTTCCACCCAGCAAGCATTTGATTAAAGCAACAGCACAAGTCTCATGTTTGTGCCAATTCCACATGCGGCATGGAGAGGTTGTGCAAAGCAGCAGGTGTGTAGTATATTTCTTATGTTTGTTTCTCTGTGCGTATCAGGTTGTCATGGACACAGATGAGGAACAAGTGTCTTGAGGGGCCAAAGGCATAATATGGCATCTATTGTGATTTAAGATTAAATTTAAATGTAATTTAAATGAGTCATTTTCAGTAAGAGGTTATGAGTTAATCTGATGTGATCCTGAGTACACCCATAATATACTGTAATATGCTGGTGAAAATCACTCACATAAACACACTTGGGTACATACTGAAGGTGGTAGAGCAATCTATTACAATATGTTCTCTCTCAGGCAGTTTCTCCACATATTATAGGTACAATTCATTACATATTGTTCTGTGTTAAACTGATGTTTTAAGTCTTTTGTGAGATTTATTTGAGCAGATCGAAAGGATATGACTATTTTGACTGTGGAGGTGTTCAGCTCTAAGTTATTTTCTACTTAATGATTGACTCTGAACTTCAATAGTGAAAGCACTTCATAATTAACTGTATAAATATAGCATATGACAGATGTTCCTTTCTGAAAAAGCATTTTGCCATTTCAAGACTCTGCCTTCCTTTTGAGTTGCACATGATAGATGGTTGTGTTGAAACACATGTAATAAAGAATGGCCTGCATTGTCAGACTATTGTTATTTGTGTATGTGTTGATGTACAAACACACACAGACACACTCACACATGCAAATTGTAATGCTGCTGCTGCTGCAGCTAACACTGGATTTGAATGATTGAATTGAGGTTGAAGTTGATACTCTGCATGCGGCCTGTCATGTTTTATTTACTGCACATACTGTATGCAATTATTTCAATTTATTATAACAGTTACGTTTCCTCAGTCGTTATAGTATCTTATACGAGTGTGTATAGGCCACGGATTTGCAGGCACTCATACATGTGCAAGTCATCAAACTTTTATGCAAGTTAATCAACTTGACCTAAAAACATTTCATGAAACTATGAGCGAATATGTTTTCTTCCAGTCTGACTCATACCCCATCCTGACAGACGCTGGGGTTTCAGATATTGAACAGACCCCTCGCTGATCAGTGCTGTTGAGGAGCAAGCAGGGGAGAGCACACTGAACAGACACCCACCGTGCATTAATGCGTACATCCTGTTGAGAAGACGGGTCGCCCTGGAGACCAGACGTAAGTATCCAGGCAGGAGTGCAGAGAAGATGCGTACTTGCCCTGCATGCCCCATGTCAGGGAGTGCTGTTTGTGTGGATCATGTTATTTTAGTGCGAGGAACATACAGGGGCATGTCTGACTGGCTCCTCCAGGTTAGGGTGGTTTTCTAGCCAGAGGTCATTGGTGGCAACCAAAAGCGAAGCTAGAGGTGTGGTATAGTTTCCTGAGAGTTTATGGTTCAAATCCCCAGACCATATAAGATAGTACTGTGAAAAGTTGAGGTAAGTAAAAGAAAATACCCCCTTGAAGCAAGGCACTTAAATTCAAAACTACCTCAGTGGAGCTGCTGACTGTCCAGGAGTTTAAGACTGATTATGTACCCACAAGCTATCAAATGGATAAATAAAGTGCTTTATTAGTCCCATTGGGACGTTCTGTCCGCATTGCATCAGCATGAAGCAGGTTATAATGTCAGAGCTCAGTAAACCCTCTGATTAAATGTATTCCTTATCAGAATCATAGCCGTTGGTTGTAAAAGAGAAAAAAATGTATGCATATAAAAAATACAAGGAATTGTGTTGCTCAAAGTGAATGTAAACCCTGCTAAATGGCTAAATTTGCTAAATTTGTTTTCTGGATTTACCTACTTCAGTTCATACCGTTCTTTAGCCTTTGTGTTACCATAGTTAAATATGAAATAATATATAATATATGAAATATAAATCTTTAATACATGTCAAACTGCTACTTATTGTAGAAACAGCATCACAGCCAATGTCCGTATAGAAAGATGATTTGCTGGCGCCATCCAGAGGTCAATCATTGACAGTGACACAAGCATCTGAAAACCTTGCAGATAAAGTCTCAAAAAACATTTTGGAAACACTGAAGCAGCAGTGAGCATAATATTACATTGACAAACCCGTCATACACCCCTGAATCCAGTATTTACAGATTTTTTCAGAAAAGCAAGATGGCACAGAAATGGTTGAAATTAAACAAGAGACTGGTGTAACAGCGTGACTGCAAATGTTGATTTGAATTTTTGTCTTTGAGCCACAGCTATGTTAAGTTCCTATATGTTACAATGATACACATTACAACCATGTTAGGGAGGCAAACTTCCATTACCTATAATTTAAAATGTGTTGAATTAGTGGTGAAATGTTTTATTTCACCAACCAAAATCTTAATTTACGTCTTTGTGGAAGTAGAGCATGACAGAATGCCTTTATGAATTGAGGCTTTAACACCAAGTGTATAGCAAATGTCTGTCAATGCCATAATAATATTGTATATATAAACTACTTTTCATTGACTGTGATTCTGAAAGACCTGCAGCAAGGTTTCCTTTACAAACATTAAGTCAGGATAATCACCGTTGAAGATTGGATGGGCAAACCAGCCAATGCAGAATAAATATGATTATTAGAATTTAACCTGCTTTGGATACCAGATGTGTGGGCTAATACAATGCATCCCAGAAGGTTTCACTGAAGAGCAGTTCAGTCTTCACTTTACATGCTTTTTTTTAATTTTCATTTACCTGACACTATCTGGACTTTCCTGATGTGTGCAGCCCACCCATCTGGTAAACTGGGAAGGTGTAAAAAAAAACAACCTTTAAAGTGGCAGACTAAGTTTGGGTGTCGACATTTATTTACCTACCTGCTATTATCGCTTGGTTGCGTCCACGTCCTCCTGCTTATATGGGTTCCTTGGCACCTCCACCCAGTCAGACTGAACTGTAATGGAGATGAGGCCACCTCGCGTTGCTCTGTGCTTTTCATTTTAGAGGTGCCAGGGCTCAGCCGGCCTTACTGCTCGCCCACAATGCCTGACATAATTAATCGTTAGTAACATTGCTGTCATTTGTCATCATATAGTGTAAAATGTTCTAATTCAGGATGTTTAAAACCATTAGACCACATATGTTTTTTTGTGGTTTAAAATGTTTTCTAAAAGTTAAGTTCAAAAAACACATACACTGTCCATTGACTGACCATGAGTTGATATATTGGTAAAATTCAACAAATTACAGCAATCATTCTCTGATTTCTAGCTTTGAGTAGCTATATCAAAGTTTTTTACATACAGTGATAAAAAAAAGTTTCAGTTGAAAACTTAAGAACATATAGTAGATAGTACCGATCCATGAAAAAACAAAAATGTCTACAGTGTGAGATAAAAATTAGTTAGTATCTCAAAAGAAATTTGTTTGATTGATCACCTGGAGCAAAGGTACCATATCCGTAGCCAATGTTGGCTACAATGTCGGGTTCATTTAGAGCGATCCAGAACTTCACTCTGCGTCCAAATTTGCCGAATAAAACATCGGCATAATCTCTGAATCTCTGGACAAGGGTTTCATTCTCCCAGCCCCCCACTTTCTGTAGAGCTACATGGGAATACTTGAGGATAAATCCAGCAAATACTTTAAGGCATAGACTCGGGTTGATGCGGACAGTTTACAAGTGCAATCAAGCTTCCAAAATATCATTTTGTTTTCACACATTCTGTATTAGTACAGTGGACGCCAAACTTTTCAGAACCCCCTATTGTGGAAAAAAAGGTTTTTAAGTGTCCTCCCCTTTCAATACACAAACACACATATACAGCTGTATTGTTTATATAGCTAAAGACTGTTAACTATATTTTGAAATACATTTCTACATACCAAAACACGTTGCAGTTCCTCAGCCAGGTTTTGTCCAGTGGTGTAGTCATACTGAATTTTAGAGCGGAAACATGAATATTACTGAAATAGAGATACATGTCTGAGTGTAGATAGATGTGGGAGGCATATTAGTTTTCCTTAGCGCAAATGTAATTAACTAAACATATGTTTATCAAACAGCTTTATCTAATTGGAGAAGTGTTGACATAGTCATACTAATATATTGTATTGCTATACTGCTGGGGAACACAAGCCCAACATTTATTCTTTAAATAAGGTGCTTATGCTCTGTGTGACAATGTGATCTCACCAGTACTTAAGTGTCACAGATGACTAGGATTTTACTGGCCTTTACTGATACATCTGAAACACATAGCACGCTAATTCAGTTATTTATCTGCACTTTTCCTCCCCTATGAGACAGAGAGAGCCCATTCTGCTTCCCCCTGCATTCCTCCATTGCCTTATCCTGAACTTTGGCACATGTGGTGAGCCGACACGGAAACCTTTATCTCATCAAGCACCGCCATAATTACTAACTAATCTCAACTAATAAAGCTGGACAACTACAACAGAAGACAAGAAAGATCGCTTCCAAAATGTGATTATAAGCCAAAGTAAATTAAAACTATTAATGTGCTCCTAATACATACAATCATGGTGATTACATGTAAATACTTTAATAAATTATACTACTACAACTAATGCTGTAGTAAGGTACTAATCCTGGTTCAAAGGTACAAAATACAACAAGTCAAATTTTGGGGAAATGTGTATAAAATGATGTGTAAGACATCCCCATTTGATGTTCCTATGAAGCCATACATGGTTTCTTGCATTTGAATATTTTTGAAGTTACAATAATGTGCTGGAGCAATCAAATATACTACATTATGTATCTTATACAGTGTGGGAATTGTTTTTTTATTTCAGGCTGCTTAATGGGGTCATTTAAGGAAAAAATAAGGGTAGCCAGTTTGCATAATGATTGAGCAGATAGATCTCTTTCTTTCTACAAACACCGATTCATATTTTCCCATTCCATACAGGCTACAAGCATTTTGCAGCTCAGCATCCCTCAGCTAATCAAAGCTGCTCAGCCTCACCCAGGTCTCTGTCAGCTCTAAACTCTGCTTACTGCTGAAACATCCCTACCAGCTCCTGGCTCTCCCAGCCTCCATACTTTGATCTCAGCGTGTCTGGCTCTGTGGATCCATGAAGGATGACCAGAGGCTGAAGGCCGAACCTCCAGCAGCTCTTACAGCAGTTTTCTGGTAATGTGTGACCACAGCCTGTTGGGGCTGGCTGGGGAGGTCTGTAGGTAGGAGTTGAGCCCATGACAGCAGCACCTTAAAGAGAGTCACCCCTCTGCTCTGGAGGTACTCACTGTACTGTTTAGAGCCTAGAGGTATGGGATGGCTGCAGTCAAAGGTGTCCAACAGTGCCCCATCAGAGGGTTTGCCATTCAGGCTTTTCACCTGTTCATTGGTCATAGGACCTGTAAGAAACATGGCATGATGTTAATCATCCCACACACACCCAGACACAGTGATCAAACGCAGACAGAGACATTTTCCCAGTAACGACATATTACATTACATAATTACATATTCTGCGTGTGGGGAACTGAATGAGCCTAACCTTTTATAGTAGCACTGTTTACAAGCTTGAACTTTCAGTCAGACCAGAGTTCCATAATTGTATCTACTTAATCCAGGGGCCGCTGCTGCAATACTTTATGATGTGTTTGGTAAGAGTGGTCACAGCCTTGAATGCTTATGATAAAATACAAAAGGTCAAAGGGGAGGCAGAAGAGAAAAATATGTGTGTATAGAGGTCAAGGAGGAAAAAAATAAAGGCAACTATTGGATTATATTATAGACTGACTAAACTATAAACTATATAGAATTTTATAAAAAAAAACATTGTTTTTATTATAGTTAAAGAATAATGTTGTAAAGCATTTTTGACCCATATGGATGCAAAATAGACATGAATATTACAATACAGACATGAAGATTACAGCATTAAAAAAATATCAGTGCTTCAGTTATAACAGCCTATTTGTTTTTTAAACCCTACAGGCTCAGGGCATAATGGAAAACATATAATCCAGATGTAATCAATATTATAATACAAAATTACAGCAAAATAAAAAAAACTCACCCTCTGTGTTTATGAGGGTTATTTTAAGGTCTTCAGCGTTCAGGGACTGTAACTGGGAAGTCACTGCAGGTGAAGGTTAAAATTGTTGTCATAACAAATGGCAAACCTGACATATGCACAGGTTTCAGGCACAAGGGCTTTTCCATAAATCCATTTCTTACAATAGCAATACCAGGATTTCTTTGAATTTCTATTTAATGGATCAGGTTGACTGGTATAAATCCAAATTTTTGACCAGTAAGAAGTTTTGTAGCTAAAATTTGTGGTTGCTGTTTTTCTTCACATCTGTGCCACTAGTGCCACAGCATGTATTGATGTAATGAGATTTATTACTGGCTACATAATACTTACTCATCATTGTATCTTGAATGCCCAAGAAACGAGAGGTGATTGTTTCCATGTAGTGTTCCTTTGTGTCATCTATAATAGTGTTTGGAAAAAGTACCCTCATGTACTTGGTTGTCTTTACTGATAAAACTGGCAACAAAATTTGCAGACGAACTCCAAAAGAAGCGTTCTTTGTGTTGAGGCAAAAATGTTTTCAGCTCCTTCTGCACAACACATTAGAGGATGCACAAACAAAGATCTCTCCAAAACTACATAAGCCCTTTTCATGACTGCTAAGGTTTGTTAAGTTAATTTAGATTTATTTTCATCAAGTACCTAAGTCTGTTCCTATTTTATTTTAAAATAAAATAATGTCTGCTGGTTTTGCTTCCTGCCCTTGATTGCGTTTGTTGTTTTCACGTGTGTCTATTAGTTGTGTCCTGTGCCCTTTTGTCTCTATTCTCTGTAGGTATTTAAGTCTTTCTCCTCCATTTGCTCCTAGTCAGTTCGTCATCAAACATTCTATGTGTCCTGCGTTTTATCCACAGGCCTGCATTTGCTACCGCTGTCTTCAGTTTTCCTGCCTGTGTTCTTTGTAACCTCTGGTTTGTCTTTAGTTTTTTATTTCTCCTTGCCTTTTGGATTTCTTTTTTTTTCAACTTACTTTGGCTGCTAAGATATATTTCTTACAGTTGTGGGTTCAAATCTAGGTCATTACACTTGACTGCTGCTACTGTATATCCTCTCTCACACTACCTGCATGTTATTAAGGAAATATACAACATTTTTAAAAAACATGTCGTAACTACATCCATCCATCTATCCATTTTCTACCGCTTATCCGGGGCCGGGTCGCAGGGGCAGCAGTCTAAGCAGAGACACCCAGACTTCCCTCTCCCCAGAAACTTCCTCCAGCTCTTCCGGGAGAATACCGAGGTGTTCCCAGAGACATAGTCCCTCCAGCGTGTCCTAGGTCTTCCCCGGGGCCTCCTCCCGGTTGGACATGCCCGGAACACCTCCCCAGGGAGGCATCCGGGACAGATGCCCGAGCCACCTCAGCTGACTCCTCTCGATGTGGAGGAGCAGCGGCTCTACTCTGAGCTCCTCCCGAGTGACCGAGCTCCTCACCCTATCTCTAAGGGAGCGCCCAGCCACCCTGCGGAGGAAACTCATTTTGGCCGCCTGTATCCGGGATCTTGTCCTTTCAGTCATGACCCAAAGCTCATGATCATAGGTGAGAGTAGGAGTAAGAAATCCTGTGGTCCCCAAACCGGACTCCCTCCGGCCCCCGACTGCGCCTAGAAATCCTGTCCATATAAACAATGAACAGGACCGGTGAAAAAGGGCAGCCCTGCCGGAGTCCAACATGCACCCGGAACAGATCTGACTTACTGCCGGCAATGCGGACCAAACTCCTGCTCCGGTCATATAGGGACCGGACAGCCCTTAGCAGAGGGCACCGGACCCCATACTCCCAGAGCACCCCCCACAGGTCGCCGCGAGGGACACAATCAAATGCCTTCTCCAGATCCACAAAGCACATGTGGACTGGTTGGGCAAACTCCCATGAACCCTCCAGCAACCTGGAGAGGGTATAGAGATGGTCCAGTGTTCCACGACCGGGACGAAAACCGCATTGTTCCTCCTGAATCCGAGGTTCGACTATCTGCCGAATTCTCCTCTCCAGTACCCTGGCATAGACTTTTCCGGGGAGGCTGAGGAGTGTGATCCCCCTGTAGTTGGAACACACCCTCTGGTCCCCCTTTTTAAACAGAGGGACCACCACCCCAGTCTGCCAGTCCAGAGGCACTGTCCCCAGCCGCCACGCGACGCTGCAGAAACGTGTCAACCAAGACAGCCCCACAACATCCAGAGACTTGAGGTACTCAGGGCGGATCTCATCCACCCCCGGTGCCTTGCCACCGAGGAGCTTCTCAACTACCTCAGTGACCTCAGCCCGGGAGATCGACGAGTCCACAACCGAGCCCTCAGCCTCTGCTTCCGCAATGGAAGACATGCTGGTGGGGTTGAGGAGGTCCTCGAAGTACTCCTTCCACCGTCCGAGGATGTCCCCAGTCGAAGTCAGCAGATTCCCACCCCCACTGTAAACAGTGTGTGCAGGGCACTGCTTCCCCCTCCTGAGGCGCCGGACGGTTTGCCAGAATTTCTTCGAGGCCGACCGATAGTCCTTCTCCATGGCCTCACCGAACTCCTCCCAGACCCAGGTTTTTGCCTCTGCAACCACCCGGGCTGAAGCTTGCTTGGCCCTCCGGTACCCCGAGCCAACCAGGCTTGATAGGACTACTTCTTCAGCTTGACGGCATCCCTTACTTCCGGGGTCCACCACCGGGTTCGGGGATTGCCGCCACGACAGGCACCGGAGACCCTGCGCCCACAGCTCCGAGCAGCCGTGTCGACAATAGAGGTGGAGAACATGGTCCACTCGGACTCAATGTCTCCAGCCTCCCTCGGGATCTGGTTGAAGCTCTGCCGGAGGTGGGAGTTGAAGATCTCCCTGACTGGAGACTCTGCCAAACGTTCCCAGCTCTGGAACGAAATATACAACATTTTTAAAAAAGTCGTAACTACAAGCATGTTAAAAAGCATGTTGTAACTACATATTTCATGGTCTTCAAACATGATTACAAGAGAGGGAGGCAGTTATCACTTGACATGTGAGTCCAGAGTCTTTCTGACAGTATCGCAAAGCTGCAATAAAACACTGTAACTTGCACTGCTTGGATGTGATAGCGGTCTTAATTGTGTAATGATACAATAATACTCTTGCTGTAAAGAACTTGTCTATCAGTGGATATCAGTCCATACTTCTTGAGCCACAATGAAATATCTAGTGCGGGTTGCGTTTCTGTATATTTTTTGTGTATATGGTTGCCGGAGCACTGGGGTGAATGGACAGGAAGACTTCATGCTTGTTGCAGGTCCTCTGACAAAGCAGCTGGTGAGAAGCTCAGATGCCTTTGATTGCAGTCATCCCATACCTCTGGGCTCTAAACAGTACTTTGAGTACCTCCAGAGCAGAGGGGTGACACATTTCAAAGTGCCGCTGTCATGGACCCAACTCCTACCTACAGGCCTCCCTAGCCAGCCCCAGCAGGCTGTGGTCACATGTTACCAGACCCTGCTGAACCAGCTGCTGGAGGTGGGCCTTCAGCCTCTGGTCATCCTTCATGGATCTACTGAGCCAGACAAGCTGAGATCAAGGTATGGAGGCTGGGAGAGCCAGGAGCTGGTAGGGATGTTTCAGCGCTATGCAGAGTTTGCCTTCCAGGAGTTTGGAGAGCTGGCACACTCATGGGTGACACTGAGTGAATTGGACAATGTTTGGCATGATGGGCAGCCTGCAGGTGACCCCAGTCCTCTGCAAAATATCCTCCAACTCAACAAGAACATTTACCAGCTCTACCATCAACAGTTTCCTGACAAAGGTAAATAAGATTGAAAGAAAAGGAGTAGAGGATTAAAGATTTGATTGATTGACTTAGTTCCTGTTTTCTGGATTTCAGGGCATTTATTAGTGTTTTAATAGTTAAATAGAACAAGAATTATTTGTCACCTGTAATCATTTAAAATATTTTGTAAGCATTATTTTATTTATATATAAAGTAATATATTGTCTTTTGAGTGTGTCACAAGAAATAACTTGTAAAAATTATTACTTAATGACCAACTGATAATCTGTTTTTGTATCGGAAACCCTTCCACCCATGATTTATGGCACAGATTACATGTGTAGATTATCATGCCTATCTCAATAATCAGTCCAGGTGAGATCCATAACAGAAGCACGCATTTCACTGTACAGCTGTGCCCAATAGGCCCTTTTCACAGAAAACATCGTGACTTTTCATAGTAGGAAAAGCAGACATTACTAATTGATCTGTTCTATTCAAGTGTCCCAGTAAGTCAATGACAGTGAGCCAGCATGCACAATGAAATAGGACCCTAAATGGAATTCATTATAAATCATTAATTTTATTAATCACAGGTGTTGCATTATACCGGTATTGTTGATAATCGTGATATTTTAAAATGAAATATTGATATTATGTTAATACACATATGATAATATCGTGTAAATAACCCAGTGCCTCTCAAATCTGTTTCTTTCCATTCTCGCTTTCTCATTGTAGGTGGTGGTAATGCACCTTAAAGCTAGTTGTCACATAAAAAAGAAGACGAGGGAGTGACTAGGTAGCTTTTAGCTAGTTTTTAGCGAGCTAACCTTTTTCAAATTTTCTTTAGATAATATAATATTGTTATCGTGAATTATTTTGGCAATGATAATCGTGCAGTGAAAATCAGATATCATGACAGCCCTAATTCACACCTGTTCTTTGTCAAAATATCCTCATTGAAAAAGGTCTATTTATACTTAGCTGAAAACAAACTGAAGTCTGCTTAGATATTTCTCAGCTGGTGAAAATGTTATATGTATTGTATTGTGATAAGAGTGCCTTAATGCTTCCTTATGTACAGGGAGAAGTCTGTCAATTGGGATGAGAGCTAGTGATGCAATTCTTCCCAAGATCAAAGGTTCAACAACAGTAAGTTGCATCTTCTATTCTCTTATGCAAACGTATCCTTTAAACGTCTTCATCTTCCTTTATATAATAAAGTTCAGGTCCTATAGCCATTAGGCTCCAAATGAAAACCATTTGAAAATAATAAATCAACATAAAATCAAATGGTTAGTAATCACTTTTGTGGATGCTATGTCAATCTTGAATTCTACCTGTATTAATGGAAGCAAAATGTGTTACTAAAGCAATACACTTCAATACTGGCCTAATAAAAAAATGTTTTGGCTTATACTCTGGCTATATTTTTTGGCTATACTTAGACACATCTCAATTAGCCCATTTGGATTTAGGAGTTTAACTGAAGACCCTCTGAAGAAGTCAAGACACTCAAATAGCAGAGAGACCTATGTAAAATATGCTCTACCCACTGGTTTTTGGGGTCTGAATGCACCAATTTAAGAACAATCCTTAGTTTTTAAGGCTATCTGTCGTTGAACTGGCAGTGTGCTTTGGATCAGTGCTTTGTTGAAAAATCAAAAATTTACTTTGAAAAGAAACCTTGGTTTAATATATGTGAGAGGTTCACTTTTTATTTTGATCTGAGTTCCTTTCCTTGGTTTTTGCAGAAGAGAAATAGCCTGTTGGAATGATGCTCCCCCTATAGATCCGCCAAACATGTCTTTAAGAATCAAGACTGAAAATGTCTACTTTGGTCTTCTCAAGTATTTCCTTCATGTAAAGCTTCCATCTCGCCCTGGACAGTGGCCAACTCCTCGCAGGGTTGACACATAGACAGACAACCATTCACACTCACATTCATCCACTAGGGGCAATTTAGAGTTATCAATTAACCTACACATGCTTGTCTTTGGACGGTGGGAGAAAGCCGGAGAACCCGGAGAGATCGTGTGACGTTGGTCTGGTCCGGAATTTGATCTCACGAACTCTAACCGCTCTTCCACCGTGCACCCCACCTATTGAGGTGTGGGTATAAAATAGATCACAGTGTGATTTGTCCTTTCTGTGTGGAATATGAATTTTTTTTCTATGTTGCAGAAGGTTTCTTTTTAAAATCTAAAGGCAGACAGTTCTGGTTCTTTCAAAACTCTCTACTACCCACATGTATTCACGTATTAGTTCTATGACAGACTGTCAACCTGTCCAAGGTGTTTCCCTGCTCTGGCTCTAATGCCTTCTGTTAGCTTGTGAAATATCCTATTGTGATATTCTCCAGCCCCCATGACAATAAACAGATAAAAAAGAATAGGAAGGACATTGACAGTAAAGCTATGGTGTTTAATTTTCTATATAGTGTCGAAAAAGTAAAATTTTCCTATGATCAAAAATGAAAACTGTCTTGTGTAATGGTGTATACATGTATCCCCTATGGGAATAAAACTTAAAATAGAAGTTTGTTTTGAGTATGATGACAGACTGTGTTGTATCTCCTATTTTGAACAGATGGATTTCTTGTCAGTGCATATTGACTATAACTGTGCCTCTGCATCAAACTTTGCAAAGGAGCTGAGCAGCTTAAGGGTAAAATGAGTTTCTTTTCGCTTTGCATTTTATACTCTGTATTTCTATTACACTTCAGCCACATGCATGTTATGTTGTAGATGTCCAGTGGGGATTTACCTATCCTGATATACAAGATGACTGTTGAAAGTTGTTCCTACAGTCAATTCCAGCTCCTTGGCAATTTCCTACAAGGTACATGTCTTTACAGCTGACTTAATATCACTTTTTGTAGCATGGTGGCTAGTATTTTCCTTTAAAGTCACAATGACTTGAGTATCCTCAATGCATTTCTTCTTCCTATCTTGCTAGGTCTTTGTTGTAGTCTTTTCTTCAGACTTTTTTTGCCCAGTTTTTTTATTTTCCTTGTGTAACATATTAACAACCATTACAATCCTGTTTTTTTAATGACTAGGCATCAAGGCTAGCCTGTTGTACATTTCAATATTGTAAACTTCATATAATCATGACAGTTTTATTGGGAGTGTTTTATCATATGACAATGATTAGTGAAGGTTTATGACCAAATACTGCCAAACTAATGATATTCCCATCAGCCTCTGCTGTAATTTGTTTTTATTGCTAATTAGCAAATTTTAGTGTGCTGACACGCTAAACTAAGATTGTGAACACTATACCTTCTTAGCATCACCATTTTAGCATGTTGATGTTAGCATTTAGCTTAAATCACTTGTGTGCTTAAGTAGCCTACAGCCTGACAGAGCTGATAGCATGTCTATAGACTCTTAGTCTATTTATATAACAAAAAGGAAAGTAGATTTTTACATCTGAATATTTCATTATCATGATCATATAACTGTCAGTAACTTTCTCTTGCACTCGTCAGTCTTGAACAACAATGACCTGAATATTGTGGGATGTGACATGATGGATATGTTGGGTAACCTGGACATGCAGGATATCCTAACCAGGTAACAGTTTATCTTGGTGAGATGGACAGTTTAATATGTGTTGATAACATTTGTTTCATGTGTTTACATTTTTTTATGTCCTTCTCTTTCCAAACAGTAATGATATTTCAGACTACAATGGAATTACAGCATTTAGAAATAGTTATCAGAATGTTTGGAATATGTTTGGGGCCCAGACCACAAGAGAACGAGATCTTTTCCTCAATGAATCTTTCCCCTCTGGCTTCCAATGGGCCACCTCCAGTGAGTCCTTCAAGGTTGAAGGTGGCTGGTTAGAAGATGGAAAGGGAGAAACCATTTGGGACCGTTTTGGTCATGAAAACAGGGTTTTTGATAATCAGACAGCTGATCTAGCTTGTGACAGTTACCACAAGGTGGATTATGATGTCTACCTCCTGCGAGGTCTTCATGTCAACACCTACCAGTTTTCCATCTCCTGGGCCCGTATCTTCCCCTCAGGCCACCGGGACAGCCAATCAGAGAAAGGGGCTCTCTACTATGACAAGCTGATCAATGCTCTCATTGAGTCTGGTATACAACCTGTTGTCACTCTCTACCACTGGGATCTGCCCCAGGCACTCCAGGACTATGGTGGATGGCCCAACGCTTCAATTGTTGAAGCCTTCAAGGACTACGCAGACTTCTGCTTCTCCAGGTTTGGAGACAGGGTCAAGACCTGGAACACATTCAGCAGTCCCTGGGTGGTGAGCCATGCTGGGTATGGAACTGGTGAGCACCCCCCTGGAGTAAAGGATTATGCAGTTGGCTCCTATCAGGTGAGAGCAATATTATTGCTATATTATTTACTATATTGTAAATACATACTGATACACAGCCATTCCTATACATTTGCCACACTATTTCTTTTATCTCTGCAGGCCACTCATAATATGCTCAAGTCCCATGCTGAGGCCTGGAATGTCTACAATGACAAGCACAGGAAGACACAAGGAGGGAAAGTGGGTATTGCATTGAACTCTGACTGGGCTGAACCCATGGACCCCTCCAGACCTGAAGACATAGCAGCTGCAGATCGCTACCTGCAGTTCATGCTGGGCTGGTTTGCACATCCCATATTTGTAGATGGGGATTATCCTGCAACTCTCAAGGCTCAGATAGAACAGAAAAGAAATAAGTGTCCACACTCTGAGCCTGCAACACTTCCAGTTTTCACTGCTGAGGAGAGCCAGAGGATATGTGGAACAGCTGACTTTCTGGGATTAAACCACTATACCTCTCGGCTGGTCAACAACAGTGATGGTGGCTGTACCCCTGGTCCTCAGGGGGTGGGTGACTTTCAGGCACATGTGGACCCTTCATGGTCCTCTACGGCTTCAGACTGGATCTATTCTACACCTTGGGGACTTAGAAGGCTTCTAAACTACATTTCCACAGAATACTTGAATGTTACCAAAGTGCCTATTTACATAACTGGGAACGGAATGCCTACTGAGTACAGTGGGGACACTCTCAATGACATCAGTAGAATAGAGTTCATGAAGAGTTACATCAATGAGGCCCTGAAAGGTTAGTTTTTGGAATGTCTTATAGAAAGGCACCTTTAACACAATGCTGAAATAATTTAATGTGCTGTTGTTTGTATCCATTTTGTAGCAATATTCATAGATGGAGTGGATGTGCAGCAATTCACAGTGCAGTCTCTCATGGATGGATTTGAGGGAAAACAAGGCTACAGCCAGAGATTTGGTCTTCACCATGTCAACTTTGAAGATGCAGACAGACCAAGAACCCCAAAGCAATCTGCATATTTCTACTCTCAGGTTATCAAGCAAAATGGATTTGGTTCACTCAAAGGTGATGTTTTTAAAGGGGCAGAGATGCAACTTACCCGCCATCCAACTGCTTTATCACCCTCAGAGGTTCCATCTGAATCAAAGGTTGTCTGGGAGAAATTCTCACACCAGTCAAAATTCCAGAGAAAACTTTACCATTATGGCACTTTCCCAGAAGGCTTCAATTGGGGAGTATCATCTTCGGCCTACCAGATTGAAGGTGGCTGGAATGCTGATGGGAAGGGACCCAGCGTCTGGGATACATTCACTCACAAACCCGGCAGTATTCCTGGTAATGCCAATGGAGATTTTGCCTGTGACAGCTACCACAGACATGAGGAAGACCTCTACATGCTGCGAGCTCTGAGGGTGAAGTCGTACAGATTCTCTTTGTCCTGGTCCAGGATCTTTCCTGATGGCCGGCGTACCTCCCTGAACCAGAAAGGTGTTGACTACTACGATAGACTCATTGATGGTCTCTTAGCATATAACATCACTCCAATGGTGACTCTCTACCACTGGGACCTCCCTCAAGCTTTGCAAAACTTAAATGGTTGGGATAATATAGACATGATCAACATTTTTAATGACTTTTGTGACTTTTGCTTTGCTACCTTTGGTGACAGAGTGAAATTTTGGATGACCTTCAACCAGCCTCACACAATTGCGTGGTCAGGATATGGACTTGGACAGATCCCCCCAAATGTTAAGAATCCAGGAGTTGCACCATACAGAGTTGCACACAACCTTATAAAAGCACACGCCAAGGCTTACCACACATATGATGATAAGTATCGTAAATCCCAAGGTGGGCGAGTTTCCATTGTCCTCAATGCTGATTGGTTTGAACCTAAAGATGTTAATGTTCCTCGTGAAGTGTTGGCTGCAGATCGCGCTCTGCAGTTCCAACTGGGTTGGTTTGCGCACCCAATTTTCAAGACTGGTGATTATCCCAATGCAATGAAGTGGCAAGTTGGAAATAAAAGTGAACTCCAAGGCCTTTCAGAGACAAGACTACCATCTTTCACTGAAGAAGAAAAAGGCTTCATTAAGGGAACTGCTGACATGTTCTGTGTAAATCATTACACTACAAAGATTGCACGCCATGCAACATTGAAGCTCACCCCTCAATCCTTTGTTTATGACCGAGACTTGTCAGAAGCAGAGGAAGATGATTCAACAACTACTGCCATCAGTAACCAGAGAGCGGTAGCATGGGGCTTGAGAAGACTCCTAAACTGGATCAAGGAGGAGTATGGAGATCCAGAGATTTACATAACTGAGAATGGAGTAGCTACAGAATCAAAGACAACTTGGGATGACTCTGCCAGAGTTTTTTATTACAAGACTTATATTGATGAGGCTCTCAAAGGTGCACTGACATAAATACATTTTAAATATATTGTCAGAACTGTTTTGATTCTCAGTCTTGATCAGTTATTTGTGTGTATGTTTTAATAACAGCCTATGACCTTGATGGTGTGAAGGTGAAAGGATTCATAGCAACATCTCTCATGGATTCTTTTGAGTGGTTTAATGGGTACAAAGTTGGATATGGGTTACACTTTGTGGACTTCACTAACCCAAACCGGCCGAGGACACCCAAGTACTCAGCTCATTTCTACTACCAAGTCATAAAGGACAATGGTTTCCCTACACCAGATGATGAGAAGTTACTTCATGGACATTTCCGCAAAGATTTCATTTGGAGTACTGCAACGGCATCATACCAGGTAACTGTTCAGACGAAGCCCCTTCATTAATGGTGGATCAGGGAATTGCACATACGGTATATTTTTTACTCTTTGTTTATTTTTTGTCTATTTAAATCTCTGTTTTACATTTACTGTCTCCAGATTGAAGGGGGGTGGAGAGCAGATGGAAAAGGTCTTAGCATCTGGGACAAGTTTGCTCACACTCCTCTCCGAGTGTTCAATGATGACAATGGGGACATAGCCTGCGACAGTTACCATAAAGTAGAAGAGGATGTTGCTATATTGAAGCAACTTAAGGTGACCCATTATCGTTTCTCCATATCCTGGCCAAGGGTGCTTCCTGATGGCAGCACCAAGTACATCAATGAGGCTGGACTGAACTACTACCACAGACTGGTGGATGCCCTGCTTGCTGCAAACATCAAACCTCATGTATGTGTAACTCTTGTCAGCATCTCACACAAAATTTTGCAATGGAAAGTTGGTAAATTCGGTAGACCTTAACTGTTTTTCCTTTGCTGTCAGATCACTCTCTACCACTGGGACCTTCCTCAGGTTCTGCAGGATATTGGGGGCTGGGAGAATGAGACTATTATTGTCAAATTCAGGGATTATGCTGACCTTATGTTTAGCCGTCTTGGCCACAAAGTGAAATTTTGGATCACCATTAATGAGCCGTACAATATAGCCAATATAGGCCATGGCTATGGAGCAGCTGCCCCAGGTATGCTTTTACGTAATGATCTTACACTCTACACACAAATGTATGATCACTTGTTTTGTGTGAAAAATAGGTCAAAAAGTGAAATTGTATCAAAACAGTATTGCTCTGCCATTTATTATTCTGTACCACTGAGTGATAAGATCATTGAGGCACTAAAAATGTGACAATGGTAAAGATTAGAATCTGTCTCAAACTGAGTGTTTTGAAACAGTCTGTTTTCTGTAACCCAGTCCTTAATCTTGACCTTTCTAAACCACAATGACCAAAAGCATATAGCTAAGCAAATTAGCAAATTTGCCTGTTACTACTTGTGTGTGTCCAGGGATCAGTTTCCGACCAGGCACTCTGCCTTACATTGTGGGTCACAACCTGCTTAAAGCTCATGCTGAGGCCTGGCATCTCTATAATGACAAGTACCGGGCCAAACAGAAAGGAATCATCTCAATTACCATCAACTCTGACTGGTCAGAACCCAGAAATCCCTATAAGCAGGAGGACATTGATGCCGCAAGACGTGTGGTGCAGGTAAACCAACAAAAAATACTTTTAATACTTATTGTTTGCAGATTCTTCTTTTGTAAGCACATACCTTTCACAATTTACAGATATATAGGGCAATAGTTGGAGTTAAGGTCTCTAAAAGCTGTTGTGTATCTCCTTGTGCAGTTCTACATTGGCTGGTTTGCCCATCCCATATTTAATGGAGACTACAGCAACATGATGAAGACAATCATTCGAGAGCGAAGCTTAGCTGCTGGTCTGCCAAAATCTCGGTATTATAAAAACATTAAACCCTGAAAGAGAAATAATGGAATTTTTTTTTACATTTACCAGGTAAATTTAATTTGTTACATACAATCTCTCCAGGCTGCCTGAGTTCACTCCTGAGGAGATTAAGAGGATTAAGGGTACCTATGATTATTTTGGGTTCAACCATTACACCACCGTCCTGGCATTCCCTGTGCAGTATGGAAAACTTCAGCACTATGATGCCGATAGGTAAGCAAGTACCAATACCTATAGTAACCAAGTGGCAGAGGCAAGTCATATATAATCACATGGTGATTAGCTAAAAAAATTATCACTCTATTTCATTGTGTGCTTTATTTGAACCTTAATTTTTGTGAAATAAAACCACTTCACTGTTGTGATATTCTCAGGGGTGCAGGAACAATTGCCGATCGTAGCTGGCTGGATTCAGGTTCATCCTGGCTGAAGGTCTCGCCGTTTGGATTCAGGAGGATATTAAACTTCATTAAGGAGGAGTATGGAAATCCACCTATTATCATCACAGAAAATGGCATCTCAGAGCGGGGGCCTATTGACCTAAATGATATTCATAGGAGCTACTACTATGAAAAATACATCAACCAGGTGCTGAAAGGTATCAAACCACATCTTTCATTATATATGTTTAATAAAAACAATTTTCCAAAGTCATAACAGTTTCAGAATACCTAAGTATCTCTAAGTAATGGATGAAGTATAGGGGTTCATGGTAACTCTGCTGTCTCACAGAATAATGTTCAAACCAAGATACTGAATTTCTAGTACATAAACAAGAATTTAGTGTATATTTACATTCCTGAAGGTGTTCATTTTTTCCTCCCAGCTTACCTGCTAGATAATGTGGATATACGTGGTTACACAGCTTGGTCACTGATGGATAACCTGGAGTGGGCCACTGGCTTTTCAGAGAGATTTGGCCTTTTCTATGTCAATCACTCAGACCCTAAACTGCCTCGAGTGGCCAAGACTTCTGTTGCCCTCTACTCCAGCATCATCAACTGCAACGGATTCCCCGACCCCACCTTGGGACCCCATGAGTGCTTGAACTCCGTGCCTGAAGGTAATTTGCTCAGATATCTGTTTGGACTAATGAACTTGATGAACTCTTAAACCTACAGAAGGAACTCTAAAATCCTCACTTTAATAAATGTTGTAATACTGTTCTTAAAATGTATTGTGATATACTGGCCCACAGTTGCTAGTAAGCCCATTACTGCAGTGACTCCACTTTTCTCAAGACCCAAAGGAACAGTAAGACATTATAGAGTTAGATGAGAAGATACCACTCTCACATATCGAGCTAGATGCAGTAGATGGTTAGCTTAGTTTAGTATAAAGACTGAAAAAAGGGGTAAACAACTACTTTGGCTTTATCCGAGGGTAAAACAAATCCTCCAACCAGCAGCTTTAAAGCTCACCAATTAAAACGTTGTATTTTAATCTGTACAAAAACCTAGGTAAATCTGTTCAAAATTAATATGATAATCTCGCTGTCTTTTCTACAGGAATGAGTGCGCCAATCGCACCCCCTGCCCCTGACAACACTGTGCCCTTCCTGGGTATGAAGCTCTCTGCCAGTGATGCTGGGACCGGACTTAATACCACATTTGCTCTACTGATTGTGATTTGGAGCTATTTGTTCATCCTTTTGCTTCATTAAAACAAAGAAACATTCCAAAATGTCAACTCTATAAAACATAGAGAGGAAATTCTAATTGCCAATATGCAGAGTTGCAATGGAAGTCCAACATACACCTCTGTAAATGTCTGAGCTGCATATTCATATAAATTGTATAAAACGTCCTGCATATTAATAAAGTTGGAGATCATATATTTTAAGACATTCATTGCAGGCTGTAAAAAAAATTATTCTTGTCCCATTAGCATGATTCAACAAATGTGTCTTTTTTTTTATTCATCCATTAACATATCGAGCATGTGATTGCTGTTCTCAAGTCTCAATTCACAATTTGCTCATGATCAACATGATTTGAATTTACGGCTTAAACAGATCCTCTGTAACTGTATCGTACAATGTCAACCACAGTGAATCCCACAAGATCTGTACTTCATTTGTGGTAGCACTCCTTCCTGTATTCAAAAAGTAAAACACAAATAAGTTATTTAAGTAAAAATACCAAATATTTTCTGGTTACAGCAGCAGGCCCACACTCAAACCAGTGAAATACCATTCTTCTTTGATCAAGCCAAATATTAGACTTTATGCAACCATGTGTTTACCTACTATCACATAACTTAATCCAGTGAACTGCCAGAAGTCCGGTGCCTCCAACGAGAACATGTGCTAAGCTTGTCAATTAGCTTGCCTACTTTACTCTTGAGTCACTTGTGAGGTGTTGGTCACCTGAAGCGGTCACAGATAACAAATCAAAACTCATTACATTTGGGATTAATGACCAATTCCCTCTGCAATTTCATAAGATAGTATGTTTTACATGATGATTTTGCAGTAGATTAAGCGTTTTATTTTATTTGTATGAAAGTATGAACTGATAAAGAATTGATGTTTGTGATTATCAGAAGTGCACCTAGCCTCATATTGTTCTAGTCCAGTTAAATGCTGATGGTGGCTTATCTGCAGGCAGAAATACGAAAGCTTAATTGCATTACATGACACTTCCACGAGTCACTGGACAGATCATCATTTCTCCAGTTTAAATGTTAGTAGGTTAGTAAAATAATCCTTTCCCTAACCAAATGGAGATATTCACCCTGGGTTTAAAGTTGAATTTATTCCAAATACAATGAGGTTATTTCCATATGTAAGTCCATAAAAACACATGGTATTAGTCACTGTGACTTTTCCCACTAGTTCGGGGTGATGCTGCACTTGCTTTTACAATTGAGCAGAATAATAACTAGAATTGTAACTGGACAATTTTACCAAGTAATAAACCCAGACTGAAACCAATTGAAAAACTGTTATTTGTGGAAAACTTTAAAATTTATTTCAAAAACTACCCACAAACTACTATCAATACAAAAAGTATAAAAAGTACAAAAAGCATTGCTCAAAAATAACTTGAGATGACAATATTTGAGGTGACATTAATGGCACTGTGGATATGACTCAGAATACAAAAGATGGCATCTTAGTAGAGCGCATTCAAGGCATTGAATTCACATTGAAATTATTACATTGTTTACAACCCTCATCGAGACTCTGGAACAGTGATCAAAATAATCCAAAAATCAGACATGGAGCATGAACATGACAGTTCTATCCCTTATTTAACTAACGGATACAATTTAATTTGCATCCGTACAGGAAAAAATAAAGCAAACTTGTTGCACTTTAACTCAAATTGTACCAAACCATTTTCATGAATGCATCCGTCCGTGGATTAAATTGGGCTTCAGGGAGCTAAGACAGCAGTGAATGTCATTATTTTCCAATTAAACAAAGCCAGTGAAAAGAGTCTCCTTTCAATACCACAATACTCAAAACTAATACAAAAATAAAGAACAGTATCAAACACACGTTTAAACAATACAAGACAACATCAAGAGTTACATGTTTTTCAAGCATTACCCAGGTTTGTTTGTTCCTTTGGACAAAGGCACCCCAAGTGTGTTCCAGTTACCATCGAGGCACCAGGCTTGGGAATGTTGACTGGTGCAATGCCAACATTGTCAAAACAATTAAACAAATAAAATAATGACACTTGAAAGAAACCTTTGTATGAAAATGAACGCATCAAAAAGTCTTTATCAGCATGACAATAACTCCAGTACCTTTCTTTTATGAGTGGTGCATGGTCTGTTAACCTTTTGTTTGCATCTACAAGCACTCACTGATTCACTTCCTCACTAAAGTAAAAGATTCTTACAGTTTAAACATGTTTTTGCACTACAACGGGCTTGGCTTTACCTCAACAAAATGCCATAAAACAGAGTTCCAGTTTAGGTCTAAGGCAAACTTGAGATACACTCACTGTGAACTTCCAACAGAGGACAAACTGACTAATAGCTCTAAGTCTCGTATTAAAAATGTAAAAAAAAAACAAAACAACAGCTGCCCTGAGGGAGAAGTACATGTTAACCTCAACCGTTCTTGCTGTGCGACGGTAGTTTGTAAGCACTTTGGATCTTCACACAGACCGGTGTCTCAAGTATTGCTGGATTGAGATGACCAGTCTCATCTTCGTTTGACTCGATGCTCGACCACGGCTGGCCGTAACACTGGAAGGCTTGGGCTGACTTCATCCACCTCAAGCAAGTTCACGTCTCACACACACACACACACACACACTTTGATTCCCTTATGTCTGCTCACTGATCCTGATGTGAATTGATATCTACAGTGTCAGCTGGGCTGATGAGAACCTATGCACGGAGACCTGTGAACAGAGGGATGTTGTCAATGTCAGTAAAGCATTTCCAATTGATTAAAAAAGGATGAAAAGATTGGAAGCCTCACCTTTCTCACACGTACTGCTCTGCTTCTCCTGGGCAAAGTTTAGTCTGTTCTGCTCAACTGCGGTGCCGTTCGACTCCGGGCTGTTGCTGCGTGACGGGCTTCCCTCCTCATTCTGGTAAGCCATATCCAGATGCTGCTGGGCCAGTTTTAGGTGTCTACGCAGCCTCTCCAGCTCCCTTGATGAAGCCTCGTCCCCGAACGACTCGCGACCCGAGTCTCCCAGGTTATCCTTAAAGCCCATCTTTCCGGATGGGTCCTTTTTCAGAGCTGTGTGGTACCCTGGAGGTGCAGAGGGCTGGCGGCAGATGGAGGACCTCTGGCTGGCCAGAGCTGCGTGACGGGGGGTCTGGGGCCGAGGCCGCGGTGAACAAAAGCAGTCCCGAATACCGCTGATGCCAAGGTGAAGGATCTCCAACATGGTGAAGAGCAGACACAAGGCACTGACCGCATACATGATGAGCAGGAAGATGGTTTTCTCTGTAGGACGTGAGACAAAGCAATCCACTGTGTGCGGGCAAGGAGAGCGTGTGCATACGTAAGATGGTACAACTTCAAGCCCATAAAGGACATACTGTCCAAACAGGAACGAGGCCTCAAAGATGGCACGTGACAGCAGCTGAAACACGTAAACCTTCATCAGGCCATCACGCTTGATGCGACGGCGTCCATCATGCTTTTTGCTGGGCTTCTCCACGACTTCTTTTTCCTTTTCTGGCTCAATCTCTTCTAAAATCATGGGGTCCTCCTCCCCATTATCCTCTGCTTCCTCGTAATCCCGGTTGGCACCACGGCTCACTATCGGCATCCTCTTCCTGCCACGGGGCCGGTAGTCATCGTCCTCCATGCGGGCGATCTTATGCATAGCAAAGCCAAGGTACATGATGGTGGGGGTGGTGATCATAATCACCTGAAACACCCAGAAGCGAATGTGCGATAGGGGCGCAAATGCATCATAGCACACATTCTCACAACCAGGCTGCTGTGTGTTACACACAAATTTACTCTGTTCATCATAGTAGATCGACTCTCCCCCGACAGCTGTCAGCACAATGCGAAAGACAATGAGTAGGGTGAGCCAAATTTTCCCTACGAAGGTGGAGTGGTTGGAAATCTCGTCCAACAGACGTGTAAGGAAGCTCCAGCTCATTTTTTCTCTGGAACAGGAGGGAACCTCTCAAACCTATAGAGAAAAAGAAATACATCTACATTTAGCTTTTATCCAAAGCGACTTACATGTGAGAACATTCACAAACCGAAGGCGCAGCTTCGGGAGCATTTTTGGAGTTCAGTATCTTGCTCAAGGATACTTCGAAGCATGGCTGGGGGATTGAACCGCTGACCTTCCGATTGGCAGGCAACCGTTCTGCCACCAAGCCACTGTCTCCCTAAATAATTGCATTTAGGTGCCATTTTTAGTGCCTCTGATTTTTAAAACAAGAATATTGTAGGCATAAGGCATACAAGAAAGGTAATATTTAGTTGTCATTGAAAAACACTGGTCTTTAAAAAAGACATTTTGTCATAGGCTCAAATCAGTTTGTCCAAGTGCCTAAAGGGAGATCAGTTCCCAAAAACTCAAGACAGAATCTTTGGTAAAACAAACTATTTTACAGGACAGAGATATGAACATGTTAGAGTAACTTAGTCATAATCAGGGCAACTGCTTAAGCCAGAGTACCTTTATATTACAAAAAGTAATCAAAATAAAGTAAAAATAACAATATATTGGTAATTGTCACACCACACCCCAGAACTGTCTTGACTCCCCCATGTCTTTCCAACTTATAACCACAAGGTGGAGCTATTGTGTCACTGTTACAAAACTGAGATGTCCCAAACCAACCCCTCGCTGCACAACAAAAGGGCATGATCAGGCAAAGATCCCAGAGAAGGTCTCAGTAGATGCCATCCCCAAATCATGCGACCACCACCAGACTGCCATCTAAAGACTGAAGTGAAATCATGGTCTTCCAAGACCGTAAAGCAGGGTGCTTGAGGCATATCACACTGAAAAAAAAAAAGTTACTTAGAAATTGTAACAAAATGTCTGAAAGTACCAGCAATCATCCAGACTCTATTCTGTAATATATAAGCCAATGATCTTAACCAGGATTACCACCATGTCTCCCACCATTTCAAATTTGTAATATTTCCTTTGCTTTTGTTTTTTTTATTGGTGGTTAGCGGTTGGCACTGTTCTGATCGGTTGTCCTATGTAACTTAAAGGGAAAGTTCACCCCAAAATCAAAAATCTTGCCTGTAGTGCTATTGATCCATCTAGACTATTTTGATGCGAGTTGCCCAGTTTTGGACATATCGGCTGTAGAGATGTCTGCCATCTCTAGAATATAATGGAAGTGGATGGCACTGATCTTGGTGCTAAAAGCTCCATAAAATAAAATAAAAACACATTTGAACAATCCAACAGCATTGTCTCTTGCCAGAAATCATAACCCCGTTACTGAAGATGATCCACAGACCTTGTAGCGAGCAGTTTCATGTAGGAACTATTTTCTACCGAACTACACACGCATTTTTTTTTTTGGAGCTTTGAGCACCACAAGACTAGTGCCATCCACTTCCATTATATTCGAGAGACAGCAGACATCTCCAAAACTGGGCAACTCACACCAAAATAATCTAGATGGAGCAATAGCACTACTGGCAAGAGGAATATTATGTATTTTTGGATTTTGTGGTGAACTAACCCTTTACGTCTTTCTATTGTCCATCAAATGTAAAATGTCACAGTACCCTTTACCAGTTTGATAACTCTAGTCTCACGTGAACACTTTACACATCCCGTCATGCTGTTGGTGGCAGTCATGCCTTAATAAACTGGATTGAAAGATTGCCAAAACAGAGCAAAGAGCTCATAGTTAAAACAAGATGCAATGAAGAGCTCCTGTGGTTTCACACCATCTGTGACCAGCCTCATAACTTCTGCTGAGTAATTATCCACTACTATAAACTACCAGGCTTGTACCAAGTAGGTAAGCTACAACGGAGTGTTTATTGTGACTTGGAAAAAGATGATCCCATTCCTTCTCTCACCTTCAGGCTTCAGACCTATTGCATTACTTTTACATCTTGAATTGTCTTTTAGATCGACAAGGTGCATGCTGCCATTCACAACTAATAACTATTTGCTTTCAGGCCTGTTTTTAAATTTACTTTTTTCTGCTCTTAACTAAGGTTAAAAGCATCTTAAGTGTGCAAAATCACAAATCTTGGAATCCAGGTAAATTCAGGAATTCTCGGCCCTCCGTGGCACAGAATTGGACATACAGGAAGTGCTCTTAAAAGGTTCTATACATGAGATTTTTAACATTAATACAGCAGCAAACAACTATTTGATACACTCTGCCTGTGTCGTTATCGCAGCCTGCTTTGTTTATACGTTGTTTGTGAGGCAAGCTGGTTTTTGTTTCTCATCTAACGTGGTGAATTAGGGATTTATTCGGCGATTGTTGAAACAGTGGAAAGATGGCTGCTAAATTTAAGACACAAAAAGACAATTACTACACCTTAAGTTTTGTCTTTTCTCTGCTCCATGAATTTTGCTTACTATAACTCTAAATTGATATAGTAAAAGCAATATGGAGGAATACTAAAAATGGTTCATATAGATCTGCACTATCACTTAACTGTGTGCATTTATACACAGTGGTGGCAGTGCTGTTGAGCACTGAGATGCCTTTACAGATGATACATGACCCTAAAGCGCTTCAGTAGAGATCCTTAATAATGGGTTGTGTTGGGCACCTCCCAGGTTTGAATGGGAGTACTGTGTGTATGTGACATTTGGAGGAAACTATCCTTAGGTAAATAAAAAGTTAGGATAAAGTTTCAATTGTGCAGCAGCAACTTACTCAGGCACTAGGAACAATCTGATGTGTAACCAGCTACAAGAGAGACTTGAATAAGAACTAGCTTTCACGATTGACACAGTGGCTGCTCGCAGACTCTTTGAGGAGATCATTCATTTTTAGTCTCTGGTGATTGAGAGTTCACATTCTGCTTTTAAAATATGTGTTTACATGTAAAACAGGGCGAGGGAGGGCAAGAGATTGTATGAGAGGGTCTACTATTCTATGGATTGCATGTGAGGTCCTGCTGTCTCCACCAGTAATGTCAGTATGCAGTGAAACTAATACCTGCACGGTCCTCCACACATGTCCCCTTCATGGTTGCCTATGCTTTTATGCTGTTTGCCTATTTACTGCTCACAGGGACTTCCATTGTTGTTATCCTTCATCTGTAGCTTTCTGCAGTTACACCTTAGAGACAGTATGACGACTTCAGGGCCAGCTGTCCACATCAAGGTCAACTTACAGAAGCCTCTACTCACTGGATGTACTCAAATATTATTCATGGGGAAATTAAAGTCTCCATAAAGCTTTGTTTTATCTGCTGTATTCTGCAATCACAGCAGTCATCTATTGTATATCAGTTAAGCAAAATGTAAGCTACATTGCTCTTCTGTCAGGCTGCAAGAGATATGTAAGGAATGGAAGTCAACAGCACACTTTTCTGCTTGTAATCTAGGTTAACGGTTGGTAGTTGCCCCCAAGCTACTGTCGGAGCTGACATCCATAGAAAAACCACTGCCTCACATGCAAGCGTCAGAGTGAGAGAGTGTGTGTGTGTGTGTGTTCTTGTTTTACTACATTCGTGGGGCCCAAAAACCAGGAGCCCACTATACTTGTGGGGCCCGACCTCCTTTGTGGGGCCAAAATGCTGGAACTCACAAGTTTAAAGGGCTTTTTGTGGGTTAAGACTGGGTTTTAGGGTTAGGGTTAGAATTAGGTTAGGGTTAGGTTTAGACATTTAGTTGTGATGGTTAGGTTTAGGGTGAAGGGGCTAGGGAAAGCTTTATGTCAATGACAGGTCCCTAAGAAGATAGTGCCGCAAACCTGTGTGTGTGTGTCAAACTTGCTAGAAAATAAAATAATAAAAAAAATACAGTCTAACCCCTGTACAGAGGCAATGGAAGTCTGTAACTCTTCATTAAATACTGTATTTTGTGTTGTTAGGTTTTAAGACTGGCACACAGCTGGACCTGCTGTGTATGTTATGCTATTCTATCTCATTGCTCCTTGTAGCAACTTTCTACCTTTCTTGCTGACAGTGCAAACAAAGTCTGCTCCACCTGAGCTGTCAGCAGTGTTTTCCCAACAGTGTTTGTAGTTTGACACAGTGAAATCAACAGCATAACAAAATTGCTCATGTTTTTCTCAATGGCTCTCAGAGTATCCATTTTGCCACACCAGACAACATAATTGTACACAGGTAGGCTTTGTCAGCTGTTCAGGTTCAAGGAAAAAAAAAGTTATATAAAAATCATATTGCAGTTCTTTTGACAGATATTACAATATCATTCGCGGTTAGTGGGAATGATCATTTTTGCGCAACAATTTTCATTTTCACTGAAAAATGAAAAAAAAATATTCAGATCATGACACTGGGGATCATTTGTTTGGGTCTGTACCAAACAAACTTGTTTTATTACATCTGGGGAACAAGATGTGTAGGCCGGGGTATCGCTGCAGCATCTCTCTGTGTAACACATTTGACCTTTATCAAAAACTTGCAGCTTCTGCAATTTGGATGTTGCACTTGGCCATATTGCGATTTTGAAAATATTTAGAGTAAATGCGCGGCCCTACATCAGCCCTACTGGCTACAAACTACCATATTGGAGAAAAAAAAACCAAAAACATTTTAAAAACTTAATTTTGAAGGAGCTTCTTTAATGTTAATATCTTGAAGCTTGAGTGTTCACAAATAAGATGCTGGTATGTGTCCAGTGACTCATCTATTCAATATCAATTCTGATAAGATATCTCTCGTTGCCCTCTACACCATTTGTCAATTCCATGTCCTATCTACTGAGAAAGCCTATCTGTGGCTCTACAAAGAAAACAGCCTGCTTCTAACAAGGAGCAGAGTTTCCACACTGACCGAGCCCTGCAGAACAGGGGGGCTTTTGTGGCCCTCACATCTGGGAGGGTGGTTATGGCTATCCCTCCTTTATCCCAAAGCTAAGCGGCCCAGGGCTTGGGAAGGAAAGGGCCAAAAACAACCATAGTAGGAGCCAAACGGAGGAGTGACTTCTACTGAACAGTGGTGGTGAAACTAGGAGGGGGGAAAATAAATAAATAAATCTGCCCTTTGCGTCACCATGAGCCATAACACCACAAAAAACTCAACACGCAAGTTGAGTCTGCTTGTGGAGTAAAGAGAAAAACATGAAGACACAGAAATAAGGTGTAGTCCCAACTCTGTTAACGCATTCTAATTATTAATATATATATATATATATATAATGTGAAATAGAAGACTAGCTAATTTGGCACTGAGTGTAGATACAAAAAAATAATTCCTCCTCGTGCCTAACGGGAGCCGACGTCATCGCGGAGCTCCACGCGTCCGCAACCACAAGTCGCTGGATAATTAAGCTAACGGTTAACCGGTTAACTTACGCCACACTGTTTGGACAAAGTAACTACGTAGTGATACAAACTTTAAGCTTTGAATAAAACGTGAGCGATTCTCCAGAGTAAGGGACTTCGTGAACGGGTGGGGGCAACAGAGAGGTAAAAAAAAAAATAAAAAAAAATAAAAAAAAAACAAGACACGAGCCCTGCGCGTTCCTTCGTCACCAAATTCAGTCGACACAGTCAAGGCGCCCGATACAATTACCAGAATATTCTGCACACCCGCAGAGTTACAATGGCATGTGGTGCTGAGACAACACACCGTAAATTACCAAATAAATCCGCATGATGCGACCAATGTGCGTGCCATGGTTAACGCTGCCTCCTGCCTGCCTGTGCGCGTAAACTTAAGTTAGCCTTTAAACCCATAACGTAGCATTCACCGGCCCTGCTTCTGTGGACACGGGTGATCAAGACGCCGGCATTACATTAGCAGCCTCGGCAACTCACCGTTCCTCAGGCGCAAAAGTGAAAGATATAACTTGAGCCAGCGCACCATTGTTAGCTAAAAGCTAAAAGAAAATCTACGTGGTGATGCTGCCGCGTATGCGTTACCGCGATTTGTTTGGCGCGCGTGTGTGTGTGTGGCGTCTTACCTTGTGATTTTAGGTCCTCTGCTTTCGCCCGACGGCTCCTCAAAGTCGTCGCTTATTTCGATATCTTTTCCTTCGTTTTCTCTAAACAAAAAGAAAGCCCTCCCGCTCTCATATCACGCCATTCAGCTCTTCTTCCCTGCGAGGAGCCCGTGTCCTTCTCCAGTTGTGTGCTGTACTGCGGGGTGAGGACAAAGAGTATCCCCAAATCCTCCCCTTTTTTCTCCTCCCAGTTTCAGCCGGGCTCCCCACCCCCTGTCTGCGCAGAGCGGAGGAAAATGATCCACTGCCAGCATTCCTGATGCAATCCCTGTTTCGTCTCTAGGTTTTAACTTTACCCTGGACTCAAGAGATTGAAAATAACTCAAGAGATTGAAAATAACTCAAGTCTCTGCAATCGGTGACACCAGAAGGACCCAGAAAGAGAGAAGAATAAAGAAGCTATTATATCTTTATCGAAAATATATAAAGTTGTTGGAAATACAAAGACATTGTGCTTATTGCTTGAAATGCACAACTTTCAAACAATGCAAAGTATGACAAGTGTTACCAACAGAACAAACCCAAAACTCCTTTAATGGTGCTTCATGTTGCAACCTGCAAGTGTGTCGTCTGCCCACATTGCTTCCAGCAGCAGGTGAGATAACAGCAGTCTCACTGTTTGTGTGGTCTGTCAGGCAGCCGCCTGATCACCATCTAAAACCTTTGTTTCTGTTTGGGATGTGGGACAACATACAGCCTGCTGATAGTGAGTGCCCCTCTTCCTGCTGATGCAGATGTTCGGAAGTTGTTGCCATCACGAGGCCCCTTCCTCCATGTCACACTTTCTTTGGCAAGGGCTGCACGTGCCTTTCCTCAGCCCCCAGCCTTCAGCATCTCTTTGAAGCTACATCCTACACGTAATTACTCGAAGACAAAGGAGCGTTGACTCTATTTTAAGCCATGATTTATGGCCCACATAGGGATTTATAGGGGTCTGGAGCAGTAGTGTTATGAATCACAAAGTGTGAATGGTCAGTTAATCAGCACTATGTGGACTCGCTATTATGAAAAAAAAAAGTGCTATCTTCCATCTGCAGTATTGGATTAGCCTTACGCTCAATCAAATGGGGAGATTTCCTCTAAGCAGTTGAATTTCCAGTATGCCTTACACTGCACTTTCCCCGGAGATGTGACTTAAATGAGATATGTGCGGTTACCCAGATTAAATGTTGCAGGCATCCTAGTCAGCATCAGTCTCCCGAGGTCGTCACTCAAATTGAATGATCACATTGTTCTGCGCGGATCTCCTGAAACGCCAGTCTTCACTGCTCACCCACCTTTCCAGACAAAACCACAGACAAAGCAGATCTACTCTACCTTCACATATTGCTTCGTTGTGAATGGACTGCGAACATCAGGGTTCGCTGTGCTTCGCCTCATAATTTTGATCACTGGCCGTAGCTTGGGAACGCACATTACAGGCAGCAGTTATTGTTTAATTACCCTCTTTATCTGCTGCAAACAGGAGGTCAGTAGAGGAATGCAATGCCCTTCCCCCTTCTCAGGGAGCAGGGAAGCTCTATTGTGAACCACAAGCATGCTTTTATTCAGAGGGTGTAATGTGGGGTGCCCTGGTAAACCGCAGTCCAAAGGACAGAGAAAGATAATCTGGAGACTGAACAGCCCAGCCTCGTGGCTCCTTCAGTTAGCGCTCTTGCTGCTAACACAGAATGTAGGCACGCCTATTAACCGTGATATTGAAGTACTCTGGTTGGGATTTTGAGGATGCATGTTTAGAATTAAGATATAAGGATGCACATCAACAGTTTACCATGAATACACTCGCGCACACATAGGGGCAAAACGCCACATAGTTCCAGCTGCCAATGTACTGCATCTGCATCCTCTTGAACCCAAGGCTGTTTTTCAGTTCCTTTATTTCAAGGCTCATGGTGTAGTAGTACCATATGGTGTCATTTTCAGGACAGGAAAGGCCACTCAGAAGGGCCACATTGCCAATGGGGAGTGGTGCTATAACGTCCCATTGTTGTGGTGTTTCAGCGTGGTGCGTCAAAGCTTTTAAAAACATAAATAGCATTTTGTGATTCATACGCATTGGTGTGGATATGGTCTAACACTGCTTGTTTCTTACTGCTTTTACTTTTATCTCCGTTTTACCACAAAAATAAAAATGTCTCTGGACTGGCTGTTCTGTATGACTCCTTACTAACCAACGGCTCCACAGACATGATGTTGCAACATTTCCATGGAGGTGAAAGAGCTTTGCTCAAGAGTTGTCCTCTTGTTTGCTTCAGAACCTGACCCACCGTGAATCATCCTCTCGTGATGTTTGCTTTCCTGCCACAAACACACACACACACGCACACTGTTGTTAAAAGAGTCAGCTTACAACTGGTGTTGTACCTGAATGCCTGTGCAAGTTCTACTGGGAAAGCCATTGTGTTCCCCTTCATGCAGCTGTGGTCAGCCCTTTTTGTCAGCAGAAGGAGCTGAAATGCTTGAGATGAAGATGGAAAAATATGGCTTACTCAACAGACAGTTGTTATTGTGTTTCCTCAACTACCGTTTGTAGGAGATGATGTGGGTATTCATTACCAAGTTACAAATACACTGTGAAGGGATTCCCTGTCTCTCTATATTAGCGCCATCTAAGCTACAGTCACATTAGGGTCTTTGAGTTAGCAGAAATGCTTGCTGCATGCTCCCTCTGGTTTTGAACTTACTTGCATTCTTGAGGCAGTCTCCCTGCCAACACACCCAGGAGAATGCACAAGGGCACGATTCATTTTATTAAATAGCATTAGCACAAGGTTAACCTGGCAACAGTCCAAGATGACTTTAGAAAAATGTCCAGCTGTGGCTGCGGGCCAAAAAGGAATTCCTTTCTCTTGCAGCAAGGCTGTCAGTTGCAAAACTTTTTTAAAATGATCTATTTGTCCACTTCTCCTGGAAGTTTATAAAAATGTTTTATTCTTTACAATTCCTGTCTCCAACCATCCATAGAGTACTTATGTAAATGTGACCCTTTATGAAAAAGACAAAGTTAATGTTCAGGAAATAAATCTACCTGCGCATGTTTTTTGGAAATTACTCAAAGGACACAGAGTAATTAAGGTCAGCAGTGAACCGAGCCCACATTGTTACATTTTAATTCACGGTAGAACAGGGAAGCTGAGTTTCCTGCCAGCAAGACTAATGCTTTCCATCTGTGTGTTGTTTAGGAGTATGTGTATTCTAAACAGTGCCTAATAAGGCTTTGCCTCAGATCAGAATGACTCAGTTTAACTTAACCCCACAATATAACAGATGCAGAAGGATTGGACTTGCTGTCACTGATAGAAACAGGTTTGGACTACAGGATACATGATACTATGTGAGGCCTATATCACAACAGAATAAAACAGTGTGGACAATCAAATATGCTAACAGGCATAAAGTGTTCAACATTCTGTATTCTGAGCCGCAGCATATCCCCCCTACAGTCCCATATGTATCAAAACAATAGCCAGAGGTGTTCATACCATGCATGCCAGCTAAAGTCAATGTAATTACTATGGCCACAAATTGCCTTTGGAATGAAAAAACAAATACATTTGGCAGTCTGTATTTTTAAACCCTGGCACACAAGAGCAACTGTAAGTCTGGCATTTCTTCTTTATCCAGAAGTCTGTTCCAAACACCATCAGTCCTCAGTGTATACTATATACTGTATTTATCAGAGCAAGTTTACAATTTAAGGTTTGAGGAGCTTCATTTTAAAGCAAGATACGATCAATAGCATCACAGTAAATTAAATGATTGCTACCACAAATCATTATGGGACTAATTAAGTTAGGCTTAATTAAATCTCTGCATCTTGAAATAGGGGCTTTGGGGTTGGAGGTTTTATTCCTTTCAGTAAGTGGATGAAAACTTTGTTCCGTGCAGTCTCTGAATTTTACTGTCAGGTTACGGCTCCTTCCTTGCTGGTTTACTGCTTGCTCTTCCTTCCTATTCCTGCCTATCACCCTTTTCCTGGGACAGTCCGCAGAGGGGGACAGAGTGACTAGGCAAGGGGTAAAAGGGGGTGGGTGGGCTTAATTTGCAAGGTCACTTTGTTTTGCATGGGGGAGGGGGACTGATGTTCTCAACAGAGAGGCTCCTTGGTTTTTTTTTGTGTGTCTATGTAATCATCCAGAGTCGTTCCGGTGCTGTAATTCCCAACAGAGTGTAATCTGTAACACCATATTTGTTTCTCTGGATGATAGGTGACAAAAAAGTATGTTATCTATAGGTGCAGATGCTATTACGAAACCCCTTGTGTCTGCCATGCATTCAACACCAGCACCCCCCAGTAGCATGGACAGGGTATAGTTGCAACAGACTGCACGTGGGACACACAAAAGAAACCTCACTGCTCATAGGGAGGAGGGGTACAGGGTTACCATGGAAACAGACAGCCCTACCCCCTTAGCAGATGGTGGTGGTGAAGGTATCGGGGGCTGGGTGTAGTGATGGCGGGACCCAGAGATGATTATCTGTCTCAGGTTTTCCATCCTAAAATAAAGGCTTCTGTGTGTCTTCTTAACAGAACAGGTGGCTTAGTTAGGGTTGGGGAGCACGTGTGAAGTCCTTTGTTGATGTAAGAGACAAGCTTTGCTCTGTGGGTTACAGGAAAATATAAGTTATCACTCAGATCAATTTAAAAGAACTTATAGACTTGCAACCATGCGTTTAAATGCATTTAAAGGAGTTGTCACATGATTAAAATAATTGATTTTGTTTTTGTTTGAATTTGACACACTGAAATTGTTGGCTCCAAAATTCACCGCTAGCATCAGTTTTTAGGTTGACAGTCTATGCCATGTTTCCATCCGCAAAACAGTGCAAATTTTAACCAAATTTCCACAAAGCAGCAGAAGAAAATGCAAATGAATGCGCGTTTCCATCCACTTCTGTTGTGTGAATAGTAGCTGTCGGACACATCAAGATAAACATTTGGTGAGATAATTCTCCAGTTGGGTGACATTAAAACATTGCAGAAGAAGAGGATGAGATGACGTAATTCAAAGAGCATTTTTACACGGAGCGAGGACTGTGGATTTTGTCCTGCAACTGTTAGGCTGCATTCAGATCAGATTTAGCCCTGTGTGAAAAAAACGCAGCCTTCTCATTCATTTCAATGAGGCCAGTCGAGTGGCGGTGGGGGGGGTTTGCCAATGCAGATGGCCTGGGGGAAAAACGCAAGGCAAAAGAGTTCATCCTTGGTCAACTTCCGCCGGACCGCCACATGACGTCATCTGGCGAGACGCTGCAGTTGCCAATCATCTTGGTAGATTACTTTGTAACTTGAACACCATATTTCTGGTTTACTTTGCGATCTTTCCAGACTCAGAGTATTATAAACTGCTGTGCAGTGTTTTTCCGTCTGATACTCCTTCAGACTCATGGAACTGGACTTCCTGGATCGTCTTTTGTGCCCCGCCTGTTAGCATAGCCGCAAAAGTTAGCTGGGTTTGCCCCCACTTACCCCTCTTCATCTGGATTTCCCGGCCTGTTCTCCGAGTTGTTGTTCTTTCCTCTCCCCGACATGTCCAAAAAGTCCCCAGCAACGGTTGAAAAAGGACAATCAAGTTTGAATGCATTAGTCAGGGAGCTACTCTCCTCATGTCATCTCAACTCAGCAGCATACCGAAGTCCAATATCTCAACCTAACCCTATCCTTTAAAGTCCAAGTTGTCACAGGGGCGACTGGAGGATTTTTCAGCTCTCTTAAGTCTTCAGAGATAGATAATACAGTGTTAAATCAATAGAAATTACAACAGAGTTTCACACAGGGCAAAAAGGAGCAATCTTTGATGTCTTGGAGCAAACATGCGTGAGGCTCAACAGCAAAGTCCTTTAAAAAGAGAAAAAAGAAGCACTTCAAGGCACCGGAAATGTGGGTATTGAGGCTTCTGTGCTCCGCTGCCTCCCTGGTCCTGCTGCTTACAACACATACATTACACTTAGATTTGCACCCATAAAAACTCTTTGTGAAATACTTTTTCTTGAATTTAGGGAAATGAGTGAGAAAGGCCGACGTATGAATGATTAAATAGCACCAAGACACTTTGTTCATGTTGTCTTTCAGCTTTCTACTGGCACCTCCATGAGCAGCAGCTGTGTGCAATACGTGAGAAACTCTTATTATTAGTACTGATAATTTCATACAAAACTATTATCTGAAGCGTCAAAGGTGTCAAAAGAAGTATAGATTCTAGGGTCTAAAAAGACTTCTGTAGAAGTATCAACCCAAGCTTTTTACTCAAGTAAAAGTGTAAAAGTACTGGTTTCAAAACTACTTAAAGTATCAAAGTAAAAGTAATGTAAGGGAAAAAATGCCATTGAGGACAAAAGCTTAGGCCGTGCCACAGGGGCCTATAGTGCATTACCACACCTCCTCAAAAAAACATTTTTCTAAAGGCCATAATGACTCTAATGTTATATTGAAATGTTAAAGAACCATATATGTGACGGACATCTTTGTACTTGGCTACATACGATTACTTTTTTTGAGTAACGACACTGGCTATGTTTGATTGCGTACAGACCAACAGGGTGTCGGAATGGTATATGTTTTCTACTTCTCATCCAACCACAATCAAAATCTCTCTATCCAGATGTCGGGATTTATCTGGATAGGGGTTTTTTGGGTTGTTTTTTTTAACGTTGACAAGCCAGAATGAAACTAAGCCGAAATGAAATAGGAGTAACGAGACTATTTTTAAAATGTAAGGAGTAGAAAGTACAGATAATTGCGTGAAAATGTGAGGAGTAGAAGTAAAAAGTTGGTTGAAAAAGAATTACTCCAGTAAAGTATAGATACCGAAAAATATCTACTTAAGTAAGGTATTAAGGAAGTATTTGTACTTTGTTACTTGACACCTCTGGAAGTAATTGAGGAAAATAAATCATGTTTTAAACACCACCCATAACAAACTGTATGGGAGATTAGACTCCCACACACTGAGTTATCTCTGTGTGTGCATGTGCTACTCTCCCTTAACAGACTCCTTGTGTAACTTAACACCCCAGCTGCCCGCATCTGGTTTAGAGGTTTTGCAACTTCACATTTACCCAGGCTTGTATCCCTCTTTCCATTTCCAATGACACCCAGCCTTGTGTCTTGTCAGAAAAACAGTCTGTCAATGTTTTTTCTATGTTTGTAGAGCGTTCTCTGCCTTCCTGAAATGTCACCTTATTAGCACTTGTTGGAGGACTAAGCATCAAACAAATGCCAAACTTTAAAAGTAATTATCCTTAATTCAGACTATTAAGCCCCTTTGCCTTTTTGTCATAAACAGGCTACTCTGGTGATGTCAGCATGACTGTGCCAAAGAGTCATAAAATGCAGCCACTTGGCAGCCACATTGCAAAGCCTTCGAGTGAAGTTGGACAGAGAGGAATTATGGGCCGAGCAAAACTGCTAAGATCACCATTGATTCAGCATGTACAGCACCTCTGCTCTGGGTGACAGGAAAATTAGATAATCTATCAAAGCGGCAGTAAGAGACTGCAGAGGAAAAGATGATTTGTGTGTTTGGAGTCATGAGAATACAAAATGAAGGCTGCGCTTCAGTGTCACTTTGTGGAATAATTGTAATTCCAAAATTAGTTCTTGAACCGTCTATGCCAGAGTCTGGCCAACAACAGGTCAACAAAAATGTGCGCTGAACTTTCACATAACCTTGTTTTGTTTTTCAAATTCATGTCCAAGTAACTGATGGAATGACAAGAGGTACTGCATGTCAAAACAAGAGCTTGGGTGAGGAGTGGTATGTCCTTACGCTTGTGAGGGTAGCTTGGACGCAGTTCTTGTCTTACACATGTGTTTATTCCATCTGGCCCTGCCCTCTCATGTCTGAGTGCTGATGTCATGAAACGGGAGGTTTTCGGGTCTTGCAGCTTCTTGCTGCACCACAGTTTAAGCACTGGGTCACAGTTAGACTTTTGGGAGACGTTGGATCATGTTGTTTATGTGTGGGCTGGATGGGAGATATTACACATACTCTCCTCATGGTCAAAATCCTTCTCTGCTGGGAAACCATGACTACAATACTGAGTTAGGATTTACCATGAGGCTTGTTTTAAAAGTGAGGTGACTTATTTATACAAAGTTTATCATCCATGTGGAGACAGTGTTACGAACTGTTGGAGGATATGAGTAGTTACTGAATCTAAGTGTGCAGATTTGAACCCACAGGATGAACAGCTACAGTATACAACAGCAGACAGAGGATTGGCGTAAACAAAAGATTCACTTTAGGAATGACTCAGATTTGAATACTAAATGGACTGTTACATTTCACACGAATGCCGGAATGTGTCTGGTAGCTCCATATTATAATCCCATTGTTCCTTCATCCATGGAAATTCGAGGACAGGGTGCAAAGAAGCAAGCACATGCAAATGTACTCATCTCATTGAGAGTAAAATCCTGTGGGGGAAGTCACAAATAAGGGAATTGAAATGTGTTTGTGAGTGACTGGGGTTGAAAGCTCAAGAAAAAGCTAGTAAGTAGACCGTGGGTTACAATTATTTTGTCAAGCAGACACAGTTTGCAGATGAAATGAACAAAGCAAAGTTCTTATTGAGACATTTTGGGTAAATCTTTATGACCAATAAAGCAAGGACAATGTGACACTGGTTTCTTCACAGCACGTGTGGCCTGCTGTGAGCCCAGTGTGTGAAGGGTGATGTAAAAATGCTCTTAAAGAAGACATCCAACTTTTCAACACACCTCGCAGACATTTTATGCGCTGACTGGAGGAAACTGCCCACAAACACATGGATAGTGCTGTTAGGGCTGATGGGCTAGAGCAACCTTACACGAATGAAAAGTCTGTAAACTCGCTTCCCATTTGCTGCTCGAATTGGAGAAATGCCTCCTTTCTTTTGTTATGAACTTCAAGACACCCAGTGGGCAGTGGGAAGTGAGAATTACACATTACACAAACTATTTATGGATGACGAGAAACGTTTGGCGGCATTAACACGACTGCTCAGTGTTCAGGGAACTGTTGAGCCACTGTTCAGTTCGTCGATGCCATTGTCGGCAGATTTAATTTACTAAGTACTACAAGACAGCAAATAACTGGACATGAAAGGAAACTGCCCAAAAGCAATCAAACAGCTGAAACTAAGAACACCAATGCTCAGGATAAACAGGATCGTACTGAAATAAACAGATTTAAGAAGGTACTGTATCTAGATTTGTGTGTAGGTATCTCCATAACTTTTTCAACCTGTTTGTATTTGACTTTTGTTCATTCCTGGGGAGTGAGAGCCAGAAAAGAGTGTTTTATACATTCTAGTTTTATATTGTGAAACCTAAACCAAATTTTGTAGATTAATGCTGTCTGCCCATTACACCATACAAATAATAAAGTGGGGTAGGCAGTAATTCTGCTTTTACCATTTGGAGTGAAATGATTAGTCAGTATAGCATTAGTCAGTACTATAAGACGTCAGTATTGGTTTTACTGACAGGACACAGTACATAGTTCTTAAGACTGATGGATGACCAGACCACAAAAATTATGTTTTCATAATGATGCTACTATTATAACATATAACGTGCCATTGTTGGCGAACCTCAGCATAAAATATTGACAGTCAATCAGACTTTCCTGTGATGAAATGTATCTGTCAAGTCAGCATTTTTCTGAATGTGATTAAATGTGGAATTTCCTCTTACATCACATTACTACACTACTGACAAAGTCAAAAGTGAATTTAACAGATTTATTTTAATGGTGTATGACTGCTTACAGGAATAGAACACATATTTCCCTGCATGATTCCCATATCTCTTCTCTCTCATCAACATTATAAATAAAAACAGCTGTTCAATGATTATGACTATTGTGATTAATTTATTAATTAATGAAAATGTGCTTGGTGACCTGTTATTTATTATTGATGAATGTAATAATCCTCTGATATTGAACAGCTTGACTTTAGGTTAACCTGTGATCACATCAGAACAATTCCGAAATGGGCCACTCTGTGTGACGTACACTTCTGGTCACCAACCACGGGAGGGTCTGCTGGTTTGGCTCTAGGACCGAAACACCAAAGACGTCAAAGAGTTCAGCCTGTCTGAGCAACATGTGCAAACCACCAGCTGACTAACACAGTGAGTACATACCATAATTCATCCTTCCAACTGTCTGTGTGGCGAATTTTCACTCGCGCCTGATAAAAAAATGGAGAATGGTTGTTCATAAAAATGTAAAGCTAGATTTATAGTAACAGCTGTGTCCTCCTGCAGAAGAATTTGTAAAACTCTCAGCTTCTTTTTTTCCAGTCAAGCAACAAAACAGCTGTAGGGTTATGTCTCAGGCCTATACACCCATTGAGCCATGAAAGAACCAGCAATGCATATTCACTGCTTGACAAAATAGTCTTCTTCAAGTAGACTGAACTAGTCACTGAGGTGATTTGTAGTCTTCACATCCGGTCAGACAAAGCTAGAACTAACACGATATTCTTTTCCATAAATTATAAATAGGTCAACTTGGAAATATACTTCAGACAATGACGAGAGAAGCACTGAGAGAATAGATGTATGGTGTTTATATTGTGATTTAACATATTCAATTAAATATGTAGGCATATTTTTCCTGTTTAAAAACCATTGAGGATGGCGGGGGGGGGAGCTAAAAACTCATTGTCACAATGTTATGATAGCTATATGGATATTTTCCACATTTATAAATAAAGCGACTTGCAGTTAAGTTACTGTTAAATGTTAGAGATACATTTGTATGCGGTTCTCACAGTCGCATTTCCAAAACCTTTTTTTACCACCCGCTGCACTTTGTTACGTGTCATCTCTGGCTAGCTAACTTGACAGCTTTAGTTTCTGTGAGAAACAGCAGCTAGTAGCAGTACTAAGATAGCTCTCGCAAGCAACACAGCACAAACACAAACAACTCTAAATTAAACAACAAATATGATGTTTGTCACTGCCCTCTGGGACAACACATCCGTATCTGCTGATCATCCGTATCAGCAGGAGGACATCATTTGTCCGTGACTTACAAAACCGTTATAAATTACTCGTTAAAGCTTTGGATATACATTTTGGATTTATGTTTTCAACAAAGATTTTGTAACAGTTTTTGTGCACAGGGCTGCACAATGAAATGAAATGTAGCCCACTTCACACTATACACTTGATCTGACAACGCTATGCTAAAGGTTTGTTAAGATTAGGTAGGTTTAGGTACAAGCACGACTTTGTCGGGGTTAGGGAAAGATCGTGGTTTGGATTAAAATAAGTAGTAAGTAAATCTCCCGACAAGCGTTTGACATATGCGTCAAAACAGCCATAAACACACAGTAACGGTGTGAAGTGGTCTTACCTTGGTGTTTCTGTCTCACCAGTGAATATGTAAAACAGATCATCAAAATCCATAGCTCTCACCAGATGGCTGCATCCTAATAGCTAATTATACACTCTAGTGGTGGGCACGTTTGTGGACACTGCTTTATCGTGCCTAAAGACTGGATGGCTTCAGTAACATGAAAACATGAACATAAAAATATTTTTCGATGTGATGCAGTGATGACAGCCCCAACTACTCTGTCAGGTGATTAGGCATGATCTTTGCTGCTTTTGCAACCCACAATTTGGTGCAGAAAGGATTCGTTAGTTGCATAAGCAAAGCCTGAGGCTGTTAAAAGCAAGCTGTTTTTTTTTGTTTTTGGGGTGAGGAGCGTACAATGTGTACATGCATGAGCCTCTTGAGTGTCTGTATGCATGAGTGTGTGTGTGTCAGGGGAGAGGCAGGGTTATTGTCTCCTGTTTTACAGGGTTATACCCAATGCCCGAGTAAAGCTCTTAGAGGGACAAAGATATTAGTGTTATATGCAACAATGCTGACAGCATTACCCTAACAATGAAGAGGTGACAATAAACTAACAATACATGTCTCGCCAACAGCCAACACCAGACAGGTATTCAATGCAAGGACATGAAGCACATGAGCAATGTGAACAAATGCTGTTGTTGAGTCACCAAATACTGACGTAGTGGACAAAATAAGGACATTTATTCACTGCATACATACATACCAGCGCCTTACATGGCAGCTCCCCCGCCATCGGTGTGTGAATGTGAGTGTGAATGGGTGAATGAGAGGCAACATTGTAAAGCCCTTTGTACGATAAGGTAGAAAAGCGCTATATAAATGCAGCCCAGTCCATTTACCATATTGCATGTGTTTAATCTCCTTTATGCTGTTGTCACTGTATATGCAGTCATTGTATAAATAGTCAATTGTATGTCACAGTATGTCCTGCACATTTAGTGTGCCTAGTGTTTAGTGTAATGCTCATTCTTCTTATAAGAGGTCAATATTTGGTTTCATGAAGGAGGGGGGTTGAACTGGTTCCACTGGATGAAGAAGAATAAAGTTTCCAGGTCACTGAATGAATCTTGGACTTTGTCTTTCTGTCCTCTGGCACATTGGACTGTTGCCATGTGGGATTTATTTGCTGTGAATGTGTTATGTCCATGATGTATTCTCTGGGAAACAAAAAAGCCAACCACTTGGCTGACTTTGATGCTCCGTCAATATCACAATCATTGTTTAACATAATGTCCTTCACCACATGGCATACAGGATATGTTCAGCTTATTGGGTGTACAAACATTTTTTGTGACCTGTCAGATTGATGTGGCTTGTGCACTCTGTTCATTGGCTTCCACACATCGCCCCACCTAGCATGATCATCTTAGCTGCGTGCAATGCCTTGATTGTGGTCCTTAGGGTGAATTACGCATTTTCAAACTCAACCTTCTCAACCTGAATAGTTGGCACGCCAAACCTTTTTCAAACACTGGCAATCCTCCGTTCACACTAAATCCAACCTGCTTGTTTTTGATCATTATGGCGAGGGGTATTTGGGAGGTACGGCGGTTTTTCTGTCACCTGACACTTCAGGCATGCCTTTTAGATAACTGCTGAAGTAAGAGGGAAACCCATTTTGCCACTGTTCATAGATCCTGATATCGGCTTGTTTTAATAAAAGCAGAGGGTACAATCACATCATTCCAACTCTTTACAAGGTTCAAATGGCGTGTCACAAAAATGTGACTGGGACAGAGACACATTTTGTAATAGTTATTGCAGAAATAGAACTTATAAATGGCACATTACTGATGGATTAAATGACTAAGTGCAATCTGAAAGGGGTCGCTCAGAGTGTAGTGCCCCCCAGCTCTACAGAGCCTTTTTGCTTCCTTCCGTGCAGTGTTTTTTTGGCCCACAAACTCCGCTCTCATCAAACTTCTTTCCAGCCACAGTGGGAAACTGACAAAGTTAGCGATGAACACAGTGGAGCATTTAGCAGATTAAGAGCCAGATATTTGGTGAGGCAGACGGAGGTAAAGGGAGAGTGAATGTTTTTAAGGTGGCTAGAAGCAAGACTCCAAATTAACCCTCATGTTATGTTGCTAACACATTGGCCCAAGCAATGTTGTGTTTACAGCTTGTTCTTCTGCCCGCAAGTGGCCAAAACGTAAATGAATGCAGCTTTAAGCATTATTACATACGTCAACATTCAAATTATAATCAAATAAACTAAAGACTGGATTAATACATAAAAACACTATGTATGCAAACATAAAAAGATATCTGCTTTCTGAATAACTATGATAAATATAAAACTTTTACAGTACCACTTTGTGATGCTGCAAATTGCTTATTGGCCAATATTAGCTTTGGTCTGTCGGGTTTGCACTTAGGGTCACCTGAACTGGTTACTTAATGAACAAAACCTAAATGTTAAAATTGTACTTTTAGAAGTAATACAATCAAAATCTCCCAGGGAGTTTGCATGTTGGCAAAAAAAGGCCATTTTGTCAGACAAACCTGCATAGCATGAGCTTTTCTCAGCCACTTAAAACACACAGACTTCCTTTTGTTCCAGGCAGAAAACGTCGCAAGTGTGTGGCTGGGCATAACATTTCCATGGCTCCTTTCTGCTCTGTGAGAAAACAGGCACGTTATTTTAGACTTGACTTGAACAGTCGAAAATATCCTAAGTGGCACAGCGGTTGACCTTGATTAAGACTTGGTTTGGAATATATATATGCTGTGGTTCGGGTTGTTGGTAATCATGCTGAGTGTAATATAAACCTGGAACTCCAACCCACAACCTCTGGCTCTTTGACAAGCCTTCCACTGAATGAAAAAAGGTTTGGATTCTAAAATAAGACCATCTGATGTCATCATACATATAAAAACACATCCTCAGTCCACACACATTGTCCTTTTGTTCCCCCAAAACTGACATGAGCACAGTACGACTATGGAGTCCACAGAGGACCAGTATAAGTAAACTGATACCACAGAGTTTGGTGAAAAGAATGCAAAAAAGTAATTTGATCTACTTAGCTGTGTAATTTTCTGTACTTCTGCCTTACAACAAACTACAACTTTGTACAGCTTTCCACACGTGTGGACATGGAAACAACCTTCTGTCCTACGCTGTCTCCAGACTCAAGTGAAGATATGACTATATGCACCTATAAAAGGTAAAACAGAAAAAACACTGATTGTTAAATATTCTTGAGGCAAGACAAAGGGACAGTGAACTGAGAGGTCATAAGAAATGGTGCATCCCAAACAGAATCTGCACAGAGTTTTCTGAAACCCAGATGCCGACTCACTGTGGGTGTGTTTTACATCCACATCGAGTCAAATCCCTTGTATATGTCAACAGTAGAGTAGCTTAATATACAGCAATGCATCATATTCCATAAGATCATCATACGGTTGTAACGTCCTGTGAGAACTACGTACCTCTAAAAATACAACTTTTCATGAGCTCAGAAAAACAGCCTTTTTTTAACTTTGCGACAATGCATTTTACAGCTAATCCAAGGAGGGCAGGTTTTAAATTGTTTATCTAGCCTAAGAAATTTGGAGAATTTTCTCAACCCATAAAGGAACACTTCATTACATAGAGGCACATGTGCTGTTCTTCTTAAAAATGTACACCTAGGTATATTTCCAGGAAACAGGTTATGTAAATTGATTATATTAGTAAGAGTATAGATTTTAACAGACAAAAACAAACATACAACAGTCAAATAACAATTGCACTGCACTCTAGGCGGGGTGGGCATCTGTTAAAGACAGTCTTCAGTTTCTCGCTGGTCCTTGTTCAATAAAAAAGAAGAGAAAGAGGGTGTGACTGACTTTCTGCACAGCAGGGACATTAAAGAAAGTGCTGAGTCCGAGTTTTTATACTTCCAAGGATCCAGAGATACTTTTTAAAATTGTACTTGTCCTTTTGCTATGAAATGTCAAGAGGTTTATGAACTATAAAACACATTTTTAAAGAATACTCCCTAGCTGTACTTCAGCGTCAGATACAAATATGAGGAACTAAAGGGAAAAGACAGGAATCCTTTTTGAGGAAGTTTGTCACTGATTGCAGTACTGAATTTCCTATAATACAGCAAATGGCCTGCATTAGAAAAGGCAGGTAGCACAGGCTGCAAAGGACTTGTCACTGACAAAACATTAAAGATCTTTACTGACAAGCAGGAGTGTACACTGGCTACTGCTTTCTCTCATCCAATTTAACACCCATTGAAAATAGACTGGACCTCTCAGTGGCGTGTCCACAGCCTAATCTCCAGCCAGCAAGTTGACAAAAACAAAAGCAAACAGAGCAGGCTAGGATTTCTTTGCTTTCAAACATGAAAAGCAGTTTGAAACAGCAGCTTTGACCCAGCGTGCCTGTTTGCAATGTTGGCTAATTAAGAAGTTGAACTCATTCCCCTGATTAACTGATTTAAGTCATTCAGAATTAAAATGCCAGCTGAAGGCCGTGTGAAATGCAAGATGTAAGCTACACTAGGAAAACTGGATCACTGGAATATAGAGAGGCAAAGTGAAACTTCTGGGGTCCAAATCCTATTGACATTTGTAGTCATGCATTGTAATTTGCCACTTGGGGTCAGTGGAAACAAGCTGTGAACATGGCTAATGTGTTAGCAGCCGCTGCCTATCTACACATCCAAAAGACACAGAGTAACTGTCATGGTTTTGGGTTTTTTGTTCCATTGTTTCCTGTTTTATTTTGGTAAGTGTTCCCACCTCATGTGTCTTGTGAGGTTTTGCGTCCTGTTTTTGATTGGTTTCACCTGTGTCTTCAGTCTGTGTGTTTCTTTGGTTCATTGTCAGATGTCTTTTTCTCAATGTCAAGCGTCTGGGCTTTTGTGTCCTGCATGTTCTATTTTGAATGATTCTGTTTCTCTGGACCTGGCCGGTTGTTACTGGATTTTGCCTGCTCCCTTGACTTTTGTTGGATTTGTTTGCCTTGTGGGTCTGATTCTCCGGTTTTGACCACTGCCTGTCCGAACCAGTGCAAGCCAGTATTCGTCCTTAAATCATTTTACTCTACCAGTTACCAGTCTACAAGTTCTTTGTGCGCAGAAGATTAAAACAAAAAAATTCGCCTAACGGGACTTCAGGGGCTCTGTAAGAGATTTTGGTGGACTGCTAAGGTGAAATAAGTGAACGCTTACGTAGCCTACTTCTCATGCTCAAGAGGGAGGACTGCAGGTGGACCCTCCTCCCATACTGAGAGAGTTCTTGGCTAAAGTGTCCAAAGTTGTTGAATGCCAACAAGTTAGTCTTTTTTTTTTAAACTACAATTTAAAATCATGAAGGGATTGAATTCTAAAGCAAGTGGTGTATTTAAGATTAATTAGGCAAGAAAATGGAAAGGAACATGTTTCACTTTTTCAGAAAGACCAGTGGGGAAAAAAACAAACCATATTCCATTGAGCTTTGTGCTACTGGCTAGCCCACAACAGCAGCCAGGGCCTTTACTCCATAGTATGCTCAAGAAGACCGTCTGCTAGACCAGTTACAAGGAACTCCAGGTTCATATGGTGATATACTGTATAGTATGGAAGGTGCTAGTGTTGACTCTGCTACTAAAGAGCACTTTTCATTAATATAACAGAATGTACTCAATGCCAGTTTATTAGGTAGACCTAGCTACTACTAATGCACTCTAATACAACACCCCTCCCCATTAATACAATTTGACAGCGCAACAAACTACAGCCTCCAAAATGACAAACTAAGGATTATGAAGGTAGGGTTAATGCAGGGCTGTTGTATAAGGCGGCATTAGTTTTAGCTAGGCGTTCCAAATAACCTGACAACTGAGTTTATTTTAATCCCATTTACATCCCTATATGTATTGCATCAATTTCTGAGATGCAGTTTTCTTCATGGGAAGCTCAAGCATCCAGTCTCACATGTGATCATCTTGTCATGTGGCTCACCAATAGCTGAATCCGCTGCGATAATCACTATACTCCGTATGCATGGTTCTGAACTGTGAGTTTATAAATAAAATGATTGTGATGAGGAATTCCTGGAAACCTTAACTGAATGTTAGATGGAACGAAGAGAGGACTTGTCTGCTACTCTGCTTTGCAGTCATGTTTCAAGGTCTTGCAGAAGTAATTCATTTCCATAGTACTATATAGAGTAGCTATACATCTATCATACTATCATCCTCAGACCTCTCTCACAAGTTGAACCATGTTGTCACATGATACTTGCTGTTCTCCAGAAGCAATTTAGATTTATTTGCTTGATTAACTGTGCGTTTTATGAAACATGATTCTTGCTTTCTTGGTTATCTCATTTGACAGAATTTCAAATACTGTATGTATTAATTCATTGGAGCACACGGACTGGCTGTGGGACAAAGAATGGCATTTGACCTCTGCCCGGCCTTTCAGGCTACAATGTGCTGATTACAGTAGCCCGTGATCCAGCAGATGGAAAAAGACAACAGTCTTTAAATGGACATGGCAGGGTTATATTAGGAAACGTTTCCTTTTAGTTAGCGCTGAAAGCAGGTAGGAGGCTGCTGTACAGGGGCACGAGGATTCGCCAGCGATGGAGCCTTGTGGTGGTGATGTCAGAACATCTGTAGTGGGAGGTGGCTAGTTGATAACCCTGATGACATTCCTGCTCTCTTATCCAGCTTTTCTTCGACATGGAGGGTTTTTTTTCAAGTCAGAGCCAGCCCTGTTCATTCAAGGTCACAACCTTGATATACCTGAGTTGCAGCAGGTTTGGCAACGTTGGCCAAATACAGATCATGTTGAGACATTTCCGATGCATACTTTTTCAAATGTGTGCGGTAAATGGTAAAACCGTGTTGGTATCAGTGTTTAAGTAATGTAAGGGTTTACAGTAATGGCAAAATTAGTATAATTACATTGCAGTTACAAATGCCAGTAACACTCCATCTCTCTGATATTTTGGGGTGTGGGTTTGCCGTCTTGCTGGGAGATAAGCAAGACAAGTTGGATAAGTTGATCAAAATCATGTCTCTCTGTGGTCAGAGACTGAAATCACCTGGGTTTTGTTTGAGTATACTGTATGTATCTACTGCTGTTGAGTATTAAGTTGGGATTAGCTCCCACTTTTCAATGAGTAACTCATTAAGTTAAACTCATTAAAAAGTAGTAAGCTGTTCCAAGTAAGTTTATGAACCACGCAGCAAACAAGCTTCATGCTTCCCATGTTAGATGCCTTCACTCTTTCTGCCTTAAACCTGCGATTGGGCCTGACCTTTCACTCACTATTGTTTCATCTTTGTCAGTGTTTTTACAGATATGATAGTATTTTGTTACCATGCTAATTGTGCCACATGTCTTTCTCCTTACAATTTTGTCATATTTGTTTCTGCATTTTTGTTGCGGCTATTTTATTAAATTATTTTAGACATCGGAGGCAGAGATGTCGTGACTTTTAGTCCCTAGTATGAGTAAAGCTCCAAAAACACCCTTTTCCCATATTGCAACTCAACAGCACCAAAGGTTGGTGGGTGCTCCTTTCAAATTTTCTTTTGAAAGGTTGTACAAATTTTATCAACTATTTTGTTTTTCTCATGCCAGTATGTTCCAGAGAAGTTATGCCGTGAACTCTTAGAGCAAGTCTGCGGCTGCCCTCTACTGGACACATAATCAAAAACAACTGCATTAAAATAAACGAAGAGAAAAAGAATTTGAAAAATATAATCTTCAGAAATTATGCGAGCACAAGGTTCAACACAGATAAAACTAATACAAAATAAAACTGAAGGATATTTGTTGAATCCATAGCTTGGGTCTGTTCCAAGAATCAAGGTCTGTATTCATCAAACTGCTAAAAGTGACATTTTGGACTTTTGGAGTCAAAGTGAAGTGAAAGATAAAAGAAGAGATTAAAATTCCATAAATGTTCTCTTTCTTTTGACTTAAAATATACTTTAATCAAAGAGAGCTCTGGAAGTGTCTCGTTGGTTAGTGGTAGCCTTTTGTGGTCTTAGATGGCTTTCAAAGAGACTGATGTGAGCATGCACGTTTCTAGACATGTTTCTGAATCACTGTATCGTATTAGTAACGATATCTGAAGCAAGCGAAACTAAAATGTGAAATGTTTATTGTTCTTCTTTCTGAAGTCTGTCACAACTCTTAATGAACAGTATTCAGTCGTAGAAGAACATGACGAAACAAGGTCAAGGACCTGTGAAAAGGCGTCTAAAGTATGTTAAAAATATGATCATAAAATACTAGATATACCTTTATACTCTGATTGAACAAGTCATAAACTAATTTAGTACGCAAGTAATTACAAAAAAGTATAATGTTTTTAAATTGGGTCTTTCTAATATTATCTGCGATCTTTCTTGGATTGGCAACACGCTGTTGGTTTTGCAATCTTACTTGTTTTCGGCTGTTACTTCCTTTCATTTGAAGTGTGTGTAGAATTCAAGTGAAAACATTTCAGACGGTTCATTCATGCAAGTGTGTGGGTGTTGGATGCCATTGTATAAAGGCCATAAAAGTCCTAATTACACACAGGCACAATTACACTCTGGTGACCTGCGGCCAACAGATAACTGAGCCTCTTCAAGGAACCTCCATGGGAAATGTGTTGCCAAACAAAACTGTGCTTGTGAGAGAACCAAATTCCACATTTACTAATTATCTTCAAACTCATCAATAAATGACAAATATACAGACTTACTTTTCAGTAAGTGCAAATAGAATAAGCATAGGTTACCTGAAGATTTTCTGATGGTATGGAGGATTATTGAAATTCAAACTTCAGACCAGGGGGTCTAAACCTAAAGACCATCAGCATCAAGGTATGAGCTCAATACAATAATACTGCCAGACTCGTCATTCACTGAAACTATTGGAAGGTACATCATTTGCTTCATGTAGTCCAAATGAATCAATATTTACAGTCTAATTATTTTTTAGATTAAAAAGCGGAAACCCAGATAAAATCTTTTGTTTAGACAAATTTAAAACTACAAATGGAAACATTGAAGAAAGTAGGAAGAAAAACAGTGAAGAACGGGGCTTGATAGGCCAACTAAATAACATGATCAACTCTGTTAAAGGTAGGAGTGATGTGATTATAGTGATTATACTCTTGATTTTGAGATCACTGCTTATCTTGGTATGGGCTGTTTCAGTGCGACGGTTAAATCTGACACCAGACTGAAACGCATCATATACTCTGTAGAAATATCATTTTCCACGTTTTTGTATACAGTGTTTTCCAGTATTTTGCAAAGGAAGAACAGGTTTGCGATTGGTCTGCAGTCAACAATTACAAATTGGTGTAGCTGTGTTGTACTCCTGTGATGATGATAGCAACATTGGTATTTTTTACTTGGTAAATTGGTTTATTTCATAGCAGGGCATCTTACAGTGTTAGAAGAGAAAACCTTTTTTAAAAACCTTCAAGTTCTTTGCTGTTACATTATCAGCATTGTTCTACAGGTTCAACTTCTCAACATCCTGTCATATCTCAAATCCAACAAAGGTTGAAAACAAGACAACCTGTTTTCAAGACTTGTCTTATTCATGTAGATTGCTTAAGACAGATAATATCTGTGGTTTGCCTACTTCCCTTGAAGAGATCAAGTTTGCTAATATATCATCAGCAATACTCCTCTGCACATACATTACACAAGGACCTTTACCACGTCTCGAAGCAAAGACGACGCACATGGTCGAATAGCTTTATTCTTGTTAACCTGTGTGCATCAAGAAAGGAGGGATGAAGCTGCTACTTTTGATTGTTAGTGTTTTGAATTATTTGGTTCTAACCAATCAAGTAGAAGGGGGAAATCAGGTAAACAATAGTATTCTTGAACGTTTGTTATTTTCAAATTGCATTTAAGAATTGTCATTTCAATTTTTCATTCACATGATAAAAAAAACAAAAAACACGCACATAAGGCTAAGAAATAGTTTGTTATTGTCTTTCAGTGTAATTGTATGGTAAATATATGACATGATTCATTTTTATGTAATTCTGTTGCCTAAAATTGTGATATAAAGCTCATTCTAATTAAAACCTCAAAATAACAAGGTTGGTTTGAATGTTTTAAATGGTTTAGGAGGCAATATTCTTCAACTAAGCTTTGTTTGACATCAAACTTTAAACTATTTAAGCTGCATTAATTGCATTGACTGATCAGTCAGAAATGAATGGCTTTATATTTTTGGAAGCACGCTTATTCACTTTCTTGCTGAGAGTTAGATGTGAAGATTCCACTCTCATGTCTATCCATTCATTGTAACGCTACAGCCAGCAACCAGTTAACTTAGCTGCACACCACTGGGCTCAGCGGGAAACAGCAAGCCTGGTATTGTTCAAAACCACAAAATCCCCCCACCTGCACCTCTTAAAGCTCACTAATCAGCATGAAAACCGATGTTTAAAAGTGACAATTTGTGGACTTACGGGGAGTTATGTGTGGGACTATTTCTTGGCTAGGCACAGTGACTTCTAAAAGTGTGAATTAGCGAGCTTTAGTGGTGCTGGTAGGCACATTTTGTTACTTTTGGACAAAGCCAGGCTAGCTGTTTCCCCCTGTTTTCAGGCTTTATGCTAAGCTAAGATAACTGGCTGCTGGCTGTAGGATTATATTTAATGAACGGATATGAGAGCGGTATCAATCTTTTCATCTAATTCTTTGCAAGAAAGTGAATATTTCCCAAAATGTCAAACTATTCTTTTAAAGCAGCTGGTGGAGTTGAGTCCACTCCATCTGTATCCAGATGGCGCAACATTAATTTCCCTGAAAGATAGTCTCTATTGTGCCACTATGGCAACAAACTGTCACTTCTGCTACTGGTTGTTCTTCTACTGCTACTTGTACAAACTAATGATTTTGTTTTTATTTAGCCGCTGACAACAGAGGGATTCAACTTCCTCGCTCACTTCAATTCTACATTTCCTGAATTTGAGGTTGATGAGCCATCTACTCCTTGCAGTGCAACTGTGCCTGGATTTAGTACCATTGGCCTGATGATCACCTACATCATCGTGTTTGTCTTCAGCATGGTAGGCAATAGTGTAGTTGTCTATGTGGTTTCTTATATGAAGAAAGGTAGAGGCAGCACAGATATCTACTTGATGCACCTGGCGATGGCAGACCTTCTCTTCACCCTTACCCTCCCGTTCTGGGCCATCAATGTTCATTCTGGTTGGATCTTTGGCAACTTCCTGTGCAAACTCCTGTCCGGCTTTCAGGAGGCATCAGTATACAGTGGTGTCTTCTTGTTGGTATGTATCAGTGTGGACCGTCACTTTGCCATTGTGAGAGCTACACGTGTCCTGTCCTCCCGTCACCTGTTGGTGAAAGTGGCGTGCAGTGTGGTGTGGCTGGTGGCTGGACTGCTGTCCTTAACTGTGGCAATTCAGAGGGAGAGCATCCATGCTGAAGACCTGGGCCGGACCATTTGCTACGAAAACCTAACTGGCGAAAGCATTCACCACTGGCGTGTTACCGTGCGTGTTCTGCGCCATACGGTGGGCTTTTTCCTGCCACTGCTGGTGATGGCTTTCTGCTACGGCTGGACTTTGGTGACGCTGTTTCACACACGAAATCAACAAAAGCACAAGGCCATGCGCGTCATCCTGGCAGTGGTGATAGCATTTGTTCTGTGCTGGCTGCCTTATAACGTTACCGTGCTGATCGACACACTCATACGAGGCGGATCATTTGAAGCGGAGACATGTGAATCTCGCTACAGAGTGGAAGTGATGCTAAATGTGACCCAAGTGTTGGCCTTCACGCACTGTGCAGTGAATCCAGTGCTGTACGCCTTCATTGGGCAGAAGTTCCGTAACCAGCTGCTCTCAGCGCTTTACAAACACGGCCTCATCAGCAAGAGGCTCCAGATGGCTTACAGGAAGAGCTCTGTCAGCAGTGTGGGGAGCATCAGATCTAGACACACCTCCACTGTAACTAACTCCTGATGGATGATTATTCACAGGCTCGGGTGGTGGTCATTTTCATTTTACCCTTCAATTGGCCAAATGAGGACCGTGTGGAACAGAATTACCGACCACAACAACCAAGTAGTCAAATTTTATGTCCTACATGTATAATATAATCTGAAAAGAATAAGAAAATCCCGGAAAATTAATAGATGTAGGTGTTCGCATGATTATTCAAAATATGAATCAAGTTCCATATTTTAGTGCGCCATCACGGCTTATGTACATAGTCTGAATTTAAAATCTAACATTATGGAAAAGAACATTTGCTTTCTTGCCAAGGTGAGAAGGTAGGCGAGGTAACACTCGCACGTCGCTACTACGGTAAATACGTAGCTTGAGTTTTAAAGAGTGGAAACACGGGGAAACAGCTAGCCTGGCTCTGTCCAAAAAATCCACCTGGGTAAAAACGACAATTTACTGTTTTACAGGGGTTTATGTACCAAAGTATTTCTTAGCTGGGAGCAGTAACATCCTTTGACTTTAGATATGCTGGTAGGTTGATTTTGTTATCATTGGATAGAGCCAGGCTAGCTGTTTCCCCCTTTTTCCAGTCTTTATGCTAAGTTAAGCTAACCAGCTGTGGCCTTATTGAACAGACAGACACGATCTCAAAATGTCCGACTATTCCTTTAAATTATTTTAGTAACCATTGGTCAATATTGTAGAGGGGAGAGTGTCATCCCCTAATGTTTAGGGATTTAGGATCCTCTCACAATCCAGATGTGTTCTAATAGTTTATACAGGCTTTTTTTCTTTTTATATTCGTGCCTTAATTTTATTTTTTGAAGTGTAATTATTGGGTCCAACAAGTTTGCACTCCAGAGAAAGAAAAAACTGGGTGCTCAACTTCAAAAATATAAATCAGTTGTCCCTGGAGGATAACGTGGCATGGCATCAAAGTAGTTGTGCCATACTTTTTCAACTTTAAAGAACTGGTGCAGTTATTGAGATTTTATTGTTTTTTGATGTGCGTTTTACAAAGCTTGTGTGTTTTTTTTATGAAAAGAAAGAACTTTAAGTCCTTTTCACTAATGTAATTTACTTTTGTTTTTGAATCTGAGACGTTGTGGAAATGAGTGGAGGGCCATCTTTTTCAGGGGGTGGGGTATTTTGACTTAACAGTACTGGAAAGAAAAATTTTCTCGCAATCAGATATCTTGATCTTTCAAACAGGAAGAAGAAGTGAATCAGCTTTCTGTTTTCAAAAACAAGGCATTGTCTCTTCGATGACTGATTTTCATTTAGTTTCACCTCGAGGGTCTGCACCAACTGCTGGGGCAGGAAACACAAGTTTTCTTTGTAATCAATGCTGTAATCTTAAAATGCTGTACTTTTCATTGCCCAGCAACTTGTTTCTTGCAATAAAATATAATACTTTATCTGTTTATCTGAATTTGTACCTTGATCAAGTGAATGTATGTGTGGTTATGGTATGTGTGTGTGTGTGTGTGTGTGTGTGTGTGTGTGCATGTGTGTACCTGTGTGGGTGGCTCTGTGGCTGACTAAAGAAGGAAATATAAGAATATGTCTTCATGAGAAGTCAGCCATGGCTGCAAAACAAAATTACATGTTTTTACATTTCTCAAATCATATGAATTATTACTGTACTATCCTATTTTTCTCAGCGGTTTCTGGAAAGCTCTTTTAAAAAAGCCAAAATATACTCTTCTGAATGAAAAAATAAAAATAGAAAACAAACATCCTTTACCCTAAACCATGTGTGGTCTCCCATTATTTCCTCAGTCAAGTTGTGTGCCACTTCACTGTTTAATGCATTAAAATTGATTCTACTATCTATGTATTACAATGATCAAATTGGACCGAGGAGCGGTTCCCCTGTCATGGCAAAAAGTGAGTTGTGTCTGTGGGTGGATGTATGAATAAAGGTGTTGAAGAATTGTTTTTATGATGTGAAATAACTAGGAATACTGGGGATGGCTGATCTCAAATGCATTCTCAGAAACTGGCCAGGTGCACCAAGTTGCACACAAGGTCAGTATTTATTTTAACTTACTGCCCATGCAAATTCTCAAGGAGAAGATGGCCTATGCTTACCCAATAAAAATGAAGAAACAATTAAAGGGAAGTACAGTATTTAGTAAGCATATTCTTCCTATTGTTCTCTTATGACAATTCACTTTTGTGTCTTTTATTCAATATACAGTATATATGTGCTTCTTTTTCATGTTAGGCTCTGTCTGTCAAGATGCTCTATTTTTATTATTATCGTTGTCAAAAATCCATTGCCACTTATCTCCTCCTTTCTATGATCCCTCTGACCTTATATAATATGAACAAGTGACAAAACAGAATGAACACTTCTTGATTCATATAATGCTATACATAATTAAAGGATCTTCTTACAACAAAACCATATCAGTTCATTAAAAAAAAAAATATTGTAATGCAGTAGTTTGGTTACCACAGTCAGCCGTGTGTAACAGTGTTATAGTTTGAAATCAACTCTCCCTCCAAGTACCATATTGTGTGTTCACAAGGCCCTTCTGCCAGGAGATGGAGCCGTTTTCCACAAACTCATTCTGTAAATCGTTGGACTTGTTAGGGTGGGGCAGCCTACATATTTTTTATGTTTATCCAGATGTATTTACTCCAATGCCATGCCATAGAAATGGATATAATCTATTAACCAAATCAATTAAAATTTTATTTGGAGAAACAGACCACATTATTGTTGTTTTTAAAAAGTGGCCAGACAGACTCGTGCTTCTGCTTTTGTTTCTTCTCAGTACAACTCATTAACATCACATGTTGTTACACCACCTACGTCTCCATTTTTTGTCCCATGAGATCACTCAAGGTGGGGCATCGATCCTTCTGGCCTGATAATCTTAATAATGTCCTGTAGTGTGTGATGCGCCATTATGTTCCAGTCTTGTAGTGTGAGCATGTTTGAGATTAGAGAGAAGAAATCTGTGAAGATTCTCCCTGAGTGTGTGATGCAACCCGATTTTAACGCTCCAGTAGTGTGAGCCCACTGATGATAATGCATGCACATTTTGTGAAAATGATGCCGAGACTACGTACCATATATTTGTATGTTTCTCATGCAGCCTGGTGCATAATATTTTGGTGTGACATACACAAATGGATCTAGCAAAAGACTTCTTCATTCCTGACTTCTATGTCCAGAGACAACATAACATTTGGTTTGATGTTGCAAAGCAAAGATAATGAACTCTGTTGTAATACAATTCTGTGGCTAGCTACATTTTTGTATCCGCATGTGTAGAACTGTGAAATCATCCCCCCAAATCTGCTGTCTTTCTAAATGAATTTAAATTACATTTGAAATCTCTAAAAATTCTAAAAAGCACCAAAAGAACATAACTTATATCCTAAAAACCTTCCCACTGAAGTAAATAACTGAACTTAGACTGAATTCTCCCCTTGTATGATCACTTGATTATTTTAATTTATTGTATTTCATTTTAACTCATTATTATTCTTGTTACCAAGGACTATATTTTTTATTAAGAGCTGTTCCCTCTGACTATATTTTCTATATATCTTTATATTGAAGAAATGAAATATATGTTTTCATGTTTGTTTGTAAGTTCTGCAATAATAATAATAATAACAATAATAATCCTAATAATAAAAAGCCCCCATGGTGCCCCACCGGAAGGGGAGGGACTTCCCCGCTACCATAGTAACAGCATAGTCACCGCTCTTCTGTTGACTTTCTGCAGAAGCTAACTTCCTGTGAATAAACCGCGCTAAAGTGTCCTGGTGATCATTTCCTAACTACTGGGAGAGAGCGCTTACTTCAAGACCATTAAGGTAATCCCGATGTACAATGAAGGGTGATATTCCTGACCTAATATCTCAGGTTATCCTCTTGCAGCAAAGAAGGTAACGTTAGCGGCCAGAGCTACTGAAAAGACAGACAGCATATAGCTTGTCTGACGCAGTAGTGCTTCCGGTTTGTGTTTGTTTGCTTTTTCACAATAAGATATTGGTTGATTGAAACCAGCTACATTCGTAGGTTTGATAGCAAAGAAAAATCAGTACCCGGATTGTGTATTTCCCGATAGTTTGGAAGCTAATGTTTTTACTGTTTTGTGAAGCTTTAAGATGCTACACATGTAATGTGAGTCTTACTGAAGCGCAAATATGCCTTAAAACTTGAATATAAGAAAAATAGTTTTGGGATTTCTTTCACATCAGTATTTTATACCTCGACGCCCAGCGGCGCTGTAAAATACCAATTTACTCTGTGGCATGTTGTATCACATGCAGACATGGCTTGCTATAGTGTTACTAGATATTAACTAAGTTGCCATTAAAACACGAGCGCCACTTACTTTGTTTTTAACACGAAAAAAATACTTGGGCAGTTCAATCACTGCCTGCTGTTATTTTGAAAGGGACACCGGAAGTCGCATTGCAACAAACGGCGACAACTTCCCACGTCACCCATAGCCATGTCTCACGCGTTAACTAATTGTTAATGTTTTAACATAATGCGCTCTAATAACTGTACTTAGGTAGCAGTGCTTATCGGTGGAGGTACACTTAAACCTGCACATAAAAGTATTATTAGGTTCCTCTTCTTTATTATTCGCTAACTAACGTCAGTTTGTTAGCTAACGTCAGTTAACGTCAGGTGGATAGCGTTTAACGTTAGTCATGCAGTCGCCTCGACGTTGACTGGTGGAAGTTAGCTGTTGTATTGCTCGTCCCCAGCAGGGTCTGAGGGAGGCAGGATGTCGAATGACCTCGCCGGTGTGTGGGAGGTGGCGCTGAGCGATGGAGTCCACAGGATAGAGTTTGAACATGGCACGACCACCGGGAAGAGGGTCATCTACGTTGATGGAAAGGTACCGTATCATGATCTTAAGTCACGTTAGGCCGGGGAGACCCCAAACGTGTCCGATTGCAAAGCCTGACCCCTTTTTTATGCGTCACGGCTTCTCGGCGCGAGGGCAGCCCCGTGAGCAGCTGTTTATTTTCACGATTTGTATTTTACATCACACTGCAGGAGATACTGAGACGGGACTGGATGTTCAAACTTGTGGGGAAGGAGACGTTCAGCGTGGGCAAATCAGACACCAAGGCAACCATCAACATTGATGCAGTCAGTGGTTTCGCCTATGAGTACACCCTGGAGATCAACGGGAAGAGCTTGAAGAAGTACATGGAGAACAGATCAAAGGTCACCAGCACCTGGGTTCTCAACTTGGACGGCATTGACTGCAGGGTGGTCCTGGGTAAGCCTCGCTGTGTTCGCATATCATTCACCTTCTGTCCTGATCGTTTAGTCACTATGTCATTGTCAATACGCAACAGTTCCCATTAGGAGTACTGAGCAGTACAGCGAGTTGTTTTGGATAAGAGCACCTGCCTGTTGCTGTAAGGTGAATCCACCTCCAGATGTCTTCAGTATCTGGGTTTATTTGTTCATTCCATCAATCGATCGGTATAGATGTCAGATTGATGTCTGGCGTAGTGTGATTTCTGCCCCTTCAGAACTGCCCACTAATGTTAGGCTAAGCTCTTTAACCGCGTTAAGCCCCACGCCATCCTCAGCCACCTCTGTCATCTGGGGAAGTTAATCCTTCTTTGTAAGTACACCGCTTACAGTCGATCAGGCGGCACACCACCTGAAGCATGTGCAACACACAAGAACTACTGTACATCAGTGTGCAGCGATTATCTCGAAATCTCAGCAGTGAAACAATCAAAATAATTCTCTGAACTCGCAGAAATGTGTGGGTGTGATCAGCAACAGCAGTCTCACAGATAAACCTTTGTGGTAAGTGATCCGCTATCATTTCAGCTGTTGTGGTCGATAACAAGTTCACTCATCAACATGTTGTCGTTAGATCCACCAAACCGGCTTAGTGTTGCCCATGTGTGGTTTTAAGGGAGGCCATTATTCTGTCTTGCGTCATAGAAAAGTTAGATCGGACATGTTGTGTAGATCGAGCCGTGCTTTTTGAAGAGTTTAGGTTTTCACAAGTCTTAAACTTCAACTCACTGGTAGCTCTCAGCAACTTCAGGAAAATAAGACCTACAAAATTCAAATGAACCTTTCAGCCATCTAAAAGACTCATTTGACCTTGAGAAGCTGAAGAATATTTCATGGAAAACGCAATGCAATTCGACGGGCGAGAACTGTGTGTGAACTGAAATACTGGAAACCAAATTTTATTTACAGTCTGACACAAATAGAAAATTTGTTACTTTGACCACAGTTTTTCCACCTCTGAGAAGGTTTTTCCCCATATTCTCTGAGGTTAAGCAATAACTAATACATTATCTCCAAATCAACGACTCCGTTGTTCTTAGAACCTCAAAGACATTTTAATATTTTCCTTTTGTTGTGTTTACCAATTCCTCCAACTTTATTTGTATCTTGTTGTTCCAACTTTAAGGATCTTGTATGCATTATTCTTTACCACTGTAATTATTATAATCTATTTCAAAAGAGGGTGGATATTCTGGATGGATTTTGGATGGATGGATGTTTTATTTTTCAAGCAAAGCTTGCAGGACACAGTGAGGGGGCTGCTATTGGAGCTGCAGCCCCCCCTGGTGGCCAGATTGAAATACAGTGGAAATATAATGTTACCTTTTTTAAATAATCTCTGATAAAAAAAATAATTTTCACAGTTTCCATTCATGTGCTTGTGGATACAATATTCTCTTGTAGTTCAATTATGGAAAATGAGGTCACTTTGAAGGATAAGCATATATCTGGTTTTCTACCTAAGTATGCTGACATGACTGCGTGCCTTCACCTCAGCTAAAAGGTGAGACTAGCTGCCAAACATAACTGGCCATAGCAAATTTATGGCCCATCAAATAACACAAGATAGCATATTTCCTACACTTTAAATAGTCCAAAACTAACTAAAATAGGCTCTATGGAAAAGCCTCCAGTAGTGAGAGTGAGGCTACACGTTATCTCCGCATCCCCAGATGCATTTATTCAGAATCCGGTGTTTTCTTATTTTGTTGACGTAGAATCTCGGTGTCCTCTTGTGCGCACAGAGGAGAAACTAAGCCACTATAACAAACATATATGTCCACTCGCATGGACAGAACAGATACCGATTGGGCCATTGCTCTCTTGCTTGATGTTCTGGGAAACCACGAGGTGATCAGATAAACTCACTAACATTCCCACAACAGCGCCTGGACAGCATGAGAAACAAACAGCGACTCAACCCGGGCTGTACACGTACTGCGAAGCTGTTCACTGGCAGTCACATCACATACTTTCATTGTCCAACAGTTGCATGTTTCATTGACTCAGTGTCTGTTTCCTTTCTTTCAGAGAAAGACACCATGGATGTTTGGTGCAATGGACAAAATATTGAGACTGCAGTGAGTATAACAGTAACTGATACCGGTTTGTTATGCAGTGAAGGATACGCCACTGGATTTAAGAAGTCACATTTTAATTCTAGTGTCAAAGGAAATTAACTGTGAATACATGTCTGCTAAAGTCAGAAACACCCTGTGGTTCTACCGTTGTCTGCATATAGACCAGCTCCAGAGCTGACAATACGGAGCTGAAGGGTTGATTTCTTTGTCCACACGTTGTCTGATTTGCCCCCCTGCAGGGGGAGTTTGTGGATGATGGCACAGAAACACATTTCACACTCGGAGACCACAACTGCTGTGTGAAGGCCGTGAGCAGCGGGAAGAGACGAGACGGGATCATTCACACGCTGCTCGTGGATGGCACGGAGATATCTGAATGCACAGAGTGACTGTGTGTGTGTGTGTGTGTGTTTACATTGATTTGAAAGCAGAGATCTGGTTTGCGTGTGTGTGTGATCCTTGGTATCTGAAGAGTTGAAGAAGGTCATGTAAAGCTGACAGAAATCTGTGCTCCTATGTTTGGATGGCCATGCTCTGGAGGGGTATATTAGCCATATACTAGTACTGTAAAGGTTGTCCTGTAAGTAATATAGTGTGAGCTGAAGACAGGACCTGCGGTCTGGGCAAATTTAGAAGAGAGGGTGCAGCCATACATTTCAGTCACAAAAAGGGATTTACTGTCTCAATATGTAACTTCACGCTGAAAAACTGGTTTGAGTTGTAAACTGGTACTTTATATTGATATAAATACAATCAATTTCAGTAATATTACCAACATTGAAGGCCAGATGTGCCATATTTTTCTCCGTCTGCCTGGCTGGGTTTGACCTCTGGTCGTTAACATGAGCAGCTGGTGTTCTCTTAGAGATGTACTGTACATGTTGTCATTTTGTAGAAAACTTCCTCCCACTTTATAAACAACCTGGCCCAGTAAACCCCAGACGCAACCTGTTCTCCCTGCTCTTCATGCTCGCTGTCTCGTATTTTTTAACATTGCACTGTAGGAGGATTAAATACCAGGGTACAAGATTATTCCTTGAATGTAATACCAGGGTACAAGATTATTCCTTGAATGTAGCATCATTCCAGTGTGCACTGCTCATCAGCGATCAGCGTTTAGTCCTATGTTGACGTGTTTGTATGATTGGTTCAGCCTTACAGTAATATGTGATTAGCTTTTGGCAGACTGCTGTAGATGTGTCAAAACATCCTAGAGTGCATTGTCTACAGTTTAATATAAAAGCTGTAACAAGTTCATAGACATCATTGCCCGTAATAAATCATTCACACAGCTGAAGTAAATCTCTTGCTGATATCCAAATATTCTCTGGAGACTCCCTGTCGTCCTCACAGATGTGTGGAATTCTGTTGTGCTGTCAAATTATTAGTATGTGTTTTTTATGTAAAGGCCAGCTGTTGTGGTTACACAGAATTTAAGCCAAACACGTTCATAAAGTTATTCAAATTAAACATTATAAATGCCTCCAATGTATCTCAAATGTTTGTTTATGCAAAGTGAGGCATTTACTATTTATGGAGCACTGGTAAAATAGAGCGAAAACACTTTCCATCAACAGTTTTGTGTTTCGACCAATAGAAAAAGGTCAAGGTTTCACGACCACTTTCATTGTCAATATACTGGGATTTCTAAAATTTGTGTTGTTGTATTATTGACACTAAGAGGGAGACTTCCTTTTTGTATTTAAATGTCCTGTATGAAAGCTGTGTTTATTCATGTATTTATTTTGTTTACTCTTACGGTACAGGTTTGTAAAATGTAAATTGTGTTCGATTTCATTAACTCCATGTAGCTGATCAGGTTTTGTTGAGCTTCATGAAAGGATCTTCAAATATAAATGATTAGTAAACAAGGTGTGTTGAAAGTAATGGTCTGTGTTTCCATATTAAGTGGTGGCGACTTACGATTCCCTGTCAAACGAAAAAAAAAAGGATACGATGAATCAAACTTTTTTTAATTTTTGCATAGTTTAATTTTGATATTAGCATCAGGCACACTGCACTCATGCGCTCCATCCCACGATTGTCAATTGCCATTTTGTAATAAATTTGACATTGTCATTGGTTTATGAACATTTTACAATTAGGGTACAATCGTGTATTTGTTGTAGTGCTTTAACGCACATCCCCTACCTGCTGAGCAAAGCTTTTCACCTGTTGTAGGAAGGATTACATTAGTTTTCCTCTACACTAAATTAAACCAGTTTACAATCACTGGGAAATGTGTTGCTGTAATGATGTTTACATATATGGCATCATAACTAACCAAAAGACTCGTACGATTGTTATTAAATGCATGCATTTTAAAATTTGAATCTTTGATTGATATACAAATGATTGTGCTTTTATGTAAAGTATGTTAATCACTCAAAACTACATGACATGTCTACCTCAAGCTGCAATGAAGCACTTCTCAGCTTCAAGAAAAACAAACCTGACATCTGTGTTTCCGCTGTAATACTGGTGTTAGTGGTCTCCAGTATATGGTTTCAAGGAGTAATGCAAACACCCATTTTGTTCCAATAGTAAATACATTCATTAAGAATGCCCTTCAGCTCGTTTTAGACTCAAGCACTGGAAGCATTCTTACATTTTGTTCCACACAACAAAATTAACCCAGACGAAAGTGAAGAAATCCCTCTTCAGGCCAACTTACAGGTGATAATGTACTTGGGCAGAGCTTGATAGCCACTAAATATGACAGAGATGTCATCTCTGCCCACACTGTCGAACAACTTTAGTGGGTCTGTCCCCACAGCAGGAGGCAGAATGAGCCCTGGTTTACCAGCGGTGGAGTTTCCCGTCAGCACCTCAGCCTCCACAAAGTACAGATACTCCTCGTGTGGGTCCTTCCACACTTCCATGGCCTTTTCCACTGTGCCAGCAAAGTAGATGCCCTCTCCAAATGCTGGGTCTGCATACAGAGGAGGATGCACAAGAAAAGACCAGACGTAAAGAATGTTTGCCTTATCAAAATGCCATTTGTAGAAGCGTTACCATACCTTCAGGAGGCGAGTACTCTGCATGGAATCCAATATAGCAAACCATCTCGCAGAACTGTGCAGGTATGCGTTGAAACATATTTCGTGGAGGAGTGGAGCAGCGTAGCTGGTTTTTCTTGAGGCCAAAGAGCAGCTTCAGGGTAGGGTTCTCCACTTTCTCCACCTAAAAATAAAATATTTCAGTGGTCATGCAGTAGTTCAAAATAAGACACTTGCCGATACGTTATTTGAAACGTATCAGTACAAACACAATATGTCCACTTTGTAAAGTGTTGCGTCATTTAAATACATGAAACCATGAGAAGACATTAAAAAATAAAATCACTATTTCACACCAGCCAAATGACAAAGCTTTACAGTTTCGAGTATGTCGAGTATGGTGAATACTGTACCTTCAATATCTGCAGCTTCTGTTTTCGGAACTGTGTGTCTGAGAACTCTGGGCTTGAGTGGTGAACTGTGTTTCTTTCAAAGGACACGTTCGCAGCCGATATTAGCGTCATGGCACGCTCTTCCTCTCTGACAAACTCCCTCTGGATGTTGAAGAGTATGGCCTCCACCTGCAACCCAGCAACTGCAACATCTTCATTTGAAAACCCTGATACAGCTATGCTTGCACGACCGTTCGCAAAAATCTCCTCAATGACAACGCTCTTTCTGAGGGAAAGACGGGATAGCTGCTGGTGTTCTTGCTCGCCGAAGTGCTGGATGAAGTTGTTGCGGATAACGACAGTGTCAGAGGGTTTGAAGAGAAGGCCTTGGAGCCACCGGTCAGCCTCGCGCGTTGCTTCTTCAGAGGGGCTGCTCAGGCTGATCTGTGGAGTGGGAGCTCTGCTGCCATGGTAGCCATCTCTGTGCTCATGTGCTGGCAAAGAAGACATCGTTAAGTCCACCATCGGTGCTGCAATCTAGGATCACTATTATTTTGTAATAACGTCGCCAACAGGACTGGTCAAACATGGATTCCCACTATTCTTATTAGTTTTACATTAGCTTTATTGGTTTCTATGGTAACCTCCGCAATAAACAGTAAACTAGAGTGAACTCTAATCAGAGACATATCATATGCAGACACGGATATTACGAGGACAATGTAAATTTTGTTGTTTCGTGAATCAAAACAGCTGATCTCTGCAGCATTTGTTCAGAAGTAACCCGGCCTGCGAAAGTGTTACGACACCACGATGACATGACTTCGACAAAAATCAGTGGTGGTAAATGAGCACTGCGATACATTTTCCCCAACATTAGCAAATTTCAAGATTGGGCTACTGTCCCGCACTGCAGCGCCTCAGGTGGTCCGAGGCGTTCCATCGCCATCATCCCCATAAGTACTTGCATTAAAGGTCACCTTAGTGTACATGAAACGATAACGGAAATGTTGTGTTACCAAGTGTCAAGTTGGCAGGAGATGCTGTCTGCTGGAGATATCTTATTCGTTCCTCAAAAGCCTAGAAAGAGAAGGCCATTAATATATATATTCATTTCTTTAGTATGAGACAATTCACAAAGCATACATAGCATTTCCTTGAGTTATTAAGATAGAGAGCATTGGCAACTGAACTTGTGTGGCTGGATAAACCCGGTCAACAATGCTCAGTAGGTGCGGGGAGTGTCTCACACCACCGAAAACACATAACCACATTCCACCTTACAGACAGATTTTACACTGATATTTCATTAAAACAGTCAAGATTACAGATTTAATAACTGTAACTTGTACCTACCTAATTTAAGATCAGTACATGCAAAGTGTCCTCTTTAAAAGGCACTCAGTAGTAAACACATTTTACAATCCTTTACTGAGTCTCAACATCTGTATTCCTCAGTCTCTTTTGCATTGTTCAGCATTTTGGTTTTTATTCATTGCTGTTTAAGTTGACTTTCTCTTATGGTTACTATCAAGGAACCTTTATTTCAGCCACCCGCTGTGGACACACACGACCTGTACGGTAATATTATTCTAATATATGAGAGCAATTTTAAAATACAACCTTAAATGTTTCCACGTCAGAAGGAAATATGACAAAATAAACTTCCATCTTTATCGAGGACATTTGAGCGAAGTTGGCCACCGCATGTGACATGATCTGGGCAACTTCTCTTTTATCGAACCCGAGGGCTCCAGTGCCGATGGCAGGAAAGGAGATTGACTTGTGCTGACATTTGCCTGCCAACCATAAGCATTCCCCTACTGATGTGAAAAGAATCTGTAATGAATGAATAAGTAGACACACAAATAGACAAATTCAAGCTCTTATTACAGTACAACGTAAACAGTTTAATATTTACTTTCTTAACAGTGTGCATTCTAGGCTTTTAGTTGTGCTATGTTTCCTAATTATCTGTGCATTGAGCTGTATTGAATGCTACTTGGAAAATGTGCTCACTTGATATGACCAAGAAGACAAATTTAAACAAATGAACTCTGATACAATATGTTTTTGAGATGTGACGTATTTCATCTAAATTTGATTTATTTACAGTTTTGGATATATCAGACTATGATCATAATATATTATCCCTTTGCTTAAATGCCCCTGCGACGAGTTGGCCACTGTCCAGGGTGTACCCCGCCTAAGGCCCGAATTTACTGGGATAGGCTCCAGTCACCCGCGACCCCAAAATGGGAACAAGCGGTAGAAAATGACTGACTGAGCTTAAATGCCCCATAACAATTAAAGTAAAACTGTACCTGCTGCGCTGCATCCTTCCCCCTTTCAGTGCAAAACGTGTGATACACCTCTTTACATTTCAGCTTGTAGGGTTTTGTGATGATGACATTTCCAGTCTTAGAAGCATAATCCATTTCGGTTTGCATTCCCTGACCAGCTTTCTGCAATAAAGCTTTGGAGATTTGACCAATGCTCAAGTCTCTCCTTGATGATGCGGTGTTTATGATGACATTTGTCTGAAAGCAAAATATAGGTGGTACATGAAAAGGCACATTTGTGACAAATACTACGTACATACTGTGACTTTAAATGTATTTTCTTTAAATATTAGAGAAGCTCATAATATAAGGTAATAATAAAAGCTCAATCCCTCTGAGGCTCACATTCAAACTTATTGCACCAGCAGGGTCAGCATGAAGCTACCCTAGCTAATTTTCTTCACATGTGAATCCAAATATAGACAAAGCTAGATTCATGTTAATTTGTGAAGATGCTTTAAGCAACAACAACAGATTTGAAATAATCTGAATAAAGGTTTACTAGTAAACATTCCTGAAAATGTGAAAAATATATCAATTTTTATACAAGCAGCCATTCAGCAAGCAGTATTAAATGTATGCAATAAGTAAATAATCAGTTGAGTAAATAATGAAGAAACAATACAGATTCTTACCTGCTCTTCCTCAATTTTACCCTTCTTCAGAGTCAGATGGACACTGCCAATCTTGACAGTCGGTGTTGGGATTCTGGCATTACCTCTGCTTTTGCCTGCTGCTGCTGCCTGACTGTATGTGATGGGCGGGTGGGGGCCTAAACTCTCATGGCAGGCCCTCTCCATTTCCCTGACCGTAGGCTCGTCGTTATTCACAAGCATGATCTCTTTAGGAAGAAAGCCTGAAGGCTTGTTTTCATAGTAACGTTTCACGATTGTCACTATGGTGTTTGCACATTGTGGCAGGGGGTAGTTGAACAGCCCAGAGCTTATAGCAGGAATGGCAACAGTGTTCAGATGGTTTTCCTTAACTCTGTCAAGAATGCTCCAGATGGCCTTCTTCAACAGCTGTTCAGCCCAAGAAACATCAGAAACATATGATAGTTGTGGGCCCACAGCGTGAATTATCTTCTTGCATGGTAGCAACCCAGCATCAGTGACAATTGCATCTCCTGTTTTCAGGGCACCATGCCTCTTGATGTATTCATCACACTCTGTTTGGATTTGTGGGCCACCGGCTCCGGACAGAGCTAGAGCAAGGCCGCCATAATGATGAAGACGTTCATTAGCAGCATTCACAACAGCATCCACTGGGAAGTTGGTGAGATCAGCCTTCCACACAGACACCTGAACACCTCCATGCAGTTGAAAAGCAACCCTTTTCTCTGGGACGACAGTTGGCCTTTTCTTCCGTGCAATGCTCAGAGCTTCATCAAAATCCACACCCTCGATGGTGGCCACACATCCAAATTTGCTTAGCAGGACATCACTCAGAGCAGATCCACACTGTCTCACGATGTTAACCGAAGGCCCATGAAGAGGAATATCCAATTTACCGGCCATGGCTCCTAAACAGAGCTATGGAAAAATGTTGTGTGAGTAAATCGTCCAGTGACACCAGTGTTTGGTTAATTTATTACACCTGATGTTTCACAGTGGATCAAGACAAGAAACACAAATGAATGACTGATCATGCCTTTACATGCTCAATAAATACTTTGAACTGTGGCTTGTGGCAGAAGGGAAATGACTGTTAGTGTCTACAATCGTGTGTGTGTGTGAGTGTGTGTGTACTCATGTGGTAGCACCTGTTTCTTGTACAGTCGGTTACATGTGAGAATCCAGATCGGATTGTGTTGATGTTGTTGGCTTTTTATTGCTGTGTAGTATGTTTAATGTAAACTGGGTATATTCTTTAGTTTCTGCGTTCTACTCGTCCTTATATTCTTACATTTATGTTGCTTTTGTTATCTATGCTCTCATGTTTACGCCTACATTTTTACATTTTGTCTCTCTATGTAAAGCACATTGAGTTTACTTGTTATGAAATGTCCTATATAAATAAAATGGCCATATAAAACAATCAAACAGTAACTCCAGGAGAGGCATAGACTTTTTGAAATAGGATTAACATCATAGACTTCATTTAGTAAATCAAAGTAAGGGCAATGATTTCATTATTGGTTCAGTATAAACACAGTTATTCACCATACCATTGGTCTTTCAATGGAATCATTCCATAGATAGCATGAGCCCCTATACAATAAGTATGTAGCTTCAATTGGGCTGGCTGGGAATCTCAACGTCATCTGAGGCTATTCCTTGAGGCATCTGTGTAAGCACCAGGAACCCACTGACACACAGTGAACTATATCACAGTTTTATGGATGTATATACCAATGTGAACATTTAATAGCAAATTAATTTCATACTATTGGCTGAGTTATCCGGTCTGAAATCTCCTACTATGCACCGGAAAATAACTTCACAAGAACTTCACTAGCCAGCAGGGGTCTCAGAGTACACTGTTGTTTATAAGTGCTGTTTTCCTTCCACTCCAGTAGAGGGAGACAGAGACAGTATCCAATATACACGGTTATTCCCAAAGACTGTTTTCCACTCAATAATCCCTCACCTGCTCACTTGTGTTCCTACCCAATAATACTATATATAGTACAGACTACTTAGTAATGTGTTAATACTGCTTGGCAGTTAGTATATATAAGGAAGGTATTGTGCTTCAAAGAGAAACCAAAACATTTCTTGGGTGGGATGGGGCTCGGGTTGGAGCGGGGAGATGGGGCGGGGTTGCAATGTGCTCGTTTAACTGTATTACTGCACTTTTTACACCTCCTAAATGCCAATAAAAAAGCTTCGGGGGGAAAAAAGAAACTAAAACATTTGTCCAAGATTCAATACTAAGTTACACGTCCGTGCAGTTATCTCACTTCCACGTTTCTCTAGGTGTTAAGTCATTTACTTTGCAATGCACACTTAAAATGTTTGCTTTCGTGAATTAGCATACTGACATATTTTTAAGTATTGATTTTCAAACTCGGATTATGATTAGCAAATGTGCAAAAGACATTATATTTGATTACGTGTGTCCCTTTCACTGTTTACAAGTTTATTTAGGCTTGTCAAAAGAGTTTCAATATATAGAGATGAATTAGACCGCCATTTTTTCTTTTTTTTTAAACCTCGTTCTCAAGGGGTATGGGAGCGCGAGCAACCTGACGCACGGCGTGCACGAGGCAGCAAAATACATTTCTTTGTGCTAGTTTGAAGGTTAAGTCGGACATGTAGCTATTTCGACGCTATAATATATTCAACAAGGCATACTTTCAATTTGAAGGACTAACGAAAGCGCATTGTGCTGAGATATTAAGATACTCACCCACCACACTGGAAAGTCCAGAGGAAAAGTGAAACGAGATAATAAAAAAAAAGGTGCAGACCTCTCCAGGCGGCCGCTCGGGATGTTAGCCAAGCTTTGTGCGGGTTTTATTGGACGCACCTTTCACACTATGTGCCCCTTTTAGCTGCAGCCCATTCTGCGCCAACACTTCCTCATGACTACGCTCGAGTCGACAACAACAAACTAACTCGCCGTTGCGTTTCCTGAGAATCAAAAGTGAAAGTGAAGCGGGGCAGAGGGTGTCCGGCCAGCCACGATGGCCGACGCGTATTCGTATGCTCTGCTCGTCGAGCTCGGAGAAAACAACATGCCGAGACTCAAAAACAAACTGGTGAAATACTTTCAGAGCAAGAGATCTAACGGCGGCGACTGCGAAGTTGACTATGAGAACGGCAGCAGGACAGCGGTGCTGCGCTTCCGCAGTAAGGAGGGTGAGTGCGGCCCGAAAAACTAGTCCGCATCTTACTTTACTTTTTGTCGTTAACAGATTGCCGACGTAACAATCGACTGCTTAGCTAAGAGTGGGATGATGTGTTTCCCCCCCCCCCTCCTTCACAGACCAGCAAAATGTTTTGGGGAAAGAGGCGCATCAGATCAGTTTGGATAAAGGCGTGTTGAAGTTGACCGTTCGTTTACCTACAGATGAGAGAACTGCGCAGGTCAGTGGGAACAAAGAGTCACTATTAAAAGCTTGTCTAAAATCAGTCACACACAGCAAAATGATGTGCCCTGCCCAATGCGAGACCCCACTTGAATAGGTTCCTGTAGTTTCCTTTGGAGCTAATGGGCATGTGTTACAGGGGAGTATACACACACACACACACACACACACACACATTGACTTTCTGTCCTACCCTCAAAAATGAAATAGCAATTATATTCAAATATCCCTCATTTGCTTGGGATGCTTTGCACCCCACAGTCTCTAAATGGGACTGTTGTTCTTACCAGTGTGAGAGGAGCTGTGTACCAGTACAGCTTCCATCTCACTGGTAGTCATGTGACTAATCATAAAACTAAGGCGGTGCTGCATTCTCTGATTTAGCTTCTTGCCAGTTCCTGCTGTCATGGATATCGTGGAGGTCTATACCAGAAGTACAAAACACTTGTAAAGCATAATTGTTTTAAAGGAGTTTGAAACAAAAACTGATAATTTGTCAGGTTGGACTCCTTTTCAAACTGCCTGACATTTAGGGCAATTTGCCATGTGAAACCGGCTACAGTAAATCAAAGTCAGTTTACAGAAGGTTTAAATCTTTTTTTCCCCTATTCTATACAGGAAGCGCCATCTGAAAAACTCAACAAGAAATGTAAGTACTTTAAACAAATATGTATCCTGTCTGTAAAAGTTTTTTTTTTCTCAAATGTCAAGCTAAATGGGAAGATTGACTTCTTTTTAACATGCGATTCTTTCTTCTTGGACAGTCTCAAAACAAACACACACACACACACATCTTCTCATGTGGTACAGTGTATGTATGTGACAAAGGGAATTTAAAGTAGCTAAAAATACAAATATAATGTAAACATGTTACGAACCATATGGTTTCCTTTTTAAATTAAAACACCACAATGTAAATGTCAATATAGCCTACTCATAATAAGTTAATTATTTTGTGCATGCATGTGTATGTGGTTAGCAAAAAGTTTTTTTTAAGTTATTAACCTCAATCTTGAAGTGCTATCCAAACACTTTTCAGTGATTATTTAAACTTTGCGGAGTTGAGGTGAAATCAGGAAGGCATTCCTCAACTCAGAAAAAATGTCATTTAAACATCAATAACATGAAAAGAGATTGCCACAGCCCAGCAGTGTCAGACTTATTTTAAGTCACAGGGATGATCTACCTAAAATGGCGTTGACAGGGTGCACACAGACACAGTTAATAGGCTATAAACACCTGCAAAAATGTAAACAAGTATTGTGCTTTAAGAAATGTTGATAACGTTTCAGTCTTGTTTAGGACAGGCTACATATCTTTTCAGATAATGGTGCGCAGGTAATCACTATGTAATATTGTCAACACTGAAAAGCAAGATTTATTGAGATTGGCACAGTTGTACTGCAAATTCACTACTGTCACTGTGAAACTTGAAACTGTCACATGAGGGAAACTAGATCTTGCACTAACCTAAGCATCACTTTAAAATTAGAAAATAAAAAACAATTACATTTTTTAAACAATTTACATTTTTGTGGGTGTGGGGAAGTCTTTTTGGGTGGCTATTATCTCACTTCATTAAGAAAGGTGTGTTCAGTCACTTAACCTTCATGTCTCATTAACAGCGGATGTTGCTGTGAACAACAAACAGTCGAGCACTGATGAACGCGCACCTGCAGCCGAAGTTCAGACAGAGGCGAAAGGCAGAGACGATGAGACAGCAGAGGAAGAGTTCTGCTCCACTTCGGCTGTTTTAGGAAATATTCCAGAGACTTTAAGCCAGGAGTTTTTGGAGATGCTGGTGGAGAACATTTTAAGGGATTCTGACTATCCATCTACCTCCCAAAGCTTCTCTTTGGAAGTCATTCCTGGCATCTCCTCTGCTGTGGTGACTTTCCAGAGTGGAAAAGGTACTCATATAGGGTGTGTGTATTAATAGTTCCAAAAACATCAACTTATACAGAGGTTTTCCTTGCAAAAACAATTAAGGATGCGCCTGTATAACCTCCAGCATACCTCTAGTGATTTTCAGCATTTTGAAACACAAACCTGCTGCAAAAAAAACCAATTGCTTTTTGCAGAATCAAATTTGCATGCTAAAACATATTTAGCTCATGTTGATTGAGTGATGAGTTGATTGAGTTCTGCAGTTCTTATTGAATCATCGATGAACATAAAGATACCTTTGGGCTGTTTTTCTTGTCAACAAAGTTTTGTTTAATTTCAGTGTTTTTCACCGAAATGCACTGTGTGAATCCTCGTAACCTTTTTTTTTTTTACGTCCATGTTTACGGGCTAGCACTCTTCTTCTTCCCTGCTTTTGTTGGCACATTGTTATGTTCTTTGGCGCATTACTGCCACTGGCTGCTGATCAGTGGAACAGTCAGCAGGATTGTGTATCATGTCAACTTCTGGTACGAGTGCATGCATGTGTGTCCTTCTGCATGAGATTTAGATACAAACATTACATGGACCCATTCATAAGTTAACAGTTGTGTTACCTTAAACCAGGTGTTACTTTCTCACTTCTGGGAAAAATAATGTAGGCCTATCTTGTCTATTTGACATATACTTCCTTCTTGATACTGTACATTAAACATTGCAAAGGAGGCACTTACAATTTGTAACTGGCCAGTTCATATTTTTGAAATTAGATTAGGAAAAACCAACAGTTCATTATGCATATAGATAGACAACACAACAAGCCAAATAGGTCATTTGGCTTGTTGAGGGCCAGTGGGGCTTGCCCAAATAGCCCTGTTCAAAAACAGCCTCCAATGTATATGAGATAGTCCCAGGTGTCCATGCATGCATCCCAACACAACTTTACAGCAATGTGATAGAGAAGCCCACTGTGTATACCTAACACTGGCTTATAAATAACTGGATGTGTGTATACGCTGGAAGCATGTCTCCCTCTAGTGAAAGTGAACATCAATCACTTTCACAGTTGCCCCAACAACAACTCCTCACCTCCTCTTATCAAAGGTCTTTACATGGATAATGTTTTTTTTCCAAGAAATTCCAAAGAGCTGTTTATTGTTTGTGTTATTTTATGAAATGTCATTGCCTAACTATCTTACCTTTTTATCACTATCTCACAGAAAACACCAATTTCGTGACAAGATGCCCCCAAAACAGGACGTTCACGAATAAGAGACTATCAGTGCGGCCTCTTGAAGTCACAGAGCAAGTTGTAGTTGAAGACATACAAAATTTTAGTGAAGAACTCCTTCGCCTTTATTTTGAGAATGTAGCTGGGGATGTGGAAAATGTCGTGTTTAATGAAGCGGAACAGTCTGCCATCATCACCTTTAAAGAACATAAAGGTAGTGTATTTACAGTACATATGAAATATTACTGTGTGAAGATACATGTAGGATGATAAAACATCAGCGATTACTACCTTTTTAAATGAATTCTAGACAATGTCACAATGTAATATTTGTTTGTAATTTTCCCCCCATAGCTGTTCAGAAAATTGTGAAGAAGAAGCATCACATCAAAAAGAAAGAGATCAGAGTTTATCCTTTTTACAGATCTTTGGAAACAGCTCTCTATGACAAAGACACGCCTTCACTAAAACTCCCACCTGCTGTCTCAGAACCCGTTGATGATGCTGTCTGGAGATACCTAAATGACAATCAATCAGCAGCAGGTACCATTCAAGGTCACTTGGAAAAACACTTCTGCAATGTTAACCTCGACCAATCTATCGTGCGCTTGATCCCTGTGCCCTCACTACTACAGCAAAAGGATGCCAAAGCCATCGTCAAAGAGTGGAGGGATACTGTGAAGTCGGCCTTTGAGCAAGCTCTGTCAAAATTCAAATCCCTGAAGCTTCAGCCAGAGTCAGAGGTATGGGAAGAGTCTGAGGAGAAGATCAGACAGATGCTAATGAATGAGGATGTGGTTGTAGTGCCTGATAAAGCCAGTGGTGTCTTATCAGTGGTTGGCCTTGTGGCTGATGTCAACAGACTAGAGAAAACTCTTTGTGAAGTTGTAAACAAGATTGTCAAACGGGTGCAGAGGGAGAAATTGAGCATGACCCAAGAGATCAAGGTATCATCGTCGATTTTCCACATCCTGTGTCAAGATGGTCTTCAGGGCAAGCTGCTAGGTGTGTACCCAGAACTTAAAATATCAGTTAGGAAAGAGGTTTTGATATTAAATGGCTTAAGGGATGAGATTATGACCGCAAGCAAAGTTATATATGATGCAATGATTGCATTAAAACGTCAGAATTTAGAAATCGATAGCTTTGTGCTTGACTTGTTGAAGGATGAGCATCAAGATGAGCTTACAAATGCTCTCCTCACATCTAATGGAATAAATGCAGCATTTGAGATCACAGGACAAAGGGTGCAGCTCCTTGCAGTTTCTGATGGAGATCTGAATGATGCTGAAGACCATCTGGGAAGGCTGCTAATATCTCGATACATTGACGTTGAAGACACTAATGTATTGGGGAAGCCAGAGTGGCAGGCCCTCGTCAGTCAATTAGAGAATACCAACAAGTCATGCAGGAGATTTCGAATCCATACCACTGGTCAACAAATCGTGGTGTCTGGCCACAAGGATAGTGTCATGCGAGTTAGCAGTGAACTGGAGGACTTCCTAATGCAGAATGCTCAAGCTGAAGAAACTGTTGTGGTCAAGCCCAACGCCATAGTTGAATACATTAAAAAACTTGACACATCTGGGTTGGGGAAGGTGGAAGACAAAGTGGTGGTGTCTTACAGAAAGGAGGCGATCTGTCTAAGTGGTGCTAGAGTTGATGTCAAAGATTGCAAGACCTTGGTTGAAAACCTGGTCTCTTCTGTGTTCTTTGAAAGTTTAAAAGTCTCAAAGCCTGGAGTGAAGAAGTTATTCCAGGATAAAGAAGCTATGTATGTTTCCTCACTCTTGAGTGAAACTGGCTGCCTGGTCCAGCTGGTTGATGAGAATAGTGGTGGACAGGACCACAGAGAAGTACCAAAACCTGTGTACCAGCTTCAGACATCTGATGGAGTGGAAATAGCCATTTGCAAGGCAGATATGTGCAGCTACCCAGTGCATGCAGTTGTCAATGCTTCTAATCAGGACTTGAAACATAATGGAGGTCTTGCAGGAGCACTTCTTAATGCTGCTGGCCCTCAGTTGCAGGATGAATGTGACAAAATAATTAATTTGAATGGACCGCTCAAGCCTGGAGACTGTGTCATAACTGGTGCGGGGGGGCAGCTTTGCTGCAAAAAAGTCATCCATGCAGTGGGACCCAAGTTTGATCCAGTTAAACCCCAGAAGGCTCTGGCACAGTTGAAAAGAGCTGTTAAAGGCAGTTTAGAACTTGCTGAAAAGCACAGCTGCATCTCTGTTGCTCTCCCCACCATCAGCAGAACCCAAGGCTTTCCTCTCAATTTGTGTGCAGCCACCATCATCAAAGCAGTGAAGGAACACTGTGATGACAAGTATGATGACAACACCCTGAAGAAGATCCATTTGGTGAACAATGATGACAGTGCTGTTCAGGCTATGGAGGCAGCTGTCAAAAAGGAGTTTGGAAATAATGGTGTCAGTCATTCTCAACAAACTCACCCTACCAAAGGCACCACGTCTCCACCTGTGAAACATGTTGGATCTGCTGGATCTGACCCAAACTGCATGGGTCAAGTGCTTACCAAAGAGGGCTTGGGCATCACTCTCATGAAAGGAAATATCGAGAATGCCACGGTAATTTGGATTTTTTATTATCCTTATTAACCAATCTACTGTGTGCCTACATAGGGACTACAGCCTACTAGAGTATGTAGCATTAACTATTGACCCTATCCTCTAGCTCGAGTGTATCCCCATAATTGAATGTGGTCTTATAGGGTCTGATTATTTTCTGTCTGATTCTAACAACACTGATTTTTAACTGTTTTATTATCCAAAAAAAGATGTTGTAAAGTTAAGAACATGCAACTGATAACATTCCGTTAACACATTCTTAGACGGAGGTGACGGTGAATACTGTGTTTGAAGATCTTGCACTGAACAAAGGGGCAGTTTCAAATGCCATCTTGGGTGTGGCTGGACCCCAACTTCAGCAGCTGGTAAATGCAAAAAATGCAAGTGGAAATGTTGGTGAGATCATTGTTACTGACGGCTGCAACCTGAAGAGCAAACAAGTCTTTCATGCAGTTGCACCTCACCACAAAGGACAAGGCACAGCTGAAAAGGTAAGCATTACATCAAAAGCATCAAAACACATCCTAAGGAATATACTCAGATCTACACTATTTTTCTCTTGCCTTTCTGTTCATATCAATGAAAACATTATCCTGCCAATTTGTATAACACAAGACATATTACTTTCATCTATTGTCTGCTCTGTTTGAGGTCACAAGTCATATCTTAATTGCTGATGGATGCAACAGCAGTGTGAACTTTCACCATCTTGTTCTAGATATTAATAGCATTTATGTTTTGCCTATCAGATCTTGAGTGGCATTTTCAGGGATTGCTTGGGCAAGGCAGAGGACAGTGGTCTGACTTCCATATCCTTCCCCGCCATCGGCACTGGAAACCTGGGTTTCCCAAAAGACGTTGTAGCCTCATTGATGTTGGACGAAATCTTAGCGTTCAGCAGTAAGAAACAGCCTAAGCACCTGAAGAAGGTCATGATCATCCTTTACTCAGGAGATGCACAGACTATCCAGGTAAGGAGAGAAAATAAGCTTTGTAGTACTTTCATTCCCCGAGTGCTAAACTAAAATTTAACGGTGAAATGAATTAAAAATTATAATTCTTAAGATGTCACTCCTGGTTGATTTGGTGACACCAGTGGTTACTGGTGGGAACAGCAGCTGCGGTTTAATACTACTAAGTCCAAGAATTCTAGGGGCAGCAAACGCTCTTTGAACAGCTAATTTGTCATAAATCCAAAAGTTAAAAACAGATGAAAAGAAAAACTCATGTTGCCTAGTTGTCGCTTGTATTGCTTCAGAAGCCACTGCATAATTTTCTTAACTTTCCCCTGTAGTGCCACTGGGCGTGTTTTAAGTCTCTGTAGCTCAACGGGTGGTGCCAGACTGAACGCCTGGTCCCATTTTCAATGATTAGCAGCCTATCAAAGTCCAAGCTTTTGAGTCCGTATGTGGGGACAGCCCGTGAGGCTGCTCCTTCTAGTTCCATTATTAATATTTTAAAGTTTGACAATAAAAGCTTCCTGTGTTTCACCAGTTGAGTGTTTTTAATGCAGCAGCAGGAAAGCTTTAATATTCTCCGATATAGATGTAGGAGAGTGAACAGGAAACAGTGGCGGTAGATTACATGCATGCAGAATTTTTTCTGAAACCCTTGTGGTAATGGTAGACCCTGCCACTAATCACAAAAACTATTACAAAGAGAGGTCCTTTCAGTGTGTAAATCCTTGCAAAAATGCCAGCCAGAAATAGTTATGGTGGGATTTAATGAAAATCAGACAAATCAGCAATATCAGCCAGTAATAGCTCACTACTAAAGCACAGTTAATAAAGAGGCAGTCAATAAAATCTGTGTCTCTTCTGCTTTTCTGTGATATTTGTCAGTGTTTTGGTATCAGGTATGTCTCTGATTCTGTCTCCAGGTCTTTAGTGATGAATTTAAGAAGAAGTTCCCAAATGCTTCAGGGGGTCCTGTACCCACGAGTTCCCCACAAAATCCAGGTAGGCAACATTGGTGCAACATTTTAATGAGCAATTACAATGTAATGCTGTATTTTAGAAATGTTAGAAAGGATTAAAATAACAGTTCTCTAAACAAACACATAATTATGGAGTGAAGCACTTTAAATAGTCAATTTATACACCCAACAAAATAAATATGATATGCAGAAAAGCAGACAAATCTTAGCATATATAAAGCTGAAGCTGAAAAATACTTTGTATATTTACTTATTAAATTACTTAAATTAATTATTATATTGCTTAAATTATACTATTTTTGTCGATCAACTAATTATTTTCATTTTAACAATACTGGATCGTATTTATTTTTTAACAAAAAGCTTTACTTATGGGTTTTTTCACTGTTGTAATTCTTTATTTGTTCCTACTGCCTCAAGGTCCCTTCTCTAAAGTTGTCTCGAGCTCAGGAATGCATGAGACCAAAATGGGAAGTGTGGCTATACAGGTGGTCACAGGAGACATAACCAAGGAGACCACTGATGTCATCGTCAACTCCTCCAATGAAGGTTTCTCTCTTAAGTCAGGTAAATGATGGTGAGAACTGGCCTGTTTCAGTAATGCAAATTAATTATAATTTCTGTTTGTTTTAGATTCAATGTAAATGTTTCCGTTTAAAGGTATAATACCTTTAAAGTACTATCCACTACAAGGCAACCACTTTTTGAATCCCACTTAACTGCAGTATTGACACAAAATTGAGTCCTCTCACAGTAATCATGTCTTCCCATTTATATTCATATATATATATATTTATTGTATGTGAATTTTGTTTTTATATGATTATGTATGTTTATCGTTCTCTCCTCTAGGAGTATCGAAGGCTATTCTGGAAGCAGCTGGTCAGGCTGTTGAAGCAGAATGCCAAAACCTTGGTAAGGAAACATTTACACTCAGCGTTGACACCAAACAACACAGTATAACAATTTTCTTGATTGGTAATGACATGGATAAAGAGTCAATTATTAAGCCAAGTCTGTAATCATAAGTCAGGATTGTTCAGAAAGGTAGTGTTACCTAAATACACACACACACACACACACACACACACACACACACAGTTGTTATGGTTCAAAGGTATTCAAATCCATTGTCCACAGGTACCCAGAACAAAGCAGGCATGATAATCACCCAGCCAGGCAACCTCAAGTGTAAGAAGATCCTCCACCTAGTTGGACAGACGGACCCAGTAAAAATCAACAAGGCTGTGAAACATGCACTCCAACTGTGTGTGAAAAACTTATACACTTCTGTCTCATTTCCTGCCATTGGCACAGGTGAGATTTATCAGAAAAATGTGTTGTTTGGTAAATGATGCGTTGTACAGAAATAAATCTCAGAAATCCCAGTTATTGCAAATGTACGGAATAAACTGGGTTTGCAATCAATTGGGATTTGATTAAGTTTGTATTCCACAGACCACATTTTAGAGACATTTAGGGGAATGTTTATGCATGAATCAAATTTATTTAGAGGCAGTTATGACAGCTTGTTTAGTGGGTTTTTTTTACTGTCTTTTGCAGTCCACTTTCATTCAGATAATGCTTTTCTGCCCTTCAAGAGTCTGTAATTTATGCTGTACCATTTTAGGTCAAGGCAATGTACAGGCAAGGCAGGTGGCAGATGCCATGTTGGACGCAGTGATTGATGTGTTGAGTCACAAAACTCCCAGTACCCTGAAGACAATCCGGATAGTTATTTTTCAGTCACCCATGCTAACAGAGTTCTACAACAGTATGCGCCAAAGAGAAACCACTGAATCTAAAGATAAAGGGGGGTTCTTGGGAAGCATCTGCTCCAAAATCAAATGTAAGTACAGTGACGAGAAAAATTTCTTGTTCATGTTCCTTAATCCATAATCACTTTTAAATGAAACATTCTTATGTAGATCTTGGAATTTGTTCTTTCAGCATTATTTATCAGTGAAGGTGCTGACAAGCCACGGAAAGAAGGGGATTTTATTATTGAGGCTCTGAAAGTGGACCCCGCTTGCTTCCACATCTGTGGTGGGTCACAGGCTAGAGTAGACACAGCCAAGCAGTGGATCGACGACCTGATATCCAAAGAGCACCACAGCACCTGCATTCAAGACAACTCCATCCTTAGCTTCTCTGATACAGACCACCAGCGCATCGTTGACATCCAGAAGACCATGAGCGTGAGTATAAGGATTGAGAGCAAGCAGGACCAAGCCTCAGTCACCCTCGAGGGGCTCAGCAGGGACGTGCTGAAAGCCAGCAGTGAGATCCATGAGATGCTGAAGGTCGCGAGAGATGGGGAGGAGCTGAAGAAGAAAGTGAAGCTGGCGGGCACAGTGGCAGACTGGCAGTACCTACAGCAGGGGCTTCAGTTTCAGAGTTTTGATTCAATGACCAACTTCAAGCTTGAGCAAGCATGGGAAAAGAAGCTACCAAATGTAAAAGTTACAGTCCAGGGTCAAGACTACACAGTCACCATGCCAAGTGGACCTGCCACTGATAACCAGGGTCGTACCCTAGAGATAAAGCGCATTGACAGACTGAAAGGTATCGTATCTTACCTGTGTCCTCTGATAAGTGGAAACATGTTATTTGTTGCAACCCTGCTTCTGTTTCCTGCCTAAATTTCACAATAATGCACGAGAAACTAATTGTGTCCTCAATATGAAGCCAGTATATAGTGCATTCAAACCCGATTTGAGTCAGTTAAAGTAAAGTATTCTTTTTTTATTGACAACTTTCTGAGCCCTGTATATGTATATCTAAATCCCGATACAGGGCTCAGTATTGGCAGAAAATACTGCCAATACGTTGTTGATGCCAGGAATAATGAAAATAAAATGGTTTATTATGCTAGTAGATGAAGACGTCCCTGAGGACTGGGATACCATGCCAGCCAACACCTCGAGTCACGCTGTCACCATCAAGGCTGGGACAGCAGAGTACACTGAAGTCCTGAATCTCTTCCAGGCCACGTGTCAACAAACCATTATAAAGGTAGGCTACATTTAAAATGCACTTTATGTAATGAGTAATGTTTTAGCTGTCACAACTCCATCATCATGTGTCTCATCATCAAGGTGCCGTTAAAAAATCAATCACATGTACATTTCTTGGTGAATCATATCAAATGTATTAAAAATCCATGGTACAGGAAAAGCAGTTGACGTAATAGACATAAACTCAGTATACTTTTCCCTTCCTCCTAGATCGAGAGGATCCAGAACCCTGTGTTGTGGAAGAGCCTCCAGATCAAGAAGCGTGACATGGAGCAGAGAAACGGTCATCAGAACAACGGGAGGCGTCTGTTCCACGGGACCTGCCACGACACCGTGGCCTACATCAACGAACACGGCTTCAACAGGAGTTACGCAGGAAAGAACGGTGAGAAAAATATGGATGTTCAGAACACTACAGTTGTTATTCAGGTATTCCTGTAAGTGTACTTTGAAAAAAAACTATAAAATGAGGGAATTATAGCAAGTATCTCACAGATTAACTCAATACATTTTCTGCTGCTATTCCATTTTCAGCCGCTTGTTATGGCAATGGCACATACTTTGCTGTCAATGCAAGTTACTCTGCCAGTAACACCTACTCAAAGCCGAATCAAAATGGGGAGAAGTGCATGTACCTCTGTCGAGTGCTGACGGGGGATTACACCACTGGACATCAAAACATGGTCGTACCGCCGGCCAAGGGCCCCGTCTCCGTTCAGAAGTACGACAGTGTCGTGGACAAAATGGCGAAACCCAGCATGTTCGTTGTCTTCCATGACAGCCAGGCTTATCCTGAATATTTGATTACATTCAAGTGACACAGCCATGCACTGAGAGAACAAAAACAAATGCCTTACATGTGACACTGCTTTACAACATTTGCTAATCAGTAATATAATAGCTGTCATTTCCTGGTTTACAAGCAATCCGTAATGATCACAAGGGTCAGTTATGGAAGTATTAAGATTTAGACCCATATAGTTCTTTGAAAATATCTCTTTGAACGTACTTTAGAGTAATCATGCAAGAAGAAATCAAAGAATGAAAAGATTATGAGAGGGTTACCGAAAAATGTTATACACTGTGTAATTGCACTGAACACTGTACACAGAGGTGTACATAGAGGATAACAGCTTCGCTGTGTACGCATGTTTAAATCAGGTTAACAATCAGTTTTGGTTTTGAAAGGAAAGTTGAAAGTGAACTGCTGTTCCCGTGAACAAGCCTGCACAAATAAAGGTTAATACAAGCATATTAATGTGTTGACTGTTTTCAATATATTTCATTTAAAGTTCAATCTCTACATTTGTATCCAGGTTTTGCCTATTAGAGCAGCCTATGTAGTAAAGTGAGGCGTTTTCAATTGAATTTTTTTGCAGTTTTCTCTAACAACATGTCAAAACCTGCCCATTATTCTCATTTTCTCCCTAGTTTTGTCTCTGGTTATATAACCAATTAAATTACATATATGTTAAAAAAGGGGGGTAGTCAACAATTTCCATGTTGTCATATACAGCAAAAATTACCCCAAACAAATAAATCAAGAAAACTTAAGCTCAACTTAGTGTCCACTGTTTGGGTCTGAGGCTCAGCACAAGCTTCCTGCCAATCTTCCTTCACGTCCAACATCTAGGCCCGGAGATGTCATTAGAACCAGATATAAGCCAGTTACATATTATATAAAACCTCTACCATTTTAGTTTGTGGTGAAAGTGGTGGCATTTTATCCAGGATAAATGCAGCTCTGTATTTGCAATTAAAAAAAAACTGTTTCCTCGGAGTGCTAGGCTTTGCTGCGATTTCCTTAAACCTCTTATGATGATCGTACACTTTTTCAAGCCCTTCCATTGAGGGCAGCTTTCTTTATAGGTCTTTAAAATGTACTTTAATGGTCAAGTGCTAATTTACCTGCAGATGCATTTCCATTACCAACATAGACAAGTGTTACTCCTATGTGAGACAGTATTACAGAGAGGCCAGGTTGAATCACAGCCTTGTTGACGCACAGCTTTATTAAAATCGAGGACCTCTGCTGAACTCTCTGGCTCCATCTGCTGGCCTTACAGAGACATTTCCCCTGACTATTATCTCCTGTTGCCCCAGTGTTAGATATAGGGGTTGGGATTTGGTGCTTTGCATATAGCAGAAATGGTTTTGTTAGCCCTACGACTATGATTTTGGACGAATTCGCGCAGTCACAAAAAGAATTACAAAAATAAAATCATATAAGAAACTGTCGACTTCTACAAAAGAAAACTGATGTAGCCTAGTTATCTGTTGGGGGAAAATAATATAATATATAAATATAGTAAAGCTATAAAAACAACCGCTGCAAATAGTTTCTTATAATATAAGGTTGCTTTCTCGTTTTTAGGGTGGAATTCTTTGTTGGGTTTTTTTGTGCGCATTCCCCACCCATTGGCGCAGGTGTGCCCTACCTGCCTTCGGGAGGTGTCAAACACGGAAGTTTTAGGACTGTCACGACTCGTTTTCCCCACTGCACCTGTGGTATGTGCAGTAGCTTGGCTTCCCCTGTTTTGTTCTCTCTTAGAAAGCCGTGCAAAAGGGAACCGAGGTGAGCAAAGAAAATAAAATCAATCTGTCCAAGGCAGTGAGCGTAAACAACTCGGTTGGACTTCAGGAACTGGGTCCCAGCGGGAGTACGACCCAATGGCATCCGCCGGACAGACCCAGGGAGCGGGGCTCGGGGAAAGCCTGTCGATCCCCGGCAGCACAGAGAAGCTGGATTCCTCCGCTGTCAATCGCATGCTGATGGAGTTCTTGACGTACTTTGGCAGAGCCTTACTCGTGTTTTATCCCGTGTATCTGACGGGCTACCTGGGCCTCAGCATCAGCTGGGTGCTGCTGTGCATGTTGACCGTCACTTGGTGGAAGAAAAACCGCCGGTGGAAAGACGCGCGGATCGGAACCGCCATCGAATTTGTGGACAATGAAACGCATTTGGTCAACAAGGAGCTGCAAAATGCCTTACAAATGGCATCGTGGGTATGTATTGTTGCCGTCACAGCTTCCCACTGTTTGCCACTGAGCAGCTTTACCGGGGCAGTGAGGTGCGAACCGCCTTGCTTAAGGGCACTTCAGCAGCCTGGCAGCAAAGGGATTCAATTCCACAACATTTCAGTCATTGAAGAAAGGCTCGCCCAACCTTAGATGTCAAACCTGTTTTTGCCTTGTTTTTGGAGTCACTGATGTCTTTGCTGGTCAAACAAGGCAACACAGTTGTGTTAAAGCATCCTGAAACAAGCCCTCCGCTGTCGGACATGCCACACTCTCTGTTGCCTTGACTACAATGCACTTTATTTGCATGACATGACAGACTTGGGCTGAACCTCCCTGACTCAGAAATGCGTTAAGCCAGCCAGATGTGTTGTTATTTTGCATTTTGGGTTGGTCTCTCCACATTAACCTTACACCACACCCACTCCACCAGTGACTCATGGGAACTAAGGGAGAGACAGAGAGACAGTTGTGGTTCCTCTAATAACAGAGGAATGGAACATTCCCAGCAAATGTGAAGATTTTAATGGTGGGAGCAGTTAGTGTCTTGCAACTTGTTCTGTGTGTGTGTGTTTGTGTGTGTGTGTGAGAGACGCAGAGATGATGATGGTGATGACATGCTTTATAGTGCTATGGCTTAAAACCTAAAACACAGGTGTTAATGCGTGCAGAATTCCATTTTAAGTTTACGAGTTCCACCCAGTGTAAAAAAGTTATATCAGTGCATCTTGTTTTGCCCCATTTATAGGTCATCTTAGGCAGAACTCACTGATGATACTGTAGTTTATTTGAATAAGGAGTGGGCCCATCCCATCCTCTGCATTAGAACATGACTCCAAACCTCTGTCACAGTCACCAGTTTTGATGCTGCGAAGAAACCTTGGTAAGCCCAAACTAACAAATACTGCTGTGCTCCTCCGTGTCCGTTTAAGGAACGCTGTCAAATATCTGAAATGGGAAAAACGTAGCGTAATTTATTTGGGATCCGCCAGCCTCATTGGCACTTAATTTTTTCGTGTGTCTGATTTTACGTTGAATAATTTTACTCGCAAGCCATTTTAAAATTTGCATGATGGATAATTAATTAATAATTGATTACTGACACGATTATGTCCTCCATCACCGCCATCATGCATGCTGTTATGGTGTTTGGGTTGAACAAATGCTCACAGACCCATTTCTTCACTGTCATATTTTGTCTTTCAAAGGTCCAATTTCCTGATGTTGAGAAAGTTGACTGGGTTAACAAGGTACAGTACCAAAATAAAGTTATTTTCTTACCTCTTTCTGGTTTTCTGAGGTGATGTTAAGCATCATCATCCCAGCCTGCCAAATCAAGTTGGTGTTTTTTGATTTTTGACTCTGGTTTAAAGACCCAATGCTCAACCGCACACTTTCCACCCCGGCCGTCCCATCATGGTAGAGGTCACATGGCCTGCATTTGAATGCGTTCAATGTGCGCGAAGATGCATCGGCAGTTGGGGTGGACAGGGTGCTAAACTCACCAGCACTATGCTGTGACCTGGCCACATGGAGATGAATGGGCTGAAAAGCAACACACAGACTGCACCCAATCTTGAAATGTAGTGTTTCAGTTTTCTACAAACTAAAACACATGCCATCAGTGTGATTGGAAAAGCGCGATAACAACAGTTTGATGCATGGTGCCTTCATGCATTCCCTCTATTTGAAAGTGCAAGTGAACTTATATTTGCTAGGGGATTAAGGCGTGGAATCAAAGCGTTTTCACGCGCTCTGTTGTTCTATGTATGTCAAGGTGTTGGAGCAGGCCTGGCCCTTCTTTGGGATGTACATGGAGAAGCTCCTTAAAGAAAACATCCAGCCAGCTGTCAGGCTCTCCAGCAGCGCACTCAAAATGTTCACTTTCACCAAGGTCCACTTTGGACGCATAGTGAGTTTGCCTTTGTCCTCATTTTGCATCCATTGTCTGTAGGTGGAAATGACGGCATCACACCTGCATCTGATTAACTGAGAGTGTAGTGTCTCATTAAAGATGGTTCCTTTAAAATGTTTCCCTAATTCCAGCCACTCAAGGTCACTGGATTGAAAGCATACACACATGAAGTGGAGCAGAGGGAGGTGGTTCTGGATTTGCATATAAGGTTGGTTTGACACATTTCACACTTCAGAGCCGTTTCCGTCTTGTCGTTTGGTGTTCGACGTGTTTTTTGGTCCCTCGCTTCCGAGTTCACCGTGAACTTTGAACAAGCGCCTAGTGAAGTGCGTGCATGTAGTTTTCCCTCACGGTCATTCACTTCTCACCAGCACTCTTCACTTCGCAGTTATGACGGTGATGTGGACATCGACGCTGTGGTGAAGGAGCCCATCAAAGCTGGCGTCAAAGGAATTAAAGTGGGAATCACATTTTTCCGTATTCTCTGCAGTACCCGTATCTGCACCGTATGTGTTTACTAGTCTTGTAAAAACTGTCCTGAATCTTCCAGTTCCAGGGGATGCTGAGGGTCATTTTAGAGCCGCTTATTGGTGAAGTACCACTGGTGGGAGGAGTCACCTATTTTTTCATTCGCCGCCCTGTGAGTCGCCCACTGACATTTTCATTACCTTACTGTGTCATCAATTACGCTGTGTGATTAGCCATGTTTAAAACTTTCTTTAAATTTTTTCCAGACCCTAGATATCAACTGGACTGGCATGACCAACCTTTTGGACAGCCCTGCCTTCAAGTTAGTTTCCACAGAAAACCCCCAGACCCAATCCTTTCCTGCTGGCCTGTTAAACAGACTCCTAATGGTCACCCAGACATTTTTCTGTTTAGTCGTCTGGTTGTAAAGCTCCCTCATCTTATCTGTCCCCTTCCAGTTCGTTGTCTGAAGAGGCCATCTTGGACATCATTGCCTCGCTCATGGTGTTGCCCAATCGCATGTGTGTGCCCCTCATAGACCAGGTCAAAGTGGACCAGATGAGGTTCCCCCTACCCCGTGTATGTAAGATACACTTTCCATTAATCTTCATCTCATCACCTGCGGGCATTCTTAAATACTGTACCATTGCACATTTCAGGATACAAGACCCTAACCAAAATGAAAAACTGTTCAAATTTGAATGTCGTTTTGACAATTGTAGGTTTCTCTTTTTCTAATATGTAGGTGAAGATTTTGTCTTTTTCTTTTCATGTGAGATAATATTGTTAGTCTGAATCTTGCGTTCCTTGTCTGCTCCTCAGGGTGTGGTGAGGGTCCACGTCCTGGAGGCCAGAGACCTGATGGCTATGGACACATACATGTTGGGTTTAGTGAAAGGCAAATCAGACCCCTATGTAACACTCAGAGTCGGCAACCGAAATTTCAAAACCAAGACCATCAAAGAGAATTTGAACCCCGTATGGAAGGAAGTGTATGAGGTAGAGAAACAGTACCATGCTGACATGTGAAAAACGTCAGTTATATTTTTGCAAATGTTCACGTTTTGGTTTCAATAATATGATTATTCTTATTCTTATTCTTATTATTATTTTAGGGCCTTTACAATTCCTTTAAAAATGCGTGATGGTTAAGCCTGAACACGATCATTTTTCTTACCCTGTGATCCTGCAGGTATTCTGGTATGCAAAACCAGCAAACTGCTAAAATTCCGTCACACATTTCCTTGTTAGTGAAAGACAATGCTAGAGTCAGATACCTTCTGTCACAGATTGCATCGAAGAGCTACTCAGATCACAGCTTATCCCCAGCATGTGACAATTTTCCATTTTTTGCAGCACTGACTGCACTTTCGGGTGTAATGTTCATCATCTAATGTCCCTTTTCTGATGTGTGATCTCCTAAATTCTTTCTCTAAATGCTTTAGAAATGTAACTAAGTATGCTGAAACCGGGGCATAGATCATAACATTGAGTTTCCCATCTGAAAGACATTTCATAACATCCACCTCCTCTTTATCTGTGTGCAGTTTGTTGTCCATGAGGCCCCAGGGCAGGAGCTGGAGCTGGAGATATACGACGAGGACACGGATAAAGATGACTTCATTGGAAGGTAAGAAACTATCTAATAACAGCACAAACGTGTAGGGTTAGAAGGTTAATGCTGTTTGAGTCACATGAGTTGTGTTCACTTTACTATATGCAAGTCATCTAAGAGTTTCCCAAGCATTACTTATTACCCTGCCACACATATCCCATGACGGCTCTACTAACAAAACACAAGGTAAAAAGGAATTGTTAATGTTAAAAACTCTCATTATTACCATTAGAGCCTTGATTGCTATGTAATTATTACTTAAGAGTGCAAAAAACAAGCCATTAATCTGAGATCAGACCATAAAAAGCAAAGGGAAACAAAACCTTTACTCTTAATAAAGAGTGAGCTTATTGCTCTGTTACTGAGCATGTTGGCTACAATCCCCCGCTCAGGATGGCATTTACAGACCTTTTCAAAAGGCATGGTTTTTTCAGCAAAAAACCATGCCTTTTACAACTTCAACTCAGCGTTCTTGTGTCAAGTCGAGTCCTCCGTCCTCCACCAACAATCTATTATGGCAACTTTGGCTATCTGCCGGCGACCGAATTGCTAGTAGTAGGGAAATCATGTGGGTTTCCATGAGAAACGCCAACTCACACTGCACTGAGCAATGGCATTTAAATATGTTGGCAGGTACATTATGCTATATTCGAATAAATGTTTTCTGTCCTCATGTGATACCCAAACACTTTAGCTTAGCTTATCTTTAACACAAAATTGATAAAATATATTCGTTTTCAATGTTAGTGCTGTATGGTTTTCACTCGCCATCGTTATCATTTTTTGATTATCACCTTAGGTATAACCTTGATTTAGGAGAAGTGAAGCGGGAGAAAGAAATGCATCAGGTGAGCTATTCTTTGATATTCTGGATACACTGAATAAAGTGATTTGTGCATAGTAAGTACAGTTTTTGTCTCTGCCGTAGGAAAAAAGTAGTACTCACAAAATGATTGCCAGCACTACAGGACATGACAGTGTACTGTTTCTTATTGTTCCTTATGAAATAGCTTGAGACTTTGCAGCAAGATTTTTTTTTGCGGGGGGGAGGGGG
>CM022488.1:22596226-22627261 GCA_011952105.1 Coreoperca whiteheadi
TGGTGTTGTTGGGGTGGGGGGGGTGGGGGGGGGGGGGGGTGGGGGGTTTAAATGCTAATGCTTTTCTAATTATTTACAAGCAGCCTTCTACTTCAAACAAAGTCTTTTTATGAATCATTATGGTGATAAATGAATCTCCCTCTCTGTAGTGGTTTCCTCTGGAAGGGGTCCCGAAGGGAGAAGTTCACCTCAAGCTCCAGTGGTTTTCCCTTAAGACTGACGCCAGCCTGCTGACTGAGGTAGCCCCATAGTTGCTTAAATTTCTCCCATCATCATTTTCATTAACATTTCTATTCAACATGGCTGGTTTGCCATCTTAAGGGTAGGTTGGAGTAGGAGTTACTGGGCCAGCAGTTAGTCACTTGAGTAAACCATGTATTGCTCTCTGCCACCACTCTCTTTCAGTCTGTAGACGGCCTTGCTTGTGCTATGCTTGCAGTGTATCTGGACAATGCCTCGAACCTACCAGTAAGTGGCTTCTGATAGGGACTGTTGTTGTTGTGAGCACATGATACAACGTGGAGAGACAAATGTGCTGACGTGTGTACTCTTGTGTTTGTGTCCAGAAAGACCACAGTGAGTTCAGCGAGCATCAGAAACATGGGAAGCACTCGAAGGAAGCCCGGGTAAGACGAGAGCTTTCTAAGTTTGTTGTTACATAAGGCTGTGCTCTTGTGATAATACCAGCTGCCCGCCCTCCCCAGTAGTTGCTGTAAAAAGGAGCTGCGCTAGCCTTAGAGACCTCAGACCCTCAGAGGCCCCTAAGGCCCCATTTTGATTGTGTCTCCGTTTGTTGTAGTTTGATTAATTGCCAATTTCTTTGTGAATATTCATCATTGAAGTACATTAGGTAATGTTTGCCCTTGAGAAGGAGGGCAAATGCTTTGCTGTTACATCTAGTCAACATTATACCAAAGAGAAAACATATGCAGCATGCATGTAAATTCAAATTAAGACAAACATCAGACATGTGTGTATATAAAAAAAACTAAAGCTTCATCTAAAAAAAACAACTAACCACTTCCTCATTGTTGACAATAGAGGAAAGAATAGAAAAAAATAGACATTGTTTCTTTTTCCATAGGAACACAATAATAACATAGACATAATCAATATGAATGTATTTAATTTTTTCACTAATCTACTACTGGTCATAAGTACATTAGTCCTATCCCGTACTGTATGTGCTTTCATGAATTCATTCGCAAAGAAATAATACAAATTTAACATTACATGTGTTCCCCTCAGATCTTAACATACAATCATTCCATATTCATTTGCACATTTCATTTTCTCTGCATCCTTTCATAAACATTATTCCATAAAGCTGCTCTTACTAATACATCTAGTCAGTTTTGAAAAGGTGGTGATTTTTAATTCTTTCATTCTTTAGCACCAGCCTAATCATTGCCAGAAGACCCATACTGTTCCTTTTTATAGCCCCTGGACACCTAACATAAAAAGTGGGATTTGTGTTTAACATTCATTCTTTTGCCTGTTATAAAAAGCCAATTTGAGAGCTATATTAGTGCCACATTTGAATTGGCAGAGCTGATTTCAAAAGAAGACTGGCTTTCGTGTGAAGAAAATATGTGAGAGAAAATGTTTATTATTTGAGGGCTAAATCAGGCAATGATCTAGCTTCTCTTTCACTTTACTGCCTTGCAGTTCTTTTGTATCTTGATGTCAGACAAAAGCCTCAGTCAGATCACATGCTGTCTGTTAGGGCCCCGGGTGTACTTGTTCCTGTTCCTAGCTGGTATTTCCCGTTTGGCTGGTGCATGCTTGTCGTTTCATGTGGGTGTGTTATTACCAGCTGGTGTTCATGTTGTTCAGGGTGAGTTTTCCAGCACAAAAGAGACACGGCAGAGAAGTGTTTATTACTAAGTGAAACTCACCCTGAACAACACGAACACCAGCTGGTAATAACACGTGGGGAGACGATTAAACAATCATTATATCTGTACTAATTTGCCCTCATTGTAAAGCAAATATAGGCTGACATTGCATAGGATTTTAAGATTGCTACATAGGACAAATCAGTAAATGCCATTGAGGTTACAGATCACTTTGACCTATTTAACCTTCTGTCTGACCTACTGGTAACTAAGAAATTCTAATCAAATTGCAATAATTATTTAACTTTTTGATCCAGACCTGTTAAACAAATCTGTCTCAACACAGGGTCTCCTAACTTGATCTATGAGGAGCAGGCAGCTATTGCCTCTGAATGCCCTCTGCTGGTCATTGTGTGAAAATACAGTCACAAAGTGACAGTGAGGAGCGAAAGACAGCACTGAATTTTTTTCACGTTAAGGTTTCATTACCCAGAGCTAAACTGTGTCGTAGCAACCACAGTCTTCAAGGTCTTCGCTTGTCTTCAAGGTAGTTTGTTCATTTCCAGAGGATTCTGAGGAAAAACCAAATTGTTCCAAGATGAAAACAGACATTATGATGTGGTTGTAACATTTACTCAGTAAATGTATTTTTATAGTCGACAGTCTCAGTCATCATGTCGAGTTTAGTTAAAACCTTACATGTGGTCGCATCAACCTCTGCATTTGTTTCTTCCCACTTGGAATGTTGTACAAATGAGGGTCAGCCCCTGGTAGCATTCACATTCTTCTGCAGTAATAATAAAAGTTTACTTCTCTGGGGGGTTTTTTGTGCAAACATCTGTTTTACATGTGCCAGATGGTGTGGTGTGCCTGCAATGTTTTAGCGAGTGGAATGCATAACCTGGGAGGCTGCAGGCTGCTTGTAGACAAACTCCCAGCATTAGCTTGTTGCTGACGGCCTTTTTTAATACGTGAAAGCAGACTTTTAATGACAGAACCGTGTCATATAATAAGCAGTTGAGCCATCAAGTGTCAAGTGGTTCCAAATGTATTGTTGATAATGGTGAGTATCTGCCCATCGGTAGAGTTGCTAAATAAGATTCCTCGTTGTTCTTTGGGTTCCCTACGTCAGTGTAAACGACACACAGTGTATGAAAACATTTTGCCAAATAAATTGCCAAAAGGTTCATGTGCTGCCTCGCTGATTTGCTTTGTTTTCAGCTCACAAAGAGAACTGTCTGCCCGAACTCCTTTGTGGAATTTTCCATTGATAAGGAAGTTCAGAAAAGCAAGGTAAGGCTCTCACTTCATTACATTAATACAGCATTTTCTCTTTAAATTCATTACTTTTAATAGAGTCGTATCTGTTACTTAACATTTATACTTGTTTTGGTGTGTTTTAGCGCTGTACAGAGCAGACTTGTAACTGTCAAACTGAAAAGTTTAATTTCCAATCGGCTGTCTGTCGATGTCTGTGGTGTAAAAATGCTGCGGTCACAGAACGCAATCACACAACAGAGTAGTTGTCTAACCTTTTGCAATGAAACCATTTTGCTGTTATTACCTGTCACTGTCTTCTCTAACCACAGGTTGTGTATGCATCTAAAGATCCCGTGTGGGAGCAGGGCTTCACCTTCTTTGTGCACAATATCAAAACACAGCAGCTCGTTATTCAGGTTTGTCATTTAACATCGTACCCAGCATTGTTCTTGAACAAGTGGCTGTTTAAAACATTGTACCAAGAAAAAGAATGTTTCTCTAAGATTGCAATAATCACTGTTAAAAATCTCAAAAATCTAACCTGAAGTTGATTTCCTTTAGCATATCACCACATGTTTCTGTTTTGACTGCAAAGTGGCACTCTAAAAAGCAGGAAACCCCAATGTTGAAAATGTTGGCTAAACCTCTTTCAGTCACTTGGATATCCTCAGGAGGTATAAAACGTTTTTTTTCCCCCATTCACTGCTTGAATAGTTTTATGTGTGTTCTCGTGGTCCAGGTCAAAGAGTACGATAAGAAGACTCAGCTTGGTGTTCTCAGCTTGCCCCTGAGTCGCCTCATCAACACCTCCGACATGACTCTAGATCAGCGCTTCCAGCTGGAGCGCTCCGGAGCAAACAGCCAGATCAAGCTGAAAGCCACTCTCAGGGTGGGTGCACAACGTTGGCCAGCGCACACACACGTTTAGCACATAGAAGCTCATGTTACACGTAGATAGATCGAGCACATCAGTATGTTCAGTACAAAGATACAGTCTCTTATCAGCTGTGCCCTGTTCAAAGCAAAACATCTCTTTAATCTTTAAGTAAATTTCCATTTCTCTGCCGTCTATTTCCCGTTGTAATAACTCCCATGTTATCCCACCAGCACCTAGATCATGAGAACTTGCAAGTGAGCTCTATTACACTGATGTTTTTACATTGTGTCACTGACCATGCCATGTCCTCAATCCCATGATAGACTCTTACTGTGGAAAAGCCGCCACCCAAGATTATCCTCAATCCTCCTCCAAAAGTCAAACCACAGACCAACCAAGGGGGTAACGCCCCACCCTCCTCTTCAGCACCTCCCTCCAACCCCATCCCCGCTGGCAAAACCTCATCTCCGACCCAGGCAGCTAATTCCCAGAATGGCTCTAATGAAGACTATTCAGCCCACCGCCGTGGCTCCCTCCTGGCTTCTGAAACCTGGCAGCCATCGCCTTCACTATCAAACCTGCGTCGGTATGACTCCCACAGCCTGCTGTCGGAGAACTCCATCGCTTCGTCGCGTTTCGACGTTTCGGAGGGAGCCTCGTATCCAGAGTGAGTGTGTCCACAGACCTGTAGTGTGCTGACTTCTAACCTTTTATACAGAAGACTGAGCTCGTGAATGAACTGGGTATTAGCAAGAGTTGAGTAATAAAAGTGACATTTAAAAATGTTTCTATCCCTATAGGGCCATCAGGAAACATCAGGGATCATTTGGGGAGATCCACCTGACTGTGCGCTATGCCACCCTGAGGAACAAACTCATGGTCATGGTTGGCTCCTGCAGGTACATATCCAACCTCACCGGTGTTTCCCAGCAGCACTAATGCTGACCAGGAACATACCCATTTGCTCATCACATTTTAGATCTCAGAACACAGAAACGACATTTCGCTTTCTGTTTGATAACATTAAAAAACAGTTTTGTGTTGAGGATAGTTATAATAGTCAGTATTGTTTTGGTTTGAATGTTGAAAATGCAAAGCCAGCTATGATAACCCGTTGTGTGGACCTGTTGCCTACAGGAACTTATTCCGCTCCAATGAGAACGGCACAGACTCTTACGTCCGCCTGTATTTGCTCCCTGACCAAACCTGGATACACCGCAAGAGGACACATGTCAAAAGGAGGACCGTCAATCCTGTCTTTAATGACAAGTAAGCTTACTGGATTCATCCCGCATTTGTAAGATATAAAGCAATGTTGACATTTTCATCAGTTGCTTTTCCGCTTACCTACTTGAAGTAGTTACACAGAGTCAGAGGCACCAAGGTTGAGACTGTGTCTGTAGCTTATTTCTTCATGGCAACCCTCTTTCATCACAGGTTTGAATTTGATCTGTCACTTGAAGAAGCAAAAACCAGGAAGTTGGATGTGGCAGTGAAAAATGGCAAGATGTTCCACTCACGGCAGAGAAAGGACATTGGCATGGTAGGTGATGCTACTTGTGATAGACTTGGGTCTTCGTTCCTGACACGAGATTTCAAAGGCTATCGGCAGTTGAAATGCAACAGCTACACAGCATTTTAAATATCCAATTTTGGCTCATTATGGATCAATTTTGTAAATGTGTTTCATACACATATTGCAAAGCCAATGTCTTGACCGCTATGGTTGTCACACTTTTGCAGTTTGCAACTCTGAATAATTGACTGAATGTTCATGTTCTGCTCATGTCCACAGGTGATGCTAGATTTTTCTGAGTTGGATCTAGTCAAAGGCATCACAGACTGGTATGGGGCCCGTTTTCTTCTTTTCCATGATTTGGGTGCAAATAATTCTTGGTGTTTTTGTTCTGAATGGATCACAAAGTTGAGTTTTTATCAGATCTAAGCTGAAGTATGCTGAACGGAAAAGTACCAGTACTTCCTATGTCATTCTATACATGTTCCTGCACTTATTACTTTGTCCTGCCTAACCAGGTTCTTTAAAGGGATAGTTCAGCATTTCGGTGAATAGCCTTAGTTAACCTCTACCAGAGAGTTAGAGGAGAAAATCGATACCACTCTCATATCTGTACAGTAAAATGAAGCTACTGCGAGCAGGCACAAATGGGGAGACAGCTGAAGTGTAAAAATGTCATGTTGTGGATTTAAGGGGGTCTTTGTGCTAACTAACTTGGGATCAAGTATAATCATATGAATATTTCATTTCTCTTTCCTCTTAAGGTTTGAGCTCACATTGCCTGGACTGAATACATCCAACCAGCCGGCAACTAACTAAAGAGCAGCTCCTCAGCCACCGCGTGGCCAAATGCGGGCCTGATAAATGCTTGGAGAGTTGCATGTTCCTTTGACTTCCTTATCATCTGGGACCCGATGATTTGGGTTTTCCAAGAGCAACACTAAACCCACCTCAGATACTAGACATGTTTGGTACTGCGTGTCCAAGGGTGTACGAACACAGGCCTGCACAGGAATATTCCAAACTTCATCCCTACTTAAAGTCTTTCTTGGAATATACTTAAAAGTTATTTTTCTTGCCCCACTTGCAGATATCCCCCTTGATTATACAAAATATTTAGAATAAAATGTGCTATTCCAAATTATCTGGAACAAAGCAGAAAAAAAGCTGCAAATGAGACTTTTAAACATGCTTTGGTATCCCAGATAATTTTGGCATAAGCATTTTGCGATCCAGTTTATTGTAGCTTATTTGGGTTGACAAGCAGCAACCAAATGATCCAGAATGGTAATGCCATTGCTAAGCATATCTTTTCCATAGGAAGAGAGAATGTAATTCTTCAGAAAATGTTTGGGTTTCTACTTTATCGAGAAAAAAAGGGGATGTGTTTATTTTGGATATTTTTTTGGAGAGGTTTGGTTTTTGAGTTGATCTGAGCCTGAGAGATCCTTTTGTATTTTCATGTAAATATCTTTTTTGATAGTTTTTATTTAATTTTAGTAAGGGAAATAAAGGAAAAACCATGTGTGTTTGTTGTAGCAATCCAGGTGAGTCATTGTCTGGGGAGGAAGGGTTACACGCTTTAATACACACTGACAACCACATATTCACAGCTGGAAGAAGTCAGATACAACTAGAGTTGTGTGTGTGGGCAGCTGAGCATTAGAAGGGAAACTGCATCCAAACACCTGACATATAATTCTTTGCTCTAGGCACGCCTTGACCATAGTTACTGAGGGAGTCTTTTAAACATCTCCGATTTACTACCTGGCCTTGAAGTTATCTTCAATTTCAATATTTAAAATACTCACACAATTTTTATTGAGTGGCTTACATCTTTTTGCAATAAAAATGTTTTGTACAACTTGATAAACAAGCTTTCACTGTATACAGTATATCCCTGTTTCATCATTGAACATGGTTTTGACATGGTCTTCATAGAGAGTACTAATAAAAAAAGCTATCTGCATTTGTGTAAAATTAAACTTGAAAAAGCATGTTCATTAAGACATGGAAATCATTAGTTACAACCATCATCGCAATACACTTTTGTTGACTGCCAGAGGCATATGGTGCGCGTCTTTGCTTAAGGTTTTGTTGACTGCTGACTTTTGTTCATTGTAAAAGGTTGTGCCAAGAGTTTGCTCTTGACCAATGGAGAGCCGTGTATTTATCCAGTAGCTGGAGAATTTATGAAACGTTTCCAATTCTGGTGTTTTTGAATTGACACTTGTCAATTGTTGTTGTTCTCAGCTATCATTTTGATGGCAAATAAACTCTTTTTCAAGCAAAAAAAACAAAACAAAACAGTTGGATTTTCATTTTAAAAGGGTTTCAATAAGTGTGAATATGAGCGTGATTGGTTGTCCCATTACATAGCCTACAGTACATTCAGTCTATATGCTAAACCCCATAAAACTCTGAGAATAACCATTCCCCTATATGGCTATAGTTATACTATTCTGTTTAGCTTAGTTACAAAACATTTGCAATTATGTTCCCATTCTAACGTATATTTACGTAATGTACAACAATTTACAAATTTCCCCCCGTGTGTTTTATCACCGTCAGTGCCCCCCCCCCCCGCGCACTACAGATTAATGGACTATTCCATCACTAGACGCCTTAAAGTTGTTGTTGCTCGGTGCGCTGAGACTCACACAACGTCAAACACTGAGGCTGAGTTATCACAGAGGGCAATTTAATACGAAACACGCGGGGTAAGTAAGTTAGATAAAACTTTAATAGCAACCTCCTTTTAAAGTTCAGCAGCTGACTTTTTCAGCTCAGTATTAACGTACCTCTTTATTACCTAACGTCATTAATAAAGTAATACGTTAATAATCTGGCCGGTACCGGTGCCACAGAACTAACGTTAGTTTAATCGCCGTTAAAGTTAACGTTACACTGTTTGATGGAACATCGAAAGGAATTAAATAGTATCAAGGCCTTGCATCTTTCGTGCTACTATTGATTAAGAAATCGTTATACACCATGGATGTATCCAGAGATGAACATATCCGCAACTCACGCTGGTGCTAAGGAGTTCACGCGAGTTCACCGTTGCTTGCTTCCCTTAGCAACGGCCCTAGCAACGGCACAAGGGTTTCGTCAAAAAGCTAGCGTTAGCTTGTAATAACTTTGCACAGGTAACGTTAACTTACCAACATGAGTTCAGCCAGGAAGAAAAAAAATATGACTGACAGTCTAGCATTCTGGCCACCGCATCCACCACAGGTGAGTTTAGAAAACATAAGAGCAATATCGTTACCTAACGTTAGGTTGAACAACGTGTATCGGTGTTCCGACGCTGCAACCAGGACAATGTTAACTTTTTTCAGTTAACAGTTAACGTTACTGCATAGTCAAATGTGGACGCTTGACAGGAAAATACCAAAAACAAAGTTAGTTTCTTGCCCATGTTATTTTTACATTGATATTTTCCAAGTTGAATGTTTGGTTTTTTTATGCAAACACAACCACAAACTAATGTTTAACGTTAACTTCATTGTCCAGGTCCACAGAAAACAGACGTGGATGGCAACGAAACCCTCGTTTTCGCTGTATCCCCCACTCAAGCAGAAACCTCAAGCAACTGAAGCAGCTGTGAAAGGTGGGCTCAAGGTTTTCAGTTGGTAATCGTTTTTCTCTCAGCTAAAAAATATTGGTTTAATGCCAACTCAAACATCAGAGGTTTTCTTGACATATTCTTAGATACCGCTGTATTTTGTAAGTATTATGGCAATTCTGTTTGAACCGAATTTCATCTGTTTGTCCCCTGTGCTGTAGGGGATGGGCTGTTTGAAGGGGCAGACAGTAGACCAGGCGAAGGTTATGGCGGTGGACAGAACCTGCTCCAGAGCAGAAAGGCAGTGCAGATCCCTGGGACCCCCAAGCACGGCAGCAGTACCCGCACACAACTCCGTAAAAAGAATCTCCGGGAAGCTCTGGTTAAATTCATATGGTAGGTTGCGCTATTTTCATAGTCTTTTAAGCGTAATGATCTCTCTGTGTTGACATTTCAATGTATGTATTTATCCATCTCTACATCAGTGTGTCCTCTATATGGTTTGTCAGCGCAGGAAGGACATGACAAACTAACTACTTAACCACTTAAATAAAAATTAGATGTTGAATTTCAGTTGTTATGAGAAAGTGTCCAGGCAAAACCTTTTTGAAGGCAACTCTGTATCGTAAACCATAACTATGACCGAACCACTGCTATATTGCACTGCTCAGGATAGGAAATACTTTGTATTAATAAAGTGGCATTTGTTGTGACTCCCATTTGTTTCTGTTCTTTTTAGCCATCAGGAGGAGGAAGATGGCAACTCTCGACCAAGCGACTCTCCCAAATTTACAGCAACGAATGACCGTGAAATGGTGAAATGCCATACACACTTGATACCATACTTTATTATATCACAGGCCCTCTTTTGTTGTGTACATGCAGATAATGAAGACATTGTTCCCATCATTCTTTGACATAATCTTTCCAGGACACTTTCAAATGGTGGCCTTTTAATCACTGTTTTGTTTCGTTGGTCTCAGTGGTTGCAGTTGCGAGGCACGTTTCTCTCTTACTGCAGTACTTTTTATATATGTATGTATATATACATATACATACATACAGGTGTGTATATATAGATATATTTGAAAGTCTTGCCTGCATTTTTTATGTGCAGTGGTAAATCGGTGAACACTCAATGAAAATATAGCTTTAGCTCAGGTACACAGCATGGAAAATCAATACAGCATTGGCCAGTGGAAGAGGAATATTTGAACACTGAATCATATGCTCCACTAAAATTGAAGCTTACTCTGAAGGAGGTCCTGGACGTAGATGTTTTTCCATCATCCAGTCATCGGCACTGTCACCAAAAAAAGTAAACTTCATGTCAGGCGTTGTTTGTTTGAAATGTCCTTACTGCTACTGAAAATTGTTTATAATATTCTGTCCTGTCAGAGATATAACTACTACATCGAGAAAGGGATAGACCTGGTGAATGTGGCTCCTCTTGAGGACTCTTGGCTGGAGAACATTCAGGAAATGGTCCCCTGCCACCTGAAGAGCCTGAGCACGTCAATGGAGCTGCTGGTTGATGAGATTAAGGAGGACTACTTGCTCAGCGTCAAGACAGCAATGTGTATGTATTTAATTACACTTAAATACACCAGCTTTGAAAAGATTCAAGCATATAACTTACATGCATGCGACTGGGTAATTTGTAATGCATAACAATGGGGTAATGAAATATTGTTTGTTTTGATATCTTTTGTTTGTGATTGCAGTGAACTATACATTCAGAGAATCAAGGAAAAATGATGAGGACAAAGTGAAAGATCTGCCCGCTCACAGACTTGAGTAAGTCAGCAGGACGTGACGGAGAATGTTGCATGTTTATCTTGTGACAAGTATGCAGTGCCTCTACTCACTCATACTGTGTAGCATGGCTCTCATGAACAGGCCATGTAGAAATATCCTTTGTAAAAGGAAACCCTGTGTTTTAATAAGCAGACTGGAAGCCTGTAGAATTATGAATCATATATTTTCATATGGGGGAAAAAAAAAGTCTGTTCTTCACTGTGCATCTGTTATCTTTCGCTGTCAGAGTGGAGGTTCTGCCAAAACCATGGAACAAAGCCTTTATCCATGCGCGAAAGAGGATGCGAGATAAGCTCCACTCTATCAACCCCACTATGCGGCAGGTGCTGCACCTTTGGCATGTCTGTTACAGGTAAGTATGCTATGATACGCTTTTTCACTTTTGTTGAAACTCCACCTAGGGTTCATTTATGTTTGACTATTTAAAATTAAATTGAAAGAAAAATGTAGGTTTTGAGTGAGTTTGATAAACTTTGGTCAAATTACAGTTAGTTAATATAAAGGAAAAAACATTTGATTTTCATTCATTCAATTCACTTCCTCTGGGAAAATTAGAAATAAAATATTTCATAAAAATATAAAATGATTAAAAAGTCAGAAGCACATGTGAATAGTAGCAGTATGTGACCCCATAGCATGAAGACAATACACCTTTTATTACTTATCATGGCAGGCTATTATGCACAATGTAATGTTACCTTAAATTCTATTCATCATATATGGTAACTGTCGGTATTTTAATATGCTAATGTTATAACATAATGGCAGCTGGAAACACATTTTCTGATGAAAGTTAAGATATTTAAACAGAGGAAATAATAAACGTGTGCATTATACCTCATATAAATCATTTCTTGTTTTCATGGGAAATATTTTCTCAAGCAGTGTGTACATAATTGCTGCTGCTTGGACATGGACAGATTTTTTTAAAGAACCATTACAAAGTGTTTAGTAATAGAACATGGTTTTAGATTGTCAATCTAAGATGTTTTCTGTGCATTTCTAAAGTTTGTGGCACTACTATATTATCCCATGTCGCACACCCTTGAAAATACAATTGCTGTAGTAGACCCATGATTGCCTATCATCTTACCCTCCTGGATGACCTGCCTGCAGAAATCTCCGTCTGATAAAAGTAGAGGAGTTCCACAGCAGAGAGGAGTCCATGGAGCTCTCTGTGTTTCAGCAAATTGTCACCAGACATATTGATATTGCCAGAGGAATCCTACTGAATCAGTAAGTCCACAGACCTTACATAACACCAAGATAGCTGTGCTCAGTTGAATAACAATCACTATCAAAATTGCTTGTCTTTTTGGATTTGATGCACAACACACTGAATGTCGTTGCACATTTACAGTGACAATAAAGGTATTCGTATTTGTATTTACAGATGTAATGAATGTGCATTGAATAGATATCAATAGAATACAAAGAAACATAATTTCATTTTAGAAGAGCAATAGCAGTTTAAAAACTGATACATCATATTGGCTCAGGACTATACGTTGTTGTTGTGAACAAAGCCTTCAGTAAAATCTGGCTTTTTAGTACTAACATCAAGTGGTAGCCGTAGGAAGCTATTACATCAGAAAATACATTTTCCCATCCACAACCCCCAAATCTTTTGTAAATCCTATATTTGAGCAAATTTCCTTTAGAGATTTAAACCTAAGGCTGTTTACTGCAATAATATTAAGTATATCTACCCACCCTTTTGAAATGATGCGCTGTCTTGTACACAGACCTCCACTGAGTACAAACTGACTCAGGTTAGGTGGTGCTCGTACTAAGAGTAAAAGCTAAAGACAGCATGCCTCAAATGCAAATATCCATCTATTCATTCCTGTATAAACTGACAAATGGCAAACACGGAGTACAGCCAGTTGCATGAGAATGATACCAAATGTGATCCTGTGGTGAGCTGACATGCTGCTTTAGTAAAAACATTAGCTACATTATAGTTTGTTTACCTTATACAGTGGCAACTCTGCATCGGCATGGAAGTTTTAATTAAAGCTCGCCTCACTTTCAAAACCTTCACTTGACCTTTAGAGGAATAAACCAAAAGAATCTTGAAATCAGCCGCCATCAAGTTAACGGACTCTGTCCCAGTTTCAGTTTATTAATTTTAAATTTGACTTGTTGATATTTGTATCTGTAGTTTGAGTATTAAATGCATATTAACACATTCTCTGAATATAATCTTAAATTTGATTTTGCTGTTCTCTACACCAGTTGGATTCCTGAAGTGCAAAACATTTACTACCAGGGGTGCAGGCGCATGCTGGTGCCTGCCTCTAGCAATATGGCCAAGCTGCTGTCTTTCTTCAACTGTGCAGCTGCACTGATGACCTCCCAGCTACAGAACCTGGCAATAGACTCACTGAGGGACTATACCCAACTAATTTCCCAAGACCCGGTAGGAGAAAGCTTAAAAACTTCCAGGCAATATATTTTAGAAGAGTGAAACAGACTGTGCTGGGGAAAAAAGTAATTTCAATACATTTTTACATTTTGACCTAGACGAACCGGTGGACACTTAAAGTTGCACTGTTTTTCTGCTTTGTTTTCTGCCTTGTCTAGCGGTCAGAGAGAGTGTATGAGCACCCAGGCTTTGTGCTGCATCTGATCCTGGAAGAATGGGAGATCAAGTTTGAGCCCGACCTCAAATTGTATGAGGAGGCCCTCCTCTATGTCTATGAGTTCATGCTCAGGTCTATCAGCATGGTACCTCGTGTGGAAACCAAACTGTACCCTGAGTGGGTAAGAGGAAAAGTGTGTGTGTGCTCAGTTGCCAGTTTATTAGGGACATCTAGTTAAAACTAATGCAGTCTAACAGTCCTGAAATAAATCCTACCTTCCTGAAGGTTATAGTGTTCAGTTTTTGTTGAAACTGTTTTAGAGAGGTGTTGATTCAACTGTATGATCATTTTGGAGGCTGTAGTTTCTGGTGCTGTTGAACTGTATTGCAGTATACAGAGAGGTGTGTTATTTAGATTACCTTCATTGATATAAATGGGGTGGACAAAATAAGAGAAACACCTGTCAGTTGTATCAGTGACTTTAGCACTGTATCTATTCCTGTATCTGTCGCCACTGCCCCGCCCCTTTAGGAGACTAGCAGCAGGTCCTGAGTCTATTCACTAAAATGGGAGAAGTGAACGTGAGCACAGATTATGACTGATTCTTTTGCCCCATAGTCACCAAATTAAATATCGGTAACAGTTTTCACCAACCACACATCTTCCAAACATTCTGACACTAAAATGGCATTTTTCAGGCAGACAAAATTAACTTTGATTGAGACCTGTCTCTGTCTCGTGAGATCTGACATCTCCTCTCCAACCTCCGGTCTGGTTTCACTGCAGTGCTGCTGACGTCACTTTCTAACCAGATAAACAGAAATTTAAAAGGGATATATAAATGAAACCATGAATTAAAAGTTAAAACTGAAATAAAACTTGTTTTTCTTTCCATAATAATACTATTATTGTTATTATTAATTAACTGGAGAGAGGCGAACACACCCACTTAGATTATAGAAGTTTATTGAGGTCCTCCTCAGGATTTCCCTTTTGTTTCCTACCGTTTCATTGGTGCTGCCTGTAATCTGTTATTTTCTGTTATAGAGCATCTTTGACATTGGTATAAGTAATAGTGCCTCAGTAATGGTATAGCACATTGTACATGATCTAAACTTTGGCAGTAGTTGGTTGATTATTCCCGCAGTTTGGAATCCCTATATTTTCACAGTAGCTCATCATAGCATTGCATCCATCATCTACTTTTACCATTGAACAAAACATTTAGTTTTCTGCTTGGGTTTGTACCCTACTTCATGTCTTCCTAGCCAGGCTCCCATTTTGGAAGCACCCTGAAGCCCATCATCCTGCCAGAGATCCTTCAGGCCCAGAAGGAGGAGGTGCGCAGGGTGTTCTGGGCTGAGTGCGTCAGGCCCAAGGAGTATGTCCACGAGTATGATAAATACGCCATGCTGGTATCCAGGCAGGCAGAGGACGATGTGGAACAGTTCCTCAGTGAGCAGCACTCCTTCCAGGATATCATGGTAGAGGTGATACACTACCAACAGCTTGCTGACCAGATCCAGTACACATCATGCAAGGTAATTACTTTTACTGTATATTACATTTATATTTTAGACAGTTAGCTGCTGGTGATATCTAAAGAAACCTAAAATGAGAGTAGAATACTCTACATGCAATTGTATTGAATTAGACAGAACAAATACTTGCATTTTATTGAAATTAGAAAGAACAAATAAATGTTTGCCCATGTGGAGAGACAGCAGGTTTCTAATGCTTCTTTATTCTCTACATCCAATGCTAAGTATTATTCCAAAACGTAAGCAATCTGAAAATCTCTAAAGCAACAGTTTTAAATCTTGATGTTTTCCACGACTACAACTGTCTTTGCTTATTTGAATTTCTTACATTATGTTCATTGTGTTACTGACCAATACTTTGGGCTTTAGGTGGTACGTCTTGGCATGTTTGAAGTTCAGTCCCACAAGCTTGTCCACTCTCTCGTCAAGCGTGCTCAGGAGCTACAGCACAAACTGGTTACACAGATGCTACGGGACCATCAGGAAATCAACAAGAAGTCAGTTGGGTCACCGTTTTCACTTTTTCTTTCCATATCCACGCAAAACTTTCAAAATGCATTTGAAGCAAGTTTTAAATAAGTTGACAGGAATTAACAGCAATTTCTGTTTGACATGTGCCACTGAAATGTGCATAAGGAAGCTTCAGAGTTCAGACTCTGCAGCCTCAAATGAAACATTGTGCAGGTCAAAGGAATTGCACAGTGGTACCCTTTTTGGTTTTAGTCCCAGTGTTAGCTACTGTATTGGCCTGTATCCCAATGGTGCTTGTAAGCTCCAAGCTGAGCCATAATAAGATTATAAGTCTATGAAACCCTTCATAAATGTCATGGAATTAATGTTCTTCCTCTCACAGGCTCTGTAATGAATTTGAGGAGATTGCAGAGAAGGCACTGAGCACACCATCTGACACGCAGAAACTGATGGAGCTTAAGGTAACTCCCCCAAATTCTTGTCACACAGACCAGCTTGGTGCAATGTGCTACAGTACAATTGTCCCTCACACCACGCTCCACAAAGCAGTTAGGAATGGTATTGCACATGAAAGAGTTAGTAATAATAGATTACATTTTTTTTGTTTTGTCTTGTGGTTCTGGGTGCTTCTTGTAATGGGCCCTTGGGCTACCCTAAACCCTAGGCTACTTGAAGTAGACCTAATGTTGACATTGTTTGGTTCCTTAGTCCCCTGTTTGTGGTTGTGGAGTTCTATGAATAATATTTTTGGTACAATATTTTGTCTATATTAAGCCCGAATGCTTTGTCAATCACTTAAATTTCAATTCAATGCACTGTGTTAAGTTAATCATAACACTTTTTCAGTATTGGGCCATTGAGTTATGTAATGTAATGATGTGCACATAAGGTAAATCTGTCTAATATTAAATTGTAAACTAGAAAAGGCAAATGACTTTCTGAAGCTTATGCTGAGAATTGCAGGTGTAAACACTGTAAAAAATTTAAAATGTCTTGAAATGTTATTTCAGGACATTGACTTAACATTTGAAGAGTAAGAGATTGAAAAGCCGAAAATTCAGTTGAATGGTAGAAAATGAAAGCAATTGAAATTTCAGTTGAAGTTGAAGCACCAGTCCCCAGTTGAAGTGTCAGTTGGCACGTAAACAGTGACAATAATAACAGGCATAAATAAGAGTTTAAAAGCGTGCATTGTTCAAAGTAAGCACACTAATAATTGCTTTCTTTGCATTTGAATTTGTACCAGCACTCTCACATACAAATTTGTCTGTATGTCAGTTATAGCCAGAACAAAATATATGCAAACATTCAAAGTAAGAATAGGGTGTAAGTAATTAAATACTTTCGTTTTATGTCTGAACTATTTCTGCCATATAAATGGAGTACTACACCATTGTACGTTGTTACGTATTCCCATCCAGACCTACATGAATAAGGTGGCGATTATAGAGATGCCTCTGCTGGAGCAAAGATTGGCAGACTCCAACACACAGTTGTGTTTCCTGATGGACCTTGTCACCCTCTCGCCATTGGACATGGAGCTCAACACACGGACCACCCAGTGGCTTAAGCGTATGCCTTCCATCTTTAAGGAACACCGACAGATCATTAATGAAAAGACAGAGCAGTACCAGAAGGGCCTTAAGGTCTGTGTTTCTACTTAATCTATTGATCTGTTGACAGGAATCTGGATGTTTTTGCATCTGAACTGTAGAACTCAATAGTTATTGTGAATGTTAAATGAAAAAAAGATTTAATTGCTAGAAACAAGGAGTACATTTCTGTATGTGCATTCCAGTTGTGCCGTGATCGCTTTGTGGAAGAACTGGAGAGCTATAGCGTACAGGTGGAAGAGTTTACCGACTTTGGTGAGCTGACGGATCTCAGCATGTACTTGAAGAAATCCCAGGCCCTCAATGCTAAACTGGAGTTAGCCACGGAAAAGGTACATGTGCATTTCAATGCTTAAAAATAAAAATGTAGGAGTAGAGAAAAAGCTCTGTCAAATGAGAGGTATGGATAAGGAAATAGGCCAATATTACACTAAATCATGCAGAATAAGTTTCATTATACTGATGCCCAAACCATGATAAAACCTATTCTACCATAAAGTGTCTTTTTTTGTATCAGTGCAAGGGCGTGTAAGAGCCCCTTTTGCGAAATCATTCAAGGCTGAGTATAATGTTTGATTTTAGAAGTACTTCACAAATTACATTAAAGAGCAGAGGTTGTATTAATTGGTGGTCGTGGATAGACATGCTTCTGAGTAAAGGATATACATTTTTTTGAATAGTGGATTATTGCATTGTATTTGAAGTTGAATTACAGGATGTGCTTTCAAATATTTTGCCACTAGAGGGCAGCATTAGCTGTAAAAATAACTCCGTCACAGAAGTTGACAATCATCTACTCATCCATCTATCTTTTCTTTGTCTATGTCTTTGTTTCTTTCCTTCTTCCTTCCATCCTTACTTCTTTTTCAACCTTTTTGCCACTCTGGACAGATAAATGATTTCAATCTAGAGGAGGAAGCCTATGGCTGGTCCGTTTCCCAGTACCCACAGCGTAAGAAGATCCAGGACAAGCTCACACCATTCCTGCGCCTCTATCAGACAGCCACTGATTTCCTAAGCCAGTACGAACAGTTACTATATGGACCGCTCTCGGGTGTGAACGCAGACAAGGTACCAGAATTTGGAAAGTCTTTTGTTATAAAGTTGGACATTATGTCAAAGTTTAACTATCAATGTATCAAGCACTTTACAATGAGCAGGGACATATTTTTTCTGTTACAGTTCCAGGCTGCTTAGAATGCCATAATAGACGTCCTGAACTGTACGTAGACAAAAATATTATTTGCAGTTGTGCCATTGAATGTACCTTAAAGTTTCAATGAGTTATGTTTAGATAAAACTACGAGTTTTCTTAGGATTTTTTTTTACTGTGCAACAAACTTAGTATGATTTGGCTGACATAAGAACTGTCGTAGTCATTAACAATAATAGAAAAAGTAGTTGTAGTTCATTTGGAGCACTGTGAAGGCCCAGAACAGTGTGAGTTCTTGTGAGGCAGTTAGGGAAGTAGGCTATCTGTGAAAAGGCTTCTTCCCTTCACTTTTTACTGGGCCCTGTAGTCAGCATTAACAGCTTTTTTGCGTTAAATCATTAATTTCAGTCCAATGTTTCAGTTAATTTATCAGTCAAGTTATACAGATAACAAATAATGGTTTTATGTCAGGGTTTTGGGTTTATGTGCTGTCAATTCCTATTTTATTTTGAATATGTCTGTTATGTCAGGGTTGTGGGATTAAGTTCTGTTAGTTCCTGTTTTATTTTGTAATTTGTCTGGTCCCCTGTCAGTTTTGCTTCCTGCCTTTGAGTGCCCTGATTGTTTCCAGCTGTGTTGATTAGGTTCACCTGTGTCTTGTTATCATGCCCTACCTGAGTGTATTGTGGTTTTCCTTTGTGCTTGGGCTGCCTGTTTTTTTTGGAGTTCTAGCTGCCTACAATCTGTTTATCTGCCAGCATGCCTGCCTGTAGTCAGGAAATAAGCTAGTCATCATTTTCCGTTAAGCTGTCTGCGTTTGGGTCCTTTCGTTTGCCATCACACCTGCCCTGACATTTTATTTGTGTTACACAAGGTTATGATGTATTAGAAGGGGTCAGCCCTCCTGTGGTGATGTCAAGGTGTGTAAAGAAGGGTAAACCTGCAGAATATAAATTCTAGTGATGTGTGTAGCTGTTCTCCACAGGTGATACTAATAAGATTAAAGATGACTCAGTTTTAATGAAGTCACTAAGCTGTCATTTATGTAACTAAGGCCATGGAATAGATATTCAGTCCTGCTGCTTCTACTACAGCCATTAACAGTATTTGCTTTGTGACTACTACAAACACATATTATAACACACATCAATGGAAACCTTTCCATTCACCACCTAAACATGCCCTGGCAACAATTCCACAACTCCTTCCTGTCTTAATCTACCATTTTGTGATAGGACTAAACTTTAGGTAACATCTGTATATTATTGATGTTTAAGCTGCTTTAGTTACTGCAGTAGCAAAAAGTTATGCAGTACTCAATGCATGTTTCTATAACAGTTTCTATGAAATTACAGAAGTGATTGATGAAAAAAGTATTTATGTGCAGGAAAGTAAATTACTATAACCTATGTATAAAAATTATAGAAAAAAGAATTACTGTTTTTGCTTTAATAAACGGTTTTATTATATTAATTCAGATGCAAATTATTAATTCATAGGCATTTCATTTTTTTCCCCATGTCTTTGTAATGCAAAACCCCACCCATGTAGGTAGAAGGGGATGTTAGTAACTACTGGCGCACTCTGTACAAGCTGGAGAAAGGCTTCAGTGATGTACCCAAAGCCCTGAACATAGCAACCATTATGAAGACTAAGGTAGAGGACTTCAGGCAGCACATTCCTATGATGCAGGTAAGAACATGACAGAAACATTTACATATATCTATAGAAGTCAAAATAACCTTAATTTCAATTAATTTGTCATTTTCATCATGCTTAATTAATCATAGTTTAAACTGAAATGTCTTTCCACTAGATTATTTAAGACTTTATTGTTGTACTCCTCCTCCTTCATAGGTACTTTGCAACCCAGGCCTGCGTGACCGCCACTGGGATGCCATGTCGAAGATAGCTGGCATTTCCCTGCAGCCAGCCGAAGACCAGGCCTGTGTGGCTCACTTCCTATCCATGCGCCTGGAACAGCATCTGAGCAGCTTTGAGGACATCAATGAGGCGGCCAGCAAGGAGTACTCCCTGGAGAAAGCCATGGAGAAAATGGCCAGTGAGTGGGGTGACATGGAGTTCAGCCTCTTGGCCTACCGAGAGACAGGCACCTCCATCCTGTCTTCTGTGGATGAAGTGCAGATGCTGTTGGACGATCACATTGTGAAGACACAAACCATGAGGGGCTCACCTTTCATTAAGCCGTTTGAGGTGGAGATACAGTAAGAGATAAGAAGATTTTCTTGAGAAGTATTTTTCTTAGCTTGTTTGAAAAAGCAGTTCACTAATTTTGTGAAGTAAGTACACACATAGTAGGGCAAGTTGAAATTGTTTGTTAATGCAAGGATGCTTTTAGTTTCATTGTTTATTAATTTAGGGCTTTTACTTTGTTGGTAAACTGGTTAATAATTCCCCAGCATTATGTTTTCACTCTGGCAGTTATGTTATCTCCCATTTGCGCTGGATGATATTGCTGTGTTTGGTGACACACTCCTGATGTGTGTGTTTTATGAATATTCTGCGTTTGGACAGGACAAGCAGACTGAAATATCATATGAGAAAAATACTATTAGCTCACGGTTAATCTACAATCCACAGTAGCGCCAAGATTGATAAGTGGCTGATGGTATGCCACTAGTGATTGAGCGGCATATGCCGGTCCCTAGAGTGGTCTTCCGGTCGTGTTCCACCGGCACATACCGTTTCCTAAATGGCAGGTGCTGTTTGGAAGTTTTAGGCCACTGTCAGACTGTCACACCAAATCAAACAACTTCTGCTCTAAATGTATATTGTTTCTGTCTTTATTGACAGTGTATATATGTATACAGTTTATATATGCTGCTGGATCAGGAGTAGTATGCTGGTAGAAAAAAAGACCGAAAAAATATACATTTATGGCGGAACTTGTTTTGTTTTGATTTGTTGTGACAGTCTGACAGTGGCCCAAAACTTCCAAACAGCACCTGCCATTTAGGAAACGGTATGTGCCGGTGGTACACGAGCGGCATACCACTCTAGGGTCCGGACGATGCCGCTCAATCACTAGTGGCATGGGGCGGCTGCAGCTGCCCACTGCTTCTAATAATTAGGATGGGTTAGATGCAGAGATTGAATTTCACTAGACTACTGTGTATGATTGTGTATGTGACCATAATAAATAAGTCACAAAAACAAAATCTGCCACTTATCCATCTCGGTGTCACTCACAATCCATTACCCATCTGTGCATTGTGTGCTACTGGGCTACATAGAAATTATGTAGCAAATACAGACGTCTGCGTCCCACCACCCTCACCCCTAGCTTATTCCTTAATTTGGCATCCAAAATGTATCTTTTTTTGACAAGAGCTGTACAGCCCGCTACCCCAGCAAACAAAGAACAAAACGCAGAGATGTTTATACTGTATATAGATGCTGATAGTGAGTCTGTCATTTCTGTCCAGAAGGTTTTGACTGCTGGACAATGACACAGCATGTAGATTAAAGTACCCACAATCATGCCAGCAGAGATCAGAGGATCTTTTTTTTCAGTTTGAAAGGCGCAAACCAAGGTCTATATAAAAGTTGTAATTGCATAACTCTGACTCCTAGTGACTTAGATATTGATTAGGAGTCCCTCAATATTCTGTCCCACTCTGCAGAGGTGAGTGACACTGCTAAGTCTTGTTGAGCTGGAGCATTGAAATTTGTAGAATATTGAATCAACAACCTATACACACCTGATACCTCTATCTGAAACTTTGTGAAACTTGGAAAACAACGGTTTCAATTGAGCACACTCTAGAATTAATTCATTACCTTTCAGGTTTTATCTGCCTCTGTAATTTTTGAAATTATTGCAATATTATGTTGCTGTCAGGCGCTGTTTGACACAGGATTCCCTGCAGCTTTTAAAAATGTATTGTGCCATGATGGGCAGAACTTTATATTGCCATTATCTAGCTTTGTGGTTCGGGAGAGGAAGATACCACAGAGAGGATAAAGAAATCAGATTGTTAGTATATTGTACAAGTTACTCCTACAGCCAATCCCCACTACAGATCAGAGGATATCTGGCATTAAATGCAAAATAATATACACTTCTAGGATTCCCAAACCCGTTTTACTTTTGAGAAGTGATCATTTTAATGAATGAAAATTGGTTCCTTTTACAGGTCATATAGACCCTGTTTTCACCAATACACATAATCAACTGAACATAATATCCTGCAGTTGTGCTCCCCCCGCCCCTTACTTTGTATTCCCACTTACATGTACTCATTTTCTCCTGTAGGGAATGGGAGGGCAAGTTGCTGCTCCTCCAAGAGATCCTGGATGAATGGTTAAAGGTGCAGTCCACTTGGCTTTACCTGGAGCCCATATTCAGCTCACCAGACATCTTGACTCAGATGCCTGAAGAGGGTCGCCGTTTCATAACTGTTGACAAAACCTGGAGGGAGACCATGAAACAAGTTTCCCTGGTAAGTTGTTTGATTTAAGTTTACTTTGCTATGTTTGATTTTTTTTTGTTAAGATGTTATTATTGCAGCAGGATGCAGTAGTTATTAGGGAGATCATCTTTAACACAAATTACTCTCTGGAGGGGCACGAGCAAAAAGATGATATTCTTCTTAGGGGACTCTCAATTTCAATTTTCAATGTTATTTATAAAGCCCAATATCACAAACCATTTGCCTCAAAGGGATTTTTAATCTGTGCAACATATGACACCCTCTGTCCTTAGACCCTCAATTCGAATAAGGATAAACTACCCAAATAAAATACTTTTAACAGGGATAGAAAAATGTATGAAACCTCGGGAAGAGCAACAGAGGAGGGTTCCCTCTCCCAGGACGGACAGACATGCAATAGATGCCATGTGTACAGAATAGGTTCACAACAGAAAATCATAGTATATACAATTATGATGAGAAAATGTAGGTTGTAAAACATAAGTTTAGAGGACGGATCCAGAAGTCATAGTACATACAATTATGATGAAATTGTAATGTATATAATAATTATGATGAATAGTGTAGATTGTAAAACATAAGGGAAGAGGATGGATCTAGAAGGACAACTGAGCAGCTCCAGGTGATGCCCACCGAGCAGGACCCGAGCCCTCCACCACTGACACAGCTATCAGTAGAATAGCTATCACTAAGTAAAAGGGGAATCGGGGGGAGGATCTGTTTTGCAGGGCAGATATGGCCAAGAGCATTGTATTTAGTTACTGACAGGACCAAAATCATAACTGTCAGGGGAACTACAGTATATAAAACAGTTGTGTCAAAAATGACCATGAATGGCAGTAGGTTTGCAATAAAGTACATTTTAGGGCAGTCCATGAAGTTGAACTATGAAGTTTGACAAATGGGAAACCCATCAAAACATCTATTATAGAGCAAAAACTCAATCCCAAATTTCTGTGTAGCCAGACATCTACTTTTCAAGGAGACATTCTGTAGAATGTAACAGGTAGTGAAATCACATCGGCCAACTGGTGTTGGCCAGAACAAGAAACCAGTTGATGTATTGACCATACAGAACCATTTCCTATAGACCAGTTGCTGTATTTTAATAATTTCTATTTAACCGGAGTGACAATGATCATCTGTAACTACACCACAGATTTGAAAAATGAAAAAAAAAGAACAAATAATTGGAAATAGTGACAAGCTGCAAGCCTGATGAGAGAGAGTACTGGTCAGCAGAAGGCTGGTTTTAATGTTCAGAGGCAGCAAATAAGGTAAAGCTGAAAAGGATTCAGATCCAAATTAAAGAATTATATACACAGCTCAGGCCTGGTATGTTACAGAGCAGTGTAAAATATATAGTTGTTTACTATAATCATACCAAATTCAACACACAGCTCTGATTTGTATAACAGCATAAACAGGACCCAAGTGGGAATAAAAAACATTAACACACAAACATGCACAACAGTGAGAGTATACAGTAGAAGCAGAAAGGAGTATTAGACTGAGGGAATCAGTAGGAAAAGATAGCAAGACAGAAACAACAGAACAAGGATAGAAAGTGAGTGTTGCACCAACATCCTCAAAGAGTTTCCAAAGGGTAATTGGCGTCCTCAGTAGACCTGAAATGAGACACATCAATTTCAGGCACTGTCCTCCAGAAAGCCCAGCCTGACTGCACCATCAAATAGAAATTATGGATTTTGTCTGGAAGGGGCAGGGTTATACTGAGCCACAAAGAAAATGAGGTCACCAAGGGACTGGGAGCCTAGACACACAGATGTGCACGCATATTGTCTAGGCTACTGTGAGTGGTGTACACAGTGTTATGGAACATGTTGGCACAAATGTTGGTACAGTACTTTTTACACTTGCACTTACACTCACGCAATTTCAGGGAAATAGGGCCCCATTTCTTAAGCTCATTAAGCTCAATGAAGTTTAACTCAATTTTCTGGAATGTTTGTGTAAAAACACAATTGAATCTACAGATAAAATAAACAGGGACTATATACTGTACAGTTGAATGGATGATTGTATTAAAGTTCAATAAATATTCATTTTATTTAATCAAAGTCATCCAAGATGGAAACATCAGACTACATTTAAAATTCTGGTCCAGAGATCCTTTTGTGGTTAGGGTTTAGTTTGGTGGACAAACACAGTAAGGATTCCTTTTCAACAATCGCTTTGTCACAAGACATTTCTCTAATATTTTGTTTGTTATTTTGTTAAATTGGTGAGCCTCCACAGCTGCTTAGTTACCTTAATGGGCTTAGACGGTCAGGAAGGATTATTAATTGTTACCCGCTGTGTGAATTTAATCAGAAAGTAAATATGCTTTTTGATTTTAGCATTTTCTTCCTTGGTGAGGTAATTTTCAAGTTTCAGGGCACTGATGATTATCTAAACATTTTACCAAATGAAAACGCAGGCACCTGCTTTACTGCTCACAGTTTCAGCACACTGATCATTTGTACAGGTAAAAGTCTTGTTCAAGCCTCGAATTGGTTGGAGAGGAATTCTACTTTATTTTCTTTTTATCGTCTCCAAGAATACAATTTTAACACATATCCAAAACAATTAGCTAATTCCATGTTATAGCCTGTTGGCCCCCCTCTTGTTGTGTGTGTGTGTGTGTGAGTGGGGAGACAAAGTGATTTTGCTGCAAAGTGAGTCAGTGTAAGGTTTGTAACATGAAATCAAAATTTGATTAAATAAAATATATATGATTACAAGGCGGTACAAAATTCCTGGAAGCGTCCTTTAATCACAGATGATCCTGCTAGTCATTGTTGTAATCCATACACTGAATGTCTACCGATGTGACTAACTTGTTTGGAGTCACCAATGATGACAGTATAATATTCTCTTCATATAAAAAGTACCTTTTGTATCTCACTAAGTATGATCCCAAATGATAATACTAGGCATCCCAAATATCGTTGCTCCTCATGACATTCGAACACACTAAGTGATTTTTTATTTTATAATAATTTTTGCATCTTGTACCTACATTTTAAATATTTCAACTAATGATGGGAAATGTTCAATACTGCAGATTAAGACGAATAAATATGGAAAGCAAAGTTATGACTTACACTATGCTCCTCTTCTATACTCATCAATTTCTTTCAGTGTTTAAAGCGAATTATTCTAATTCACTGTATTATGTAGGCCAGTTGTAGGGGGAAAAACCCCCTCTGCAATAGGCTCATACTGCATCAAAATCTGGCAAAGAATGCATCCCCTCATCAGGTCCATAGCATTGATCAGCAGTGCATGAAATTGGAATCATGTCAACTCCATACTACCGCAGAACAGTGTGAGCAAAAAGGAAGGATACAGTGCAGCTCTCCTACCCACAAATCACAACAGGGTTTCTGCCCGGGCTGACATGAGATCAGCCACTGGGAGCTGCTCAAGAGCCACTGATCTTCCCAGTGCCTTACAGCCTCCACACCTTAACTTCCTTTTCCTCCACTTTTTTTTTTTTATTTGCTGCCTGATTTAATGTGTCATTTATCTACTATTGCATGCACAATTGCAGATAAAAACAGGGCCAAATCAATTTAAAAGACTTATTTCTATCAACCTGCTTTCTTGCAACACACCACAGCCTGGCCCCCTCTAATGAGCTGAGGAAGGGAGAAACTATTGACCATCTGAGCTCATGGAGTAGATGACAGACATATTGTTTACTGATATACTGCTGCATTCACCCAATACACAATAATAGTCATTAAAAGAAAAGCTCGCTTAACATTACATGCTCATGTAGACACCTTGATGTGCCTTGAACATGCATGACATTTTCTGTCCTGAATGTGTGGTGTGTGTCAAAATGCTTTCTTTAGGTTATGGTTTTTCGCGTAACCTGCTATATCAGCTGTGAACAGATCCTGTCCCCCATTAAAGCCATCTGTTCGGTGCATAAAAACCACATTATCACACATAATACATGCATGGGATAGTTGTTATCCTTTCAGTGTGCTCATGAATAGCTTTCTGCTGGCAGACTGAATATAAAAATAGCCCTCCTATTACATTGTCCTCATAAAGAAATCACAAGTCTGATGAAATCTATGAAAAGCCAGAATCACAGTTCACAGAATCAATCAGACACCCTTAGCCAGTATAATTGTATGGCCCACTGAAACACAGTCAGAGCTTGATCATTTGATTTACCCTTTAAAGTGAGTGTTGGTCTTTTCTACCGACTGTAGAAAAATCTAAATCTAAATGGTTTTAATCTCTCATTCGTACCATTTGTTTATTATTTGTATTATATAGTGAGCCCAGAGGGGAAAAAATAACTTTTAGTATGAGTCAATAGCCACTGTTTTAGTCATCACAAGAAAAAAAGAGAGATTAAAAATAATCATTGTCCCATTCTAGCTACTTATTGTGGTACTGGTTTGGCAGGGCTTCAGACTAACTTTTTCCACTAGTAGCACCAGTGCTCCCTACTGAAAATTTTAGAAGCACCAGCAAAATATTTTCAAGTTGCACTGGTGCTTCTAGTTATAAAATTTGGTAGCACTGTCTCCAAAAATGGTCGCATAATGTGACTAAAGGGTTGCAGTCTGGAGCCCTGTCTGGAACAAAACGTGAGGAGATTAAAAGTGTCAGTCAAAGCAATGCAAAAATATATATCCTCTCCTTTGCTGCTCTTCCAACAGTATTCATTGTAGATTGTTCCAGAGCAGAGTTACTGTAAAATGTTGCATTCGAACAGCATCAGAACAGAGATAGGTTGCAATAAAAGACAGAGATGGCATGTTCATATGTAACTCCCATGTTTTTTGCTTTGGCTCCACACTAGCTCTGCATGTTGCTCCTTCCTGCATTTTCTTTAAATCCATTCAGAGGATGATGTCAGGCTGTTCGATTTTCATTTCAGAAACATTTTCAGTGCAAGCAGGTACAGCCATTCACTGTCCAGGCTTGAAAATTAGATAGACGTTTTATTTAGGCACTTCCTGAGGGTGACAGTTCCAGAGGATATTGAATTAGTGTACAGATGGGATGATATCAGAGCTGAAATATTTCATAGGTGCTAGACAGGCCTCAGGTGAAATCTCTATTACTGTCCCATCATAGGTTTTTTTTCAGGGTGCTGAGTGACGTGGGCCTCACTGTGGAACATGGAGTGGATGTTGCTAAAGGAAGATACTGCAGTGTTAGTTTTACCTTCAAGGCATCAGCGGCAACACTGCACTGCTGGAAAAATATGAACACAACAAACCATCTTCCTGTCATATGTTTCCTTGATGAACTAAGGGCTACAGAAAATTGCCAGTGCTTAAACATGTCCTTATGCCTAGGAATTCTTAGAGCAGACACTTTCTACAACATATACTGTATGTAGGCCACTTTCCCGAGGGTCGTGTCATTTGACTGGGGAGCGAATGTGATAAAATTGCTGCTTTCTTGCAGATATAGTGGCCTTGAGTGCGCCATTAAAAAAAGCTTTACAGTCCAATGAGGCCATGGAAACAAATTGCATTAGCGACTATAAGAAACTTCGAGAAAACCCGCAATGGGTAGTTGTCAGCTGCTTGTGCCAATTTACCACTATCAAACTAGAGGCCAGATATTGGGAACTTGAAATGACTGAGTGGGCTGGAATTTGTCCAAAGTGGTAAAGCTTGTCCATTTCTGTGTGTAGAATATATGTTTATCCTACCTACGTGTGGTTAGGAGTTGGTGATTGTAATAAAATGGCCCATGTTGGTGGTTAACCAGAGAAATTATTGTTATTAAGTAAATTGAAAAAGTGAATATTTGCTTTAAAGCCTATTCTCTCCTGTTTGTGTTAGGACAAGCACGTGTTGGCAGTGATAGCCATCAACAAAATGCTAGAGAGGCTAAAAACATCCAATGAGCTTCTGGAGATGATCCTCAAAGGTCTTAATAACTACCTGGAGATGAAACGTCTCTATTTTCCACGGTTCTTTTTCCTGTCCAATGAGGAGCTGCTGGAAATCCTCTCTGAGACCAAAGACCCCACAAGGTATTGTATACAGTATTAATCATTATGACTAATTACAATTAATAGCATCGGTGGTTGTGTATAGTTGGTCAATCCCGAGTGGTCAAGATGAGCGGCACCCTGACTGGCCCCTAGTAAACTAATTGACTGTCCGTCAGTAGCCCCCTCTGAGGGAGTTTAAAACAACTAATTGAATGATACTTGCAGGTCACCCAACACCTAGTCAAAAGTAGTCTTGAGTATGGAGACAATGATAAATATACTTTAACCTAAATCAGCGTCTCTACCACAATATGTAGCTAAGAAAATAGTGAAACTACAGAACATCTTCCGTCAAAGGAAAACCAATAGAGATTTAGCATGTGAAAGGAACAAATCTTGAAAAGGAAATAGTAAACAATTTAAAAGAGGTGGTCTTTAAGAAACTGATGTTAGGACTAGAAAACATTCAGCTAACTGCAACGCCTGCTCAGCCTCTGAAGTGCCCCTGAAGACAAGTACTTACTGATAACCAACCCGTGTCTCGTTTTAACCCGTGTGTTTGTTTAATAAGGCATGTGATTCCAGACAAAGTATGTTCTAGCCTCTTATTCTCTACCTGGCATTTCTATTTCTCTTCGTTTCCACTACACTATCTCTCTGTTCTCTCTTTGACTTGTGGGAATTGTCATCACAACCTGTAATGAAGCACACAGTCATGAGCTCTTCTGTAAAGAAGGGATTTCTGTAGTAGTGGAGGGGTTGGTAGGCCAGGGAGGGCAGTGTAATGATGGGAAAGTGCTATGTTGAGTTTTTTCAAGAATTTGAGTCACTGCTCACTAAATGCAATGCTAGACTTATTTCAGGGATATAGAGAAAGGCAGATACCCAGTTCTTTAACCAAATGCTTTCACATTGGAACACTGATTTCTATGTTCCCATTGAAACATAGAGGTATGAAGCAGTATAAAAAAAACAAAACAGGAAAGACTCACTGAGTGACATTCAAGAAGAGTTAAAAATAAGAAAAACTTCAGCAAACGTTGTACTTAAGTTGCAGTTACATTACTGAGTACCAAAGACAGGGATTGGTTTCGCAACGGCTAAAGTCACAAGACATGGTGTGAACACAAATGAAAAAAATTGGTGATTGAGTGTCATCTGCTGGAGGTTTTTAGGGGTGCAGCTGGATTGTATCACAATTCTCCAACTAAACTAAAACTAAAACTGACAAATTGAGTCCTTAAATCTCACAAATCTTTAGAAATTCATCACCACAATGTAAAAAGACTGACAGTGAGCAACTGATTAAATGACCTTTTAAAGCGTAACTCCACACTAAAACATATTTGTGACACCATTAAAATTCATTCGTGACCTTGGAAATAGTAGTTTGCCAAAATAATCTTGTCTAAAGGTCCACTTACTTGCTTTTATTCCTTTAGTAGTTGTGAACTACTGTTTTTTATTTTGTAATGATACAATGTAGCAGGGGCAATTATCAACATCTGAACACAAATTTCCTAGTGCTGTAGTTATCTAACTCAAAGGCAATTGTCCTATAAGATGGAAACATATTTTTTTAAAAGCAGGAAGACTGAGATCAGGACTTGACCTCATAAGATGGCGTATAAATAACACGCCACTTTAGGATATTTTGCGTGTCATGTCGATGCATTTTAAGCTTTTTGCGTGTCATTTAACGCTGTTACAGACGCTGCATTTCATGAGTTTTGGACGTGCAAGAAAGGACAAAATCAGGTGACCTCAGTCGTCATGGTAACAATTATAAACACGTGGTTAACGTTGTGAAACGGTCGCAGTTTTGAGAACTTTAGACAATAAAACTACATGGTTTGACTTCAAATAAGAATGTTACTTCACATGATGTAAGTTAAAACTATGAACAATTTAAACCTTTAAATAAGCCAATGTTGACTTGTGGTTTCATACAGAAAACGAAGTCCGTTCTCCTGGGTGAAAGTCCTGTGTTTGTGTGACCCATCTGTCCACCCCTTAGGCAGACGTTTCTCTATATACTACATCACCTGATATTGTTTTATATATGACATTTACACGTCAAATGACACCCCGTTTCTGCACAATATAAATCAGTAGAGACTAAATGGCGTGAAATGACATAAGACATTTACATTTAGTCATTTAGCAGACGCTTTTATCCAAAGCGACTTACATATGAAGAAGACAATGGAAGCAATTATAACAACACAAGGTCACAAAAAGCATAAGTGCATCAAAAACTACTCTGTTAAAGGCCAGCACAGTATACAAAGATAAGGATAGGAAGGGCTTTTTTTTTTAATGAAAAGAGATAGAAAGGAAGAAGAAGTTAGTGATTGT
>CM022488.1:22627416-22688055 GCA_011952105.1 Coreoperca whiteheadi
GCTTCCCCCTCCTGAGGCGCCGTCGCGAGTTCGGGCTGAGCCCGGCCGGGCCCCATGGGGCAAGACCCGGCCACCAGGCGCTCGCGTTCGAGCCCCAACCCCGGGCCTGGCTCCAGGGTGGGGCCCCGGTTGCGCCGTACCGGGCGACGTCACGGACCTAGTTTTTATTTTCTCCATGAGGGGGGATTCGAACCGCTCTTTGTCTGGCCTGTCACCCAGGACCTGTTTGCCTTGGGAGACCCTACCAGGGGCAAAAGCCCCAGACAACATAGCTCCTAGGTTCATTCAGGCACGCAAACCCCTCCACCACAGTAAGGTGGCGGTTCTAGGTAAAATCATTATCTGCAAAACAACAGTATGCACACTCAGTTTTAAATGTGGACTAATAAACCTAGGGATTACATATAACCATTAAAAACCCCAATGTGTACAATTCTTATGTTATTTTGGCATATTTCAAACTATTGGTAGATGATGGTAGACAGAGGTCAGGGTTAGATGGAGGCGCATGATTCGCTGTGGCGACCCCTGAAAAGGAACGGCCGAAAGGAAAAGAAGAAAAGAAGAAGATGGTAGACGTTTTTATTTGTAGAAAATTGAGACAGTACTTGTGATTGTTCATATAATTGGTGCAGTTTTTGTGTTGCTTTCAATCCATTCACTCTGCTGTTCTTGGGTCAGATCTGAAGGATGAGGGAATATCAACATCCATTCTAAAGTGTCTTTTTTTGTACAAACTCCAGATTTTCCAATTCTACACATAGGGGCCTCACAGCATAGCCCAACATAGCCAGCATTTGTCTGGATGATATTGATCCAGTCAAATACTGTAAATGTCTGGCTGGTTGCTCAGTGAAAGCGGCACTTAAACAACTCAACAGCAACAGCTGTAGTCCTCTGTCATTGTCTGCACTTGATTCATTCAGTTCTGCTGTGCACTCAGAGGCATGTTGACAAAGCTCGCAAACCCACTACCCAATCATGTTCTTGTGTGAATAAAGCTTGGGGAATTATGAGAGTGAAAATAGCTGCATTGGTTGAAATGGAAATATATTTGTATCTGACCTTCGATCAGATTTACTGTAGACATTAGACAATGCCTAAGTGATTACATTTTCTTGCCTTACACAGGGTGCAGCCCCATCTGAAGAAGTGCTTTGAAGGCATTGCTAGTGTGGTGTTCACTGATGTGCTGGACATCACCCACATGAAGAGCAGTGAGGGTGAAGTGGTGCAGCTGCTGGATATCATTTCCACCTCGAAAGCCAGGGGCCAGGTGGAGAAGTGGCTTCTGGAACTGGAGAATGGCATGATCGCTTCCCTACATAAGGTGTTGAATTTTTGTTTTTCTTGTGATGTTCAAATAAGATTTTAACACACTTGACTTAATGGTTGACCGCAAAATTGAGTCTGCACATTCAAGGCTTCTCTTTCTAATATCTTCCATGATACCGGTACCAGGGAGTTACATCTGCTGTCGCTCTTGTGGTCCATTGTAGGTCATTGGGGAGGCAATCGAGGCGTACCCCAATGAATTGAGGATCAACTGGGTGCGTGCTTGGCCAGGCCAGACAGTGCTCTGTGTCTCGCAGGTCTACTGGACAAAGGCTATTCATGAAGCCATTAATTCGGGACAGAAGGTGATCAACGGTTTATTATATTTGTTTACATGCATTATGTATTCTGAGTCACAGTTTACATATGTAGTGTTAGGCTATGGTCCTTTTGCATAGTATAAGGCACTTTATATTGTTGCCTAGGATCTTTTATACAGAAGCTCACTTCCAGTTAGCTCCAGTTTGTGCCTCTTATGTTCAGTATTGTCATTGCACTTGAGTCACAGAGATGAGCATCTGTTTTTCTAAAAGATAAATCCCTCACTATCTTTGAAAAACCCAGAATGTCGTTTAACAACGCTTACTGCTATTTTGAAGGTATTTGGAGCCCGTCCACTGCACGCACTTTAACATTTTTGTCCAAGTCATCAAACCATGGTTAAACATCTTTTTATTGTGTAACGGACTTAATATATTTTACAGAAAGTCTTAACCCATTTACTTACATACTTTATTCTGTTACAAAGCAAGCAAGCAAGTAAGCCAGCATGGTTTTTCTGAAACACCTCATCTACAGTATGCACTGAAGTTGCATGTCTTTATCAAAGTTGTAACCATGGAAACATACACTGTGAAGCCATGTCAGCTGGAGCATGAGAAACAGCCTAAACAAAAGATTTAAAAGGTTCTCAAGATGAGGTCAACGTAGTCTGATTACTCCTGGATAAACTGTATGACAAAGAGATTACCTTTCAGTGAGTATGAGACTTATAGTAATGACTTACCTTACTGAACATTGCACTACCTCTAAGCTATCATCTAATTCAAAACAGTTCAGCTCTAAATTACAGCCTGTATTAAATCTGTCACATCAAGTGAAGAGCACCTGTTTCTCATGAGCTGACACATGTTATTTAGTGGATGTAGCTGTTTTATAAAGTTGGACTGGAAAACCCTTTTGTATCACAGGTTATATTTTTCTTTCAATATCCTTTCAAGACACATGAGTTTGTACATTTTACCTCATAAGGTGAAGATCATGCCCAGCCAGCATTAGCACCTATAAAAGAAGGAAAAGTGTGGTGTTTTTCTTGTGGACATGTTGACAGTGATGGACTTAGTAGTTGTTCCTGGTATCAAACGTCTGACCAGTTTATAGATGGGGTCTTGATAGCATTCTCTCTCTGTCTTGATAAACTCGAGCATGCTCTGCCTTCTATTTATCCATGCCTCTCTCCCTCAGGCCTTAGATGCCTACCTGGAGCAGAACAATAGACAGATTGACGACATTGTGGCACTTGTACGTGGCAAGCTATCCAAGCAGAACCGGGTGACCCTCGGAGCCCTTGTTGTGCTGGACGTCCACGCGAGGGATGTGCTCGCTACTCTGGTGCAAAAGGGAATAAGTGACGAGAATGACTTTGAGTGGCTTAGCCAACTGCGCTACTACTGGGTGGTATGTAAAAGGGGCAGGGATGGGTTAATATTTTTTATAATATAAGAGTTTGGGGATTAATTACAACCCATAATACATACTCAATGATTGGTGTCTGACCTCTGCATCACATCCTGTGCAGGAGAACCACCTCCAGACCAAGATGATCAATGCTGGTTTGCCTTATGGTTATGAATACCTGGGAAACACTCCACGTCTGGTCATTACACCACTCACTGACCGCTGCTACCGGTAAAGCTGCAACACACACACACGCCCTAAACAGTTCACTGTGTGTCTTTATCTAATGTGTATTTGTTGGAGATGCTTGCAGCTAAAAGTCTTGATGACTCTACAAATTCTACAAACCCCAAGTTGAAGATAGCTACTTACATTCCTGCACTATTAATCACCTACCTTGTTATTCTGTCTACAAGAACTCTTCCTGCATTCTTGTCCTGTTTTAGATGCTAAATGCCTTTTCTTGCGCATCATCTTATTGGTCTCGTCTTAAAGTGACAGTATGTTGTTGCTGAGCTACTGGGAGTTTTCCCTAACTGTGTACCTGGATATAATTGATGATCATCAAACCTGTTAGTTTGTTCTAGAACTTGGCTGACTATTGTCTCCACGAGTCGAGGGCGACTTTATCTGCTTAGGCTGTGAATGGCAGTTTACTGATCACTGTGTATGGTTACAATGACATTGTAATATTCTAAATTAATATTATATAAATTTATGTTAGATCACAGAATTGGGTGACCGATCATATAATACTATTTGGGAAAATCACATGTATACAGTATGCTGCATCTTGCAGAAATGGCCTGAAAAAAGTTGTGTGGTCAGAGTTTAAAGATTATTTTTTTTAAAAAAACCTTAATAATTGGCTCAATTCACTAATGAAGAATTGCCAAGTCCCTGTATTGCAGCGCAAAAACTCAAAAGTTGCCCTTTTCACAATAGTCTCCCTGCAGTGAGGCTCTCAGTCACTTAAACATTTCACTAAATGTTTTGTCAGCAAGCTGGAGTGGACCTATTTTGAAATGTTTTTGTCAATAAAAATGTATGTACAGCTAGGAAACACATAATCACATTTATCACTGACAGGCCATAAGGTGTTACATGAGCTTTCTCCTGTCTGTTCCTTCTACTTCAGCACTTTGTTTGGTGCTCTCCACCTCCATTTGGGAGGGGCCCCTGAGGGCCCAGCTGGCACAGGAAAAACAGAGACAACCAAAGACTTGGCCAAAGCTGTGGCCAAGCAGTGTGTGGTCTTCAACTGCTCTGATGGACTGGACTACATTGCTCTGGGCAAGTTCTTCAAGGTGAGTTCAATTATCTTACCATAAGTTAAAATGTTCTTACTACTGGCTATCCAAACACAGTTGTGAAAGCATGCATCAGTAAAAATGGATACACAGTAAGGAGCCTCTTTCCTACACAGCAGTGAAGCCAAACATGAAAAACAAATATTTAACATCTGATAGTTAATCAGAAGTAGATATTCCCACATGCTGTTGCCCTCTTCTTTCAGCTGGAAGTATTCCAGAACAGATACTTCCACCTTAGAATATATCACTACCGTAACTATCAGCAGTTCAGAGAGTCAGATAATAGAAGGTAGCACAGGGGTTAAGTTTCCCTCCCTTTGCTATTTCCTCCGGGACCCTGAACGGCATACAAACATTTAAATGTCATTTCCTACACACTACTACAACCTGTCCTCACAAAGTGCGGTATGCAGTTGTGTTTGCCTACCATTATGCAAATAAATATATACGAAGTCAATTACATGTGTACATTGCTCCTGTCACAATATCCTGGTGCAAGAACTGTAGAACGATTAAGATTTCTGAGTCTTGAGATGTCCTGAGTGTGGGAAGCCACAAAAGCCACACTAAATGATTGCCAAAACATTCCATTTTTGTTTGCAGTGAAATTGCTTACACCCTACTGAAATGTCCTCCCACTTACCATACTGAAATAGCTCTCACATACTCAGGCAAAACTTGCTCATATTTAAATATGTATTAATACATTGTGTACATGTGTGTGGTGATGTGGTTGTGTATGTCTGCATGTGCCTATGTGTGTGTGTGTGACCAGGGCCTTTTGTCCTGCGGAGCTTGGGCCTGTTTTGATGAGTTTAACCGCATTGACTTGGAGGTGCTGTCTGTGGTGGCTCAACAGATTCTTACCATACAGAGAGGTTTGTGCTGTGTTTTTTGACATTCTGGCTTTCTTTCCCTTTGATCTTTGCATAAGCTGGCACTATACCAGAAACAGATTTGGCATGTTCTCACCAGCAAAAAGAAAAAAAGCTGGTTTTAAACTACAAAGAGATCCAACATGTAGCTATGGCAATTTGTGTAGGCTGGCCAGCATAACTTTGTTCAACGCAGCACTGCAGTGTATCCTGTGTGTGCTATGGGCAAATGACTTGCGTCATTAAATGCAAGAGCCACAGGGATATAAAAATTGTTCTTAACCCAGAACTAAAGTTTGAACATTCTAATAGCTTTCTGTTGCTTTAACTGCTGCTGAAACAATTTTTTTCACAGTTGTTTTTAGACCTGGAGTTTTTCTTTATCCGAATTGTGGATAGAAGGTGTTGTATGTTGTACAGGTTATGCAGACTTCTCAAGGAATTTTTGGATTTGGGCCAAAATAAAATGTACTTAACATGACTTGTCTGCCCTAAGCTTTAGGTTGGGACAAATCTTAAAGCCTATAACCTATTGCCATAAGTAGCCATTTGTATGTGCATCGAAGTGTGCACAGGCCCAGTCTCTGATGGGCAGGTCCATTTGTCATCTACTGATATGGCGAACACGGTGTCTGTGCTCCTCAGGGTGTGCTCATTACAATAAAGGGCCCAAAGCACCCTAAAAGTGCGGTGCGAATAAAGACCAGTACAAGTAAATAAATACTGTATCTAACTGTATCTGTGTGTCCAGGTATTTCTGCCCATTCTGAGATGCTGATGTTTGAAGGGACAGAGCTTAAACTGGACCCCTCCTGTGCTGTGTTCATTACAATGAATCCTGGCTATGCTGGACGCTCTGAGTTACCAGACAACCTCAAGGTACAGAATCCGTTTCTCAGTCATTCTTTATATTTTAAGTGTCCAAACTGTGATTTCTGGAACGTGTTTCTCTACTAAAAGTAGTCAAAAATATAGGCCTGTTATATGGCTTTCTCCAAACAAAACACTGGCTCTAGATAGGGCCGTTTGCTTTTTTCGCGAGCTTCGCGGCCACCGTAGTTTCTCCTACACACTGGAGATGCAAGCGGTATTCAAATGGTTGCAAACTGCAATTTCACCACTAGATGCCACTAAATCTTACACACTGAAGGTTTAAGGAACATCATAAAAATGCACAACTTTCAAACTACTTAAATTCAAAACGTGTTGTCTTTAAAAACTTGTTTCCATTCAACAAAAGTGCCTCTTTATTACCAGGCTCTGTTTAGGACTGTGGCTATGATGGTTCCTGACTATGCAATGATCGCAGAGATTGTGCTCTACTCATGCGGCTTTGTGACTGCGCGGCCCCTGTCGGTGAAAATTGTGGCCACTTATCGACTCTGTTCGGAGCAGCTGTCCTCGCAGCATCACTACGACTATGGGATGAGGGCCGTTAAGTCTGTGCTGACTGCTGCTGGAAACCTCAAGGTATCTCAACACCTTGAGAATAAAGTAGAACAATCTTTGATCATTGTATAAAAAGGCAAATGGTAAAAAGAGTGCCTAATTGGGGTGCAGTCTGTGTTGATGAAAGTAGTGCTGAGCAACTTAGAAGGCAAACATGCACATAGCTGAGGGTAATGTCTTGCCTCATCCTCGAAACAGATTTGCTTACATTTATAATGCAGAGGAAGCAGGTTTATTTTAAAAAGGGTTGGTTTACATATTGGTAGTTGTGTGATACTATTTTGATTGTGTGCACAATTAATATTTTTTTATGCCACTCTGATCTTTCAGACCCAGTGAGGAATCTTTAGAATTGGCCCAAACCTCCCAATTTTCCAAACACAACATGACAAACTGTTTTGCAGAGTGCAGTGATGTGTGAGAGAGGAAGAAAAGAGCTGTCAGTTTGGCTTTCAAAGAGAAAGTTATCAACAGGCGCCTGCATTTTTTATACACACAGGGCAATATGCCTCCATTTTGGTGACCCGATGCTTACATATAATTTCTTTCATCATGTCCTATATAGACTTAGCAGGGACACTAAGCCTGTTGCCTTTTTTAAATGTTGCTCTTGGAAAACAGAGGGTGTCACTTGGTGTCACCCTCACTACACCTTTACAGTGACTTTACAGTGACACTTGTCTTCGTAAAGCTCCATGATTCAAACTGTTTGTTCCTTCTTTCCCTTTGTTTATTTATCTCATTGTCTGCCTTTTTTATATTTCCTCTTCTCCTTTTCTCCTCTTCTTCTTTGGGGGCGGGTTTGTTGCCACTGCAGCTCACTTTTCCAGACGAGAATGAAGACACCCTGTTGCTGAGATCCATTATTGATGTCAATCTGCCCAAGTTCCTGGCCCATGATCTGAAGTTATTTGAGGTGCGATAGAGTGGCGCTCCCCCAGTCTTGATTAATGGAATGATACACATCAAGGGATGTCAGTCCATGTTCATTCTACAGTTCATTTGGTCCCACGATGTACAAGGACAACTTAAGTCTGTTTGAGTCAAAACAGTTCACTGGAGTGTGTGTGTGCGTGAGCGAATGGTTGTTTACACTGAGTATGTGTGTGCATGTGAGTAAACTTTACATTGTCTGAGTGTTCAAAACTGTGTATGTGTGTTCCCTCATTACACTCCAAGATTCCTCCCTCACTGTTCTCCAACTACTTTGCCTTGCCTTTCCATCTCAGGGTATCACCTCTGACCTCTTCCCGGGGGTCAAGCTTCCAAAGAGAGACTACAGCACCCTGCTGGAGGCCATCGAGGAAAACTGCCAGCGCATGAACCTGCAAGTCACCGATTTCTTTGCTGAGAAAATCCTGCAGATCTATGAGATGATGATCGTGAGGCATGGTTTCATGCTGGTGGGTGAGCCCTTTGGAGGCAAGACCAGCGCCTATCGTGTGCTGGCAGCAGCCCTTCATGACGTCTGTGAAAAGGTATGATGTGCTGTTTAAATCTCACCAGTAGGCTGTAGAGGACGGAGGATGCTGGGCTCTTCATCTGTTGAAACTGTAATGGTTGCAGAAATTAGGAAAGAATTGTGATTTTAAAATAATGGCAACACAAGTGGAGAAAAGTGGCACGTTAGGCCACAAGTTGTATGTCAGCTTACTATATTTCATGATTCCTTACATGGCACTAAGTATTGATCAATAGCTACTTTAAACCGCTTTGTTTGCTTGGTTATATTCCCATAGTTGTCCTTGAGGTCCACCTTATTTATTATGTTCCTGTCAGGTATTAACCTGGACAATTTGTAAGAAATTTGGGGGGGAAAGTCTTATTTTCAGATGGTCAACCATGCATTTTTGTAATTGTATTTTATTACAAATCTTGATGGGGTTTCCTGAGTCCTTGGGACATGAACTTGCTCAATCAGTAAAATATATAAACCCTCATGTCAAGTAAAAATATGTGTTGCACTCAATTTCCAAGGCTTATCTGAGCTACATGTTTGTCCCAAGTAAACACATCCATCCAATTTGTCAGAGCTGTAGTCTTTGTTTAGTAGTTATCGATCTCACAGAGAAGTGCAGAACTGGCTTGTTGTATTTACATGGCTGAGAGGGCTGAGAGGCATCCCACCAAGGAGACAGATGAAGGCCTTCTGATGGAACGCCCGGGAATGCCACATTTATCATCGTCATCCTTGTTCGCTGCACATCCACTGATCATGTCCAACCCCCCTCCCCTCCCCTTTTTCTCCTTGTTGGCTTTTTTTCAGCGGCTTTTTTTTCTCGTTGTTTTTAACTCAAAGTGACACCTTGTCTGAAAAGCTGTTTGTTGCAGTTTTTGCTTCTCTTCCTCAGTTAGCAGAAGTCCTGTCATACAGACGGTAATCTTCTAGGCAATTTATGAGTCTTGGCGGAGACAAGTTGGTCAATGAGTGGCTGGTCATGCTCATTTTTGCTGTTTGAGAGTATTTATATACTGTTCTGTGTGTGTATGTACATACTGCATCTAATTTGTATTTGTCTGCGCATCGCTTTTTTACTTGAGTTTGATATCTCTGTGTGTATTCTGTAATGTCTGTTGTGTGTTTGTATGTATGTGGTTGTTACACCAGGGTTTGATGGATGAGAACGAGGTACAGATCACAGTTATCAATCCCAAATCCATCACCATGGGCCAGCTGTACGGCCAGTTTGACCCCGTCTCTCACGAGTGGTCTGATGGCATCCTCGCTGTCAGCTACAGAGGCTTTGCTTCCTCCCAGGTAAGATGGCTGCCCAGAGTACAGCAGTTTAAACTGTTTTAGGTTCAGACACAAGCAAGCAAACAAACACACAGTATTATGGAACTTGTGAAGCAACCTGTTGATTCAGCGACGTGATCCTTCAGACCCTCATACAGATCAACATGTTCCCACTTAGGAGATGTGCAGGGTTAGTCACACACCACCTGTTCTTTTGCAGACAGAGCACTTGAAATCCATAATTGCAAAATGTTCCCCCATTTTTATATGTGGTAAAATGTATATATTCATATTATTGTAATAATAATATTGTATAATTTCACACTGCATATACCCCAATATAGTTCCAATTTAGCAGAGGATCTGTGGGAGCTGTAACACGTTCCATTGGCCCATATGGCTTTCTATGTGCTTAATACTGTGTATATTCACAAATAATTGCTAAAATGTTTACTTCCACCTGAAACCATCATTTTATACTGAAATCTTGTTGGGGAGACTGTGGTAAAGTTGTGCAATCCTCTTCAAAGGAAGGAAAATCACTTCCTCTTATTCAGGAATCCAAAAACAGAGAGCAGACAATGTAAAAAAAACAAAAAAAAAACAAACGTCCTACTTCAACATTCTCTTTAGGTTTTAGTCCAGTCATACTGAAGAATCTACTATGTGAGTACCAACCAAGCAGAATCTTCAAAACTGCTGACAACATGCCACGTTATGTGTCTTCTTCTTTTCCTTTCGGCTGTTCCCTTTCAGGGGTCGCCACAGCGAATCATGCGCCTCCATCTAACCCTGTCCTCTGCATCCTCTTCACTCACACCAATTAACTTCATGTCCTCTCTCACTACATCCATAAATCTCCTCTTTGGTCTTCCTCTAGACCTCCTGCCTGGCAGCTCCAACCTCAGCATCCTGCTACCAATATATTCACAGTCTCTCCTCTGAACATGTCCAAACCACCTCAATCTGGCCTCTCTGGCTTTATCTCCGAAACATCTAACATGAGCTGTCCCTCTGATGTACTCGTTCCTGATCCTGTCCGTCCTCGTCACTCCCAAAGAGAACCTCAACATCTTAAGCTCTGCCACCTCCAGCTCTGCCTCTTGTCTTTTCTTCAGTGCCACTGTCTCTAAGCTGTACAACATCGCTGGTCTCACCACCGTCTTGAACACCTTTCCTTTCATTCTTGCTGATACTCTTTTATCGCACAACACACCTGACACTTTTCTCCACCCGTTCCAACCTGCTTGCACTCGCCTCTTTACCTCTTTTCCACAGTCTCCATCGCTCTGAACCGTTGACCCTAAGTACTTAAAGTCCTGCACCTTCTTCACCTCTGCTCCCTGTAACCTCACCGTTCCACCTGGGTCCCTCTCATTGACACACATGTATTCTGTCTTACTGCGGCTAAGCTTCATTCCTCTGTTTTCCAGAGCAGACCTCCATCTCTCTAGATTCTCCTCCACCTGCTCCCTGCTCTCACTACAAATCACAATGTCATCCGCAAACATCATAGTCCATGGAGATTCCTGTCTAACCTCATCCGTCCGTCAGCCTGTCCATCACCAGAGCAAACAAGAAGGGGCTCAGAGCCGATCCTTGATGCAGACCCACCTCACACCTACAGCACACCTCACCACGGTCTTACAGCTCTCATACATGTCCTGCACCACTCTAACATACTTCTCTGCCACTCCAGACTTCTTCATGCAATACTACAGCTCCTCTCTCGGCACTCTGTCATACGCTTTCTCTAAATCTATGAAGACACAATGCAACTCCCTCTGACCTTCTCTGTACTTCTCCATCAGCATCCTCAAAGCAAATACTGCATCTGTTGCATGTGTATATTGTGTTATGTATCAAAACAACGGACAAACCAAACACTGGCTCCAGATAGGGCTGTTTGTGTTTTTCGCGAGTTTCACAGCAACGTAGTTCATCCTAGACGCTTGGAAGGGGAGGGCGATGCAAGCTGTATTGGGTATGCAATTTCACCGCTAGATTCCACTAAATCCCGCACACTGGACCTTTTGAAAGTATTTTAACAGTCTCCTGCCAGTCTTTTGATGTTTCTGCGAGTAGCTCCCTCAGTTATGATGGAAGGTGGAAAATCCACATCATCATCTCCTCGTGGTGATGCTGCCTGGTGAATGAGGAGACAAGAATGGTCCCTTACTATTGGTTTCCTCAGAGAGTTATGTCATTTCTCAAGGTCACTGATTGAGTCTGTGCCTGGGAAATTCCTCTGTGTTCGATGTTTTCTGTTAGTTTCATTGAAGCTTTTTCATCCAGAAATATCAGACATTTATAAAAATATGATGTTATGTTTAGTTTATTACACACAAAACTGCTGTCCACCATAAATGATTGATTGATGCACTTTTTCACATCTATCAAAAGACTCAAAAGAGACAAACTTTGCCTTTATGAAAGAAGTTTAGCTGTAGGAGGAACGTAAACATTTATTTTTAAAAATGTTTCTACGAGGATCACGCAGTGTAGTGTCTATCACACCTCCAGCTGCTGTTCAGGATCAGCGGGATCACAGTTGGTCGGGTTCGTTTTTGATATAGGCTTCAAGCATTTTAGCAATGTGTCAAACTGGGTTTCCGACATCATACAGGAGATCTTGAAGGCTTGGCTTGTGTAACTTTCCGATTGTCACACTTTTTTTTCTTCCTCAGGAGTGAAAATCATTACTGCTTGATTGCTACATTTAAATTACTTTCCAAAAATACCCCATCTTCCTCAACATAAGAGTTATAGCACTGATTTTGACTCAAAAAAGCATCAGCATCATTTTCGATGTGGGTTTGTTGCTCAGTCGGAATTTTGTCCGTGTGTTTTTATTCCCACATATGATTGATATAGTGGGAAATAAACACACTAACCATTTCAAATGGAAATGATTTGGGTATAAAATGATTAGCTACTTAAATATGAACATTTTGGGCAATACATGTAGTTATGAGCGTCTAAGTTCAAGAAAAGCCCTGCTCCAAAGTGTCATTACTGGTATGAACTGTTTTGGGATTGGCCTGTAGTCATTGCTATACTGTATCGCTACCTGGGCTTTTAATAAATTGACACTGAATTAAGTTTTGTTTATATCGGTGTGCATACTTTTACACTTCCATACTAAAGTATTAATTCACAAGTGTATAGATTTGGATCCTTTCTTTAACTATTCCACTGGAATTGTGGGGGTTTGTTTGTGGAGGTGACAAGTTTGGAGAGGTCTAGTACAGGTCTTTGTTGTCATTATCTTTCTGTGTGTTTCAGTTTATAACAGTTTAGCTCTGAATGATCAGTTTACTTGTTACTATGTGACTGGATCAGTTGTACAGAGGTACATTGGTACTTGTTTATCCCTACCTAATGAATGCTCAAGTCCTATGTCCCGATCAAATCCTGACAACTTACAAGAAAATGACTATGATTAGCTAAAGAATGTCGAACTAATGACATCTTAACTGACACATAATATCAGCATAGATCACAGACTTTAAAACTGATACCGTCGCTATGGAAATTTTGTGTCATGAGTTAAAGCAAAAAGTATTTGAATTATATCTCTGTCTCAGCTACTTTGTGCTGTGCAGACTTTGCCTAGGACTGTCTGCTCAAAATTGACATCCAAACTACATTCTTCTGCTGCACTTCTTCCTATGGGTTCCAACCTTAAATGTGACCAGAGGTGCAACATACTCCCTGCTTTATGCCGCAAGAAGACGAGACTTTGATGCATTATCGTCTACTCAGTCTGTTTTATGAGTTTAGGATGGATCATTGTACAATAGGTGTGACATTCCAATTCATTTCACCCTGGTAACAAGAGAAGCTGCGTTTGACAGGGTAAACAAAAGAAACATTTTGCTGTCTTGTTAAATTTAGATCTTTAATAACTCTCATTTATTCGCACACACGGGCAGACGATTTACAGATGGCAGTGACGCCATGTCATAATGGAAAATCATTTGTTCGCCCTATTCTCAAATTGTTTCCAAATGAACTTGTCATTTTAAAAATTGTCTCTGTGTATAAAGTTGTCATTTTACAAATTGTTTTTTTTTTTTGTCGATGAATAAGTGTGAGGAGTGGTTATGACAGTCGAGAAAGTACATACTGATGCAATGAAAATGGAAAAGGAGAACAAGGCATGTCTTAATTCAGTTTCAGAAAAGTAATTTTCCTCTCTGGGCAAAAGTCTTTCTTTGTTTTGCTCTTTTTTTCTGCATTGTATTTTACTTAACACATTTTTTTTGTGTGCTAATCTGGAGTCAGCAGCAGTGTAGTGTATTAAACTCTCTGCATACACAATGTAAATTTTTTTTTCAGTGCCAATGCTCTTTGTCAGATCATTACATTGCAGCATACTCACTTCCCTCTCAAGCACCAGATGGCCCCAGCCCAGGCATTTCCATATTTAAACAAATCAATTTAAAGCACAGCCCTTGCCAGCGCATTTAAGTGGAGAATTGACGCTTGTTGTCAACCTCCATTATGACAGTGTAGGTGTTAATTTCATTCATTTAGCAAACGTTCTTCTCTTAGATTATAATGCACAAGAGTTCTTTCGTGACCTTGAAAGTATGCACAGGGATTTCTGTTAGTGGGAAAGAAATGAATACAGTATGTGCATATGATTAAAGGATACAGGCACTGTCTTTATAAACCAAGTGGTAGAATGCAAGTTCTTTTCGTGCACTTTTAAGCTCTTCTTCTTAACTTTAAAGCTCCATGAATACTTAAGAAATTCTGCATATTTTAGCACTGCAGGGGCCAACCTTCTGGTAAATTTAGCTTGTCTTTTCCTTGAAGTAAAAACCCTCCCCAGGGGTTTAAGTGTTTATCTAACTGTCTGTCTGTCTGTTTGAGCCTCCTTACAGTCATACATCTCTCCTATCTGTCCAACTGCCTCAAAATCAAAAATAACATAATTTTTTCCATGGCTCTACTTTATCTATATTTGTTTGGTATCATTATGTATTTATCTTTCGGTTAGATAAAATAAGTAAAGAAGATAGCAGGTCACCACTGTTGTCAATATCAGTTCTATATATCGCGCTGAAAATGTTCCTTCAAGGTGTGAGCAATCCTATTTCTTCCTTCTTTCAGAGCCCCGACAGAAAATGGCTTATCTTTGACGGCCCAGTGGATGCCGTGTGGATTGAGAATATGAACACAGTACTCGACGACAACAAGAAGCTGTGTCTGATGAGCGGCGAGATCATTCAGATGTCACCGCAAATGAGCCTCATCTTTGAGCCCATGGACCTGGAGGTGGCATCGCCAGCCACAGTGAGAAGCACCTTTACTTGGATTTAGGGTTTCATCGCAGTGTGTTCTGCTTTTCCATTTTGTAGCAGTGATGGTTTTCCATTTGCAAGTTTTGTACCCAGATGGTCGTTTTCTTACATAACATTTTGCTCCACTGATTCTGACCAAATTTTTGTGGAAATTTAGGCCATTATTAAATCCTTGGGTCCAGTATTTCCAGATCATATTTAGTCTTTGCTTAATCTTCACTGAAGTGTCAGGTGGGTGTAATAAATGCCATTAAGCTCAGACAGTCAATGTAACATGCAAGTTAGCAATACATAAACAAACATTTTTAAATGTCCATTTTGTTGATTTTCTCCTGTTTGCTCAGACGCCTAGTCAACCCCCCTCCCCTGCAGAGGAAATATCCAGCATAGACTCTTTAATAAGAATATATGATGCCTTGAGAGAATACCTTTGCATCTCCCTGGCTCTACTTTTTTTTTATTAAACAGAGTTCTGTTTTTTGATTCTTTATAGCCTGGCAGCTGTTCCTTTCATCATGCTGAATGCAGAGGCATCGACATTCTTGTGATCACAACGACACCCCCCCACCCCCAGGGTCCCTTTTGTGCATTGTTGATCGCTATTTCTCTTTTTTCTTCATTTTTCCCCTCTTTCTCTCATTGTCTATGAAAGTAATTCTTCTCCCTTTATATACTATCTTAAAACTGGTCTTTGTTCTTTTTCTCTCATATCATATCTCAATGTCTCTTAGCTATTGCTCATGCATTATGTCTTCACCCATCTCTGCTCATCTTTCTTCTTTTCTTCTGACTTTACCTGCACTCTAAGCGATTCCTTGGGTGGGACTTGGAGCTATGGGATCTCATTAAAAAGCTTCTCTGTAAAAGGCTGTAATATAATCATCAGATATTCATTAGACATGGTATCACATATGCAGCACTCACTCTCAAAGTATTTAGCAGTATAATGGATATGACATAAATATTTAGATGAAGTCCGTCAATGTTACGATGTTCGATCAGATGCGACCACAACACCACTAGAAAGCTCACCTGCACTGCACTGCATGTCCACACCCAATTTACAGCATTGCAACCAATACTTTCCTGGTAATTAACCTATTGTGATTATGGGTACTAGTCAGATACTGCATTAAGAATAATGTTCTTATCAACTGATTGTTCTTTAAGTTAAATACCACTGGTTCAGATGTGATATGTGTTTGTGGCAGGTGTCTCGCTGTGGTATGATCTACATGGAGCCTCATATGCTTGGTTGGCGGCCCCTTATGCTGTCCTGGCTCAATACCCTTCCCGCCACAGTCAATGCAGCGCACAAAGACCTCATCACTAACCTTTTTGACCGCATACTGCCAGCCTGCCTACAGCTCATACGAAAGGCCACCAAGGTGCTGAACCATCCTCAGGAGTTTATTTTCTGTCTGGAAGTGGTTTGGAAATGAATTTTTTACTCTGCATCTACATGAAGGATTTTTCTTCAGTTTCTCATTACAAAAATGCATAAATATCCTGCATGTTTTAGAAGCAAAGTTTCATTAGTTCAATTAGTAGTAGTATATTAAGACTTCTTTTTGAGTTTGAATGTGTGTTGTTTTTGCTTGATTTCAGGAGCTGTCCCCAACCTCTGACACCAATCTAGTCAAGTCCCTGATGAATCTGATGGACTGTATGATGGATGAGTTCTATGATGAAGCAAAAATGAAGAGGATGAATGAAGACGATATTTGCTCCTGGCTGGAGGTTTGTGTACACACCCACTACTACAACTGCTGCTACTACTACTAATTATTATTATTAGAGTATTATTGACAATAAAAAGATAATAGTTGAATATGTAAACACACAAGTGGCTACTGCGTCATAAAACAACCATTGTGGGTTCTGTCTAATAACAACAATGGTGGTTTTGGCCTAGTTACTGTAGGTTTCACAGTGCAGCCCAGTGTCCTGGAAGCAGTCTGCCATGTACAATATCCAATTCCCACTCTCACTAGTCTCAACACTTCCAAGCCTCTGTTTGATGGGACCTGAGTGCTTAACGTCTACTTGCATGATACAACATACAGCCAAATTAGTAGATATGATAGTACAGAGAAAACAACAAAAAGACTAACTGATGTGTCACTTTACATTTCACCATGTCTACTGTTAAAAAGTTGCACTTGCACACTGCAAAGACTACAGCTGACCATGCACGCCTGTTCTGTGCTTGGGTGAGAGGAAATAACTAGTAAGTCTCTGTACTCCAAATAGCATTGCAGTGTGACAAACAAAACAAACTAGCCAACAATTGTCATGTCACTGTGAATCTGAATAAACAGCCTTGCTTTATACTCAGAATACAAAGTGAGAATATTTCTGATGTAAAAAAATTGCAACTGGCTTACATAAAGAGAGAAACTGCAAACAGAGGCAGTCAGTGAAAGAAGCTCTGTATGATGATAGGGACTGACAGGAGCCAATGGTGCCAGATACACTGCAAAACTACAGGGAACGTTGAGCATGCATGACCCAAAGGCGGCTTACAAACCAACATGACAACATGCTGACAGACTAATAACACCAATTGTACCTAATATAGATGTTCAGAAGGGTACAGTTCCAAACTTCTATTTTTCCTACTCTCCAGTTCTCAAATTGTGCAAATTCTATGTTCAGTCCAGCCAGAGCAAATGCTGTTGCAGCTTTTATGAAATTGCCAAATTAAAATTGATCTTAAGCACTAAATTTGAAGGGGGAAAATTGGATAGATTTCTTTCTATTGTCTGTAGATTGGGTTATTTTCAGCTTAATTCAGACTGCTGTTACCTCTGCATTCTTTCACCAAAACAATGAGTTCACAGCTTAAGTTGTGAACTGAAAACAAAAGAATAAAACCTTGGCATTGGCCCCTGTGTGACCCCACATTGCTCCTTAAAAGCACATCCAAAAAACTCTGCCTGTTACCAAAGAGTAAAGTCAGATACAGTGTACACCAAAGAGCCTGCCTTTTCCGTTTTACATGTGCTTTCCCAATCAAATCTGCCTCCACACAGGCCCACAGAGAGTGGAAAAGTTTTAGCAGATGAGGCCTTTCCTTCTGCACCCTTTAGTTCCAATAAATATTTTTGCCTCTGAATCCTGTCTTTTGAAAGCAGTTATTATGCCCCTGTGGCACACTGCACTGATGAATGCCTTTCAACTCTCTCTCCCATGTTTCTCAGCCAGTCATTATCACAGTGTTGAATTAATCAGCCTTTTAACAGCAGGAGCTTAGCAGCCTCATGATAGGCCATTTCCAATGCCTACAGTATTCCTGCTGTTTTTGCCAACAAAGACATCTCTCCTTAGTGGATTCTGGTGTTTGTCTCATTAAATAATCGGTACACTGGTTGAGGCATTTACATGGTTGCTGTACGTTTTAATTAATTTAATAATTGCAAATATTGTCTTTGTACAGGGATTTTTGATGTTTGACTTTTGTTAGAGTGTGATAGTATCTATTTACATTCACTCGTCAATGCTTACATTTTTCACTCTACAAAAACACCATCTTGAACATAATTGTGTTCAGTTTGTGGGCTATGGTCCACAGGCAAGTAATTTCAGATATGTTGAAACATAAGAGATACAATAATTTTGCACCACATGCAACAAGTTCCATGTTCACCCAGTAATTCTATTCTCCTTTAACACCCTGGGTGAAGCCTGATATGTACTCATCAAACCTGTACAGTACGTTTTCCTCCCACACAGGAACATCTACAGCAATAATCAGGGGGCAAAAATGTATATTCAATCAAGTGCTGGACTTCAGTGTGATTTTATGATACACTTGTTAGGGACTTGGACTATACAAGTGCTTTTATTTTATAATTGCTTGAGTAATCATTTAGTCCAATATATTTCAGAGGGAAATATTGTTTTATACTTCATTGTGACAGTAGTGGCTATAGTTTTTCTTGCACGCCTTTAATAAAGGCTGATAAATATGATGCATCCACCCAAAAGTGTATGAAATAGCAATCCTTTGTCCAATTTAGGCTACCTGAAATGAGGTATATACTTGTACTTAAGTAAAATTTTAAATGCTACTTTAACCATCAGAATTGAAGCACTTTTTACACCATATATACCTATATACAGAAATTAATATGATTTAATGGTGAAAAAGCAGTGACGGTTGTCCTTTCCTTTTATACAGGGCATCTTTGTGTTCTGCCTGGTGTGGTCAGTGGGTGCCAGCTGTGATGATTTGGGCCGGGTCAAGTTTGATGCTGTGGTAAGGGAGGTCCTGAATGGCCCTTTACGCGAGGAGACTCAGGCCTGCCACGGCATTCTGGCCACTGTCGAGGCTCCACCTAAACAGCTCACAGTGCCCCTGCCCACAGAGGGAATAGTCTACCAGTATCGCTTCATTAAAGAGGTAGGGCTGCTTCTGTTTATTGGGCAGCTGAGAGCGACATGACTCCACCTGCCTTGAAACATAGTCTTCTTTTAAATCTGTTTTGGAAAAAGGTGTTTGCAAAAAAACTATCAAAATTTGTTCCCGAAAAGGTGTCAAGAGACAAAAAAATGTTTGGCACATCTGAACTGTGTGGCATTTTTGTAGTTATTTTGCAATATATTTTAATTATCATGGTTGCACTACATACAAGATTGTTTTGGCCGTGATAATCGTGAGAGGAAATTTTCTTATTGGCATCAGGTCAGAGTACTTCTCTGTTTAGCGCTTTTCAATTTTATCTTACATCTTGAAAAGAGCTGGTACGGATTTCACAAAGAAGTCTGATTACACAAGACTGCTATGAATTTGTCTTGATTACAAAAGACAATCCCTTAGATGGTCGATACAAAATTTAGCTTCAGAGCAATTTACTTCATATTCATCAAGCATTGATGTTTTTGTAGGCTTTTGAATCAGTTCTGAACACAAGCATAGAGTCATATCGATTTGAGACATTTTATGTACAAATACAAAATACTTGTATTGTTTGGAATCCATTTGTGTGCTCCATTGTGTCATATGTTCTTACCCACAGTCAAAGACTAGATATTGTGTGTCCAATGTTATATGGTCCCTTTGGTGTTTTTTGCTTAAGTGGGAGCACAATTGCCTTTCATATCTCAAATGCAACTCTTAACCTATTTTATTTTGACCATTTCCTCTTCAGGGCCCGGGCAGGTGGGAGCTGTGGACAGATGAGCTAAAGAATGCTCCCTCCATATCCAAAGACATGCTGTTCAATGAGATCATCGTGCCTACTGAGAACACGGTACGCTACATGGCACTGATGGAGCTCCTCGTCACCCACCAGAAACCCACTATTTTCATCGGACCCACTGGTACTGGCAAGAGTGTCTACATTACAGTGAGTCACCTGCTATGCATTATTTTATTTTGGAAACCACTACGGTATTTTGCATTTGGCAGAAGGAATTTCAGGTAAGAATGATGTCGATGCACCATCACCAACAGATCAGCCAAAAAGTACTTAACATACATTTTGTGAAGTGACCAAACAGAAATATGAATCTCTTGGCCGTTGCCTGGTGTATATTTTCAGTTTATCTCAGGAGTTAGAATATTGTCAGACTAGACTTACTGGTACTTTGTCATTATTGGCACAAGTGGACAACATCACTAGATGTTATCAATAAAGATAACACCACCTTCATTGTTTACATGAATTATATTTGCTAGCTACTAAGACACATTTATTTGTATAGCACATTTCAACAACAAGGCAATTGTGGCAAAGTGCTTTACATAAAACATAAAAGCAACATAGGGCAATATTAAAATACATTAAAAGAATTAAAAAATAGTAATGATCTTCTTCCCTACACTTGCTAGCACATTGCTTTGTTTCTTGGTGCCTTTACCGCCAAAAACTGTAGATCAGTGGAATAGCAGGAAACCATCTTCAGGAATGGGGATAGCACGTACTGCATGCTCATGCATGTGACTCCTTGTGCATGTGCACAAGATACGAACAAAACTGGAACCCATTAATCAAAACATTGCCCAATTGTGCTACATGTGATCAAAAATGCCACAGGGTACCTATAATAGGCATGGGCTAAATTGGTCCGCTTTAATTTACTTTGCTTACAGTAAAATTCAAGTTGTACACTGGCTTCTTTCTCTGGCTGACTAGTTTGAAAAATGTTAAATGTTATTTGGGATTAAAGTAGTACATGGAATGTGTTCATACCTTTTGACACCCTGATTTAATACATGTGAATTCACCATGGGCACATTGTTGAGCTGCATTCAACTACGGTTATAGCACTTTCAGGTCAGTCTTTATTTTGATGAATAAAGAAAACTCTCAGGTCAGCCTCTGATGATGATTTAGCTTGAATATATGGTTATTTTTATTCTGGTACCAGGAAGCGGATAACAACCTGACTGGATCCAGGATCTGGTGTCAGCTTGCCAAACCCCCCCCCATACTCATACAGATATACCCCCAAGCTGCTACACGATTGAGGCCCTCTGCTTAGCTATCTTGTTGACAATACCAGCCAGAACCAGTTTCCACTATCATATCTCAAGAAATTGAGACACTCAAGGTCTTCTAATATTTAAGACTATGTATTTACGACCCTTTTGGGTTATGCAACAGATGATTTAACACTGATCCGGCAGGTTACATTAAAATAATTTTCTACTACATCTACATATATGATGTATTACATTATTGTTATTATTATTTTTAATATTTGGTCTTATATTGTGTCCTCTCTCTCTATTTCTGTTGTCTGTTCTCCAAGGGAACTGGGGATGGGACTTTAAGCTGTTTTTATTAGCAAAAGCTCTGTAGTCCTATGGTACCAATAACATCATTCCGTAGGATGAGTGAGCATTAATTTCTAAGAAGTGTTGTCCCAGCCTCGGGACAAGAGTAAGAGCTCCGAACACACAAATCATTTGGAGGCAACACAGCTACAGACACCAGGTGTGAAACGGCCACCTTGGAGGAATGCTGAGTATCTCTCAGCAGACCTTCAGCAATTTGTATCAAGGACTAATCCCCCCCTCCTTCCTTTGCTTCATTAGTTCATCCATTAGTGTGCTCAAACTTGAGACTCTGGGGTGAATAGAGATCATCTCACTGGGGAGCCTGCCTTGTTCTCCACTTCCTGCCTGTCTGCGTGGTGGAGTAGCTCTGTCCCATGCCGCAACCAGCAGACTGTGGCTGAATCCCAAATCTGGCAGGAGGAAAAAAAAGGAGCACCAGCACTCACACCATAAGCACATGCCGGCACCAGTACCATCACGAGAGCTGTACACTGGGCTCCCCTGCCCCTGTCTGCTCTTGAGTGAGACAGAGAGAAGCTGTGCCACAGGTTTATAATTTAGACAAGAGCATGATGATGATCCACCCTGGCACCCTGATCATTCACATCACCAGTCCCCTTTAATTATGCAGGTCATTACTCACATGATCTCACAAATGTGTATGAGCACTTTGTGCATTCTTATTCAGATGTGCACAGGGGACGCTGGATCATGTGCTCTGAACACACATGGTACATAATAAAAGTACCATGAAAATAGATCAAATCCTAATAAAAGACCACCCACGACTACATATACATATGTTCTCTGTACATGGAAACATAGAAGGTCGTTTCTCCAAAAGGGCATTTTATCAAAATGGCCTTTCTTAAAAGCCTCTTTTAGCTTTTAGAAACATGCCCTTTTGCAAAATCAGAAATTCATTGATTTTAGCCTTTTGACATATAGAACATTACCTTAGCTCATGTGCTCACAGGGCAACTAGCTCCCTACTTTATTTCAAAGTCATTTTCAGGGATTAACTGAGATCCAGTTTTTATCTAATGAAATAGTCACTAAATGCCACATTTAATTAGATTATAAAGCTTATCACAGCCATTTTCTAGGATCAAATTGGAAATTATCACTTTATGTGTACTCTTCCTGTACAGGCTGTCTTTTTTCAGCGGCGCTGATTCAGAATAGAAAGTAAAAGTAGTGAAAAACGTTTTCAACCAAATTATTATTTTTGTTGTTTCAAGTGTGCAATTATCAACCAAGTTAGTAGCTTGATTACATTTACTCATTGAATTAACATTCCCAGACCTTCATAAGTCACTTTAGGTGTCCTGAATATCCAATGAAATGCACACATACAGTACAATTTAGCTATTAATTGTATTTGTATTTCTTCTTTATTTTCTCAGTGTTTTATTTCTAGAATTCGTTTACGATGTACAGTACCATTCAAGTAAATGGGAAAGTGTGTCCAAACTTTTGAATGTTACTGTATATAGGTTAAATTATTGAACATGTTATGAACATTTCACTTAAATATTCTTTAATCAAGTAATTTGTTTAAAACAGCAGCCTTCTGAGTACCTTTGCATAAGAAATATCGGTGCAAAATCCACATAGAAAAGGTCTATTTGCATTCCAACATCCACTGTACTATACAACATCAACATATTAGTCAACTCTTACCCAGACAATGTGATTATTCTATCATTTGTCATACTGGACTTGTTTTCAAAGTGTCACTTTCCCTGATAATATCGCTTATTATTTCTACTTTATTTCACCATTGTGCATTATTGTGTTGTGCATGTAGATATTCATGGCGACAACACAGAATAAACTTCCATACTATGAGATTTGATGATAATCTGTGTTCATATTTCTAATATCTCTTGCCCAGGACTTCCTATTGAATCAGCTGCAGAAGGATGTGTACAGCCCATTATTTATCAACTTTTCAGCCCAGACTACAGCTTCCCAGACCCAAAACATTATTATGTCCAAGCTAGATAAGCGGCGCAAAGGAGTGTTCGGTCCTCCATTGGGGAAGAAAATGGTACAGCCTCTTTTTTATCTTCAAATGATGTTTTATGTTGGTATGACTTGTTTGTTTTTCAGTTTGCACTCATATCAGTAAAGGGAGTCACTAAAATGTTGGCAGTTATAAAGCTTTGTAGTGCTTTTATTTATTTATTTTTCACAGTTTTGTTTATAGAAATGTTCTGGGCATACATGGATCAATAGTTCAATTTCTAAGTTTCAATGCCCATTTCCAGACAGTTAAATGTACATAATAAATACCTCTATACATTTAAAGATAGAAAGATTTTAGTCTTTTACTTAAGTGAGACTTAATTACCGACAACACCACAAACAGCAATAAATAAATAAGTTTAAAAAAAAGAGAGATAAAAATGAATTCATGAATAAAAGATAAAAAATGAAATATAATAGAGAAATGGTAATAGTAATACTGTAGTCATTTTATAAAAAGCACAATTTTATCTGCATCTGTAAAAAAAAAAGTGTACAACTCAACAGCACCTTGTGGTGTTTAATCTGATTCCAGGTATACTAATGTTATATCTTATCAGGTGGTATTTGTGGATGATGTGAACATGCCAGCAAGGGAGGTTTATGGCGCCCAGCCCCCTGTGGAGCTGCTGCGCCAGTGGCTGGACCACTGGAACTGGTATGACATGAAGGACTGCTCCATGATCCACCTGGTGGATATCCAGGTCATATGTGCTATGGGGCCACCTGGTGAGTAGCAGCCTTGAAGCCCATTACAAGCACATTTGTTAGAGCAATCACACTGTTTTAAAGCTCTAGATTAGTTGAAAAAATGCAGGTTGTTAGGTGGGTAAAGTGAATACTTTTCCCCCTCTGTCTCTTAACTGCTGCTGAAGTGCTGTCGAGTCAATGTCACAAACCACTAGCTTCTTTACTCTGGATCTCCTCGCTGCCTTAAGGTGCTTACAAATAGCAGGTGTTTACCACTTCCACCTCCGCTACTGCTACCACCAGTGTAAACACAAAAGCATCCCTGTCCACTGAGGCAGCTGGCAGCGGCAGCTGCAAGACAAAGGGGGCGGGTGCCACACTCAGGTGCCCACACAGCTACGGTTTTTGCTCCTGATGCCTGTGCTGGCAGTTGTGTAGCCTTTCTAAGCTACCGCTCAGTATGGACACGGCAACCACTGAACCTACACCAGGGTAAACAATAGAGGAGCCCATTTTTACCGTATTCTGAATTATATTACCTCATTAGTGATGATAATAGAATTTAACCAAAATCAGTTGCTTTTCTGTGTTTGATATTAGTTGGCTAAAATAAGCTTTCAATGTAAATGTTCCAATGTAAAGTTGTGTCTCAAATTGAGACTAGTGCTATGTCCTTTTGTCTCAGACACAACACACTGAACTTTAGAGCTAGAAGTGACCGGTGTAAGCACTCCACCAAAAAAACATCCCATCAATCTATTGACTCAGATTGCCTTGCAAGTCATGATGAGTTGTGCAAGTTCATTACACCCTGAGATATAAGTGGTTTCCTGTCCCTGTGTGCTGTGTCACTTGGTGGACGTGCTGTTCGTCCAGAAAAATGTGTGCAAATACTGAATGAGGTTCCGTGTTAAATAGTATTACATTACTTAGACCATGTATGCAATCTCTAACAAATGCCATGGTTGGTAAGCCATCTTTTAATACATGTATGCATTTCAAACTCAAATAATAATAATGTTATAATGAAAAAAATGGAATAGAACAAAAAGAGCTTTACACTCCGTCTGTGTGGAAAATTGTCTTTAGCGCATAAAGACATAAAATAGACACGATACATATGAACATATTGAAGAAATAGTAACTATGCACCATAAAAAACTGGGAACTGAGTACCAGAAACATTCTACAACACTAGTTGAAGCATACCTATCAGAAGTGCAAGATTATAGTTTTTTCTTTTTTTTTGTCCTGCTTGTTTCTTAGGTGGAGGGCGGAACCCTGTCACGCCTCGGTACCTGCGCCACTTCAACATGATTACCATTAATGATTTTGATGAGAAGACCATGTATACAATCTTCTCCAGGATCACAGACTGGCATTTCTCCATACGGTAACTACATAGTATGTGTAATTTAAAAGGTGCCTTTCCCCAAATTGACCCAGAGTGTGTGCATATCTTTATCACTTGCTACTCTAGTGCACAGAAGGTTCTTCTTGTTCTTTTTGAACTACATTTTTCAGTTTCAGGGTTAAGTATATGGCATTTGACCCAGTCCTGAGGTAGTGTCCCACCACTTTTAGCAACAGAATGAATTGTCAATTATTACAAACCAAAGATCATTAGGCAGCTTAAACTGCAATATTGTACATAAATTGAGAAAGATCTTAAGTTCAAAAGCTATAAGTTATAATACTATTATTCTATACATAAGTTTCTGTTTCAATAATCAGGGGATTAAAGGTGTTCTTTTTCCGCCTCTCTTACTGCACTGCAACAGTGTTTACCTCAGAGACCACAAGTCCTAAAGCAATCTAATCTGTTGGATAGGTTTCAAATTTACCCAACCACTGCTGCAAACAGACGTTTCACTTGCATTTTAACAAGACAGCAATTTCACACTTTGGCAGTTTGTTGGCTTTTTGGAAATACATTTTTAATGTCAATGATAAAAAAAAGTCCCTGATCATATGTATTTTATTCATTTATTTATTTGAAGTCTTTCATTAATACAACAAATAATTCCAAATCAGTTTCCTAACTAAACTGTAGGAAATAATCTGAATGGGATCTGAACAATGAATCAACCATTTCATCAACAGGTTTTCTTTCCCCAAGCCATTTGCAGCTCTGACCTCTCAGATCGTTACTAGTACCATGTCAGTGTACCAAGAGGCCACCAAGAACCTGCTACCAACCCCCACAAAGTCCCATTACTTGTTCAATCTGCGCGATGTCTCCCGGGTCATCCAGGGCATCTGCCTGTCGCGGCCGGAGACTGCAGATGAAACATCTGTCATCAAACGGCTCTGGGTACATGAGGTAATGTTGTACACAACAAATAGTGGAAAATACCTGACAGCTATGTAACTAAAAATAAATAAATAAAATAAAATAGAAATGTGAAAATACAAAAAGTGGAAATACATATAGCTGCAGTCAAGCCAACCCAATAGACATAGTATTTCTTTGGAACTTCCTCTCTATAGCTCTCTCTGTCTTTATCTGTCGCTCACACTCACTCTCACTCACTCACTCTTTCTTTCTTTGTCGGGATGATCCTCAGGTCCTGAGGGTATACTATGATCGACTGGTTCATGACACTGATCGGTCCTGGCTTGTAAGCCATTTACAGGTGGTGTCTCAGAGTCACATGAAGGAAAACTTTCATCAGCTCTTCCAGCATCTGGACCAGGACCATGATGGAAAGGTCACTGAGGATGACCTGCGAAGCCTCATGTTCTGCGACTTTCACGACCCCAAGGGTGAGGACCGCAACTACCGCGAGGTGCACAACCTCGACCATCTCCGGCAGGTTGTAGAGTCACACCTGGAGGAGTTCAACAACATCAGCAAAGCGCCCATGAATCTGGTGCTCTTCCGTTTTGCCATTGAACACGTGTGCCGCATTTCCCGCATCCTCAAGCAGCCAAGTGGCCACGCCCTGCTGGTGGGTGTCGGTGGGAGCGGGCGTCAGTCTCTCACCCGGTTGGCTGCCTACATGGCAGAGGCGGAACTTTTCCAGGTGGAAATCTCTAAAACCTACGGAACCACCGAATGGCATGATGACCTGAAGCTTATCATGAGGAAGTCCACACAGGGTGAAGCTCATGGCGTTTTCCTCTTCACAGACACTCAAATCAAAATTGAGTCATTCCTGGAGGACATTGGCAACCTGCTCAACACTGGTGAGGTAAAGTGGATGGGATGGGACATAGATTGATGGTTGAGTTGAGGTATAGATAACATGTAGATTGAAACTGATTGGAAGATTGATCAGTGAATGAAGGGTTAGTAAGAATTAAGTATGGATGGAAAAAATGATGGATGTGTGGATAGATTGAGAGATGGATGAATGGTTAATAAATACATGGTTAGACAAATACATTAGATGTGAATAGATAGAATGGTGATACAGCGGGAAAAGCTGCAAAGGTGTTCTATTTTGCAAAGCCAGTACCCAAGCACAGACCATTCTGTTACCATTTGGTTGTTTCCAGGTGCCTAACCTGTTTGCGGTTGACGAGAAACAGGAAATCTGTGAGCGAATGCGTGTGTTGGACCGGCAACGGGACCGTGACAAGCAGACGGATGGCAGCCCCTTGTCCCTTTTCAACATGTTTATAGAGCGCTGCCGCACACAGCTGCATGTGGTGTTGGCCATGAGTCCCATCGGAGACGCCTTTAGGAACCGTTTGAGACGTTTCCCTGCACTCATTAACTGCTGCACCATTAACTGGTTCCAGGTGTGTGTATTGTGCATGAGTTCTGATGTGCTGTTGGTCGCACTAAACGATGCCTCAGGTAGTTTGTCAAAAGATAGGGACAATATATTGTATAGTGCATGAATGTTTGTGCATCATCACAGGGGGTAAATATGCCAATTGTTAAGACAAAATTATGTAAAAAATGTTTTTACCTCAACCCTTAACATAATGTGCGATGGATCTCAGCCTAAATTTTCATCCGGGCTTTCTTTGGTGGTAACTGATGACTTTGCCAGAAAAACGATGGCAGAGATTAAAAAACACTCTATATATGGCAGCACATTGGCAGTACAACATATTTCCTTGCTTATCAGACCTGGCCTGAGGATGCCCTGCAGGCAGTGGCCTGTCGCTTTTTGGAGGACATTGAGATGACAGATGAGTCCAGAGAAGGTTGCATCAACATGTGCAAGAGCTTCCACACTTCAACCATAGAACTATCAGTTCGCTTTTTGGCTGAGCTGCAGCGCCACAACTATGTCACCCCAACCTCATACCTGGAACTCATTTCCACCTTCAAGACCCTGCTGACGACTAAAAGAGCGTAAGATTTAAGATATACTGTACTTGTACATTGTGATTTTAACTGTTATGGGATGTTTTTATTACTTCAGATGCTACTTCATATTAAAAAGATCAGGTTTCTTTTAGCAGTAAAGGACATGAATTGGAAACAGGGCTAAAAAAGGCCTGATCAGGATATCCCGGTACAAAACCCAAACTCCAGTTTCCACGTGCATAATTTGGACCTATTTTCTCTCTCCGTCCTCTGCCCAGTGAGGTAATGATGCTGAAACGTCGCTATGAGGTGGGCCTCGAGAAGCTCAAGTCAGCAGCAGACCAGGTGGCCTCTATGCAAGTCGAGCTGGAGGCTCTACAGCCACAGCTGCTTGTGGCCAGCAAGGAGGTAGATGAGATGATGGTGGTGATTGAGCATGAATCTGTGGAGGTGGCTGAGACAGAGAAGGTGGTGAAAGTGGATGAGGCTGTGGCCAATGAACAAGCCATGGCTGCCAAGGCCATCAAGGATGAGTGTGATGCTGACCTGGCTGTAGCCATGCCTATCCTGGAGTCAGCCCTGGCTGCGTTGAATACTCTCACCACTCAGGTAAAAGGAGCAATATGTTTTTTTTTTTTCTTATGTTGGATAGTGGCCTTACAATCTGGCTCAAAGGCCAGGTGTACTGAAATAGATTAGTGATAAGGGATGTGGTTCTTTTTATGTACAGGATATCACAGTGGTGAAGTCCATGAAAAGCCCTCCCCCAGCTGTCAAGCTGGTGATGGAGGCAATCTGCATTCTCAAAGGCATCAAGCCAGATCGTATGCCTGACCCCTCAGGCTCCGGTAAAAAAGTGGAGGACTTTTGGGGCCCGGCCAAAAAGCTTCTGGGAGACATGCGGTTTCTCCAAAGCCTCCATGAGTATGACAAGGACAATATTCCACAAAATTTCATTGCCATCATCCGCAACAAGTACATTACCAACCCAGACTTTGTACCAGAGAAGATTCGAACTGCATCCACTGCAGCTGAAGGCATGTGTAAGTGGGTTTGTGCCATGGACAAGTATGACAAGTAAGTAATGCTCTTCTTCTGTTCTCAGTTGTGAAAATTGATGCATATTCAGAAAGCATGAGAGAGCTTTTCATCCATCTAAGTGAGTAACATGAAGCTTGGTTATTGATAACTTCAAAGAAATAATCATTTCCCTGGTGCAAGTGTGCCATGCATGTGCCAAGTCCCAAGTGATTAATATAACAAGCCAAAGATGCAGATCGGTTAAAGGGAAATGTTCGCATTATTATTGTTCTGACAGTATTAAATGTTACGCTGATTTATAGAAGCCAAACGTTGTCAAATGTTTACTTATTACATCGTTCTCCTCAGTGAAATGCTTCATGTGTCCTCCAGAGTGGCCAAGGTGGTGGCTCCGAAGAAGGAGAAGCTGGCACAGGCTGAGGGGAAGCTAAAGGTAGCCATGGAGAGCCTCCACAAAAAGCAGGCTGCACTCAAAGAAGTCCAAGATAAACTTGCAAAGCTTCAGGAGACTTTGGAAGCTAACAAAAACAAGAAAGCTGATCTGCAGAATCAAGTTTGTTCTTTATATATCTGTTTATGTGAGTGAGTGTGTGATTGTAGATAGTTTACATTTTTGTTTAATTGTTGTCATCATTTGAGGTAAAAGAAAAAACTACTTTTCAGATACTTCAATGCATATGCATGGATATCTAGATATGTAATAAAAAAAAGTTACGAATGTAACTACAGTTCCAGATGAAAGTCTGAGAAATAAACACGATAACAAAGAGGAGAATGTGCCACTGGTAGAACAGCCAAGCAAAGATAATTGACTCATAACCCACCGAGGCCGCTGATAGACCACACAGCTAGTCAATGACTACTCAATTACACAAACTTGCTCTGGCTAGCATGACCTTCATTCTGTTCTTTGACATGGGAAAACAGCCACAGCGCAACACATTTTAGCTTTCCTATGCCGCTGATGCCCTCCAGGTGGATCTGTGCAGTAAGAAGCTGGAGCGAGCTGAGCAGCTTATTGGAGGCCTGGGTGGGGAGAAGACGCGCTGGAGCGAAATGGCCTTCAATCTCGGAGAGCTCTACAATAACCTTACTGGGGATATCCTTATCTCAGCAGGCATAGTGGCTTACCTGGGAGCCTTCACCTCCAGCTACAGACAGGTAAGCTGAGGGAGTAGGTAGTGCATACTTGTGGACATTAACTACATATAACTTAGGTTACTTAAAGCCCTGCGCCTACATAGATTTTGAGGCACTTGATTTTGGTATCTGTTAGAGAATATGACTTCCCTCCAGGGTATTTTCTCTATTGTTTATGAAAAGTCTTTGTTTCGAGTTTTAGAGTTAGCCTAATTTATACAGTCTTTTTAACATACTCTGAGACATAGCTACTACATTTGGAGTTAACATTTTCATTAGTTTTCAGGCTAATGATTTGTTTCCATTAAGCACATTGTGACCAATACAAATCCCAGCACTGTTTCACACCAATAAAAGGCAAATGCTTGAGAGCGGTTTGGTGGAAAGTAAACACTCTTTTTCCTTTTGCTGAGCCTCACATGTCTCCAAGACCAAGCCAGTGTTTAAAGGTCATCTTTTCTACTGTGTCACATGGAGGGCCATTGTGATGCTGGTAAACAGAAAGGAGGAGAGCGAATTTGTTTTGTTTTTTTGTCATGCAAGTGCATGATTGTGAGTGCGAATTTGCGTGATTGGTTATGCATGTGTGTGTTGCTAACTTTCATGCCTTCAAAATCACTGTCTTTAAGTGGAACTGTCTACATATGCCTTAGTACTTAGTGCTTTTAAAATAATCTCTATGTGAATCTGTACATTTATGTGTACAGGAGATTCATTAATAAGAAATATGCTCTTATTTGTTTGCAGGTTAGCTTTTATGTTTGATTATGTGCATGTAGTAAAGTGAAAATGTCATTACCAGTAAGTATACTCCTCTCCAGTATCAGACAAAGGAGTGGATGAATCTTTGTAAGAGCAGAGCGATCCGGTGCTCCCCCAACATGTCTCTGATGAACTCTCTCGGCGATCCAGTAAAGATTCGTGCATGGACTATCTCTGGCCTGCCATCAGACAGCTTCTCCATAGACAACGGTATCATAATCTCGTGAGTATTAAAGACAAACTATACATTGACATAGCATTCTCTCTACAGCTAAATGCATCAATTTTCCCTTAGTACTCAGTGTTGTGTTTCCAAGAGTTTAATGCACCAACTATGGATGTCTCAAACAACTTGATCCGAGTCATTTAATATTGAGCATCTGCTGACTACCAGTGTTTATACAAAATTTATATTTTCCTACACAATAAAACTGTGCAGTGCATAATAAATCTGTACTGTAATTGTTGTGGCAGAAGTCTGGACAAGATTTGGACAGTGTCTCAAACTTATATAATGACATGAACACAAAGTGAAAACTGACAGTCAAATGCACACTTCAAAAAAGCAGCATTTTAGATGCGTGGTACACCTGCAAATTGTTGCTGGAATAGAGGTAAAGCTATGGATCTTTTTTTTTATTTTTATTTTTTATTTTTTTTAAACCCAAAGGGCCTCTCTTTACTTTGAGTGTGAATATCCTCATTGAAGCTGCTGTTTACTGTTTTTGCCACTTTACGTTTCACTTGCTCACTGTTTATGAGTGTTGAGTTTTGACAGCTGTTGTACCATGTTACAATTAATCAAAGGATCAGTATTAGCTTGCCCATTATAAATCAGTCTACCCTAATGAAAAAAGAGACCACTGTACAACAGGACTTTCTGAGCTTTCCTGGAAGCCCAAGTTGTCTGATTCAATCTCATGGTGCAGTAAAAAAAAAAGTAATATCAAAAAGCATCTGCTTGTTTGTGTAAATGCAGCAACATTGCTTTTTAATCACAATACTATGGCACCTGGTGTGCTACCCAACTGTGAGCTGTCTGACTGTGAGTGAATGTTCACCCCTAAGCTTCTCTCTATATCTCAAATCTTGTCCTCCAACATCCCCCCTACTGTTGCGATGTCTCATGGTTAACAGTTACAGGATCTCTCACTCTGACAAGGCAGCACCATTTGATCACTCACTACTGTGTGTGTGTGTGTGTGTGTGTGTGTGTGTGTGTGTGTGTGTGTGTGTGTGTGTGTGTGTGTGTGCCCACGTGTGTGTGTGTGTGTTTGTAGTAACGGCAGGCGGTGGCCTCTGATGATTGATCCCCAGGGCCAGGCCAACAAGTGGGTGAAAAACATGGAGAAGGCCAGTAGCCTGCATATCATTAAACTGAGTGATGCTGACTTTGTGCGCACTCTGGAGAACTGTATCCAGTTTGGCACGCCAGGTAAGCACAAGTGTTTCTCTGGTTTGATGCCTCTGCTGTTGCTGCTGCCTTGGTCTGTGTGTGTGTGTGTGTGTGTGTGTGTGTGTGTGTGTGTGCGCCTCACCCACATTGTTGCAGTTCCTGTTACTGCCTGCTGAGGTCTCGCTTTACCACAGGGACTCATAATGGCTGTGCAAAGAGTGTTTTTCTCCTTTGTTCTTTGTTCTGCAGTGGGAGAATTCATATGAGCAATATTTCTGTGTGAGATGTTCCAACGAACCTTTATTTAGGCCTCCTGAACCATTAGTATGTCAAACTACAGTAAATCATACAAAAAGCCCAGGAGAAATAAATTGTGTTTTCTGCACTAACATTTTCCCTGCGCAGTATGAGGGTCATATTGACATGTGTAGGCCGACATGACTTTTTTTGTTGTTTTTTCCAGTGTGTGTTTACTTATACTACATAGTCTTCTCATAGGATTTTCATGGGGCATGAGAGGAAACAGCAAAAGAGGAATTAGAGTTCGAAACAGAGACTGCTATACAGCCATTAAAAAAAGACATCTTAATAATGACCCAACTCAGCAAGCCATTGGGTCTTTGCTTACTTGCAGACTGCAAGGCTAACAGCTCAGAGAGTAGCTTGTCCTTGCAGGGTGCAAAATAGTCCCCAGAGGCTACAGTTCCATACTCCACAGCCGGTTATCTTACTTCACCGTTTTACATTCTCTTGCTGTTTGTATTGCAGTCTATAATCCTGACTATCCCGAGCTAGTACTCTTTATTTTAGCATGGTTGAACTAATGTTTCCCTGCTAAATCTCTTGGTAGGCTATGCTTATTTTTAATTATATAAAGTACTATTTAATCTGCTGAAATATTAGCAGTATTGATGTGATGTACCAGGACAAAATGATGCTCCAAAGTAATTTGGAGAAGGTTGACCTGATTTGGTTCCCTATCTGGTGAGAGAAAGTTTATCAGCAAAAGTTAGTTACCACCTCAAGGCATAATGTCAATTATAGATGTGCTAATGTTCTTAACATAAGAACAGCATTATCATACTTAATGTGAAATCACATTAATAATGATGTCATGGGAATAAGGCATTTGTTACTAGTAATGTTCTACTTGCTTCACTGATTTGTTGGTATTGTGCATGTATGCACACGTACATGGGGTTTCTTCGGCTGCAATGGAAGTACATGGTTGAGTGCTAATCACAGGGAACCGAAAGAGGCTGAGGGTTTAGCTCTAATGCGTTGTGTAATATCACAGCAATGTGCTGCACAATGTAGCTGCAATAGGTGTGTCATACTTAAAAAAGGATATATCAGTAACTAATATAACTTTCTGGATGGAGTAACAATAACAGGATGAGAGACATGTGAAAGAGACAAAAAATTATAATCATATGAGTTGCTGAGAGAAAAGCCATTGTGTAAATACATTGTTAGCTGATATTATTACAGTAGCTGACCTGATGCTAAAAGGAGCCAGATCTAGGAGCGAGCACAGCAAAAGCGAGCTGATTTTTTTGTTATTAACCTGGACTCTGCCAGACCCAAACTAGAAGTAAAATTATGCAAGACATTAAAGGACCTTGTCAGTAATTAATAATACATTAAGCTGTATTCTAAAAGAGATCTGGAAGCAGTGCAATGATTTGGGTGGTATTGGGGAAAAATACTTTGTGTTGATGCCAAAATTTGATGATGTGCTTATGGATCGACCGTTGAGGCTGTAGAGTTGGTCAGCAACAGAAGACATTGGTTGAACTTGACAGCTCCCATATGAGATTGCTTGTAAATGTTTAAGTATAACGAAAAGTCCTGAAAGGAGTCAGCCTCCCCTGGTTAGAAAACATTGATGAAGATTGAACGTCTTCATCTTTCAGTGCTGCTGGAGAATGTCGGCGAGGAGCTGGACCCTATCCTGGAGCCTCTGCTGCTGAGACAAACCTTTAAACAGGGCGGTGCCATGTGTATCCGCCTGGGAGACTCTACCATTGAATATGCTCCCGACTTTCGCTTCTACATCACTACCAAGCTACGCAACCCACACTACCTGCCTGAGACCTCTGTCAAGGTACTGTAGTGGGAAACTGCCTCAGTCACTCGCTTCACATAGTAACAATACATTTTATTATTATAATTCTTAAACACTATACTACAAGCAAGTGCTGTGTTCATTCAAATGGTAACATCTGAGACTGTGTTCATTCCACAATGTTAAGACACACAAACAGACCTGGTCCTCACAATATGATTTTGTGTGTTGGGAATTTAATAAAGTCCCATCACCGCCACCACTGCAACCTCCATCCACACCCACACCAGTCACACACAAACAAGCATACTCAGACAGACAGACATGAGCCCGCACACTCATCTAGTCAAGAAAGTGTAATCAGAGCATTTCCTGACAGTAGCCACATGCCTTAGCTGTTTGCAGCAGGTGTCAGTGTTGTTGTAATGAGCCCTGTGCAATCCTCCATGCCTCCTCTACCACCAAGTCCATGTAGATGGAGCTGGTATTCTTCATTCCCACCATAGCTAAGATTAGATGTATCTTCTACAACAAAGCTGCTGCCAAAACAGAAGGGAGTAGCAGAACACAGGCTCTCGCAGGAACCAACGAGGAAATCTGCATTTTTCAGCCTTTTTAAAATATTATTTACATCGCACCTAAAGGCAACAGTCAACCTTTGTTGACCAGCCAGTTTGTTTTGTTTATCCCATGTGATTAAGTTTAAGCCAAATGAAAGAACTGACTTTCCATAATACAGTTCATTATTGCTGAAGTGTAAATGTGCGAGGGCACTGTATTTGCCGTTGGTACATGCAACCTGAAATGTGTAGAGGGTCAGGGCCCTTTTTTTGTGGTTGTTAATGTGATAGTCAAAGATGGGTTTTTAGCCACACTATGGATGGCCGTGTCAGCCGGTCGGTTGGTCGGTCAGCCACTTTGGTCCAGACTGAAATATGGACCACAACTATGTGATGGATTGTCATGACAATTTGTACTGACATTCATGGTCCCCAGAGTATGACTCCAAATGACTTTGATGGCTTTTTGGCGAGTGACTTTTCTTTGAGTGCCACCAGCAGGTCAAAGTTTCCTCTCATTCAGTGAATTATCTCAACATCTACTAGGTGAAATGGGACATAAGTTTGTACAGACATTTATGTTTCCTAGACAATGTATCCTTATGACTTTGGTGATCCCCTGATTTTGTTTTTTGTCTCGACAATTGAAAGATTGCCATGGAATTTGCTGAAGACATTCCTGTCCCAAATTGTGTGCTAAAATTTGAACTCAATAGCAAATGTTACACTGAAGAATAATTTTAGACCTTCCTTCCAAAAGAGGACTTTTTGTTTTTCCTACAGAAAGATGAGCCCTACTTTTCTTTGTTGGTTCCCACTTAGTGCATCATACCACTCGAATAGCAGCATGTTTTTACCCCAGCAACACAGTGAATCATCATTCTCAGATACCACCTCCCCAATGGAATATAGTCTCCAAAAAAAAAAAAAAACAAATTCAAAGAAAAGGAGCATTAAAGGAAATTGCATTACAGAGAGGCAAGGGGCTGGAAAGCATTACTGAAGATCACATTTCAAGCATCTATTTGCAGGGGCCCTGCTCTTTATGGGTAGCTATTAGATAGATTCATCTCATTTTTCACAACTGGCTCAATCCTTTTTTTTTATTTTTGCTTTTTGCGCAAGTCTTTTTTTTTGCCTACAGTACACTGAGGCTTACATTATTCCCATTAAGCCCTATTTGAAATGCAATACTTTCAAATACAAGAGGGCAAGCATCTAGTAAACCAGCGCTTAAGGAGCTCAAGGGACGAAGGGAAGCGAAGGAGGGTGTATGTGTGAAAAGGACAAACGGGAGATTTATGTGGGCTCTGAGTCTTTACCACCAGCTGACTCGGTCCGCAGCATCAATAGAAATGGAATTAGGCCCCGGAGAAGTGCACTCGTTTATTAGGGCAGAGAGTAGATATCAGATATAGGCTTTTAACCTCCGGGTAAGTGCAGAGCAGGATGACTAAGGCTGTGGTAAAAGACACACTCCTTCACTTCTAGCTGCAACACTTCACAGAAAAGAAAAAAGTAAATGCATCCTACCTGTACTTTGCCAAGGCTGGAGTGGTTATTGGAATTGATTGGATAGGATGTTCCTGGGGAGAACAGCTCTGAAGCCAAGATAATCAACACTGCACTGCAAAGTACCTCGCTTAAATGTACGAGAGCAAGGGTGGGGCAAGACACCCCTGCTTCCAAACGCGCACACATACACAGTTTTTTGCATGTTTTTGCCTGTAAACTTTAGTGTATGTCTATGTATGTGTGTCTCTGTGCTGTAGGTGACCCTTCTGAACTTCATGATCACCCCAGAGGGCATCCAGGACCAGTTGCTGGGCATTGTAGTGGCCCGGGAAAGGCCCGACCTGGAAGAAGAGAAACAGGCTCTCATCCTGCAGGGAGCAGAGAACAAAAGGTACAGTAGCACACACCAGACTCAGGCCAAATAATTCAAACAAATCAAATAAAATGTCTCCTTCCTCAAACTTGAAACTGTAGACATGTTAAATTGTCCTTGCATTTTTGTCAGACAACTGAAGGAGATTGAGGACAAAATCTTAGAGGTGCTCTCCTCTTCTGAGGGCAACATCCTGGAGGATGAGACGGCCGTCAAGATCCTCTCCTGCTCCAAAGTGCTAGCCAATGAAATCTCAGAGAAGCAGGCTGTGGCTGAGGTGACAGAGAAGAAGATTGATGCGACCCGCATGGGCTACACACCCATCGCTGTGCATTCAGCCATCTTGTTCTTCTCCATTGCTGACCTGGCTAACATTGAACCCATGTACCAGTACTCCCTCACCTGGTTTATTAATCTCTTCATCAGCTCCATCGACAACTCAGACAAGAGTGATGACTTGGAGCAGAGGTAAGCAGGGCTGACAAATGCACTAGCCAAATACTTGTTCCTACAAGTCACTTAAGCAGGTCATCAAACAATAACTTGGAGCTTTATCTCTGTTTGAAAAATCTTATTTGGCTTGTAAAAAGAACGGAATGTAAGACTAGTAATAATGCATTGTGTGGGTGACTTTGTGAGTTTTGTTTCGTTTGGAAGAAGATTATTAAAATGCTTGCATATTTATCTTCAGACTACAGATCCTGAGAAACCACTTTACCTACACACTATATGTCAATGTGTGTCGCTCGCTGTTTGAGAAGGATAAACTGCTCTTTTCCTTCTGCCTGAGTGTCAATCTGCTCATGCACAACAAGATGGTAGGAATATGCATAGGCTGCACGCATGTACACACAATCTGTGATTGTGATATATTATCAGTTTTATGTAGTTTGCATAGACATATTACCCAAAGATAATCCCCCAAATGGTCAACCTTGAAATCACTTAATCACTAATTCTGGTCAATCCTCCGCTGTGTTAACACTTCAATAGCTGCATGACAGTAATTAATGTCATAGGTGGATGAGTGGGAGTGGCGCTTCCTTCTGACGGGTGGTGTAGGCCTGGACAACCCCCACTCGAATCCCTGCACCTGGCTGCCAAAGAAGTCTTGGGATGAGATTTGCCGATTGGATGAGACGGAGCATTTCAAAGGTCTTCGTCGTGACATGGCTCGCCTCAGGATTGAGTGGAAGAGGGTCTACGACAGCCCAGTGAGTGTCAACCAGCTGAGATGCTGGTCTGGGTGGGGCTCCGTCTATGGGTGTCGTACATGCTTCTGTGATGATAAAAACAAACTGGGAAAAGTTAGTTGTTTTCTGTCCTTCCACTCTTTAAAAAGATTGGTACGGTTGAATACCTGATAGCAGACAATTGGGTCTAATTTTCACATTTTTTAAATCAGCATGTACAGCAAGGCACCCCTAAATTAAAATACCCAAGAGAACTAGAGGGAGAAGAAAATCTGTAAATCCCCCCAAAATGCAAATTTCATTGATATGCACATTAATATGGCTGGCATAGCTGGTGTCCTGTTGTAGAAACTGTATATGTGTTGACTTTCAGCTGAAGATGTGTTTGTGATTAGCAGTTTAGGAGGTTAGTAGTTTAGACAAAATAACATATGATATCAACCAGTCTACTGCCTCTAAGACCACCAGAACAAACCTCACATCAGTGCCACCCAGGGTGTTGTGCACTGCTTCGATTTACTAGGCTCAGAGTTCAAATTGTTCAAAATGAAGCACTTTTTACAACCGACCTTTAAAAGTGTGCCCTATCAGATTATAGCCGACCAAGTAGGTTAAATACGGAGAAAACATCTCTGAACTTCCAAAAATATAATATTGAAGAAGTTAATTATACAGAGGTGATTACGTTGTTTGAGTGGAATGCAGGCAAACCTCAGCAAAACGGTGTTAGTGAGGTATGGGGTGGGATGAGAAACGGAAAGCAAGGGCAGAGTGAAGAGGTTAAACCTATTTTCCAGTGGGTGGCACATGAACAACAGGACAGGTTCGCTCATCCTGCAGCTCAGCAGGATAGCTCAGTGGGATCCCACAACACTCATGCAGCCACCCAACTAATGTGCTGAATACGCTGCAGCCCCTTCATTTGCCCCATACACCAGGGATCACCTTTTTACACATACAGTAGATAAGCTCTACTTTCACATTTGCATTTGGCTCGTGTGTTAGATAATGGTAACAAAAACATATATTAACAATTGCATACTGGAAACTTTTCATACTTTGATACTGTACTGTTATATTTTCTTCATTTTAGTTTCCCCAGGTCGTTCTACTTCTACTACTGCTTGTATTTTGTACGTCTTCAAATACGAAAATATTGATTTTTCATTATTGATAGAATTCAAACAGGTCTTAGTATTTGTTTGTTTAGTGCAGTATGATCCTACTGTATGACTGATGTGTTGGGAATAGAAGATTATATTTGATTAGCTTTTACTTTTATCTTTTGCTGATTCAGTAAACCAGATTCCCCAGAGGTTTAAATTACAACTTACTTTTTATGTTTTTATTGGTTTAAATGTAGCATAGATAAAGGGGACAGGGAAAAAAGAAAGTGGGAGGAAAGTAATTTGCCTGTCAGGTGTGGATGATGCACACATGCTCCCTCCCCCATCTTCGACTTATAAAGAATCTAAAATGGAAGTTTTATCTAATTAAATCTTTTCTGTTCCTGTTGTGCTAGTCACTTCTATGCAATCTAGACGCAAGAACAGCTGTTTAATCAATGTGTGGTGCACACAAACAAGCATGTGCGCGTGGCACACATGCTTGTCTCTTTGCTGTCACACTCACACGCACACCATCTTTGATTTATAATGAACAGAATCAGCCACAACACTTCTATCTAATTAAATCTAGTTTGTTCCAGTTGTGGAATTCACATTTATTGAATCTTGATGCAAGAACAGCTGTTCAATCAAGCACACAGGCACTCGGGCTCATGCACACTAACACACCCCTGTACACAAAGAGAATCCCCAGGAGATCCTAAATAGGTGTATCCGTCTCAAAGCACCTGCCAACACACATAGCCAGAAGTCTCTCGACAAACAGCCTGGGGAAAATAATTCCAAAAGTTCCCGCTACCATTGCTCACTTATTCTGGTACACTTGTTCCACGAATTAATCAAACATATTGCTCTGACCCAGTACCCAGTGGCTTTTCTGTTCCCCACCCCTTTCTCCTTCCGATTTTCTGTTTGCTTTTTCATACATATTTATCTATCTCCCATTACACATTACTCTCCTCCCCATTCACATTACAGATTACCCCTCTTTTTGCTTAATTACATTGCTTAATCTTGCAACAGCTCGATATAATGCAACCCCACCCCAGAACTTTCCTTGCCAAAGAAATGTTGACAAAAAGGCATTTAGCTGCATGTTTCTTGAAGGTAACCTGATGAGGGGCATGCGTCCTTTCCTGATGAATTTCCTCATTCTTAACAGTATTAATAGAAGAAGTAATTTAGCCATCTGTGTGATTTTTTTATTTATTTATTTTTTTGTGTGGAATCTGAAGTAACTCCGAGATACTTATGTACAGTCTGAATTGAATATGGGTTGTGTTGTGCATGTCTGCAGAACCCCCATCAGACTCCCTTCCCTGATGAGTGGCAGGAGAAGCTGAGCCAGTTTCAGAGGATGCTGGTGATCCGTTGTCTCAGACCAGACAAGGTCAGTTCATATGCTCAATATTAGGATATTGAGTTGTAACAGGAAATGTCCGGAAATACTTCAGGTTTTAAGAAATACCTTTATACACAGTAAATATATTCCACTTATGTGTCTGCCAGGTTATTCCCATGGTACAGGAATTTGTTTCTGACAGTTTGGGTCATCCCTTCATCGAAGCGCCACCCTTCAACCTTAGTACGGCCTTCGTTGATAGCCACTGCTGTGCCCCCCTCATCTTCATCCTCTCCCCGGGCTCAGACCCCATGGCTGCATTGCTCAAGTTCGGAGATGAAATGGTACGGAAACACCTGGGAAATTCAGCAGCTTTGAAGCCTGCTGTGTGTACAAACTCAAAATGAAAGGAGAAATTGAATCCTCCAGATTTCCCAGGCTCCCACACAGGTCTTAAAAGCAATGACAAGTATTTTTGGCTCCTTCCCAGTCAAAAAGCAGCAAAATAAGTGAGTGTGTGTGCACGGCTGTTCTTATCCCTTAGGGCTTTACCGGAAACAAGCTGACCTCCCTCTCTCTGGGACAAGGCCAGGGTCCTATTGCTATGCGTATGATTGAGACGGGCATTAGAGAAGGCACCTGGGTGGTTTTGCAGAACTGCCACTTGGCCACATCGTGGATGTCAAGACTGGAGAGAGTCTGTGAGGTCAGGGCACGCACACACACACACACACACACACACACACACATACACGCACACACGCTTTCATATACACCAGATGGGAACAGTGCAAATACATGTCTTTCCATACATTTAATTTTTTTACTTGGTACTTTGTGGCTGTGAACAGGAGCTGAACCCAGACACTACCCACCCAGATTTCAGGCTCTGGTTGACTAGTTACCCATCTCCTACCTTCCCCGTGGCGGTGCTTCAGAATGGGGTGAAGATGACCAATGAGGCTCCAAAGGGCCTCCGCGCTAACATTGCACGCTCCTTCTTAATGGACCCCATCTCTGACCCAGAGTTTTTTGGCAGCTGCAGCAAGCCGGTCAGTGTGTGCGTGCATGTCTCTGTGTATGTCCAGGTGGCTTGCTGTGCATATCTATCATGCCTACATCAGTGGGTGTCCTAAGCTCCTTTGTGTCTGTTATCACGCCCACTGTGCATTTCAGAGTGTTTGTTTTAGCTGTGGAAATACTAAAAGACTACTACCGTTTATCTAATTATTTATCTAAGACTACGCCTTCCATTTATGCTTATCCAACGCTCAGGCTGTGTTCAAGAAACTGCTGTACGGCCTGTGTTTCTTCCACGCCCTAACCCAGGAGAGGAGGAAGTTTGGACCTTTAGGCTGGAACATTCCGTATGAGTTCAATGAGACCGACCTCCGGATCTCTGTACAGCAGCTGCACATGTTCCTTGAGCAGTACCAGGTAGTTTTAAAGTGTCTTTCCTTTCAGGGATGATTTTTTGGGTAGTTTTTCCTTAGAGGGTGTCATATGTTGTACAGATTGTAAAGCCCTTTGAGGCAAAATGTGATTTGTGATATTGGGCTATATAAATAAAATTGAATTGAATGATTTTTAGATTTCTTAAATGAACTTATTTGCCTGTAACTCAATAGTTATCGCTAACACTATCAGATGTTTCCTCAACTACTAAATACCATACAATGTGGGACGCAGGCTAGTGCATGCTACCACAGCCTTGTTCTGTCATATATACTTTACATACACTCACATGAACTGGCTATTATATCTCGGACACGAAATAAAACTCTGTCTGAATGTCACATGCAGATGCCCATACACTATCCACTCCTACGTAACATCTAAGCCCATGATAGAAAATCTGGCTTTTACAAGTGCATTCCTCTTCACTCAAGTATCTGCTTTCATCAGCCATATTCAAAAACCCTCTTGACATTTTTCCACAAACCAATAGCACTCCAGCCCTCCACCATTGCCAGTCCCTCCACTGTAGCTGAGAAATAAACTACTGAGGGTATCTTTTGTGGAAGAAGTGACATTTTCATCTTGTAACCAAGGGTCGCCCACTGAATTTGTAAGTGAATTCCAATCCAGAAAATGCCACAATGGCCACAACCGCACCCTTTCACCTTCTATTAAATCAGTTTCCATTTTAAGTCAAGGCTGTAAAGTGAATTTCAGCCAGGTGTCCGGTTTTGGAAGCACGTACACGCAACCAAAACTAACAATGTACACACTCATCCTGCAACTCTCAATGCTAACATCCTCTAAAACTGTACAACCCTAACTCATGGCTATTCTTAGGTTCCTGTTTAAAATGCATGATTTCTCGTTTCCTGCAGGAAGTGCCATTTGACGCCATCCGCTACATGACTGGTGAGTGTAACTATGGAGGCCGTGTGACAGATGACTGGGACAGAAGGACCCTGCGCACGATCCTCTCCATCTTCTACACCTCAAAGGTCATCGAGGACCCTGACTACAAGTTTGATTCCAGTGGGCTCTACTATGCACCAGATGAGGGAGATGTAAGAAACAGAATATCCAACAAAATTTCTATAAATTGCTTAGCATCAAGAATTTTGTTTTTATAAATCCCAAATTTAGCTTAGCTGTGGCTAAAAGCCCAAATGATGCAAACAAGATTTACAGAGATTAGGAAATTCCACATGTTATTGCCAGGGAAGATTAGTACAATATATCACATGGAGTTAACATAGTTAGACAAAGTCTGTTTTTAGATGCAAAGCACCCCACTGAACTGACTCACTCACTCACTCAGTGGCATTTAGCAGGCTGCAGATTCACCACATGGGAGAGCTGTTAACTGTTAGGTAGCTCTTTCGTCATCTAAACCATTTAGGTATTTTTTCTACCTTAACCTACATATTCACAAACACTGTTTTTATTGTATTCAAGATAGTTTGACCTTTTTTGAGAGATGGTAAACTACAGCATGAATATGTTATGCAGCATCTTATTTAAATATAAATATCAACAGTCTTATTTATATATCTTCCAACAATGTGGCCTTTCTTCATTTAGGACCGCAGAGCTGAAACACTTCCTTGAGTTCTACCCATCAGTTACCCGAAGGTGCCTGGAGTATCAGTGCCTTAAAAACTCAAGAAAAGTTCAACTTACTTTAATGTGTTTGTTTTTAAACTAAGCATATTAGACGACTCACAATTGCTTAGCACTATTGTTGAACTACCTTTAAAAAGTCATTAGGAGATAAAATGTGTGTAACAAGGCACAGCAGGCAGCCACCATCAGTGAGGGTTGATATATTTGTTAACACAAATGCAATCTATGGCGTGCTCCATTTTATTTGGCATTTTGTTCTCCAGTGCTGCACCCCCCTCCGATCACATCTTTTATTCATGAAGTCACATTTACATAGTCATTATAATAAATGTCAGCAATCTAAGGAGCTGACTTGTTTTTCAACGAGTGTTATTACTCTAGATGTTTCCTGATGTTTCGTTAAAAATTGTCCTCTTACTTCACTCCTCTCCCTCTGTTCTCTGCATCTCTTTTTGCAGTACAATAGCTACATAGAATACACCAAGTCGCTGCCTCTCAACCCGTCACCGGAGATTTTTGGCATGAACGCCAACGCAGATATCACCAAGGATCAGGCTGAAACACAACTACTGTTTGACAGCATCTTGCTCACGCAGGTAAATCCACCTGGACCTGTGAAACACGAAGTATCATACTGATTAGCCGCCAGTCAGGAACTAAGTAACACGCACGGCGCACGTAGAAGTGCTAAAACACACACGAACATTGACAAAACATCAGAACTTTTAGGTCCATCTTTTACAAAAAGTAAACAAATGCAAAGTAATTCTTTGAGATTCTGTATTATCACTTGTCAAGTACTTCATTTGAGCTATTGCAATTTCTGAATATGAAGCTTACTGCTGAGATTTGTTTTTAATACCATTCATTATAAAAATGAAGACAGAGGGCCAGAATTTCACACAGCAATGTGATCCTGAATTCATTATTGTGCCATTAAATGATCTGGAGGTTTTTGACCATAAAACTGGGCAAGAAATATCAGACATGAAACAGCACTGTGGCCTGGCATGGGTACAGGTGAAGTTTGCTGATTTTCAGTGCCAGCAGCCCTGGGTCGCTTCCCAAACCAATGCGCCCCCTCTTGGCCAACATCCCAGATGCTGAGTTGGAATGCCACTACACAGCTGGTAGATTTTCAAACTGTGGATAGCGTGCATCATACTCTCACCCAGCCAATGCATGTCACGCACATACACACTAAACAACTGAAGTACACAGATTAAAACACATGCACCCAGACGCTTAAATACTGTCTCACATAAACGCACACAGCATTAATACGCTTCCCCCGAGTTTCCACCGACTTTTATAAGTATCCATGCCAGCATTAAATATTTTATTGCGCTCCATTAAAATGTACTATGCAACATTAATTAAAGAGAGAAAATATAAATAAATATTTCAGTTGTTTGTAGAGAGACTTCTCCAAGAACAAAAAAAATCCCTCTTATTAGGTTGTCGTCCTTTGCCACTGCAAAGACACAGCGTGACTCACAGTGGCTTTGGCGGAGCTGTGTGATCCCACATCATTATATCTCAGCTCTGAAGAGTTAGACAAGGTTAGCTTGTTGAGGATTCTATCTTACCACTTCCCAGCTCCAGTCAATGTTGGCTGCAAATCAAATCATCAAGACCTACTTGAAGACGACAGAAGTACGGCTTCTCCTGCAAAATGGAAAGGGATTTTTATTTATCCCTGTATCCATTTATTTATTTTCAGACACAGAGCAGTGTCTCTCAGCAAAGATGTCTCACTGTGCCGAAACGTGGCAAAATTCCTGTGGGAATTAAACTTAATATTAAATAAGTGCAAGTGATCTACATATAGAACCAGACCAGAGTGTCATATGTGCACGGTTAAACATACTCTATATGCATCCTATACATGATTTATTCTCTTAGAGCTACCAATATACAGTGTACATGTGCTGTCACAAACACCAAAAGTATATTTAGGCAGCTACAGATCTTGGCTTGCTACAAACAAATAGAAAATTATTTCCACGGGCATTGCCACTTCTTGACTTCAAGTTAAAATTAGAGCCCAATGGAGTCTGACATTTATTCATATAAACTCCTTTCAACAAGATTAATAATGGCTTCAGTCATGTGTGGACTTTATTAGCATCTAATACGCTCTCATCAGTCTCCATGACCGATAAACAGGGAGAGGCTTCAAATGGAATGAAACAGCTATTTGTCATTCCCCTACTGTAACCCCAATGCCATTAGCCAATGATTATCCATTACCGCTGGCTAGTGACTGAGCATCAAATAGGTAAATGGTGCAAGTTGGACTGAGGAAAGCGGAAGAATCACAGATGAGAGTGAATGATTATCAGCATGAATGATTATTAGAATTCTTGATAAGATTGTGTCAAATTTCTGTGTGTGCGAAATTGGGGAAAATGTTGCAAAGCCTTCCATCTTATGCGGCTCTGGTGTGGGGGTTGGGTGGGGTGGACTGTGTTTGTTCACAGAGGGATTCCAGTAAGTATATGCTTCTCCATCATCAGTGGTGTTGCAGTGGTAGCTGTGGGCTAGCCTGAGAAATGTCAAATTGTGAAAGGGAAGGTAAAATTAAGAGATAAATCATACGACTATGATATTCTGCGTAATTTTGTGTCCTTTTAATAGCATGAATCTAAGTCAATCTGGCACAAAGATGATGAAATATAAGCAAAGTCAAGTCAGAAGTCAGAACCTCTTAACATCAGGGTCTTTTCAGTACTAAAATAGCACCAATGCATAAGAGTCCTAAAAAGGGAATACATAATTTGACAAGTCAAAGACGGCAAAAGATAAACGAATCAACTGTCAAACCAATCCGAGCCACAAGTCCTGCACCCCCCTTCTCATCCGTCCTCTGTCGCTCTGTGTTTCTCTGATCAGTCCCGCTCTTCAGGCGGAGACGCCAAATCCTCAGATGACATGGTCTTTGATGTGGCAGCTGACATCCTGAGCAAACTGCCTGGAGACTTTGACTTGGAGGCAGCGATGAGGCGCTTTCCCACCAGCTACAATCAGAGCATGAACACAGTGCTGGTGCAGGAAATGGGCCGCTTCAACAACCTGCTCGGCACCATCCGAGAGTCCTGTGTCGACATTCAGAAGGCCATAAAGGTACGCAGGAGGAGCTGGTAGAGACGCGGTTGGATGTAGAAAAAAAAGTTCTCCTCAAGTTCATGTTAGCAGTAAGGGCTAGGGGTTGTTTGGTTTTGAACTCAGTCCTTGTCCCATTCTCAGGGATCCTTATTGTTTGGATACTTATAGCACGATATAGGGCCAAATGCACTGTAATTATACTAAATTTGTTTATTTTAGATAAACAGTGACGCCAAATGATGAATCATCATTGATTTTACAGTGGAAGCAATATTTCATGAGAGGAGGCACACCTCTGTTGAATGATTACAGGGGAAACTCTGGTAATACATCTTCAGAAATCAGATACTGTAAGCATTCAGCACAACACTCCAAATGCACTAATCTAACACCGTAATTTTCTTTCTTCAACGCTTGGACAGTAATCGTGAAAGATTTTGTGTTCAATTTGTGGAAATGAGCCACCATACATTAGAACTGCTTCCTCCTGAAAATCTACGTATAGGATTTTACTGTATTTTGTATCTTACCAGCACTGTTGTTAGATTATGCACTAGGCAAAGGTATCAAGCAATGAGCTGTGGAATGAAAAATGAAATTGATACATTATAGAAATGTTGTTGACCTTGTGTGAATGACAGGGAAAAAGCTGCCACCTAAATCTCTAAATCATCAACTAGTGCTCTTGACCTTCTCTCGGCGCTCTTTTCCTCTGTACTGTAGAGAAGAACTGAGCCCCCCCGTGCTTTGTACAGTATCTCTGTTCCTGCATTGCCATTATGTATTCATATCACTTCCTTTTGCCTAGGCCAGAGACTGTACAGTATGATCTACCGCCATGCTAGCAGCTCTTTGAGGCTGGACTTAGAATTTAGCTCAAAGCACTGCTGTGCCTAACATGTTGATGATAAGCAAGTATAATGTTTACCATGTTCACCATCTCAGTTTAGCATTTAACATGCTAAAAGTAGCTAATTAGACCTGGATACAAAGTACAGATTGGACTCAGTATCAGAGTCAGAAATACTTTATTAATCCCCGAGGGGAAACTCTTTGTAACAGCAGCTCACTATCACGTCAGTGCACACAAGAATGGAAGTACTAAGCAAAAAGCAATAATATAATACACTATAATACAGGTAAGTACAAAGTGGGTATAAGTATAAATTTAAAATTAAATAAATCTAATGTACAAAGTGGATTAACCGGTTGAGGTTAATATTAATGTATAAAGTAACTGTCAAGTTATGTGTAGCTTATTAACAATATATAATGGGACGGAGGATATTGCACAGCCGTTCTAGAAGTATAAATAAGTATCACAAATTTAAATTTAAATTTAAAACAGGGTGTATTGCACAGTAGTTTAAGCACCGAATATTCCAACTTATGTCCAGTATTGCAGAGATGTTAATGATCAGTGTCCATTTTAGTGACTTAGGGTCATATCGACTAACACTTAGAGGGAGGAGTTATAGAGTTTGATGGCCACAGGCAGGAATGACTTCCTGTGGCACTCTGTGGTGCATTTTGGGAGGATGAGTCTTCCGCTGAAGGTACTTCTTTGCTTGACCAGCGCGTCATGGAGTGGGTGGGAGACACTGTCCAGTTTGGCATGTAGTTTGGCCAGCATCCTCCTCTCTGACACCACTGACAGAGTCCAGCTCCACTGTCTTTAGTTTTGCAGGTTTTTCCATCCAATAGTTGTCGAGCTATTTCAGTGTGAACCTAATTGGTGGACTGAAATTTGGATCCATAAAAAATCTAGAGAGAGGGTGACAAAGCAGTGGCAGGAACCACCACTGCTGCATGTGATGAGCGAAAACCCTTGACAATTAAGCTGCCAAATATAGCTATGTTATATTTTATAATATAATTTTAATCAGTGTTCTTTTTCACTTTCAAATTGCCACCAAGAGACACACTGGAAGAAGTGATGGCATCTACTTATGCCATAACATCCTCAGGCAAAGAAATTACTGACTTTGTATTTCCAAAGGTTTGGAGATTTCGCACGTGCCAGGACATAGCCTATAATTAGAATACATTAGACTAGTAAGACCGTAATTATTTAGTTCATAGAATTATTTAGTTCAGTGTTGCAAACTAAAGACCAAACAGAACGCCATCTGAATATATGTGCATGAATATGTGTAGCATTGCATTCCTAATTACACCACATTCAGAAATTAAAAAACACATGCCTGAACACACACGCGCGTCTCTTTTACCATTTAATAAACAAACTCCATACACATTTCCTCTCCTGCTGAGATGCACCAGTCTCATGGGATTGAATTGGAGAGAGCATAAAGAGTCAGGAAAGGGAATGAGCACATCATCTTTCATACTGGTATCAAACCCCCCCCCCCTTCAGAGCGCTAAGTTATGTGGCTGTCTGTCACCTATCTTCAAGCGCCAAGCTTAAATTTCTCTCATATTCGATTCAGCGTCAAAACAGGACTTCAACATCTTCACATTTTTGAAGTAGTGAAGATGTTATTCCCATATTTGCGGGTGAACATGCGTATTTGCATGTGTGTGTGTGTGTGTGTGTGTGTTCATGTGCAGGGGCTGGTGGTGATGTCTGCAGAGCTGGAGGAGGTGGTTAGCAGCATCTTGAAGGGTCGTATCCCGGGCATGTGGAAGAAGAAGTCCTACCCCAGCCTCAAACCGCTGGGAAGCTACGTCAACGACTTCCTGGAGCGACTCAAGTTCTTACAGGTACTGAAACCTGCCATAAAAGTTCACAATCAGAGGCTGAAACATTGAAGAAGTATGTGGAAAAAGTCATAACTATTTAGTAAATTGTGTGAAAAGAAATGGGGGTATGAATAAAAAAGAAAGAAAACAGAAATGAGAGAAAGAGTCAGAGCTGTGAAGAAAGAAAGAAGAATGTGTTTATAATTTTTGTTTTCATTGGAAAAAGGAAAGACCTTAATCTCTTAATCACTCTTGTATCAGAGTCAGATTAGTGCATACATAAGGCAATGGTCACTCCCCACTGAAAGGCAAACACATGGAAAGCAGTGCTTAAATGGTAAAAAGCTGTTGTGTAATCGACTGTACAAACAGATTCCGTCTCTGTTTAGGGTAATATTACTTCATCAACGTTGAGCTGCTTAACACAGATAAAAATATGAAAGGCAAAAACCAACATTAAATGTCTTAGCAAGGTGTTGGGCCACCACAAGCCTCCAGAAGTACTTCAGTGCTCCTTGTCATAGACTCTGCAAGTCTCTGGAACCATGTTTGGACTCTCAGTGGTGAGGAGCTAGTAGCACATGAAAAGGTTGCATCAGTGCACGCTGTACCCTCTATAGTGAACTGAAACCCTGCCTTAAGCTGTGTCACACTGTAGTTACACAAGACCGCTTCACTTGTCAACACATAGGTGGTAGGGGGATCTCGTAATGCTTTGCACTCATGGGCAGAGTTGGTACAGGAAAAACAAGCGGACGCATGACCTACTGTATCATGTGAGTCTGCAAAGTGAACGTCTTCATCTAGCAGTCTGTTCCCACGTTTTTCTTTCAATTTCTGCTGGAAAAAGACTGTATTCCTCCTGTTCATCATTAAAAGAATGTACTGTGTGTGTGTGCGTGTGTGTCTTATCCAACGGAAATGTCCACCCATGACTCCCGACAGGGTGAACTGGAAAGTCACGGGTTTCTTATCTGAGACAGTTTGCCTTCTTAATACTTAATACAAACAGAATACCTTAATATTTTAAATATGAAATCTGATTGTTTGCTGTTGAGAAGAAAAACATCAGTTTGATCTCAGTGTGTTCTGGAGACTGATTACGCCAAGACATTTTAGTCTAGCGTACAGTAACACAAAGTCAGGAAGCGTAGTTGTGTCATACACAGGCCCGGGTTACAGGTGACAGGTCCAGCGTTTGTTAGTGGCTCCAATGTGTAAGCCAACTATACACATGTAATATACACAGGTTATAGTGTGCCTTCCAGGCTTGGTGCTAAGCTAGGCACTCATCCCATACAGGAAACCAAGAGTATTTTCATATAATATGAATAGGCAGGCTACTAGATTGAAAATACTGAAGAAAAAAACAAAAACGAATGGTCCAACTTGAATTCATGTTCAGTCAAGTGTGATTTTGCCTTATGAGTATACCCACACCTTAATATAAAGAAAAGAACAGACCACTAGGAACACAGCAAGTTTACAATTTAGCAGAAAAACAAGCCAAAAAAACGTTTTCTCTCTCGCTTTACTTCATGGAACTAATATTATAATGAACTTGGCAATTACTGTAACCTCACAAAGTTTACATAGAGCTTAGTTACTTCCTCCAGACCTAAAGAAATGGACTCTTGCTGGCGTGGTTGTGGGCAAGTGGGTACTTTAATCCACATGCTGTGGCGTGTGGATTAAAGTACTAAATCCTCCTGGACAGAAGCGATTAACTCACCATCAGCATCTATGAATCTAAATCTCTCTGGTTGTCCTGTTGTTTGTTTGCTGGGGTCCAGGGCTGCACAGCTGGTTTCCATAAAAGGCTAGCCTTTTGGGCTGCCAAGAGAGTGATTGGTTGAATTTCGGTTCGTAAGCGCATTTGTTTTTAGCAGTGCAAGTGGTATGCTGGTAAAACTAAAGACATTCCCATCCGTTATTTGTATGTGGTGCTAATTAGCAAATAATGGAAAAGATGGTAAACATTATGCATGTTAGCATTGTCGTTGCAAGCACGCTAGCATACAGATGTCTGTGCCTAAAGCCTCATGGTGCTGCTAGCTTGACTCTAGGCTCTCAGTAGATAACTGGTTACCTGACATATAAAACCCTCTCAGTATAGACAGAATAGCAGATGTTAAGTGATATTAATAATGGTTCCGAAATGTCCAGACGTGTCTTATTTATTTGTGAGCCTGAACCTGAGATGATTTATAAAATGTAAAATGTTATGTTAACATTATGTTTAACCACATGGTATTGTACTGTAGTTGTCCCCCCGCCATCAATAATTCATGTTTTTGTTGTTCATTTGTGCAGTTTTAAATGTTTTCCTCTTGTGGTATAACCTGTAGAAATGCAGAACTGTGTTTTCAGGACTGGTATGATCAGGGTACGCCTGCTGTATTCTGGGTATCAGGATTCTTCTTCACCCAGGCCTTCCTCACAGGCAGCCAGCAGAACTATGCCAGGAAACACACCGTCCCTATTGACTTGCTCGGCTTCGACTTTGAGGTCCTGGATGATATCAAATACAAACGGGCCCCAGAGGATGGTAGGATACTAACGGGTAGTGGAGAAGATAGGGTGTGTCTAGGGAGAAGGAAGGGTGGTAGTTTCATAGTGAAAGCAGGATATTAGGATAGCTTTTGATAGGAAAAATGGCCCTATTCAGCAAACCATCCCCTAGTTTCATGAAGGTAAAGAAAGTACAGCAGGAAGAAAGAGAGCACTTGAAGAGGGAAGGATACAGAAAGAGATTAAAAAGGGTACAAGGGAAACAAACGGATGAAAACTGACATTAGGCTGACTGAATATAAAAGAGGCAGAGTGTAAAGTAGAAAGTAAGTTAAAGCAAAGCCTGTCTGCCTCTCGCCTGCATGAAGGCCTTCGTCAGCCCCTCACTGTGCCTACAGCTCTGCTGTGAGATTCTCAGTCAAAGTCTCGCATAAGGCCTCAGTTCCCTGCTGGGGCCCCATCACACTAACACAGCCTATACTGCCAAGATACAAATCCCATAGTGTGCTTGTGCATTTGGGTGTGTGATACTGACAGGGTGCCAACAGTCAGTTATCTCTAAATCGCTAAAGCTAAAATCTTTTTTCCTCGCCTATTAGTAGGAGAGCTCACATTCTTTATGAGCAGACAGTGTTAGTTCAGCTTGATTCATAAAGTTTTACGGTTCCTGGAAGAGTCAGCATGCATCGTAGTCACAGGGTAGAAGCTAGTTGGTGATATTAATATCATAGTAGCGCTAGCCACCTCTCTTGGACCTCTGAATTGTCTCTGTGTTTGTGTGTGACACCCAGGTGTGTACATCAGAGGTCTGTTTCTTGATGGCGCCCGCTGGGACAGAAAGACAAAACTTCTTGCAGAGTCCTACCCCAAAGAGCTGCATGACCCCATGCCTGTGGTGAGGAGCGCACACACACACACACACACACACACACACAGCACACACATATACTGTACGCAGATATTGATTAGGACCCATTTAACAATCCTTAGAAATAGCCTAATAATCAGACTGAAGAGCCATTTTGTTCCACTTCAGTCATTCAGCCTGACATCGTGTTCATGTTTGCCAATTTCCTTTTATTGGTGTTGTATTGCAATGGCCAATCCTCGGCGAGTGATGTATCTATCCCACCGTCATTTTCAGTCAAAACAGAGGATGTAGTAACGTTTGCTGGGAGCAGTGAACTATTTTCATGATGAGTGAAGACATTTGAGTTAAAATGTTGTTATTTCTAGAGTCAACTAACAACAGCCTGTGCAGCACGTGTTGATCTCATCTAAGCTTGACACCATTTTTCATGGCTGTAGCTAGCTAGCAAGCTACGCAGGAAGATGACGTCTGCGTTCTTTATGCCGCCTACTAAGCCCCGAATGGTTGATTGTATCTCCAATACGATACACAGTCCTGTAGGTTTATTTAGTGGCCAGAAGCCATCGAGCCAGACATTAAAAGGCATTAAAATTGACATACGCTGCTGATGGTATAATCAGTCAAATTTTTTTGACAACATAATCTTTATCTTCCGTCCGCTGTTAGCGGCGCATGTGACAGAATTTTGAGCTCGGTGATTGGATGTTTCTTGGTGAAATGTACCTTGGGAGTCGTAGTTACCTTTATCCCGGAAGTTGTTTTGTACACAGGCTTGTACGTTTGACTTTTTTTTATCATAGAATCCGATATTTTAACACATTCAACCGGGAGAGTTTCATGTCCAGCCTTCACCTTTATACTCCAGCTGCGAGTGATGTAACATTGTTTATGGGAAAAGTGAATAGGACTGTTATTTGTGGAACCGTCAGCGCCCAAATAACTCCTCCCACTACGTAACTGTACAGCCATCAGTGGGCACAGCACCAGATTTATTAAATCACAAATCTGAGATTCAGGTGGTGATTCAAAGGTCTGGGGCCGGGCTGCCTACAAGTACAAGTGAGATATAGGTGATGAACCAATCTCGCCTCAAGGTCCATTTAGTAGCTGTTCAAAGTTAATGGATTTTCTTAACTAAGCCAACGTGGATATCAAGTGCTAAAAAGAAAAGTATTTGAACATCTACAGTTCCATGACAACTAAGCAAACTCCACCCGTGGGTGAAGATCATGTGATATCATCAAAGCTCCAGAACAGCTACTAAATGGACCTTAAGGTGAGATTGTTTCATCACTGCAGGCAACCAAAACAAATAAAATCCTTGTTGCATAACGATTCTCACCTAAAGTTTGAGGGGAGGAGGTTTATTGAGTCTGCTCCTGTGAATCCCTCTGGGTGTCAAAAGAGAGGAAAGATAATATCTGTTCACGCATCAAAGTATGAAAATGGGGCAGATTCCTTCGTTATTCAGCTTGTAAACTCCTACGAGACGGCAGTTTTTTTTTTTAAATCAGAGACCAATATTGTGAGTCTCCGAGGAGCAAGGGAACAACCAGCACTGTGCTGTGGCTGCAAATCTACCCAGGAGGACGTTCACAGCTCCTTGTTCTCTGGACCCGAGCAGCAGCTTCAGCACTTTTTTTTTTGTTGTTGTTACATTCTGCCTGTAGGATGCCTAGCTCATCTGCTCTCTCATCCTTTTATTAATTAACAGGGCTTGATATGGTATATGAAAGCAGACTGACAGCGTGATGGAAACAGAGTGCCAGTGGCAGAGAGCGAGGACTGATCAAGTTTTCCTGCTTTTTTTTAAATTCGTTTTCTCCCTCTGTTCTCTCATCTTCACAATGCATTCAGTGATTATGAATAATGCACAAGACTGACTTTTTTAATATTCAGACAGTTCAGGGCAAGTTATTAACAGAATCGGGTTTTGACAAGAGCGGAACTTAATTAAAAATATGTTTATTATTTCTGTGTGTGTGTGTGTGTGTGTGTGTGTGTGTGTGTGTGTGGGTGGGGGGATCACAACAGAGGGTGCAGTGGCTGGCTTTGAAATGCAAATCTTCACAGAGGCGCCCGTTATGGAACCAGACGAATACTTTTCTGGCTGCAACTCAACAAACTGTTTTTGTTTTGTTTTGTAAAGATGTTTTTTTGAGTGGCCCAGTTTATCCCTTTTGCACAACCAAAACTTCTTAATAGCCCAAGGGGACTCTTCCGTGTTAATGCTATTGTTTTATAAGTTTATGTCCCCAAAATTCCAATTTGTAAGTTAATGTTTGGATAGAAAATCTTTAACTTTCTGTCCTGACCTTTGAGCCTTAAATGCAATCTAATCGTTTTGTTTTTTTGACGACAACCACGCCCATCATCATGCATTTGTCATATAATCAGCTTTGGTTGTTAACTTTGTTGCTCATCAGCAGAGGCGTACTAAATTTCATTTGCCAGTTTAATTATTCCACCATTCAAATGCAGTGAATGGAAAACAACCCCTAAATGATGGTGATGATGATTTGCTAAAGTAGCTAATGGAGGTAAAATAGGCAAATGTAGCAGCCACAGCGAACATTTTAAAACCACATCATGTGACCCCGGCTGCCCCTCTGTGACGCCTCTGTCTCCTCTCTCCCTGTCAGATGTGGTTGAAGCCTGTCAAACGACAGGACATTCCCCAGAGGACGTGTTACGAGGTGCCCGTCTACAAGACCAGCGAGCGGCGTGGCACCCTGTCCACCACCGGCCACTCCACCAATTATGTCATCGCCATGACGCTCAACTCAAACGTGCCTGCCGAACACTGGATCAGACGAGGGGTAGCACTGCTCTGCCAGCTCAGCTCCTAGTCGCCGTTTGTTTCACACATGCACTGACGTGTAATTAAAAAGAAAACACGCACTCTCTTTTTTTATGCAGTACATACAAATGTAAGTGAATATAACAGTGACAGGTAATAATAACTAACAACGACCACTAGCTCTTTGTATCGGAGTTCTGAGTTCTGCACTGGTTCTGTCATCACTGTCTTGACGGAGATTGAACGAGATCTTACTAGAAGTAGTAGCAAAGGTGACTTGGCTTCTTGCATGTCCTGCTGCCTTAAGATATTAAAGTATTTTGATGATTGTAGATTGAAATATACCGTAGCTAGCACTTAGCATGTGAGCACTGGTGTAATGCACCCAAACTTTACAGCAGCCACATGAGTGATAATTGATTTTCCCTTTTTTTTTTTTTAACCTTGTTTCAGACGAGCTTGATTGCTAGCTGCAGAAATAAATTCAGACCATGCTGTTGACTTCCATTGTGCACAGCGAGCTCTTCAGCAGCCATGGTACTGCAGTAGCTCAGCTGCATCGTTCACTGAGCCTTCTCATTTATTTAAGAATCAACTTTGCTAAACCTGCTGATCGGGGAACACAAACTGAAGCAGGAGACGACTGGAGAGCGAAGCAGAAGAAGAGTTACTGATGATGGTGGTGTGCTGTTTTGCGGCTGCACACCAGCTGCCTCTGTAACATTATGCCAGAACCATCAGAGATCAGGAGTCCGGGATCTTTTCAGAGTTTATTTTCCGTTCGTAATGGGGAGAATGTACAGACAGGCAAACAGCAAAGATGTCACATTTTGCATTTTATATCCAGATTACTAAACCGAAATACATACAACAAAGCAAAAATGAGAACAATCAAGGACCTTCATTTTTTTTGCCCAATAAACAGTGAAGAAACTCGTTCTTTGGGGCATAGTGTCTATAAAGTGTCACTCACTGATATCGAACACTTGACAGTACAGTTTAGATTTAAATTATAAAAGTAATACAGGAACTCAAAAGAGAAATACTATTTCAAAAAAGGACCTCTAATCTTTTAAAAATACAAAAAACACTCAAAATGGAGGAAACTGAATAAATGTCAAAAAACTCAAATTTTAAATACAGAAAATTATGAACTTGGAAAAAGAGCAGAATGAAGATACATTCAGGTTGCGTTTAACAATGGTGTGCACCAAAATTAATTGAACTAATAAAATGCCTGTAAAAAGACAGAACTGATGCAGATGCAGTATGTGCCCTCACACCTGCGTTATTACAAAAGGCTCATAACACCAGTTACACTACACCCCAAAGAATTTCTCATCATCTTCAAACACAGTTAATTTAAAAAGTAACAAAGGTTGTCAATATTTTCATTTTGGAGTACAAAGAATGAAAACAAATTTACACTCTACACGATGTCTGTACCATTTCACTCATGCTTCATGCATGATTCTCTCAGATCAATAACGAGTTCAATGTGACTGACGATGATTTACAGCCAGTTAAGACAGACGATGGATGTCACACAGTGACAGGATAAATGAAGCCACACATGTCATCTGTGTGCTTCAGCAGCTGAAGCTAGGCTAGCTAGCTTTAGCATGTGAGCCGCAGAACAGCCAATGGAATGGCGGGGGCGGGGGGGGGTCAGTGTCAAGCACCAGCCACTGAAAATCCACTCAGGCCGGTTTTGGCACAGAAGATTCAGCAGACTGACGATAATGTACATCCTCAGAAATACATGAGGAATGCTTGTAAAAATATTGAAATAATAATCTTTGTGGTATGGTTCGATAACTCGGGTTAAACATCCATTACAAGTGCAGGGAATGCTGTCATTTGAAAGCACCCAGTATATTGTTGTGCTGTGCCTGTGATACAAGAGGTCTGTCTTTTGCTTGGTCTGTTTCAGATCGTCAGGAAGTTAACGGATTCCTTGACAGAAGTGCTTTCTAAACGTATCATTTGTTGCTGCTCAACTACTGACACTATAAAGACCTCCTGCTGTAATTCAATATTCACTGCAGAGCGGACCGATTGGACGAGGCACCTTAAATATTAGTAGACTAGTAAACTACAACAGTTTGATGAAGACAAGAAGAACTAGTCTCTTCGGAATTCACATTTTGACGCTGCTGATTCTTATAAAGAAAGACATAATATAAAGGCCTAACACGGATAGGTCTCCCTTCAGCTACAGATTGTCAAACCCTTAAAAAAATTGGTCGGACATTTGTGACATCTAATTTCTAAACAAAAACAATGACAAGTCTTAAATGCTAATTTGTAAAGGCTTTGGCAACTGTGTTAGCGACCGCTATGAACTACAAAGGTTGAATAATACCAAAGGTCAAATTAGGCAATAAGACATAACTGAAGTAATAAATGGAGAAAGTTGTAGCAAAAAACAAACACTGAGCCATTTAGACAATCTCCCACTCAAAGTCAGAGGACGCTTTTCCATTTTGACACTGCAGCTTATAGCTGTCAGCGCATTTTGCAGGTGAAGCAACACGAGCTAAAGGGTTTACTCCAGCTGTAGCAGCTAGCTAAGGTGAGCTCTCCGTCTGTTTAAGGTGCGTGGAGCGGCTGCGCTGCTGCTCCAGTGGCCTGGGCTTGGCACAGAGAGACGCGAGATGTTTGATACACAGTGTGAGGACATCAAAAGTGGATGATGGATGGCGGCTAGAACGCACACCACAGATGTACGGGGCATGGATGATGGGACACAGCACAGAGTGGATAAGAGACGAGGAGGTGGGGCGGGGGTACGACGACAACACACTAAAAACAGGTGATGGTGCGTAGGCGGCGAGCTGCTGGGCCGTGACAGCGGCCTCTCTGCAGGAACACGCGTCCTGCGCCACCTTTAAAATCTAAAGCTCTTCTTTAGATGGAGTTTACCGGTTCAGAGCAGAGGAGGTGTTTTTCCGGTTGGAGTGCAGCCTCGTCTCGTCTTTCATTCTGCCTTTTTTGCTTTCGCAGGGAGCAGACAGATTGGAGCTGACAGGGGAGAGGTGATGGAGGAGCACAGTGTAAACATCACTGGCAGAGTCATGAGATAAGCATAAGCTACGGCTGCATGTTTGGAATGGAGGCACGGGCCATGTATGAGACTCACACATCGCATGCAAGACTGGGCCGTTACATCGCAAACAAAGCATGTTAAGGCCAAGAAGAACAATATTGATACATCCTCTCCTTCTCTCCCCTCCTCCGCTTCCCAGCGCCCCCCTCTCTCCTCTACTAGAAGCCAAAATCGAAAACGATTTGGTCTTCGAAGATGGCGATGAGCAGCATGATGCCGAAGCCGGTCAGCATGCCCAGGTTCTGCAGCATAAAGTGTCCCAGCTGGCAGCGCTTGTGGTCCTCACTGTCCCCATGAAGCATTTCTGGCAGCTATGAAAGAGACAAAGTAACCAGTTGGGATCAGAAACAGACTTCCTCTAATTAGCATTGCAGATCAGGAGGCAGAGAGGAGAGGACTGACTGCCCGTGTGGGAGAGGAGACAGCGAGCGTTAAGCTGATGTTGTTGGGGGACAATTATCACTCTGGGGCTGTCGAGTGTGGTGTGCCAACTTACCATATCCACCAGAGCCACATAAAGGAACATGCCAGCTGTGATGGCGAAGATCCAGCTGGTAAAATTGTGTGTGTACTGGCCCACAGCTGTGCCAATCAGCATGCCAACGTAGGCCATGAGGGCGGACAGCAGATTGTAGACAATGGCCTGCTTCACTGACATCCCCGCTTTCAGCAGCACCGCAAAGTCACCTGTCAGCCAGGAGAGACACACACACCCGTTTACACACCATTGAAGCAATTCCCATGCATCCGTCTCTTAATCTGACACGCACATATCCCAACATGCAACGCTCGTGTCTCCAACTTGCGTGTCATGAATGATTCTGCGTGTAATGCTGCAGCAGTGTGTCCAATTTCTGTTTACAGTTTGCGTGGTGACGGGCACTTTGCTGCATCTAAACCTCTCGGTGAATAGCTTGGCACATGTCGTGTTTTTCTTTACTTTCCCTGTCTATTCTGACGCTGCCTTCTGTGATGAGGTGAACTTGTTCAAAGCAAACTCCCTCCATACATCTGCCACCGTCATGCGTCTTCAAGTAGGTGAAAAACAGACCACGAGCTGCTCTTTCTAAGAAATATGTCTTTAACTCCCTCCTGATCCACTTATGATTACATATGCATGCCGTAGCCTCTCTACCCTCTTCAATCATTGCCGGGCCAAATGCGGGAAGAGGCCCAAGTCTCAGCGGAAACGCCCTGGATTTGGAGAGAGAGAGATGAATACTGAAAAGGGGGTGGCCTACATTTCCTGCAGCGTGTAACAAGCGGCCTCTTTTCCTTGCTAATTACCACAATGAATATATTACCACTCTGCTCTCATCCATCAATCAAACCCAGAGAAAAGGGGGGGGGGGGGGGGGGGGGGGAAAAAAGAGGGAGCGCCCGCCGCCCCCCACTCACATGCCCTCTCCCCCCCCCTCACCTTCTTATGTCTCTCCCCCCCCCCCCTCCCCCCCCCCCCCACCTCC
>CM022488.1:22692408-22703604 GCA_011952105.1 Coreoperca whiteheadi
TCAGGTACATCAAGAAGAACCTGCTCACAGGAGGAAATAAAAACGTGTGATCAGAAATATTTGAGACTTGGATCATTTTGTGTGTTTGTTGCTGCACTCACAGGTAGTTAGCTAGGTTGTGCTCTTGTAAGGTGTGGGTTTCAAACCCGTGAGGTGTCCGGTCAAAGTAGTCATTCCCAATGCCACAGATGAAGCATTTGGTCTGAAAGAGGAATGAGAGGGGGGGGGGGGGGGAACACACAGCAAAGTGCCCCGGTTGGAATCGAACCTGAGCCGCTGCGTTAAGGACTTAGCCTTAATGGTACACGCTCTGCCAGGTGACCTACCACTACAAAAGGTTTTTACTCCACTGGGTACAATTGTGTTCTGGCCGTCGGCGGCGTACTCACATGGGGCATCAAATGAAGGAGAGCGTCGCCACTGAGCGTGCCCACTGCCAGCGCCACCAGGAAGGTGAGCAGGAACTTGAAGCAGGCTTGGTTGAGGATGGGTACGAGCACCACACCCAGCAGAGACAGCAGGCTGATGATGGTGATGGACACAAAACCCCACAGCCACACCCACACTGGAGAAAGAGACAAAGACAGGGAGAAGCATGAAAGACAAGTATTATTTGCTCTACATTTACTGTACAGCAAGAGTCAGGAGCCCAGTGCTTGTTAGCCACATCGTTTTGGAGATGCAGTACGACTCTTCAACTGTGAAAGCCCGTTAAAAAAAGATCACTTCAAATTTCAACACAACACAGGACCTTGTGTGCAAATGTCCTGATTTCAGCCATCTGGCTACATTTTTTTTTTTAAAAGACTACACGGACAGCCACAAGTTTACCATTTGGCTGAAGGTATTTTTCCCATCCTGTTCACATCCTCCAGAGGTTTTCAATCCACGTGTCCTTGTGATGACACATGATGCCTCAAGTAAGGAATGTGAAGAGACATTTCAGCAGAATTCTTCTGTCCTCATTTTTCATTCATGACACATGAAGCAGAAGAGAAAAAGTCCGACAGGTACACTATCATTTAAACTGTCGGTCCACCTGTCAGCCCAGGACATGCTTCAAAACAGCTTTGAGACCGAGTGAGAAAAACTTTATGATCATTTGGTCACAGAGGACAAAATGTTTAATGTCGTATGAAATTCAATGTCACACCAAAGCTGGTGGTGCGTTTGCTAAAGCGATGCTGCATCCTCCACTGCTGACATTCAGCTATAGGACATCTACTGACTAAAACACAGTGTGCATGTAATGCACATTTTACAGACAATTGACTTCAGTGAGGCATTTCCAGAGTACATCTCAACAAAATACTGCTTAAACAAATATAATAGAGAAGTACAGCAAACACCTGTTCCTCATAGATTTAGCAGGTTATTTAGGTTAACAATATTTAAAACCATGAAACTTATTGTAAGGTTCAAAGCCGTTGAGTATATAACAGTATTTGACTCTTGCTTAATATCCAATATATTTTCTCCCAACTGATCAACATATTACAAACTATTGAGCGCTGATAGGGCTTAATTGCTTTAAACAATATAACCAAAACTGCCACCTAGGCAGAGGGAAAAAATGACTAATAAGAGAAAAATCCCCCTGGCAGACACACTTCCTCTCCTCATCTAATCGGCCCCAGGTGGTGTCGCTTGTGAAGAGATGATCTGAAAGATGTCTTATGCCTGACGGAGTGGTCTTTAGAGAGACTGAATCAAGCTGTTACTGTCCCATTACCCAGCTGTAGGATTAAAAAACATTATAAAAAAAAGTCTCTCCCCAGGCAGCGGTCTCTCCACCCAGAAAACAGGAGGCTGGAGTTGCTCTTGGGGGAAATATTTTAACTGAAGAGGAAGGCCCTGATGCTTAGGTGCTGATTACACAGCCACTTGTCATTAGTTTTTGTGGAGTTTTCTACCCAAACCCTGACTCTTACTGTAGGCTTACACGTGTCCTCTGAAGCCACGACAGACACAGGAGGCATTTGGTGTTTTGATGATGGTGTTCATCGCTCCAAAATCTCCCACAAGTCTTCAATTGGGTGGAGATCTGGTGAATGTGGAGGCCATAGCTTGCTGTATGAGTCGCATCATTTTCAAGCTCGTTAAACCATTCATTCTTATCCTTACCGTTTATTTACTAATCATTATGTACCTATGAAAATCTTGTTTTCTGCATTTATTTTGGGAACTATTTCTGTAACACTGAATAATGTATGCATGGAGCATATTTTGTGGTTTTCTGAGTACAAGGCGACAGTCTCTGTGTTCATATCTGATAAAGAGAACCCCGACAGGCATTAGTATCACTGAATAAAGTGCGGATCCAGGATCGGTCTCCCCGCTATGTTACACAGTATTAAAATGACCTATAGTCTACCATCCCCATAGTTCGGGGGACGCTTAATAGAATGGTTAAATACGTTAAATGCTCTTGGCTTCATATGTAGCGCAGTAGACCACAGCTAGCTTCTGCAGCGATAGTGCCAGTTATTACGCTGTTCGTACGTCCTTGTCACGAGGAAGGACAAACTGGACAGGCTGAATTCATTTTCTCTTCATAGATGAAGATGCCTTTAATAACTCTTGACTTTCTCGTATTATTATTACCACCACTTTCAATGTGCCTTACAAAAGTAAAGGTGCTACAGTTGACTGCTTTCTTATTTGTTGCATCAAGCGGAACACCGTGTAACCCTGAGAGACAACTGTATATCTGCCAGACAGTACATCACCGCCGGTCCTTCACTCTCACGCTCATCTACTTCTCGATCTCATTACCCTTATGCAGTTGTGTGTGTGTGTGTGTGTGTGTGTGTGTGTTGACGTGGAGGTGTGCAGGCGGTTGCGGCAGGGCAATAGAAGGCAGTGATAAGAGAACAGAAGAGAAGCGAAGGAGACTCACTCATCTGTGTCTTCTCTCCAATTACGCATCTCCTGTGAGCCATGGTTCAGAAAAATGGCCCAGGGTGTCGCTTAGGCTCTCCTAATTGGCACAACGCAAAAAAGAGAGGGGAGTGGGGACCTGGAAGAAACCAACGGCAAATCTTCTGAGCTCCCCCGTGGCTGCCGGCAGGCGGTAAATGAGAGATAGCTTCGTGGCGTGTGGTGATGCCTATGGTTGAGTCTTGGTGCACCATTGCAGACAATATAGTGCCTTTAGTTTTCCACTAATGAGGAGTCATTCCTGCCCTTTTGACTTGTTTGTGCTGTCTTCCTCGTCGCCATTACCCTTTTTATGCCTGTTTTCAGTGGCGTCACACTGCTGCCGGAGGGAGGCACATGTGATACAGGTGTCTCCAGAGGGGAATGTGGGGTTGATAAAGATTTAAGATGGCGTACAGTTAGGGAGTTCCTCCACTATCACGGTTCCTGCTGCTTTGACAGTGTTATTCCATCCTAAAGTTCACAAAAATCTGGTGCAGCTAAAAAATTTTTTTTTGTCATACAAATGTCACTTTCTGCCTCTAATTTAAAATAAATTCAGGCTGTGCAGATCATCTTATGACCCCACACTTGCCATGCTGTGCTTTGTTTGCAGTGGAAGCTTCCAAACTTCTTGCCTACTTTGCATAACGTAAATGAAAACTAAAATCAAATTACTCTGCAGGCATAATATAGACCATGAGAATAAATACATTCACCAGGTGTAAATGCAGCGTGGTCAGATTGATTATCATATAGTGTTCACAATGCATTTTCATTCCAGGGGGATATGTGTTATCTATTCCTTGAGATTTACATGCTCGACCCACTAATACAGCAATCCTAAGAAAAACCAGCCTTTTCTACGGTTTGCTATTCATGAGCGCAGAAACTGTGATTACCTCTCCTGACTTGAGTTGTAGCAAGCTTTTATGGCTTTACGAGCTAGCTTTATTTCATAACCTGTAACTCATTAACTTCAAACACTGTGATTTTATGATTTGCATTCTCATAAACCTAGACACACAGTGAGGTCCCAGAGCAGGGATTATTGACCTTCATTCTTTTATACCTGATCTTTCAGCCTCTCTCTGGGTTTTCTTTTCGAATCTAAATCAATTCGGGGATTTGGAACACAAACTCAAGAGAAGAGTGATCACTGGAGGAAAGACGCCTTTTCCAACGTAAGTGAGATGGGTCCACAAAAAGAACACAAGTAAGTGATTTATCCTGCTGTGGAGAGTCAGTCACATGATGTACTCTAATGAGAAGAAATGGACGTGATATGGCAAATTGGCTACCTATTCATTCAAACATTAACTTTCTCCCAGTGAATATGCCAAAAAAAACATTCTCTCTTCCTGGGTGGCCCAAGACACACATGCCAGGCCGACCTTTATATCCAGCTCTCTTAATGCATAAACTGCCTATCAACTTGCTGATGACCATTAGTTATGCATATGCTCACTGGCACTTGGGAGTGACTGAAATAATCAATCAATTAAGGATTATGCTAAATACTTGCTGCACCCACAAACACATCCAAAATCAACCAATATGTTTTCCACTCATTATATGGCTGATACAGTAACTAGCACAACCCCTCGTCCAAACATTTAGAGGCTATAGAAGTTTATCGTGTTAAGCGGTCTTTCACAGTCCCGGCTGTCTGAACCGAGAGTCACGCTGGTTTTTATTCACGCCGTCCACACCTACCTCTGCAGATGGATGCATTGAACTGTAGTTTACCTGACAGGAAATACAGAAAATAGAAATGTGGGTCTTTGAAATATAAGTTACCAATTTGAATTCAAGACCAGCTATAATTAAAAAGAAAAAAAGTGTACTGTAAGAAAGACAGACACTCCGGGCTGATTGACTTGTGGTAAGGTATGTGATCTCCTTGTAATTAATAACAATTATTTACTTAAACTCTTCTGGGTTTTGTGTTTACTTCATCGTGTGTTGAGTGCTTTCAGATTATTTCCACAACAGACCGCTCCTGTAGAGCTGCAAAGTGGCTTCCAGAAGTGTGCAACCATGAATACAAAGCATGATTTCCTGGGAAAAAAAACACATGAGTTTTGAGGATAAATAAAGATTAACTAAAGGTGACTGTACTGAGATTATTCTGTGGCTGCATACTTGGCAAAGTGTTATTAAGATCAAAGAGCACGGTTAACAACAAACAGGGGAAAACACCGCTCTTATTCTGGAGACTGTAAAACTCAAGAGCCTATTCTCTAACCATTCTCTCCAAGTCTGCTGTCTTACATTCAAAGCCATTCAACATTATGCTTTCTTCATCTGTAAATAAAAGTTAATTAAGCCTTGGTGTTGTAGAAATACAAGAAGCTAGAGATTAGTCAGCAACCGCCTATTCATTGGCTCTCAAATGACTTGACTGACTTTCAATATCCTGTTTTTTTAAACTACTGTAGTGTCAGTGCTCAAATTACGCTCTGGTTACTGTTCACTGCTGCTCTGGATAGAAGAAAATGAGAAACAAATTGCCCTATCCATGTACTGAAATTGAGAAAAGATGGAGCGAACAATGGTGGGCGTACTCAAGGGATTATGATTACAATTCCTGGTTCACTTCAGTTATTATTACTATAAAATATGGCTTGATTAGGTCAAATAAACATTTTATTATACAAATCTGCCACTCCTCTCCAAGAGAGGAGCTCTAGGTTATACATCCTGATAGCATCACAATATAAATATGGTGATTCATGGTGATCTCCCTGTGGTTTCACGATTGAATGATATGAAGATAGCGGTTTCCTCTGGCCGATGGCACCAGATAATGACAGTAACTTACAGTAGTCTTTTTTCACTTACACGGACCAAATTCTTATCACTATGACTGTTACTTAAAACTAGTTGTTCTGTAAATGTATCCATTGTTTCACTGAAATATAATTCTATTCAATGTTTCAATAATATCTCACCTTCTCAGGGTTTAATTTCTTTCTTCCTTCTTCTGGCTTTTGTGGGGGTTTTTTTAAGGTAAAGTCCTTCACGAGTGAACTGACAGCGTGAGTGATGTTAGCGTGCTGTTAGTGCAGTTTCTTTTGTCACTGTATCAGTTTTATGCAGAACTACGGTTAGGTTGCAGGCTCTTACTGCACTTTAGGCAAACCTTCAAACCCCTAACATGCATAATGAGAATAAGCACCGTCTTTCCCTGAACTTCATATTCTCACTGTAAAACATGTCTTGCAGAAAATCTAAGAAATAAGAATATCAAAATAAAACAACCTGACAGACATAGAGTCCGCTGGTCGTGGCCTTGTTTGGGGTAAAACCCTGAGTGAGGTCTTAAGTACTTTAGACTGGGCTCTTAGCAGCGTGGAGGTTGACAGTCTTGCTGAAATTATTGTTTGTTTCACTCTTCGTTACAGGTTTTTCCAGCCAAAATGGTCTGGATCAATAAGACACTTGGCTCTTACCGGAACTGCCGGGCTCCAGGGCTTCCTGCGCCACATCCATCTGGTGGTAATGGCGGATGCAGACACGACTATCTATCTGGTAGAGCAAGGCAGGACACAGGTAGGTGAACTGGGTGGGGGAGATGAGCGAGTCGGGACTCAGGCCGTAGTAGGTGAGGAGCTGAGTCAGGTTCAAACACTGGAAGGAGAAGCAGTACATGTACAGTATGAGGGGAAAACACCAGTGGCCATGAAACAACTGAAATAATTAGAAAATGTGCATTTCCTGCTGAAAATGCATGGGAATGCTGAAATGCCTTTGCAAAACACTGCTGAAAAGAAGCCTGAAATGCAATGCCTAAAAACATCTTAACGCTCAAATGCATTGCAGCGCACTCCCCTAAAAACCTGGAAGTTGAACTGCATTAACTAAAGAGGCTTATAGCTGAAACACGTTGCTAAAAGAGCTGGAAACTAAATTGTAACACTGTCAACGCTGGAATATGAATATAAGTTACCTAAAAAGGCCAAGCGTTTAAATGCATAGTTGAAAGCCTTGTGACCAGCTTAAAGTTTAAATGGAGTCTGTAGCTGAAAGTAATGCAGGAGAAGTAGCATTTCAAAGGGTGAGTAAGTTTGAAGATTGTTCCATAGACTTACATTATGAAAATGTGTTCAAAAAAAGCTCAGTATTTTAAAAAGTAGAAAAAGGTAGAAAAAAGAAAGATACAAGCACACATGTCCTTAAAGAGCTGAACATTTAGATTGTTTCTGAAGCTGAATGTATGCAGAAGGAGTAGCAATGTTCCAAGCTTACCACAGCTGCTGTTCTCCATGAATGAAACAAACAACTAAATTCTTACAGCCAGATTTTTACCCTACATGGCAGCAAGTGATTGATCCTCAAAAGACAAGATTTTGTGTGAGGTTATCACTTTAGAGGTGCAGCTGAGGATGTTTTGAAGCTTTCAGTTTTGACTTGATACACCAAGCTGCTCCTTAAAGGTCCAGTGTGTAACATTTAAGAGGAGCTATTGGCAGAAATAGACTATGATGTTCACAAGTACGTTTTTTCATTAGTGTATAATCACCTGAAAATAAGAATCGTTGTGTTTTCATTACCTTAGAATAAACTGTTTTTTATCCACAGAGGGAGCGGGTCCCCTTCCACGGAGGCCAACATGTCGCACCGCCATGTTTCTACAGTAGCCCGGGAACGGACAAATCAATCACTGGCTCTAGAGAGGGCCTTTCGAGTTTTTGGAATGGGAGGATGACCCGAGCGGTATTCAAACGCTAGATGCCACTAAATCCTACATACTGGACCTTTAAGCAAAGCCAAAGTTTTCCTGGTGTTTTGGTTTTGAGAACAAAATCCCTTTAAGGGACGTGTCATAGGTGATCAGAAAGTCTAAATATTCTTCATAAGTGACCATTAAGACAGCTTTCTAAAAAGCTGATTTTGAAACCCAACACATTAAAAAGAATGTTACATGCAGTTGTAGTAGTACCAAGAAAGACTCAACATTTCTATTACCCAGTTCTGTGTACACAAACAAAATTCCTCTACATTTGACCAAAATTGGTCGGAATAAATGGTTAACAACAAGTTAACATGACAAAGAAAATCCCACAGTGCTAAATCTCAAGAGTATTTATCCGGTAGCTAAGATAATGACAATCAGTCTTTGTATTTATTACTGCTCAGGTCAACAGCAGGATACTTGTTGCATTATTTTACCTACTAAAATATATTTCCGATGTTTTCTCCTAAATCAGATTACAAGTTTTGAAACAGTTCTTGAAGCGGAGCTTTGCGCATGTCAAAGCTAACATCAGTCAGTGAAACAAGTCCTACCTCCTCATGCTGATGAGACAATCCTCCCGGATGGGAAGACAAGACAGGGACTGGCAAAGTGGGGGAGGCGGGCCCTCCTGGTGCTTCTCTTTTATCTTTGTGAGAATGGCTGTGATCATGAATGTGATCATGCTCATGACCTTGTTCATGTTGATGGTCATGGTCATCAGACACAGGTGTGAGAGGAGAAGGGGTTTTGTTTCGCCCTCTCTGTCCTCTGGTTCTGGCTGGCTTTCTCGGCTTCTTGGGCCGGCTTTCTGTAGTGGCAGGAGAGGACTGCAGCTCCTGGGGGTCTTGGGACGGCTCCAACTGGGGAGAGGGCTGCTGTTCTTGGTTGATGGGAGGAATGTCTGTGCCTGTTTGCACTTCGTGGACATGAGTGTGGTCATGTTCGTGATCACTGTGGTCGTGATCACTGTGGTCGTGATCACTGTGGTCGTGATCACTGTGAGGTTGAGAAGACAGGTCCTTGTGGTTTGAGGGCACCTGTGCCTGCTCATGTTTGTGCTCTTTGTCTTGTGGGTGGTCATGGCCATGGTCATGATCATGTGTGCCCTGCACATGTCCATCAGAATGTTTATGGTCACTATCCTCTACTTTCGCGTGCTCATGATTATGTTCTGCCTCATGATCGTGAACGTGTTTATGGTCATGTGCTGCAGGTGCGCCAGATTCTGGACTGGCAGCAGTAGTCTGCTGGCTGCACCGTGTAGGAACTTGTTCTGTGTGTGGATGGTGGAAGCCGGGCTTGTGGTGTGGATGACCATGCCTGTGACCCTGGCTAAGGCCTTCATTGGTGGATGAATGTGAGTGAAGCCCCTCCTGCACATCCAGCAGGTCAAGGTGAGCTACGTGGTCATGGCCCAGATCCTCATGATCCACACCTACCACCTTCACTTCTCCCAGACCCAAGCTAAACAGAAGACTCTGAAAGCCCTGGAAATCTAGCCGGTCTTTCTGGCCGTAACGCCTGAACAGCTGCTGGATGTAGAAGCGCTGCTCCTCCTCTAGAGAGTGCCCCTGAGGACTCTTGGATCCCGGGGACAGAGTGGCTCCTCTCACGTACGGAGCCTCAGAAATCTGCAGGTCGCTGTGGGCGTGGATGTGGTCGGCATGGTGATGTCCATCGTGCTGATGGCTGTGCTCTTCACCATGGCAGTGGTTGCACTGATGGAAGAGGAAGGTGAGCACACACAGGAAACAGAACTTGGTGTGCACGTGTACTCGCATTGTCCCGTTTACTTCTGGTCCCCTGCCAAAACAGGAAAGTAAAAGTATCAGAATTTGAAACACTAAAAATTAAAGCAGGTTTTTGGAGGATTGTTTTTTGGCTCTATAAAATGTTTGGATGTCCTTAGTTTAGTTAAGCCTTTATTTGTTCCGCAGTGGGGAAATTGCATTTAGCAACAGCAGGAGTACAGTGGTGAAGCAACAGTTTCACACACACTATGGTAAAACAGAAAACCTAAAATAAACTAAAATAGACTATACATAAGTTAAAGGTTAAAGGTATATGCATAAGTGGTCTGGTGCCAGCAGCAGCGGTAATTCCATCTCCAGCAGCATATCTTAAAGCTGCTGCAGTTAAAAATCTCTAAATATTACAAACTAATTGCCACATAGTAGGTAACCTGGGGCTTTTGTGGTCCCTGGAGTCCTAGGGCACAGTCACATTGTCACAGTCACATTCTGAGCAGCTGCATCTTGCTCCATATCTCCTCACCAACTTTTAAGACCACAATGGCAAAAGACCATGGTGTGTTACTTTTAGGTGGTCCGGCCTGATTAATGACAACGGCAACTGTAACTTCGTATCCTTTTTTGGCAATTTTATCAGGTGTGTAAGACAAGCAAAACATCTGTTTTATCATCTGATTGCTCAAAATGATCTGCTGCCTAGACATGCCCTTCAACATCAGCATATTGAAAGTTGGACCGAAATATCACAATACTGAGATTGTTCTTATATTTGTATATATATTTCAATATGGCAAGTGTGCACAAACGTCACGTAGAATAACTTTTAATGTGAGAAACAAAATCTTTTACTTTGTTTTTGATTAGTATTTGCTTGGAATCAGTACTTTGGATGGCAGAATTTTGCAACGTAACAACACAATGACTAAATGACCTCAATGAGATTCCACTATATTCAAGAAACAATAATACTTTAATTATGGACCGGCCCCAACTGAAAGTAAGAAAGGCACAGTGGCTGAACGTAACAGGATTTTCTCACACATTCACTTTTAAAATTAGTTACAAGTCAACTCAAAATTATCTCGGAAAAAAGACAAGAGGCAAAGCGGTAGCTTTTACGTGGACTCACTGTAAAAACAAAAAGATTGTCAAAAGGAACGACTGGTATCAGGTTAATCAATCCTGATGTCATTAAATCAGTAATCAATTTTGGCCCTAAATGATGCAATGATGCTCTGACATACAGACTTCTTACAGAGTACCAGGTTCAGCATTATTTCACATATAATTCTAAAAGACAATTATAAAAAACATAACATAATAAGCCTGCACATCATACATAAATACAACATTCAAACTACCTAAGCTGCTACCTTCAGTTTAGCAGACCTAATAACTGAATCAGGGAGCCTTCTGCAGCACAATAAACTCTCTGCTGAGAATTGTGTAACAAATAGCTTGTGTGCCCCCCACCACCCCACCCCCAACTCTAAAAAGCCTGAAGCAGCAATATCATTCCAGTCAAATGATTCTCACAAGGTCTCTTGTGAAGCCCGTGGGTGGTTGATGTGTGAGGGGTGGGGGTGGGGGTGGAGAGGAGTAAAGAGAGGTCACATGAGGAATACTGCTGGATAATGGTAAGATGGCACACAGCAGAGACCAGACACACACCCCCCCCCCCCCCCCACCCCACCACCCCCCACCACCACAACACCCCACCCTTTGGCACCGGGCGCTTTATCAAAATTAAAACTTAAATTTTATAACTCACTCACTTCGAGAGGC
>CM022488.1:22703629-22929309 GCA_011952105.1 Coreoperca whiteheadi
AGCAGTATTCCTCATGTGACCTCTCTTTACTCCTCTACACCCCCCCCCCCCCCCCCCCCCCCCCCCCCCCCCCCCCCCCACACACACACACACACACAGGCCTTTGGCAGCGTGCTTGTTAGCAAAGTTTATACTGGATTTATAGCATGCACATCATGAGGGAGTAGATTTTGCGTTGCGCAGGCTATAGATACGGGGCTCAATGTTAAAAACAAAGAGGATGATTGATCCTCCTCACAGTTGTCAAGGCCAGTAACAACAGATTTCCCACTGGAGGCTTGTATGAGCAGAAACAACATTTGCTTTCTTTCTGGATACCCAAAAGAAGAAAAAAAAAATCGCAAAACAAAAACTCTGAGGAGAGGATACGGAAAATAAGTCTGAAAAAACTTAAATAATATTAATCAAGAGCTCATTTTAAAACAGAACATATTGGTGATAGACTTACAATGGGCTGCCGTTGCTGAGTTTTTTGGTAAAGCATGAAAAAAAGCAAAATTCTACCACTATAAAATGGGCTATCCAACTAAATTTTTGAATCCCTAAATATCCTGTATTTGTATCCATTCCACTAAAATATTTTGCACAGAATACAATTCAAAAAGATTCAGGTTGGGTAAAACAAAGCCCTTGTTTATTCTTCAAAGCCTTGATCATCGTGCAGATGACATCAACAGCTTATCAGCGAATGGCTATTAGCTTGTTATGGACTTCCTTCTCCCCATAAAACAAGACCAAGAATTTGTGTAAAGGTAGCGTTTATTATTATAAGTATTTCAAAGTATGTAAGTACTTAACGTAATGTCATATAATGTGTAATTCTTTTGTCAAAATGTAGACACGGATTATTGCCGTCACTGAAATTTCTGCACAAACTATAGTTAAAAAAAAACTGCCAAAATAGACCCAAGCATGTGGCAGAATTCAACACCTTCAAAGGGCCTTAAACAAATAAAACATTTTTAAAACCACATAAAATCGGTTACTTAAAACTGACTTCATTCTCACGTATAATAACCTTTAGAAAATGGAAGCGAGGCTACTTACCACTGTGTGCCCTTAAATGAGTGGTGTGTAAAATTAGGTTTGGCCAAGAAGTGAATGATGGTGTTCTGACTCAAGGCTGCAGACCTGAAGTGTGGTTACAAGCCTACTTCACGGCTGTTGACAAGACAGTGTTTATAAACATGAGACAGCAGTGACCTATGAACCTCACAGCAGATAGGTTGAAGCAAAACCAGGAGCTATTTGTAAGAGCACACCCTCTAAGTAGCAACAAAGCCTGCTGTGTTTTCCTGATTAGAGTCTTTGTTGTGCTTGGCCTTTGAGGGAAACATGATCTCTATTTAGGATGAGAGTTTAATTGCTTGTTACACAAACCACAACCTAAAAAGAAAGCATTACAAATTCATTTTACCTAATATTCTAATAAGTGAAACTAAATCTAGTGAGACATACGGCAACATTTATCACAATTGGCACAATTGTTTGTGTCTATTTAAAGGGATATTAATGCAGGAAACAGCACGTTGGTGATGTAATCCCAATTTATTTCAGCACAACAAGACAAGTAAACAATCCTATCATTGTGCCGTAAATTACAATAACTGTAACTCACCGTAATACGTTTCCTCCTGCTCGGCCCCCAGTCCTGATGCTACTGTATGAGGGGGGGTTTCCAACTCTTCTGAAACACGGACTCTGGAAAAACAAAATGTTATCAGCAGGTAAGCAGTGCTCATATTGTCACAGAAAGTGAGTGATGTGACCGTCTTCCTAACCAGATAGAATTTGTAAAATCTGTCTTCACATGGAGATGGCAACTATAATATATGTATTAGTGCAGTCTACGCTTAATTTCCATTTACAGCTGACAGCATTGTTGTGGCAAGGCTAGAGACCCGCCTATGCAGCATTCCAGTGCTCTCCGGAACCATCAGTTTAAAAGAGAGAGTCAACGTGAATAATCCAACAAAGTGTCCAACAAGGTAGAAGTGAACTCCGGACTCATTGCCTGAGAATGTCTCCTGGCCAACGAAGGACCTGTGGCTCATTCACAGGTCGGCCTGTGAGGATTCTGCATTAGGAGTTGGCTGAGCAATATTAAAGGGAAAACTTGTTTGGGATGTATTGAGGTTACAGGTGGATACCTCGGATTTGCATTATTCCAAATAAATCATTTGAGAAGTTTTAAAAGGTGGGTTTATGGACATTTTGAGAGGATTTGCTTTTTAAAAATAATTGCTCTCTCATCAACTTTGTTGATCCAAAAATGGCTGCCGATTTTGGAAGGCGGTTCAATCCTTTCCTGCCACCAAACTGCACCCTCCTCACCCTATCTGTTTTACCTCCATCTGCACAGTCTCATATAAGCATGGTCACTTTTTATGTAATAGCTCTCCCCGTTTACGTCATGCGCCACCGAATGGCATAGCACACGCACTACAGCCGTGAAACAGACTAAGATCTTTAAAAAAGCCCATGAAAGCTGACAGTGAGCAGCATGATGTATTAAACAGTCAGTGCTCTGTGGACATGGAAAGTGTTGATGTACAAATTATATGTCTAAATACTCCTACTGTCCTATTTTCTAAATCCAAGCTTTTTTGTTTACATGTGTGGAGGTATCTTTGCTTTAATAATTCGGGCCGGATGCCTTGTTGCTTGTGCTGCTGCTGTTAGTGGCACAGAGCCTGAAACTTGTACGTAGATGCCTGATCCTAATTTAAAGCAGAATTTTGTCACTCCAGTGATTACTGGAGTGCACACAGAACATATCAGACGTTCATTGAAGACATTTGGACACATCAGAGTGGAAAATGCACATGTGGTAATTATAAAAGTAATGATGGCTGAGTTCCTTTTAGCTGCTTCAGTTTCAGGTTCCAGGTATTTTGCATGCTGGCTCACTGTCACACTACCCAGGCTTACACTTACACTTGAATACAACAGATTAGAGGTCTCCACGGAGCCCCCGAGACCCGTGAACGCAGGACCCGAACCCGGACGGGTCCTGGGTCTATATTTTAAATAGTCAGCCGGGTCCGGGTCGGGTCCCAATCTATTACTTCGGGTCCCAGGTCTGTTTAACATTGTGTGTAAAACCCGAGTCGATCGGCCTTGGAGAACACCTGGCCGTGAAATGCTCATATTTTCGGTTGATCCACCTAACGCGCGTGTGCAGTCTCAAGCACGTGTCATGTTTCCATGGCAACTCGACCTTCCGCAGTGACTGTAAGGACTTTAAAAATAATATGAATGAACCGTCTTGTTTAATCTTAAAGTTTTGGTGGTCAGGCTCGGCTCACGGAGATGATAGCAAATAATGTTAACGTTAGCAGCCATGGCACCGACCGAGCGAGCAAAGGTTATTATAGTTCAAATTATATCATAGTTATGCAAGTTAACTGAAGTTGAAATGCAAATCTGCAAAGTCGCATTTGTCATCCGACACCTTGACATAAAGTGGACTTTTACAGCTGAAATGATGAGGGAAATTAAGCATGCTTGGAACAACAATAACAAAGGAGGAATAACATGGACAGTACTTTTGGCAGGGATTGTAATGCATCACAATCAGGTACAAGGAAGGGAGACGACGGCTATAGGTAAGACAAAAAGTTATATTATTTCGCAACTTGTTTATTGACTTGTTAATAGCAGTTTATTGTGGAATATGTGACAATCGGGTCAAGTCGGGTCTGTTTCTTCCCGCCGGGTTCGGTTCCAGCTTTAAAATACTAGACGGACCCGTCTCAATTTTTGGCATTTCTCGGATCTGCACGGGTCCGGGTCCAACTTTTGAAATAATAGACATGTCCTGGTCTGTTCCGTTTAGCACATTACGGGTCTCTTCGGGTTTGGGTACGAATTTTTGGACCCCTGTAGACCTCTAGAACAGATCCTTCCACACGGTCATTACTAACGCCTGTGCATTTACTACTAGGACAAGTCAAAATGTCTGTGAAAAGGACCTATTGGACACCTCACAGCTTTCAAGGATATTTATGTCAGGAAGAATTGTGAGGTCAGCACACTGGGGATCACAAAAGGGAGTGAGAAATAAAAAAGTGGTGTAAAAAGTGCAAACCTGTCAGTGTGTGGACAACCAGGTGCATTCAATAACCAATCAAGGTAACAGAGCAAATGGCTTCTTACCGGCTAACAGCAATTAGTGGAGAAAAAACATCCCTGTGTGTCCGGCACACTCAAAATGCCCTTTTAGTACAACAGACACTTGGCAGACAGAATTGGTAGAACAGGAATTGATGCAATCAATACTGAGCTCCTGATGTTAAACTACAAATCAAGCTTTTCAATCGATCTGTCTTTAAACATCAAACTTTAAATATCAAACTTGAAATTAGAGTGTAGCACCTGCAGCCAGCCACCCTAAAAAACTACAATGAAAATTCTAAATTTCTCGGAGAAGTATACAAACAACTCAGTTCCTTTTGATATAAAGTGAAGAAAAAAATATATTTCTTAATGGTTCATGATGATACATGAACCAATGTATAAGTTCACGGAAAAATGAGAAGAACCTCATTAAGAATTGATATTAGCTGATCACAATGTCTCCAGTTTAATTTTGCAGAAGTGGGGGGAAACATGAATGTGTTATGTCAAAACAATCTGTCAAGTAACCAAGTTGAACAGCAGTAAAACTATACTAATATTAACTATATAAAACTTATCAATAAATCTTATTTCTTTCATTTCTGAAACCTTTTCCCATGTCTTTTCCAGGTTGGTTATGACAACAGGAACCCTGTTATTTCTCTCAAGAAAAAAAAAAAAATGACTTTGGCTCTTAAGCTGCCTCATATGATTCTCACACGACCATACGCATCCTTCTCGTGTCAGTATCCAGCCGGTGTATGCAGGGAAACAGAAAGAGGAATGAAGCGTAAAAATCTCCTCTGGTATTCAAGGAATGGCATCAAATGGCAAATGGGTTTTTTTGTGACAAAAAGAAGTAAAAGATAAATAAATAGTTTTTTGTTTTTGCCACTGGTCCAGATCTAATTGATATTTCTTACAAAATACAACGCACAATGCACTCTCCGCTTCGTCCCCAAAGTATAAGGGAATGGCATGATCACACCAATAGTGACGGGGGTATGTTCAAATTAAAATTGGCAATTATGGTGCTCTCTAAATGTACATATATAAAAGGTTTCCCAAGGCTGTGATTGTTACATCAGAAACGATGTACTCCACTTTTTAATGCAGACTGCGAAGCCAGGGAACTATACAACCAAACGCTGCACAAAGTGAGGAGTGAGAACACAGTTTGTTCTTGAGTCATAAGACAAATACTTATACAAACAGGTCAGAGTGCAGGTTTTCTTTGTGAGGCCTGAAAAACGCAAAAGAGGGCAGATGTCAGCTGCCACATGGACCCAACTCACAGCAGATGCACTTTGGGAATCTTAATTCCCACAGACCATGATCGGCTGTTGTATCATGAAATTCAGGAAAGTAAGAGACAGATGAGACACCTGAGTGACACATCGCTGCTGACGATCACTGAAGACAGCTAGAGAAATAATAGACTGTCAACTGTTTTCAGCTTACCCATCAGTGTTTCCTAAGCCTTCATTCAATGGTTGTGTGCACAGTGAGATGTTACCAACACTGGCAGACAGAATGTGAAATCGCTACAGCTTAGCTCAACTGTCCACATGCACAAGCACATATACACCTCATTGGTACAGACATAGTGCTTGTCATTACATGGACAGCAAACCCACACTTACAGACAAAAAAACTGTGATCACGGTAGTCACTTTTACAGATCAAACTAGCAATCCTCTAATCAAGTGTGGAATTTGTTATAAGCTGTGCGGTGGGTCTCCTGCACATCTCCTGACTCAAGTACCTGGCACATTCACAGTAATTCACATATTAACAGCCAGCCTGATAACGGCAGTCATTATCAGCACAGGTGGGAGCTGAAGACATATGCTTCAGTATGAGTTGATCCCGATCCCAACGCACTTGTCGTCAACTGTTTCAATACGAAGACAAATTAATGAACAAGAAAAGTCAAAGCTTTCCAAGTCATACAAATTCAAATGGATTCCAGCTGCTCCAAACAGCCTTAAAATGTCCATGTGACTATTTTAAGTCAGAGCTGAGTAAAACAAATCTATTGAGAAAACAAGGCTGACACATTATGTCACTCAGCAAATACCCTCCATCGCTCTCTGGTATAAAATTAGACTGCGTGGCTACCATGACATATGCAGGTTAAAATAAAACCAATGTAAACAGGCCACAACTTCCCTGCACTTCTTACTGAGTCAAACAGCCCCTTATTCAACAAGAAAATACCACATCAAGCTCAAGTTTTGAAGGCTGAAGCCACAGACTCATTCAGACAATGTCGCAGATGTAGGATGCTGTCTATAGTCCTGAATTCCTCGGGGGGAATCAAGGCGCTGCAAAGCAAAACAGCGAGATCACTGTGGCTGATGCTCTGTGGCCTGGAAGCATGTGCATCACAGTGTAAAAGAGTCTAAGGCCGCAAGGCTAGACTAGAGACAGACAAGTGGACAGAAAGATTATCTGAGAGTACACTGTGCAGATGTCAAACAAATAACACCTTGGCAAACACAGAGTGATGCTTACCTCTAGTCACAAAAAAAGCCAGAAAGGACAGGAGTTCACGCCGCACCAATTCGAAATGTTCACGTCAGCACTAAGCTAAGTAACAGGTTGTATGTTTTGAGGCTTTTGAGTCCAGTGACTTAACTAATTGGTAGACGAAGGAGGGGAGGCACAGGGAGGGAATGTGTGCGTGTCTGTGTTTGAGCAGTCAGGGAGCTGTGTCTAGGATCAACCACCTGACCAGCTACTTATGGTGAACGTGTGTGTGGCTTTAAGTGTACTATTGGTAGGACATTATGCCCATTTGAGTATTTAGCTTTGATGTAAGTCAGCAACTTGAAATGTGTAAAATATATCAAAATGCCCCGCCAAAGTTATCCCTGACCTCCTTTACATTAAAACAGCAAGTGGAATGTCCTTTAAAAAAAATCCCCCTAATGTCAGCCCTGAGCTGGTCTGCCCCACGCCTTGTCCGGCAGGCTTAGCCTGACATACAGTACAAAGGTATGTGCTCTGTCTTGGTCATGGCTTAAACGTTGGTGGGAAGAATACATTTGTACACTAAACTGATGCCTAATATATACAGTACAAATACAAACCTGCATTTGTTTTTCAGCACACACACTGAATGGACAGCTGGCGGACTGTGAGGAGATATTCGCTGAATTTGACAAAAAGATGTGTATTGGTTTAGAATCGCATACCCCACCTTTAAATGTCCTACAGAAATAAGACTGAGGTTAGAACGGATGTTAGCTAGCATGACTCAAAATGTCCTGTCTGCATAAATGACTGTATCATAAACAGCGGGAGTGTGGGAATGGTGTTACAAGTGCAGCAGATTGTGGACACTCTGAGCACTAAAACAAACAGACCAGCCAGGCCTGTGTTTACAATTTTTTTATTAGAAACCTGCAGCTGGCAGCAACAGTGACTCTCATCGGTGGTTTTTACTGTAAGGTATCAAGGTACATAAAAAAACAACCTCCCATGCTAATAAATGTTTTTGGTTTTTAAGGGAACTTAAAAACTTCTCCACATTTCCATTACAGTTACCAGGTACCGTATGTAATTTTGAAACTAAATTTGAGGTACCATACCAGGTATGGACTACAAACCTAGTTTATTCTCAAAATTACATACGGTACCTGGTAACTGTCATTCTGAGTATGACTCAGAAACAAATAGACAAAAGATAAAAAGACAAGAAACTCAAGTGACAACAACAGATATGAATCAGGGGCTAGACGGTAATACCAGAAGACAAATTAACAAACGCCATTTGCACTGTAAGCGTTTAAAAATGCACAATGACACAATGGAAGTCTTTACATAATAAGCTTACACTATACTTTCATGCTGTAATTTTAGCTGTAAAGCTGCAATCATGACACAGTATTGGTATGCAGCAGTTGCAAGTACGGTTTGGTAACGCCCAAGTGCCCATACATGCTTTGGTTGGTGAAAGACTAAACAGTGTTATCAACCCTTACAAACCTGCTATCTATTCCCTCCATCAACTGTCTTAGTAAGTAGTTCTATAAAACTAGCTCTGCTAAATGATAGATATCTAGCTAACAAATAATTTTTAATTAATGATCTTATTTCAGATCATAAACTAGATTTTATGCTTTTAACTGAAACCTGGTTAGATGTGAACGTGGCATGTCCACCAGAATAAAACTTCAGTCAGCGAGGCAGGAAAAGAGAGGGGGGTGGAGTCGCCACCATTTACTCAAAACAGTTTAGCTTACAAAAGGTGGACCTGGGAACGTTTTCATCATCTGAATATCGTCCCCTTGTGTTAAAGGTGGACCAAGCAGTACTATACAGGCCTCCAAAACAGACATCTATATTTCTCCCAGAATTCTCCCAGCTGGCCACTTTTATTATCACCAAATATGATAGAATCATTTTCAATGGGGATTCAAACATTCATATTAATAACAATTCAAATTTATGAATCAACTCAAAAGCCTTGGACATACTTGGACATGTCACTGAAGCCACACACCAGCATGGAAACATCTTCGATTTGGTTGTGTCAGAGGGGCTGGCCATTGCTAATGTTTCGGAGTCTCATATCCCATCTCTGGTCGTTACTGTGTGTGCTTTGACAGTGTCCTATCTGTAGATAGGATCACAGATGAGTGATTGCTTCAGAAACGATTCTTAGGTGCTGGAGCAGAAGATTACCTCTCTGAGCTTGTAAGTTCCTTTGATCCATGTGATATGAGCTGCTCATTAGATGAAATGGTCATTGCTTTTAACAACAAACCTGACTAGCACACTGAACAAAGTTGCCCCACTCAAGGTTAAAAGTCATGCAGTAACACATCTCCATGGATAGACAACACTGTCCATGAGCTAAAGAGATCATGCAGAGCAGCAGAAAGAAAATGGAGGAAAACAGGACTGGAAGTCCACCGTAGTATTTACAAAGAATACATAGCCACATAACAATACTATGCACAGTGCCAGAAGGGCTTACTTTTCTAAGATCATTACAGAAATCAAAAATAACTCCAGAATACTGTTTTCTACTATTGACAGACTGTTAAATCCTGCTCCCGACCCTGACCTTCTAAGCCAAGCCTCAGCCCCTAGATGTGAGGAATTTGCAACTTTCTTTAGCAATATAATCGCAGCCATCAGAGCTGGCAGTGCTAAAACTGTCGGCGAGCCCTGCATTCACCCTTGAGCAAATTCACCAGCATCTCATCCCCAGAACCTCGTAAGATTGTTACTCTGAGCAGAACTGCCGTCCTGTTGTCTCGACCCGGTTCCTTCTCCACTCTTTAAGAGTGTTTTCAACAATATTTCAAATTGTCATGAAAATTATAACCACATCCATTGAAACTGGAGTTTTCCCTGAAGCCTTCATAACTGCTGTCATGAAACCTCTACTGAAGAAGCCTAATCTGACTGTGGCACTCCAAGTAATTATTGGCCCATATCAAACCTTCCATTTCTTAGCAAGACAACAACAAAGTGACCAAGATGAAAAATTTATTCACGCTTTTATCTCAAGTAGACTAGACTACTGCATTGTTTTACTGGTCTTCCTACAAAGTCCATTGAAAGGCTGCAGCTTGTCCAGGACTCTGCTGCTAGAATACTGACAAAAACAAAGAAGAGAGAACATATCGCCCCAGTCTTAGCTACACTGCACTGGCTCCCTGTAGCTTCAAGAATTGATTTTAAAGTCCTTCTACTTGTGTACAGAGCTCTAACTGGTTTAGGACCAGCCTACATCACAGATTCACTGTCGTTTTATGTGCCTTCACGAGCCCTTAGCTCCTCTACTGCTGGATTTTTAGTTAGGCTACTCAAAACCCCACCACAAAAAACTGGAGATGCAGCTTTTTTCAGCTACGCTCCAAAACTGTAGAACAGTCTCCCCAAAGATATTAGAGCGGCAGGCTCTGTTGACATTTTTAAATGGCACTTAATAAAAAACATATCTTTTAACAAAGCATTTTTCTAGCACCACTTCCTACTATGTGCCTGCTTTCACATGGAGTCCCACATGCTATTTTTAAATGACTTTTTAGGCCTTTAAATGTCCCTTTAATCGGCTTTCTTTTCAATTTACATTTGTTTCCTGAATTAAATTCCTTTCTAAATGTAAAGCACTTTGAGCTGCACATTTTGCATTAAAGGTCCTATGTAAATAAGGTTTAGTCTATCATTACGTCCTATTAAAGTCCAGTTTAGTTCTGGGGGAGCTCTGTCAAGTCTGAAAAAATGTATCTCAGCTTGGGTTTGACACTACTAATGTATAGGAGAAAGCCTGTTACAAACTAAGGGCATGGACATTGAAAGACTTGGGCATTTGCCGGACAGGGGATGTCTCCAATTTTGACAATTTGAATCTGTCTCTTGTGAGTCGCTCAGCTTTATAGAAGGGCATTACTTTATTTTCCAAAGTACACATTTAAGTTTGATTATGCTGATAATGTTGTGGGGGGGGGGTTTGGCACAGACACATTTTTGGTCTGGTGTCTCCAAATCAGACTGGCAATATTATTGTTGCAGCTTCATTATCTCCCAACTAAAAATACTTTTCCAAAGAGTGTTTTGAAAATCTTGTGTGCACATTTTGTGTGTGGCACAGATAGTCACATGCACTGTGTAAACCCAACAACTGCTGTAAACCGGGGACTTCCATACACTTGTCTGCATATCATTTATCCAGTGTGAGTTGTGTGTAATCTTGCTCAATGCGCTCACATCAGCGCAACTATGTTACTTTACGCCTCTTAGCACAAACGGACTCCCGCGGCCTCTGCAGTAAGCGCTTCAACATGTATCTATTTCTACAGAGATCCACTGTGCTACAATATATGCATTGAATATTTATCAGCGGCGACAATAAGACTTAACGTTAAATGTCAAACGCAAACGACCAAAAGCAGTCACACTGCACGTGCTCTCTACGCCCAGCAACGTCGAGGTGGGTGAAAAATGCACTTTGATTTAATGTTAATTTCAATAGAAACCAAGTCATAAACTAGCCTCGCTTTAAGACTGGTGGAGCCACGCTGTTCACGAGGCAGAGCAGCGATTCCGCCCATCACTAATCACTATGATCAACGGAGGGGGCTTGAGCGCCGCACGTGGTGCGCAACACCGAGCGAGCTCGCCTCTTCCCCGTCATTGAAACGTGCCTACAAAGCCGCAGAGTTTAAACGATAAAAAGGCTAAATCGCCGGCATGTAACTAGTCGCCAATATCCAAAGCGAGCTCCGGGAAGCTACCCGAGATACATGTTCAAAGCCAACCAGCCCGTGTGTTATGTTAAGAGTCGCCCCTCTCGGACAGGCTAACGCTAACGCTAGCCTGGAAATGACGGCAACAATTCCACCAGCTAACGTTAGCTAGCAGACGACCCACAGGAAATTAGCTCGGAGCCCACGAAGAGCAACGGGCACATATGCTTTCTGAGCTTCCGTAACAAATGTTCACAATAGTGGTTAATAACGTCTACGCGTTGTGGCAAACACTGCCCGGGTCCATGTTGTGGGAGTGAATGATAACAAATGGGTTTTTTATATAGTTACCTCACTCGAGTGCCGTGTGCATCTCCTCTCCGCTCGGTACCAAAAAAAAAAACTCCCGTCGGGTTTACGTCGAGGCACGAAAGACTACTCATTCACCAACGCCTCTTGCGAACTCTACGTAGTATACGGCGGGGGCGGACCATAGAAAGTGTGGGCGGACCAACAGTCTGCGCTATCTGCGCAGTGCTCTACAGGCAGGACTTACGTTTCTTTCCGCAAGAGTTTTTCTGGTCTCTCATACTCATATGACTAGCTAAGGAAGTAATGTTCAGACAGCAATGACTAACTGCCACAACCAAAACAAACAACACAGTAGTCATCAAAGAAATACGCCCTCCTATTTAAATTCATATCCTCTCTGTGTTTTGGCAATCATTAGATCATTTGAGTACAGTAAGATGAGGTCATAACCCCTGTTCTGACACTAAAGTTTGCCTTATTTGGGTGTTATGCTGTTTATTTCTTAAACTATTGTTTACATTTTTATTTTTTACTATTTTAGTGTAGTCCAGTCTTCATTTACTACATGTAGATGTCTCTAAACTGCACACCAAACATTCAGGCAAACATGCTATAGAAAAGCACAAATAAGCAGTGATGGAAGAAGTACTCAGATCTTTTACTTAAGTAAAACTAATACAGCAGTGTAGAAATAATCTGTTACAAGTCCTGCATTACAAATTTTACTTGAGTAAAATACAAAATTATTAGTATCAAAATATAGCCTACTTAAAGTAGAAGTATCATGATGCAGAATGTATTGTCAATGTCCCTTTGAGAATAATGGAAATTATAATACTGGATATAAACATTGATGCATTACTGTGTACATCACTTTAATGTTGAAGCTGGTAAAGGTGGGGCTAATTTGAATTACTTGTAGCCTATGTATACTGCGTGATAGTTTGTGGTTTCCACCCTGGAGATCAATAAAGTCATATACTGTATCTCAACCTATAATAATACATCATCATCACGTCATGTGTTAATTATATTTTGCATTATTAATCTACGGTGGCCGACAAGGGCAAACGCACTGCAACTTTAGAAAACATATGCAAATAGACAAAACACAAGCAAATAAAGAAAACATCTTCATTAATTTGACAACACATGCACAGCATTTAGAAAACACAACCAAATGCAGAAACGAGCAGCAAATACACAAACCAAAGTGTATCCAAAGGACACTAAAAAGTGCTGAACACTGTTGTTGCCACGGTTTGTGACTCATGAAGTTATTGAAGTCAGTCCGTGTATCGTACGTTTCTGTTTATGTTGTGGGTTTCTGACTTCTGCTTCTGCTCTACTCTGCGCATGCGCCGAAAGTGATCGCTACATGCACCTTGCAAGTCGTTGCTGAGCCGAAGAAGTGATCAGTAATTTAAAATATTTGTGAGGAGATTTAGTGTTTATGAGGGATATTAACCTAGGAAACGCTCCTGGTAAGTTTGAACCAAACATAATGCGGGCAAAAAGGGAAAAAAAGAGAATAAGCCCTGCACATGGTTCCCACACCTCATCAAACATCAAATTGAAGGACTTTTCAAGGACTTTCCAATTCCCTCAAATTCGAGGACCCAGCACGGCACAGTTTGAGACATGGATCAAGGTTAATTACTGTTACAATACTGAGAATGTTTATAATGAGAACTAGCAGGCTTTACAGAAGCTCACACAAAACAATCCAAAAGAGAGAGAGAGAGGCTTGAATGAGTGAACACTTTTCAGTTGTGCTGTGTTACTGTGATGTTATTCTAGGGGGGGGGGGTTAAATCAAAGGAACATAATTTTCTTTTCTTGCACAAAATATATAAACTCAAGCACTTTCAGTGACCCATGTCTTTTTAAATAACTTTCAAGCCCTTGCCCCCCCCCCCCCCAATTCACCATCTCAAGGTTTTCAAGGTCCCGTGGGAACCCTGACTGAATCCATCATACAGGGAAAAGAGAGAAGAGCTAAAGATCTGAATCTGACTTCTTGGTGTCCAGGTTCCACATCCACTTAGGCCTACCAAAGGTTTGAACTAACTCACACTTAACAGCTTGCTTTGTATCCCATGCACATAAAATAACAAAACATGGTCATTTATTTTGCAACATGGTCATTATCCATTTTCTGTCATCATAGAACATTATACTTTCGGTCACACACAGAAGCACAAAACTACCATAGGATATTTCATTTGACTTAACCATAAAATAAAATGAAGTAACAAGAATGAAAAAAAAAAAAGAAGAAGAAGAAAAAACAAAATGAATAAAATACATACAATGAGGCATAAAAGGGAGTAGGCAGAAATTTAAGCAGTGGTGGAATGTAACTAAGTAGGCAACATTTACCCAAGTACTGTACTTAAGGACAATTTTGACACACTTGTACTTCACTTGAGTATATCCATTCTATGCTACTTTATACTTCTACTCATCTCAGAGGGAAATATAGTACTTTTTACTCTACTACATATATTTTACCACTTTTTACATAAAAAAAACATATGATATGCTTATATGATATGATGCTGTACTGTACTACTAATATACCCACTTGTAGTATCTAAAATTGACTCCACAGTGATGAACTACAATTACTTTGCTTTAAAAATGCCTTCAAACCACCATGCTGGGAGATTAAAAATCAGCTGAAATAATGAATAACTGTGACTAAATAAAATACATATTTAGAAAGTAAATTTGGTGACTTGACAAAAGTTTCTTAGGGTGGTGGGGTTGCGCTGTGGGAATTAGGACTCATGACCTCAGTACTTTCATAATCCTGACTGTACAGCCCTGGACCTCCGGAAGTTTAAATAAATTAAAGGGTTAAATAATTTGCGTTATTGACTGTTTTCAAGATGAGACATGACTTTCAAAACTGAGGACATTTGGAATGAAACTTTAAATGGAGCCCAAGTCCACAATAAGTTGGCCTCAATTGTTTCTGCAATATTTATTCTTGTTATGGATCATATCATTGTTACAAACATTTTGATGCCCACCAATATTCCTGGCATACATTAGTTAAACCTGAGGCAGCAAGGTGTTGGTTACCTTGACTCAATTAGAAACGGTTCGTGGCTGAAGACATTGCCAAGGTTTCGGGTGTAAATAAAGACAAAATGTATTAGTGATTTGTGATTGCTGGTTGGTATGTGTATGTGAGAGCCAGAGAGGAAAAACATACCCGAGACTTAAAGCAACACTATATAACTTTTCCAGAACAGTGGCCACAAGTGGCAATTACAGCATAATGACACGTTCAATTTCTCTTTATTTCCCAAGATTCTGTGACGTCAGACACAGAGGCTTTAATGACCACAGTTTTGAGTCTGATATGCATTATTGACCTTAACTCAGTTCCATTTATTAACCTTTTCTGGAGCTTTTAACCACATTACACTTCCTCAGCAGATGGACCCTGCTCAAACTAACTGTTTTCCAGAGCTTTTAACCACAACGTAAGAGGTGTGGTTGAAAATTCTGGGAAAAGCTAGTTGAGTGGACATGGAGTTAAGATTTTTTTTTGTCAAACATATTTCTTGTTTTATGATTTTAAAACCACTGAAACCCGGAGATGTGTGTGCTATGGGTGTACAATGATGCACTTCAAACATCGCCATGCTTTGCGATGTGAACCGTGTGTTTTAAATTCAATTCAAGTCAATGAATTCAGTCGAAATGACTCAGAAATGTAATTTATGTAAAGACAATTTGCATACAGAACTCTATAACAACAATATAACAACAAGATTTGAAAATAATGGCCCATGACACACTACAGGATATTATTAAGATTATCGCGCCAGAGGGGGTGAAGCGCCAACCTTGTGCGATCTCACGAAAGCAGGGGGAAGCAGGCGTAAACAAAAAATGGAGACAGAGGTGGTGCAACAACTTGCTTTGGTAACGTTAATGATTTGGATTGAGAAGACAGACCTGTCAGGGAGCAAATCGGGAGGTTTAAGAGTGGATCTGTAAACCCCTCACATTACCAGATAATCTGGTCCGAACACCGGTACGACCACTCTCCCAGACCAGATGTAGCCGCCGATTGTCGGGAGGGGTGAATCGGGCATAAATAGGCCCCAAAATATTGTAGTCTGAGCCCAGTGTAAGTGCCTCAGAGGTTCAGCATCTCTGTGCTGATTTTACCTTGTACCTCTCTGCTTGGCCTCATATGTATTTACACTGGACATTTTATACAGAATTTCCAAGCAATCATTCATTTCATATGCAGTGCTCCAAGCTATCCATCAGGTGATATGCTCTGAGATTTCATGTCTTACCATATTATGTGGTATGGCAGAGGAAAGGCTACAGACCACTGACCTTCACCGTCTGTGTGTAGGTGGCTGTGTGTGTGCGCAGGTGAGTGTGAGGTACTTGGACGCTCTGGGCGGATGCACAGCTAATTTCTGTCGACCCCGCGCCAGCTGCGTCCACTTCCCAGCCCCTACCCACCCCAGGTTTCCTCTCTCATGTCAGCTGTCCCTCTCGATCACAGAGAGATTAATATCAAGTGATTGGCAGCCATGTTCTCACTTAGCACTCCAGTCATGGTGCCCCAGGGTCTCTGCCAGTCGTAAAGCAATGGTGGAAGTGCCATTGTGGCTTTCACTGTCATTTAGCCAGTACCCAGCCCCAGCGGAGGATGAAAAGTGCCAATGGCCGCATTGAATTATGAGCTTGACTCAGTCCCGGCCATTTTTACAACCCAGCACAGGGAGCCATTTCCTGCTGAAATGCCTCTTGATGCAGATTACTGAGGTAATATTACCTGCACTGCAACTACAGTGGTTATGGTCCACAGGCAATCTACCTGACACAGCTTTTGCCTACGGAGCAATGACTGGCGTGAAAGACGAGGCATTGGCTCGTGGTGGAATTGCCCTTTTTATCACACGGTGCTTAAAAAGGTGAGGTGATTTTTAATGAGGACAACAAGTATAACTTTTTCACACCAGCCGGAGGCCATAAGGACTTGAACAGCTATCATGTGCATAATTACAGAAACTAGTGAAATTGTTCATTCGAGTCATGTACCCTATTATAAACCTGTATTACCAGAGTCAAATTAAGATTGTCCATCTTAAATGCCTCCTTCCACTTAACAGAAATAGGCATTGGGGATATGCAGTCTGGATCCTGTGTGTGTGTGCGCGCGTGTGTGTGTGTGTGTGTGTGTGTGTGTGTGTGTGTGCGCGTGTGCGCCCGTGTTCCTTGCTGACATTTTGCTGATACAGAGCAATAATGGCACCCCAGCAGACCCGTTGGTGCTCTGTCCTGGAGGGCAGCCAAAGACAGAAAGAGAAAGACAGAGGGAGAACGAGAGGGAGCAAGTGACAAGTTTTAAATATCAGCTCATTAGCCACCTGTAAACCCATCTAATGAGCGCTCATGGATTTTTCATTCCCTTTAATTGGGTAGAGGTTGGAGAAAGGCGAGTGCACTTGCTTGTTTCCCTTTAGGTGTGTTGTACTAGCCAAAGCTATAACGCACACACACATAGGCTGCTACTCCAACACCCAACCAACGCCCACCCTCTCCAACTCACACATCCCTGGATCGATGTAAGCAGGAGGAGAGCGCGCAACAAGCTCCATTAGGCTTGCAACTGGTCCACGTGAACTTCCACTGATGAAGTAGATTGACAACTTGACAGTATATATATTCAATGTGCACGGACATGTCTCCTACAATCTTACGGCGGTCATTTTCTTTTTTGTAAACACAAAAAATGACAAGGAAAGTCGCATCTTACACACGTTGATAAATGTGAATCCAAAGGCATTCATGTGTTTTCTGTTTAATTTATTCAGCCCAATCAATAGTGCTGGTAAAGGTCACTAATCAATGCAGATCTGTAAGTATGCCAATCTGCTTGCTATATGTAATCAACACGTGAGCACCAGTGAGAAGTAGTGCTTCTCAAAACTCTATTTATTCAGATCGTATTTTCTAAATGACATTTGTATTTGTTTTCACTTGCCGTTATAATGTGTCGAGACAGACAAAACTGACTTTGGAATATGTTGCTTTAAAGAAATAAACATGGTGTGTTGACATAAGGGAAACACATTTTTTAAACGGTCTTCATATCCGATTTTAGGAAATGTAACGGGGGGGATTAGTATGAGATAATTACAGCGAACCAGCAAAAAAATTGTATAAGGCCGCATTAAAAGGGCATAGCCTAGGCTACTAGAGAGTCAACAATATGAAAATACTCAGCATAAAACACACGACAACTTCGATAACACAATCATCACATCCACAGCTGCAACACCATGTCAAGCCAACAAGACCAAAATCCCATCACGCACCAGTGCATGTCAGTCGGCCCAGCGATAACAATATCCCTGCCCTAAAATATGACAAAATAGAAACATTAACAAGGTTAGCCAACCATAATACATCAACCTTACCTTTTGATGTTAAATTAAACTGCCTTGCTGTTTCGATGCTGCATACTTTTTTAACATTTCGAGAAACGGAGCTCACAGGAGTTCATGAGTCAATATTTATTTTAAAACAAAAAGAAATCATTGATTTTATTTTTTTATTCATTCTTTTAAAGCATGTTAGCAAAAAAATAAAAATAAAAGAGCCTATGATCCATCCAGCAACATTAGGATTTATTTTCATTGGTGTTTATGGCCACATTTTTGAATCCCTAACAGACATGGATATGTCTCATGTACAGCGAAAAGGGGACAAAGGTCATATTACTTAAAAAAAAAAGCTAACCCTATTTTTCTTACTACCATAATCTTCATGAACAGCCATTGAAGGTATAGCATATGAAGTGTAATTCACTGCTCCTTCACATGGAGTAAGAGCTGATTTCTATACAAGATCAAGTGTTCACAATAAAAGAACCTTATTCTTTCAAGCCAACTCCCGTCCTTTTCCACGCTCAGCGAAGTGCCTTTGATTCCTGACAGCCCTGACATTTTCTTAAATTCAGGCACAGCTCCTCCTGTCAATAGCAGCTGTGTTGCTATTTCTCCCTCTCTGAGATCTTACAGGGAAGGAAGCGGGCATGTTCAAAAGCTCCACACAGAGAAACATCGTTTCAAAGGTGCTCAAAATCTCATGTCTACATACTAGGGCCAATCAGAGTAAAATATATCTCATTTGCTTTTAATGACGTGCCAAAGATGAAAGGAAGCATTTGACAACATTGTACTATCTAATATGCTCTGTAAGAAGAGAGTTCTTGCCATTTGTACTTGTAGAATGTACAAATTTACAGTTGTTACACTGATAAGTCAATGGAACATTTTGATGGTCTGCTGCAGTGTGATCGTTAATTGCACTGATCCTAATATTTTTCTGCATTGTGAAATTCCTCTCATTCCTCTGACCCATCTTACACCCCCACCTCTTGAACTCTGTGCCTACTGAACTCAGACACACCAAGTCTCTAGCCACTTTTAAATCTCTTCTTCAAACTTTCCTATATGTGAAAGCCTTTGGAAATGATTGATTGTATTATTGTTTATTTTTCCGCTTTCATTTGATCTCATTATATTATCATTTTACCCACCCTGAATGGTTAATATTCCATTCCTTTGTAAAGCACTTTGTAACATTGTTAAGAAAAGTGCCATATGAATAAGGTTTATTGTTATTATTATTCCCCACCCCACTGGAGCCTTAGCTAGTAGTAGTAGCTACCAAGTGTGGTGTGAAACTGATGAAATTACCAACCTTATGAGGTGTCGACGAGCTGTTGTAAATGAGAGCCTCGCTGGTGGAGATTGTTCATAGTGGAGACAACATTAAGAAAGTTGAAGACTCAGTTATGTTTGTACCTAGCGTCCACACTGCCCGGGGTTTTCGAGCCCCTAAAACGGATTCGTTTGGAAACGCTGCTGGCACTGTTTTTGTTTGAAAACTCCGGGGTTGCGTTCTAGTCTGAACGGGCCCCCGACTTCGCTTCTTGATTGGGTCTTATCGGTCACGACGTGTCCTTCCCTGATTTATCATGCCTCTATAGATCATGTGTCCCTTTTCTGGAAGAAAACAAACACAAAGCATGGCCTTCGTCATGACTACTTCAACATGGATAATGAATTACAGGCGTTGCTGACCTTGCTGCCTATGTTAGCAGCTGATGTGCAGTTAAATTCTGCATTTTATTATGCTACTACTGCGACTACTATGCGAGCGATTTGTGACAACTTCCAAATCCAACAGTGTCATCAGCCCTACATCACTGGTTCTGGGTGAAGAACCAGTGTCTGGTGGGATCGTTTATTAATGACGCTATGATTCCTGGGGAATGGCGAGAAAAGTTTTGAATGTCCAGATGTGGAAGAAACATAAAAACACACCAAGTACAGAGCCCGAAGTGAAGGATCGTGTCGTCAACTTCTACCAAACACACGGTAAAGTTGAGCCACTGACTACATCAACAGAAACGAAAACACTGTTTGAATGTACAAATGCTATATGACTACAAGTACTGTTTCATGGACGCAGTAATGGATTCGTTTTGATGCATCAATTTTTAACATTATTTAGGCTATATGCATCATTGGCAAATGTGAACTCGGAGTATGTGCTATGATATTGTGGAGTATTTGAGTTTGTACATTGATAGAATGGATGTTATATTGTCTATATTTAAAAAGAAACAAAATAGCTTTGAAAATACATGGTGGAAAAGAGAGACAAAAAAATGCTTTCGACAATGTTTTAATGAAAACAACATTATCCTCCAACATTAATAGGAGGATTTTGTGAAGAGCAGTCACGTTTTTTTGTCCTGCTTCCTGTTTACACTGGCGCGCACATGCCCAGTGTACGTGATTAGTTTTGGGGCATAGTAGTATGGGCGGAGATCGTTTCAGAAACGGGGCTGAAACACTCGTCTGAACAAAGATAGTTAGATCGATACTTTTAAAATGCCATTTAAACAAAAACAGTCCCAGAAACACACATCTACACACACCCGCTGCAAACCTTCTGCTCACCACAATCATTGTTCTCTATCACACCCTCACACGGTGTCAGATCAGAAAACGCTTACATGTGTTGTTCTGGAGGGCAGGGGCCAACGACGTAATTTGTTGTTTGATTTGCACGAACTAATTTAGCAAAGATCAGAAACATGAACCTCATTTTGACATTAGTTATCCACTGGATAATTTCTAGTAGAAATCCAGCACAGTTAGGCTGCAGAGAGTCTCTACACTCTACCTCCCCCCACCCTCTCAGTCTTTCCATCTCTGGCACTTATTTTTTCATCACCTGCTTTCTTGGGAGATCACAGAAAAATGTATGAGACCTGTCACTCAGATGAAGCATTCTCTGGGTGTCATTCTTTATCCCCGATTCATTTGCTATCTTTCTTTTTTCGTCTTTTTTGTTTCACGCTTGCTTTCTTCCTTATTTCCTTTCTTGTCCTTCCTCTTCATCTGCAACATGCCCAGAGACAAACGACACACAAGCACACACAATCATTGCAGCAATGTACACACTATTTTTTTCTCATGTCCTTACGTGTGATCAGACACATACTGTAGTTTTGTAATGGTGACACAAAAATCTTTTCATGCTATGTAAGACGGAAACCTTCCCTTTCGTCTTTAATATCTTCCAGGTTTGGCAGTCTTCACGAGGAGGACAGATTGCAGCTCACACACCATGACGAAAATAATAGCTGACATTTTTATTTCACTTGCATGGGAATTCTTCATTCTAAATCTTTTCTTCTAGAAAAACAACCCTTTCTACACACAGTGCTGCTAATGCACAATCATTCCAGTCTTCTATAGTTACTGATAGCCCGCAGTGCAGCATAGCAATAGAAAAGGTGATTTGATATACACAAATTTTATTACACTACCCAATCATTATCATAATGTTACGAGTTTTCCGTCACATTTGTTATGGAAACTGTTCATCTGATGGCTGTGCTGTGCCAGTACCCTGACATCCCAAATCCGTTTTGCCACGTGCTGCCATGATCCATCAGTTTAATTTGAGAGATCACAATCGTACTTAGCCACAAGCATCGATGCTGTTATTCAATAAGAAGGCCATGTTTCATTCTTCATCTGTCACAGGACCAACGAGAAAAGTGCAAGGGGAATGCATCTTTCCTTTCATCCTGAACACAGATGGCTAACTCATGAGATCCGCCACTCAGAGATCTGCGGATATCAGGTCACTGAAATGCCAATGATTTTCTAAAGGTCAAAGGTCAACTTCATGAAACTCATGTTTCTTTTAACACATATAATTAGCACCCTAGGAAATACATCCAGGAGATATTACAGGACACAAAAGGACACAGCTTTCTGACTAGAATACCTCTTCCACAACCGTACGTCCACATATTCAGATTATTTTACCAGCCAACAGAGCGATTCCACTTTTTCTTATCTTTGTATTCGTTTCAATTTTGTTATTTTTATGAATGACCTCTTCTGTCTTAAGAAATACAAAAGAAATAACTGATTATTTGATTATTCCAAATGCTTTGGACACACTATATTGTCATATTTATCTCACACCAATAAAACCCACTTAATGTTGACATTTTTGGAAATACAATTGCTCACTTTCTTGCTGAGAGTTAGATGAGAAGGTTGATACCACTCTTATGTCTATGCGTTAAATATGAAGCTACAGCCTGTTAGCTTAGGTTAGCACAAAGACTTGAAACAGTGGCAGCATATAACACGCCTAAAGCTCACTAATTAACACATATCTCGTTCGTTTAGTTTGTTTCCTGGTTTGATCTCGGTGCCGACGAGACTCCAAGGAGTCACTGCACCCAGTCAAGAAATGTTCCCTCACATAAAACCACAAATTGCCAATATTACACTTTGCTTTTGCACAGATTCAACAAATAAAATATAATTTGTTAATTTGTGAGCTTTTAGAGGTGGATTTTGTTACCTTTGGACAGAGCCAGACTAGCTGCTTCCCTGTGTTTTTATGCTAAGCTAAGCTTTTAGAGGTGTTTTGGTGCACATTGTTTTACTTCATCCTCCAGCACCGGGACTCCTCAGGAACCTATGCCAGGATCTTGATTGTGAATTTCAGCTCCACCTTTAAGACTCAACTCAACTCAACTCAGCTTTTTTTGTACCTTTCATACAATCATGTATGAGTGCTTTACAAAGTACAATTACGCAACACAAACAAACACAAACACCATAACCTGCAGGACAGGGTCTGAGTGCCTGACTCCACCTGCACATGGATAACAGACTTCCTGTCCGATAGGAGGCAGCATGTGAGGTTGGGGAAACACGTCTCTGACTCCCGGACCATCAGCCCTCGTTCCCCCCAAGGCTGTGTTCTTTCCCCTCCCCTCTTCTCTCTGTAAGCCAACAGCTTCACCCTCAGTCACCAGTCTGTCAAGCTCCTGATGTTTGCAGATGACACCACCCACATTAGGCTCACCTCTGATGGGGATGCCTACAGGTGGGAGATTGACCACCTGGTGTCCTAGTGCGGACAGAGCAACTTGGAGCTAAACACTCTACAGACAGTAAAGATGGTTGTGGATTTCAGAAAGAGCCCAGCCCCACCCACCCCATTCACCCTGTGCTGCACCATCATCACCCAGGACCTCAAGTGGGAGCTGAACATCGTATGTGTAAAACTACTTGGCAATAAAGCTGATTTTGATTCTAACCAGCTGGTGGCTATAGCTTCCTATTTACTGTAGAGACATGAGAGTGGCATCGATGTCATCTTAACAAGATGGCAAGAAAGTGAACAAGCGTATTTCCAAAGATCTTGCACTGTTGCCTGAAATCTTGCCTGCGGAACTGTTTTTCTATGAATGCCTGCCCCATTTTGTGTGTCTAGCAACGATACATATTCCTGCCAATGGTGTCCACTGATCTACAGGTGGCGGTAATGCACCAAGATATGCAGCAATGCCCCAGCAAAGGCAGGAAACAGGAAGACTTCCTACTAGTAAACATGAACGGAAACAGTGCAGCAGGTTTCAAACTTTTGTCTTTGCAAATGTTTTATGAGGAAGGAAACGCATTCATCACATCTGTTAGACCTCAAGGACAGACAGTGACCCTCTAAGTGAATTGAATTCCACTTCAATTTCAAATGAAGTGTATTTATGGGATATTTCTCCCTAAACAATTACATGTGTGTTGAAATAAAAGCAGACAACAAGGAAACACGAAGTCCTATAAAGTGTCATCATATTGTCAATCAGTGAATTAAGTTACCTACCATAATATTAAAGGTGTGGGGCATGCGATTCTAATCCAATACACGTCTTTTTGTCAAATTCAGTGGATATCTCCTCACAGTTCAGTTTGTGCGCTGAACAAAAAATCTGGTGTTTGTACAGCCCTGGCTCTGTGAATGGGAAATAAACAAAGTGGCTTGGACTGGGCCACACAGCACTATTCAAGCCATGAATTGTGTGTCAGGTAACATTAAATAACTTTCCCACGGACATTTAGTTTACTTTCTAGTTTGCCAAGATATGCTGTTGTTGTGATGTTAGCTATGGTAGCAGGAGAGTTGTGAGTATCGCTGTCTGGAGCTGGTGTGCTGGCTCTGGGAAACTATCTTGTTTCCTGTTGCTGTCATTAAGTACTTCTCTGGACAGTGATGCTCACTGGTATTTGTAGACCAAATAATACATTTGTCTCCACTGACAGACAGTATTAATCTAAACCTAGTTTAATTTAAGCCTTCATTCAGTTCTGTTGTTAATCTTACATTCCTTCAGGAAACCAGTACAGCTGATTCAAGACCAAGTTAAACTCTTTGAATCTGGTTTTAAAGGCCACTTTATTTTAGTGCTAGGCCTAATCCCTGTCTGGGAAATTGGCCCAAAAATGAACAGAGGAAGCCAAAGAGAGTTCACATTGTAATTTGCATGCTAGCCCTGATCAGCAGCTTAGTTGACTTATGCCTCAGGCAGCCTGAAAGGTCTGCTTCATCACAGTTTGGAAAGACAAAAAATGAAAACAAAAACTTGTTTTAAAAGTCCTCAAGCATGGAGTTTCCCCAGGGTTTCATGATGTCGGGTGACATTTAGATAGGAGGCAAAGGGCTCTCTGTTTGAGTTCATTAATAAAAGTCTAAAACACACAGTGAAGGCAGATAACTGGGAGTTATTCCCTCTAAAGGTCAAGTGGATCTCATGCAATTACTGATTGACGGGCCAAATCTAGAATGTGCTGGAATTCATTGAAAAAACGAAAGGAGAGATAAGACAAACTTATACCCCATGCACTTGTACAGTATAAACCCAATTTCATATTAATTAGCTGGTAGAAAGGCATCTCAATTGTTCATACTGAAGTTGCACAGGGTTCAAAACTAAAAGTTTAGTATACACCCACATCTTAGACAACAATTTCAACATCATAGTCTTGTACAGAAGGACTTCTGTGGTGCATATTTGTAATATTTACAACTGTGTATGGATTATTTGTGCATCTTTGAATGAGGGTGTATTTGCTCATTTCTATAAAACTGTCTAATACAGAGCACAAACAATGTTGAAATCCTGTCTCGTGCTCAGGGTACTTAATAGCAACGGAGTGCATGTAATTTGTAAGTCTGTGTAGCTGCCATATCAAACAGTACAAATACATACTGTATACATATAGCCTATGGGTGGTCAGTTGGGCACCACTTTGGTGCAGACTGAAAAAAACAGATATTCATGGTCCACTGAGGATGAACCTCTCTGACTTTGGTGATGCCCTGACTGAGCAGCTCTAACTGCTAACGGTGGTTAGGCTTGCCTTGCATGCGGCTTCCCACCATGTGTGCGAATGCGTGGATACTTAAAGTAAAGTACTCTGCATAGAACTGCTATGTAAATGCTGTCTATTTTATAAAAATCAGGCAATTTTGATTTCAAGTTTATATTGCCAGTCACCACAAACTTTACATCTAGATGTATTGACAGACACACACAGAGACAAAGGCTCACGCTATTGCTGGGCCATTTATACCACATCAATACAACTTGCCATTTAAAAGTCCAATATTAAGCAAAGTAGTTGACAGTCTGTTTGTGCTCAGTCTCCCACTGGTTTCTTCATGACCTCTCTGCTTTCTCCTCTGCAGACACTGCTGATTGAGTTATGTGACCGATATGATTATTCAGTTTGGTTGTTTGTAAGAATAGGAAGGAACATAGAGCGATTTATTATTAAGCTGTCCCTGGGTCAGAAGTACACACTTCAGAACAAGTGAGCACCTAATTTCTGATCTGTGTCTATTTATGGGGAACCTTTTTACACTTTTATCTTGTCGAATATAATAGTTATCTGAATGTCTCACACTCAAGTCTGTCTCAGTCTTTGTCTAGCTCTCTTTCTTTCTCTCTCATTATCTGCCATCCGCCAAGAGCATTCTGGCATCAGAGCACAGAGAACTTTCACCAGTCATCTCGCACCATGGGACTCTACATTATGTTGCAAATTGTGACACCTCCAGCACAGATGTGACAATGAGACAGCAAGTCAGTGGTGCTGCTATGAACGCAGAGCTATTACAAAATTTTGTTTAAAAAGGGAACAGTTCTCTATGACCTTTTTGGAAACAGTTCACATAGTTTTGTCTTTATCAGTTGAATGGAGCTGCATTAATCATGGATTTTATTCAAGTAATAAAAATGCAACTCATGCTTGCCAAGTACGAATACCTAAAACAAAATCTGCTAACTCACTTTCTGACATGCTCTGTCTCTATTACTCTCCCATTGAAACACAATTTTTTTTTGAGCATTTCATGGGACAAAATCAACTCTTGTGAATAAGGATATATTACAGGGCAGCAATGAGCTGCCGTCACCAACACTGTTACTGGCGTGCTGTCAGTTCCCACCACATTCTCCTTGCGTGTAGCACAAGTCCTCCGAGGCACAAGGATAGGGTGAAGAAAATAAAACAAAAAAAAAAATCACAGTTTGAAAATTATATTCACTGACCTTCCTTTGGACCATTTAAGGTTTAGTGTGGCAGAGGAATAATCAGCTTACAAAATATTGATGGTCAGTAAACTCTTACAAAGCATAGGCTAATTCTAGACTAAGACTCTACAGCCATGTTAACTGCTCTGTGAGGCTCAACTGAACTGAAAAAAACGCTAACATGCTGATGCTAAGGAGTTATAATGCTTACTGGTCACCATCTCAGTTCTGCGTCAGCCGGGTGATGGGAATTAGGTTTGCAAGTATTTGATCATAAACCAAAGTATTAGACAAACTATAACTTTGACCTGATGATGCCTCTAGATAAAAAGCTAAATTCCATCCACCCAACAGTTGTTGAGATATTTCAGTCTAGACCAAAGTGGTGGACCAACCGAGCAACCGACAGACCGGCATTTACATCCCTAGCGCCACACTGCTAGCGTGGCTAAAAACAGGACAAGATGTGACATGGGTGTGGATTGAGGCGTTGAAGTTGAGGAAGGCACCTTTGACCAAGCTGAGCCAACTAACAGAAATAACAAGTAAAAACCAATTACTTCTGCTGTTGAGTAAACGTCATGTAATTACTTTTTCAATGAGTAATTGATTAATTTTTTCAAGTAACTTGTCCAACTCTGGATATAGATAACATCCCTATATGCTCAGAGCTCTTTATTTATGTGGCAGAACATGAAACAAGTGGCTCCAGCTTGATAAATTCTAATTCCTGATAGAGATATACTGTATTTATTATGTATAAACATAGTTTGGCAAAGAATAGCTCCAGCATGTCTCTGGTGAACGGAGCAAGGCAGAGAAGCCTTCTCTAACCCACAGTATGTTTATTGCCCTTTGGGAGGCAACTGTCTTCTGTGCAGATTGTAAGTCATAGAACCATTTTAGGCCAGAATGAATAAGTAATGGAACACGGAGTAAAGCAAGAACAAGCTGGCTAAATATTTCATCCCTCCAGCCCTGTGCTGTGACCTCAGATTTGGACTGCAACAACAGACTAGTGGCAATTCTAAAATAAAATGAAAATGAATGAAATTGTTGGAGGCTGCGAGGACGATTATTAATGCAGCAGACATTAAAAAGCTCACTTTGAGTCTTGAATGTGAGGTAAATCCTCTGTTTTTAAGGCTGCTCTGGGAACTGTTTCACCTGTGGTCATGGCTTCAATGCAATCAGCAGCAGGTGTTGAGGTTCCACATAGCAGGAAATGCTTATTGCACACGGTGGAACAAGGTTGCAGAGCTGGGTTCGATAAATGCAATAAAGTGACCTTTTCAGTCTCTGAGTCTTTTTAGGAAGTGGGCTGATTTATTAACTGTTCTTATTTGCCCCATATAAACATCACCTATTAAATCTACAAACTACATTAGTCGTACAGGTATGCTGAATCTATCTCGAACACAAGTCGAGGCCGTTATTTAGCTGGATATATTCAGCTGATTGTCACAAGAGAGGACAGTCAAGAGTCCACCATTTAGCAAACAAAAACCAAACAAAATATAAAAGGTCATGAGTCTCATGGATCGAAGATGGGTCGGGTGTTTTACCTCAGTGGTAAAATAATTCACCACCAGATCACCATACAGTTTGCAGAAATCTAGTTGATGCTTCAAAAACCTTCTTTCAAGTCATTCACAGAACAGACATCAATAACCTTCTTTGGTACACCCACAGGGTCTCCAGCATCATATTCATCCTGTTAACATGAATCAGGTTTGTATGACAACCATGGCATGGTTTCACTGAAACCTATTCAAATGCATGATCTGTTATTATGGTCCTTGTCTTTCAAGGTCTGTAACAGAAAGTGTGGTTTGTGGAATTTTTTAATGTTATGTTTGATGTCAATTTCTTGTTCAGGCCCATGAAATCATTTTATTTACAAAACCTGCCATGATAATGAAGTTTAATAGATGGGTTGACTGACTCATAGATAGGAAGAAAGACTGATTGGTAGCTTTAGACCTGCATCATTCAGGCGGTGAAGAATGACTGTGAAGACGAGGAAATGAAAATTGAGAAATGACAACAAACAAGAGACAAGATGCTGAGCAAAGTAAAACTGTGAAACTGAATCTGCACTGTAGGAATAATAAATTGTGGTGCTATGCAACTACAACTCATCTGTCAGAAAGACAATATTGGCTTCACAAAGATTTAAAATGGATTGAAAACAAGAAAGATGAGTTCTCATACAGTTGTCATCTGATTTTGGTACAGGAAGACATGGAGACATGTTTGGCGTGCAGAGCAGAGGACGGAACTCTACATATTTAAGTCAACAAACTGACAGCTGAGTGTTCAAACGGGACTGTGGCTAGAAAATGATGATATACCCAGAGGATTTGCAGCATTTTGAGCTTTGTTATAACTCAAATCAGCCTAAGTAAGCGATCACAGTCTTATCGTTAGTTGTGGAGCGAGGGGTATTTGTTAGCATTCATTGATTGCTGTAGTTATTCAGAAATGAAATGAAACAAGGCAAATTATGGTAGTTTCAGTCCACTGAATGATAGAGTGAAAGAAAAATAAATCTTACTAAGCTATTACCATTTCTTATTAAAAAAAAAACATAAAAGAGTGAAAAGGAGCAAAACAGAAACCCAAGTTAAACACACAAATTGGTGTGACATTTGTGTCTGTTCCTTTGCAAATAATTTGATTAATATAGAACTTTTCTTGATCCGTGTTTGAAATTGCTTTGGAAACCAGGGACAATCAATTTTTAGCAAACAACAAGAACAAAAACGTGGACGGCAAAATCAGTAAACATATTTATAGAGCTGAAGTCCTTATGTCACGCCTGAGCTAGGATCTGTTCCACTAGCTTCTGTAACTCAATGCAAACTCATTGAGCATTTCTTTCATCTGTCTCTCTTTAGAAAATCAAAACAACTACAACTACTACATCTACATGTTTACTTGTCTTTGTCCATATCCATAATATCCACGAAGTCTCTCTTCTAATGTCATCTCCCCCCTAACATTTTAGCTGTAATCTCTTCTGTCTAAAACATCTAAGCAAACATGTCTGAACTAGCCGTGACCCCTTGACCCGCCCATGGGCTTGCCTCTTCTGTTGTAACTTTTAACTCGCGATGGTCTAAGGCAGGGATCAGCAATTAGGCCAGTTATTTTCAGCATTGGTCACTGGGGGTCCAAAAGGTGAAATGGAAACACAGGCCTGTATCACGTCACATCTCATGGTCATTATCCATTTTCTTTCATCATAGAACATTATACTTTAGGTCACACACATAAACACAAAAACTACAATAGGATATTTCATTAAACTTAACCATAAAATAAAATGAAGAAACAAAAAAAGTAAAATGAATAAAATAGATACAATGACACATGTCCAAAAGGGAGTAGGCAGAAGTTTAAACTTATCCAACCCTACCCTTTATTTATAGTCGCATAAAAAAAAATCACCAAAAACGTCAGCTTAATGCTTGTATGATGTCTTTAATATGATTTATTTCTTTTAATTTCATTGAACTGATCTATAAAACAGTTTTTTAGGATTGTATTTGAGGATGGATATATGTTTTTCTATTTATGATCAGCTTATGTAAATATTAATTTATCAAGAAAAGACTCAAACATGAATATAAATGCTCTATGTTGCAAAATGAGGCTAAATATAAAATTGATCTGTTAAAAGTATGTTACAAAGTCCTATTTATTGGGATACATGTGCGCCTTCTATTTACATTTATATCTACTGTAGAATTATGAAAAAATACTTCTGTTCTCTATAAATGTCGATACATCGTCAAGCTAATTCTTTAACCTCCAAATCATTTCCCCATTCATTCCTCCCATCGTAATTAGAACGGTTATTTATTAAAGATGAGGTCACTTAATGGGTTTTGATCACTTTGACCAAGTGCAGGACAAGAGCAACAGTGACAGTGTGTGATCGTGACTCCACAGTTTTTGTTTTCAGCATCAGAGACCACCATGATGTTTATTCATGCCCTGTGCAGCGGGACTATTGTGTGCAGGTCAGCCCCTCTGTCTGGCAAATATGAGACACCTCAAAAATCAGCAGTGCAGGGGGAGGACTTGATTCACAACCCTCATTAATAGTCGAAAGCAGTGGCACCAACTCATTATGAAGCTCATCCATCAACAGTAACAAGGGCTGTCATCAATATTTAGTTGGGCATAAAAGCCGGCACGCTCTGCTTTATATGCTAAGCGAGACGCCACAAAGAATTTGCAAGTTCCCAATCTTGACACTAATAGCTTTCCATAATTTGATAAATGATGTATTAAACCGAGGTGGGAACCATGGAGAACTGGAGGAACGAGCTGGGAGATACAAACAAAAGTCACTGCCTGTAATTTACTTGAGAAACTCTTGACCTATGCGAAGGAAGGAAGGAGGGAAGGAGGCGGTACACTGTCACCTCTTGGTGAGCTGAGCTGGGAGCTAGTGTGTTTTTCTGTCATTGGAATGCAAAGGCCAGCAATGTCTCTTGCTAATTAACACCTCTTAATTATAATGAGTTGACTGATCAGCCATGCATATTAGTGAGAAGAGAGGAGTGGATGGATAACAGTTGATGTTATCAGTTATTGCTCTTTGAACTACAATGCAGTTATACAGCAGTATCCATGATGAGCATTGTGACCAAACACCCTGACACAATTTTTTTCTGCAGATAAACTTGTAATGAACCTAATAATAGCGATTATGGCTTTTGTACACAACAAAAAGGATGAATCATTCTGAACGATGGGATTGAGCCTCTCAATAAAACATGGATTGTTATTTGAAACAGCTGCTCTTTAAACATTGTTTTCAGCAACACGTTAATTCATGTTATATTATTAACAGAAAGTAAGATTTGTGTTTGTTACTGTGAGCTTTGTTTTCTTGGCTGGTGAGATAATATGCACCACCAACACGTGCGCATTGAAATCCTTTCTTACCGGGCTGCAATTTTTTCCTCTAATGAAGACATTATTTTGCCTGTATCACATTTGGTAGTGTGAGGTTAATGGCTTCATTAGGCAACAAATCGCCATCCGGGGCCTGTGTAATGCACTTTGCCTGTCCTGTCTTTGCAATATTTCATCATTTGCCATCTATGAAAGTATTAAATTACGGGGAAACAGATTAGCCCAGGCTAACAACATGGAATGCTTTTCTTGCAGAATGTGATTCAGTGCAACAATTTATAAAAACAAGTGGGTCTATGACGCGGATTTAGCACCCTATGGGCAGGGTGCCAGTACTGATGTGTGTCTGAAGCCTGAGAGAGAGGGACAGATGGAGACATAGCCTACAGAAAAAAAAGGGAGGGTGAAAGAGAAAAAGGCTCCTTGTCCTCCAACGTGGTCTTTCTGGGACACAAGTACTTGGTCAAAGGCTCTTGAACACAGGAACTTCTTTTCTGAAAACACTTCTCTGGGTAAAAAAATAATAAAATAACTTCGTTTGTGATCATTAAACCGTTCAGACTGTGTCCCTGAAGAAATCCCAAAACATAACAAGCACTGATACACTCCCCTAAACATTGCAGAAAGTGTTGATCTCTTGGAAGAACCTGCTTCTAACATCAGCAAGGACTACTCTTGACCATTTCAATACACACAAAATGTGCAAAATTCAATACATATGAACTTGCTTATTGACACAAGATTTTCATAGATAGTTAAAGCAGCAATCATTGATTTCTTATTGACCACTTGAAACACAACATTAATATACAGTATTATCACTTTTTAAAAAGTCATTATGGCTAACATGTTAGCAGTTCCCTATTTACACATCCAGGAGACACAGAGCAATATTAGCATTAATCTGGGGTCCTGTTTCTTTCCACCTTCAGCATAAATCCAATTTTCGCTCTCCTTTTAGCTCTGTTTTGGTCTCCACCAACTCCTGAGAAATATATCGGACTTTTTAGCTGCTAAATGTTCACCAGCTGGGCAGGTAGCGTACCGTGGGTTTACAGTGGTTTGCTGAACATCTGGAAATGAAGTTGATGAGAGCAGTGAGACTGAAGCAAAGAATGAAACTAAAGCAATGAGCTGAAAGACGCTCAACGCTCCTTAAAGCTGCGAGGAACTGCAGAGTTGAGTGATAATTCCCTGTGGGTTTTTCACTATCAATGTCCACCACATTTGATTTTGATCCATTGTTGACATAAAAATACAGATTAGTGTAGCTTTAATGCTTTGGTATTCTGAATGTCTGTTTATACAAGTGCCATTCAAGTGCTTTGCACGTTCAGTATACTTTAGTATCAAAAATAAATGCACTCATTATGCAAAATTATATGTTAAATTATTGTGTCTTTATCACTGAGGCCTTAATGTGTAAGCAGCCTTTAAATGTTGCAGCTTGGTCACAGTGGAGCTAGCTTGAACAATTTTATATGCTGGTGTTTCTATGTGAAAATGTCACTCCAAGTTTCATTCATCGTGGGGGGCAAGGTGTCCGCTTAGTGCAGTGTGTGATCATTTCACAGTGATTTAAAAACAATTATGATGCGCACTTTGAAGTATGGACATGAGCCCATGATATGGCTCTCTGTAAATATGGGCAACCCTGCACTCAAAATGCACGGTTTAGCAGGCGATGCCTCACAGCTAACTCTGTGTGCAGCCGTAATGTTTAATTCATGCCTGATTCCATTCCAGGTGAGTCTGTGACAATCACTGTCACTATAATGGAGTTGGAGGGGGTTCTGTGGCAATAAAAATGATAATCAAATGAGAGACAGAGGCCACATTGAGCAAATAGCTGTAAAGCTGGTGGGGTGAGTCAAGTGCCAAACGCTGCCTCAAGAGTTGAGCTTTCTTGAAGTTGTGATGTTATCTTAAATGAGAAGGATGTTGTACAATCAGGGAATCAGAGAAAAATATATCCCGGTTAAACCCCTTTTGAATCAAGCCAGACCATGTTGTCCATTAAATTAAATCTATTGGTCACATCTATTAGATGTCTATAGCAGCAGGACAGGTGAAAATTTGTTACAAAAAAGTGTTTATTGTGATAAGTCCAATGCTTGGTCTACATCGTTAAAGATAAAAAACAGAATAAAAAGTAAGGTTCTTTTTCTTTTTTTACTGTTTCAATCTAATGTGAGGAGCATGTTCCATTAGCCTAAAACATGCTTTGATTCAAATCATCTTTAAAATGCTACATTGTTGAAATCAGGGTTGTTTGTCATTAAAACTACCCTGGCTCCTTTTAGTTGATTCGTAAAAATGTGATGGGCTACACGGAAGCGTGATTTTAAATGGATGTTGGAAAGACAGTGCTTTGTGGTTTCCTCCACATTTAACTGACAAGCAAGAACATTTTCTGAATGCATCTTGCTTTTTTTTTTCTGACCTGTGCAGCTATTTTCTTTGAATTCATTCACAAGAGGCAGCCACAGAAAGAAAATTACCCCTGCTTGAGGGAAATATTAAGTAAAGGCCAGGACAATTTTGGCTCATTCATAACATAACCTAAAAAACATGCAGTGCTAATATTTAGTGTTTATATTTATTATGATAAAATATCCAAAGAAAATCATTTTTATGAGCCTATTTCAGTAACTGGAACCAAAACAGTGACAGATGTGGAACTAATACTAAAATTTCCCGCAAGCGCAAGCAACATAATTACACAGAAGTGCAGAAGAAACTCCTGTGCTTACATTAACCGGTTTTAGTCACACAGAATCTGGTTTTTACCTTTTGGGTGGTGTTCCTGCTAAATTAATCTTCTGTGTATTTGACGGATAATTTCATTACATGTGATTAGAGATTTGAGACATCCAAGCCCAGCTGTCGTCTAAATGAGCATAAATGACTGTATTAAAAGGCCACAACAGGGTTTTGTGTGTGTGTACTTGACTGATTTAGGTTGGCAAAATTTATTCAGACAGAAAAACTACACAATTTTATACAGTATACATAAAAAATATTAAATACAAGATTCAGACTTGATGTTGAACAAGAGCACACACTTTGGTCAAACCAAAATACGACAAAGCCTATCTTGCTATCAAGTTCACTGTCAATATAGCAAGAGGGCACCATGTCTTTTTGTGTCTAAGAACTCCAGTTTGGGCAAAGATACATTTATCATTTATTTATTCATACAGAATTTTTCCACAACAGAGACCAATGAATTAAAAAAATTCAGCTTGGCTCCTTTTGTTGCCAGTTTCCCCGATATTGTTATCAGTTGCTAAAAAATTCAATCAGTTTATGCATTGAGGAGGCAGGTATGGTGGCAGGGCATGAATGTTTTTCAGCCTCTAAAAGGAGGCACTGCTTTAATTGCTTTAACTTCTTTAATAATTTGCATTGGCACATCAAATATTAATGCAGTGCAAAAATGTTAGCAGCAGTTATGATAATGTCTGATCAATAGTTTATAGGTTTGCATATGTGTATTACACACTCACATAAACTGAATCTGAAAAAGAGTCAGTCTACCGTGAGGCAGAATTGAGTGAAAATTACTCCTCTTTATGACAATAAAGTAATTTAAGCACCCCGCATCAGGATACTATGTTCTAAGATCGTGCCCCCTTTAATCCAATGTAAGTGTGTGTTTTACAGCTGTTAATTTTGTAATGATTGAGTATGAAAAAAGGTATTTTTGGGCCACCGTATAGTTGAATGAATCTGATTCAAGGACCAATAATGAAATAATACCAATCTGATGGTACACAGGCCATTCAGATTCATTATTTATATATAGATTTATTCAGACAGCGAAACAACTTGGTGGAGTGTAGGATGGACAGAAACACATTTAAGAAAAATAAAACTTATGTGTCACAAAGATCCCCAACCCCATCATGTAGAGTCTTAAGTGTAAATGGCATCTATTCCATGTTGTTACCAGTGCCCCTGAAATGCTTTGCATTGGGTTTTGCAAATCCTTTTGCGAACAGTATTACTAATTATTATGGACAGCAGTAACTCCTTTATCCATAAGTTGAATGTTCCACATATGAGAAACACTGAAAAACATCACATGCCTGAAACAGTTTTATTGATTATTAATTTACACTGTGGTATATAGGTAAATGATTTGTGAGTTTTTTGATTAGCTATTTGAGCTAATGTTCACACTCAGCCCTCTTCTTAGCCAAAGTTGTTACACTTGACTCTCATGATTCGTGTCCCTGGCTGACAATAATGATCTCCTTTGAGGCCATGATATGACTGGAGACGAGAGATTACGGAGGAAAAGCTCAAATCGATGGATAATGAATACCAATCAATCACTGGCCAGGAAGGTGGGAATATGTGGCAACAGAGCGCGCTTTCTTGGTCTCTGGCATCTGTTTGATTAATGCCTTGCCTCGCAGTGCGTGGTGACAGAGACTCCCATAATGCATTGCAGACCACTGTCTGGAGACTTAATTTTCTTCAACCTCAATCCCCCAAACCCTCTCCATCCTCTCGTAGCTTTGCGTGATGATGCCTCCCAGCTGACCGAGGAAGTAAAACGAACATTAATAGTGTTGCCATGGTGATTTATCACAAACTCTGTCGGGTTCAAAGCTCTTTGTGCTGTCTGAAACAAGAGATATTTTTGGGGCACATTTGGTTGTCCTTGGTGTGACTCCACAAGTCCACAATCCAAATCCGCTTCATTTCAGACCATATAAATTTCCAGATTCAGGTTTAGAGAAGCCTAACTGTACTGTTGTATTCTGGTTACATGTTGCATGCAGCTCCTGTAGGTCACACATGGGTTTGACAAATGAGATGTGGTGTGAAACGACAGATAAGAAGAAACTTAATTGGATCCCTGTGGGGAATTAGACCACTGCAGGAGCAGCAGTAAGAGGATTCAGAAGGGAAAAGATAATGAAAATGCATGACTGAATTTAAATAAACAATACCAAATAATGAAACAATAAATAAATGCAACAGTTTGGCTTTATAAAAGCAAAACAATGATTTACAATTGGTACGTACAAATACAAATGTTTCTAGCAGACAAAATTACAAATTTTATGGACCGTCAAATCAAAATTCGACATATAGATAGATACATTAGATCAGGTGGTGGGAACAGTTAACATATACAAAAACACTATCCATCAAAGGGACGAATCATTACCTTAGGGTTATTCACTACCACAAGTATAAGTGGTTCTGATCTTTAAATGTTACATTTTTAACAAAACTCACTTACAGTTAATGGGTATCTGTTTTGTCAAAGGCTGAAGTCGACTAATTGATTAGTCCATCAGATAAATGAATAAGCAGCAACTTTGACACCATTTGATTGTTTGCTCAAGACAGTTTTCAAGAAAACATACCAGACATTTTGATGGTTACTTGTCTTACATTTATAGACCAAACAATTAATTAAAATAATTTACAGACTTTATGATAATGAAAATAATTACCAATTGCAGCCCCAATTTTGTCGCATTTTATATTTAAAATGACATTGAAATAGTGACACTGGCGTGCACGATATCTAAATCTTGTAGAAAACACACCTCAAGCTTTGGGAGTTTGGTTGACACAACCTCAGTTGCTTATTATTCAGATTAGAGGACAAACATTTCAGAAATGCTTCCTTTATACTTCACTCCAGACATGCATAATCAATAATGGCAGTACTTACTATCAAAGCAAGCTCCTTATTTTGGGACTCAAGGGAAATTTGTTTAAAGTATCTTTAGAAAAAAAATTAAGTTTTAGCCTCTAGCACTTAAAATGGCTGAATATAAAATTATTGATATTGTGCGCATAGATCTTTGGAAGTGGTCTTTATTGCCTTCCCTCTGCTCTTCAGAGGCCACAACAAGTGCACAGCAGCAAAGCCTGGATTAGTGGGTAATGGCTGGCATCAATACGACTGTAATGTCATTTGGTGATGCATCCCGGTCGTTACTGGCCTGGCAAAGAGTGGTCCCCTGCTCGCTGTAATGACTGGGATGTCAGGAAAACAAATGTTATTACGCAGCAGTATTAAATATAGCTGTTATTTCTGAGACAGAAGTGGGAGAAGAGAGCAGTCAGCTGATTTCTAATGTGTTTCTTTCAGTCAGATGAAAGCACACTGCTTACTGTGTGTCTTCAGGCACAGACATATTTCCCTTATGGAAAGAAACACTGGCTTTGTTTGGATTTTATTGAAGTCGGATTGATTAATTTTTTAGCTGTCACAAAAATGCAGCTGAATTTCATTCTTGTTAATATTTTTTTTTTTTTGTATTTCGATATTGTGTAGCTTGCTCCTCTAACAGGAAAGACAGGTCATTATTAGCTAAAGCTGTGCCTCTTTGTTGGGAGCAACTGTAGGAGATAAAGTTGAAATAACTGGGGTTCACAGTAAATAGCAGATCTCACTGCATGCACCCTGAAGCTGAAAATATCTACATCAAGAATGACGAGAGGGATTTTAAATACTGCAGCAAAAAGAGAATCAGCCTGTACTTGTATTTATTATCCACTAGGGTGTAATGTTTTATAAACTTGAAAATTAGTCTTTGTGTATCAGTCCTTTCTTATTTCACTCTTTTTTTCCCACTGTTTTAGTCTCTGGATCTGGATCCAAAATAGAAGCCATATGTTCTGAAATAGTTATGACAATGCGAAGGATTACATTATTTTGATGCAGCTGTGCAGTCAGAGAAATAAAGTGCATCCAGTAATTTTAACAAAATTGGGAGAAAAAAAACAAACAATTTTGCATCAAACAACACCAAGGTAGAAACAAATTAATAGAGAGCTTGAATCTAAAAACAGGGTTTGGTTTGTGCGGTTTCACACAAAGTTTTACAGTGCAGTACAAATGTGCTGAAGGGACAATGAAACGTTTGAATAGACATTTTTGACACCGTTTCACAGAGGATAGCGACACACTTACAGCACTGCCACATAACAGGGCATCACCTAATGAGAAAGGAGAGGAAAAAACGGGCGCTGCATCCAAAGGAAATAATGAGACAGCTAGGGATTGTTGAGTAAAGCCAGTGGACCACTGTGGTCATCATTTCATCATATGCCGCAAAGACTATGGTGAATTCTTCTTATTAACCCTGTCCTGGATGGATTATCTCTTTAGCTATAAACTGATGATGCAGTACATACTGTATATTTAGATTTAACCACAGAGAACATAACTATTATCTGGAAATCGGAGGTTAAGGATAGCACATGTTATTCAAATCACTTACTAAAATGTCTTCAACAGTATGATCATGTGAGTATGCTTTTTATCATATGTACCTGAATTCCTGTTTCTTTCATTGTGTACTTCATTTTATACACTGTATTGCTAAACTAATGATGCCTTTATTTGTCCCAGGCTGTTCTCAGTATGAGCAGTACTGAGAAGCCTTCAGAAGGTAAGGCTGCACAGCTCCCCTCCACTGTCATTCATTATGTGTGGTGCTTTTACCGCCTTTTGAAAACGGTCTCACAAGTTGTTATTAAAATAGACATCATCTCTCTGAGAGCACTGGAGGATTTAGGGTAATGAGGGAAATTGGCCGTCAGTGTCCCCCAGCTCAGCTCATCCTCCATCAGTGCAGCTCGAGGTGTCTGGCTCTCTGTGTAATGAGAAGTTTAGCAGTGAAGCGGGAGCAACATCTCAATCTGCCCTTCTCTGTACTGTAAACATAATGTCAATATTAGTGTTGACACAGGTGGGGGAACATATCTTTTCCTGTGTTCCATGTGTCAAAAATATACATGTGCTGCAGTCCAGATGAACAGTAAACTAAGCGGGAGGCATAATTTGGAATGTTTTAACCATGATCCAAACATCCACGTTGATTAACAAATGCTATGATTTCCAGCCTATAGCGGGTTTAGTTGCACAGATAAGTGTTATAGTCACACATGGAAGTAATCTGCTGGTTCAGCTGTCCAGCTGGATGTTGAATGTATTTCTCACCTGTGGAACAAGACAAACTTGTCTTTGTGTCTTGATGACGCCATTAAACAGTTAGACATAGGCCCATTATGACATTGTAGCCTACTGTTGGGTCACGTTATGCTACGACCTTTGTTAGCACTTTACCCATCATAAGCAAACCTGCACTGAAACATTCTTCAACGTACAGCTGATATAACTGGTTCTAATCTTCTCATCTAACACTCAACAAGAAACGAACAAGCATTTTACCCAAAATCTCGAATTATTCCTTTGACAAGTAGACAGAGGCACAATCCGGATTCTGCGTGACTTGCATTTTAATTTGACCTGCAGACCCAGACATCTGGAGGTTCTGCTCATTTATAAGAGCACAACGGTGCCAAATACCTTAATGCCGTGTAGGCTTAGTCATTTAAATACAAGTTATGAAATTCTGTGGTTATGTTTATTATACTGCAGTGTGATTCAAATATCGATAAAACAAAATGTTACTGTGTATTTTACTTAATGCAATCTTCAATGTAATTTAGATAATATGATGTGAGAATTGATTAAACTCATGTCAGAGCACCCGTGAAACTATGTTTTTTGTTTTTTTTCTTACCACAAGTCTCTGTTTTTTGGTTTCCTCATTATCAAACACTCTGCTGGCAACATTAAGTACAGTGCTCACCAAGCACCAGCCGGCATCTAGGTTAACTCAAATCACAAAGATGAAAACCCACCTTCCCTTTAACAAACCATACTCCCCTTATTAATGTACCTCCCAATTTACATAGGGATCATCGCTCATTAATCATAATGAAACACAAATATTCCCAACTGTTTCACATCTCTCTTAAGTAATTCATCTTCATTTGTTTGCTCCCACTTAATAAAGATAGGCTTAGGCCTACTAGGTGTTCAGCAATAGGAAATACTTTGCATGATGACATTTTTAAATACTTGGCCTATAGTCTCTGTAAAGCTCCAAGGACACTTTTCTCACCTTTCCAACCTTTTACTTTCTGAGCTGCTGGAAAGTGAGGGTCTGCATGGCAGTGAGAAGAGGCTTCAAAAGGGGGAGAAAATGAGAAAAAAAACCCAGAGATGCATCATTAGGATTTCCTTACGCTGTCCTTGCTGCTAATTGCATACAGTAAGAAACCTCTAAGGAGGATGAGGTGTTGCTTCATGTCAAAAACCTTGGTGGTCGTTTTTCTCTCTCAGTCTTTGTTGATGATGTGCATAATGAGCCACCTGTCTTGCTGGAGTCCTGCAATAGGCCTTTTTCACTCAGTATTTCATCTGCTGGAGCACAGGGAATAAAACGCTCAGTGTGGTATGAAAGAACAAAAAAGGAGTTGCAGATTCTTGGCTCAGTTGCTTAACCTGCACAGTGCACACTTTTATCTCTTTTTACTAATTTTCTGCTTGCTATTTTTGTAATCTCCAGACTTTCCCTGGGAGTAGTGAAGCTGAAATCTTTAGCCTAATGATTTACAATAATATATCATTATCATATCCGACTGTTTTATCCATAATGGTGATGTAATACATGCATTTACTCTCTCCAAACTCTGCTATTGAGAAATGGCTTCCCGAGCTAGCAGTAGGGTTGTTGACAAGAAATGGCATTTTCACTGTCACACAAGATAAAAATGAAGATCATTAGTATTGTCATCATTTAAAATGCAGTAAATTGTTAAACATTTCTTTGTCTTATATTTGACCTGTTGTTATAAAAACGGGGGTGCATGGTGGCACAAGCGGTTAGCGCTCCTGCCTCCCAACAAGGAGATCGTGGGCTCGAATCCCGGATCAGACCCCCTAGTGGATGAATGTGAGAGTGAATGTCTGTCTATGTGTCAGCCCTGCGATGAGTTGGCCACTGTCCAGGGTGTACCCAAGGCCCAAAGTCACTGGGATGGACTCCAGTCACCTGCGACCCACCATGGGAATAAGCGGTAGAAAATGACCGCCTGTTATAAAAACTGCTTTGTTATTAGATTGTTAACATTTTTGAGCCAAATCTCAAAATTGTCCTATGGTTTGACTCTCTCAAGCATGGTTCAATAAATTACAACTTATATAAATTAAAGATAAAAGCTTAAAAATGAATAAAATAAAATTTACCTCATCATTTTACAAGTGTCTATTTAGTCTATGGCAATAATTTTTTTCATTCATATAACATTTCTAAAAGTGTAGGAACTTGATACATTTTGTCACTGAAGACCATATCCTGATATTAAATGGGGGAACATCTTTAATTAGTTGAAGGACCCCATTCAAACATCATATTGCACACTACATAAATATATGTATTCTTTCTTCAAAAATGGTGTTTTACAAAAAAAGCATTTTTTACTGCATATTTGTTACTACACAGTAACAGTTGGATTAGTTTACATATAGTAGTTAGTTTACAGAACAGTCTGCAGCCATGCTAGCAGCTCTGTACTTAGGCACAGTGGGGCTTTGAGCTAAATGCTAACATCAGCATGCTCACATGCATGTTGATGTTAAAAGGTATAATGTTGACCGTGTTCACCATCTTAGTTTAGCTTGTTAGCATGCTAACATTTGGTAATAGTTTGACATTTGAAAATATTCTGTTATTATCAAACCTACAGTACATTTGGTTTGGGGTCATTCAAAACGTACACAAATACTTAATTTGGTTTGAATGAGAACACACATCTCCCCTAACACAAAGTACAGCTGAGGCTGACGTTGTTAGTTTTGCATGTAAATGTTAATCAAAGTATTGGACAAAAAGACATTTTGACTTAATGATGGTGGAAAACTCAGAGGATCATCAAAGTTGTTTGAATTTATCCTATCTTTAGCTAATTTCATTTCAGTCTATCCAATATAATAGTTAAGATATTTCACTCTGAATCACAAATGTCAACCTCATGGTGGCATTAGAGGAAAAGTGAGGGGATCACCATTGTCATTAGGATTCATCCTCTGGTGATTGTGAATGTCTGTACAATATTTCATGACAATCCATCAAATAGTTGTTGAGCTAATTTGGTCTGGACCAAAGTCGTGGACTGACCGACCAACAGACCGGCACCCCCAGCCCTATTGTATGTAAATGTATTATTGTTGCAGATGACCATGTTCAAACTTAAAAACATAATGCATGTATATTGTAGATTTCAAGGTAAAATACATTTTCATATTTTTACTTGGGAGACAATTTACTTACCAAACAGCCATAGTTGTTGTGCACACACATTTCTCTGCCTCCCCTCCACACTCAGAGTAGCGGTGGGGATTGGGGAAGGAAGGCAGTGGCCCCTGCTATGCAAAATGCAAATGTGAACTTTGCAGAGAGACCAACTTTGATGCCCAGGTCTCCTTGGTTAGCTAAGAAAGAACAAAAGGACCAGCTGATGTGCCTCCATGTCTGACGAGGTGCCTATTTGTGTTTTCAGTGGGTGGTTAACAAGAGTGCTGTGCATGGCAACTGTACCTGCAGATAGCACAAAGATGGTCATGCTAACTCTGTGGGTCGCTGCATAGCACTTTGAATGAGGTGGTGCAGGCACAAGTTGGGGACTTCTCTAATTTCTTCCCAAGACAGAAATGTGGATACTTTTTAACCCTACAAGCCAAAGCAGCGCCCAGATAACAGTGTGGTTTTATTTACTTTGTTAATTATTATTTTACAGTAGCTAACAACCAGTTATCTTAGGTGTAATGGGACAATGATCACCATAAGTGGCATGCATTAGCGTTTGTTACAGTGTCTTTATGATACTTCCACTTGGGTTGCCAAATAAGGGACTTTTCAATTTGTACACTCTTTAAACAAGGTGTGGTGTAAGGAACAGAGCAACCTGCATGCATCGTCTGCTACAGGGGCTTTTGGCAATACATACTGGTAGTGTGTTTTGAAGCATTTTTGAGGTCAGTCTCGTTTGTCTCACGGAACAGATACACTTCTGTTTTATCCAAGATATTCTTACCCCCAGTGTTGTTTTACACTCCAAGTCCATTTTTTCTCTCTTGCGTGCGTAGTGAAGCGTTATCTCTGTAGGCAGCTGTTCAAATCGCACAATTCTTGTGAAACATCAAGGCCCCCAGTTTCACTACGGGCTTTCTGGTTTCAAGATAGACATTTAGATATATGGGTGGGTGGTGAGAATGTGAGGCCTACCTGAAAGCTCTTTTTGTTGAGCATCTTTTCTGACACTCAGCCTGGTAAAGACTGGTTTTGTATGGCTGCTCCTCAGGAGCTGTGCTCAGTGATGAAGGTTGGAGTCAGTGTGGTTTAAATGGATTGTGCTTTCACTGATGATGCATCTAATTTGAATTCCCAGTCACTCTTGTTTTCTGGTTGTCTATCCCTAAAGAAGCCTTATCTCTCATATTGAAATATCATATTAAATCATTGAATATTTGACCAGCTTTGTTAAACAACAGGAGGTAACAGAGTTGAATGGAAATAGCAACAGGCATTATGTTTAAAAAAGCCAGTAAAAATGTATTGTATCTGATTGACTTCCCAGATTTATTAATTTGGTTGCTTGAGTGCTTCTTGTTCAAGTATTCAGCTTCTTCTAAGCCTGGGGAAATGTTTTACTTCTGAAAGTTATGACCCAGTTATGTGCAATGGGGTCAAGAGCATTGCTTATTTATATCCCAAAATGTCATATAGTTAATCAGTTAAGCCAAACTGTTTGATTAACTCCACATTTTTATTTGGGAACAATATAATAGGACGAAGGACTAATTTTTCAGAGAAAATATAAATAAAAAATAAATGATGTGCTTGCCCCTCCCTCATTACCACCACTGAGGTGCCCTTGAGCCAGGTTCATAAACCCCATCCGCCACGGTGGAGCAGCTCAGCGGCGGATAGATCAGACTGTGGTTGTACTGAGCAGCTCACAGGTGTGAATGTGTGTTATTGTAAAGCAGGGTGTTTCTGAAAAGAGAGCATTCCTCTCAGTGAAACTACTCTGGTTAAAGAAATAGTAATAATAATTTTAACACCTCCCATTCCTTCCTTTGCTTTCCTTTGCTTTGTCTAACGGACCTGGTTGCAAAGCAGATTCATCAGATGGACTTCATTGTCAGTGGTTGTCACAGCTGTGTAGTGAAATATGGGTCAGTAACTAGCATTGCATGCCATCATGTTTATTCCCTTGTTTAATAATCTATCTTCATCTTGTGAGAACAGATAAAATTGTACATTTGCATGATGAAACAATGGGGCACATTTAGGGTGTCAGCTGCTTCTTCTCCTAAATAATGGTAATGTGATCATGTGCAGTGAAGCAATGCATGTTATTAAACAATAGCTCATTGGATGAACTACATGTGTCACAAACTGTATGGGTGTTGGAAAATGGTGGTGAGTAATGACTCACATTGATACGGTTTGATTTTCACCTGCAAAAAATAATTTTGGCAGTTTGGTTCCAAGCTCATCAGCTCATATTGTCTGTGTGCAAGGTACGTACCAGCAGAAGTAGTACAAGGCATGTTCCTATTTTTAATAATTGTTTTCAATTGTTTTAGTTTGTTTCCTTTTTATTTCTGAATGTTATACGTTCTCATCCCCAGGTCATCAAATGCTGACGTTTTGTCACACAGACACACAAGGCAGGCCTACCCTGTAGCATCTGTAAGAGACGCACCAATAACACCAATGTAAAATCATCTGCGGCAATATTAGATGCTCAGAGCAACTGCTCCGGCCGTCCTTTCACTCCAATATTACCCTGACCGCGGCGCTATAAGACGCTGTGAGCATCAGTACTGTTGGAGAAGGACCTGCCGGCCGGAAGTATTTCTTTTCACCACAGATTCACCACAACCTATCCATTTAACTAGGCTCATCGACCGTTGTACCGTCCAGTCCAGGCTCTTGTCTTGTCCAAACTGGACTATTGCAACGCACTGCTGGCTGGACTCGCTGCTTGTACAACCAAACCTCTGCAGATGATCCAGACCACGGCGGCTTGAGAGGTTTTCAATGAACTGAAGAGAGCCCAAGTAACTCCTCTCTTCATTAGGTTACACTGGCTCCCTGTTGTCGCCCGCATCAAGTTCAAAGCGATGCTTTTGGCCTACAAGCCCACCACTGGTTCTGCACCAACATATCTTTGCTTGCTAATACAGACCTATGTTCCTGACAGATCACCGCGCTCTGCAAACGAACAACGTCTGGTGGTACCATGCCAAAAAGGAACAAAATCACTCTCGCGCACCTTCTCTGGATCCGTTCCACATTGGTGGAATGATCTGCCTGCTCCTACAAGATCAGCAGATTCTGTAGCCAACTTTAAAAAGCACCTGAAAACGCATCTCTTCCGGCAACACCTAACTGACAATCACTAACTTCTACTTCCTTTCTATCTCTTATCTGGGCTTTAACAGACTAGTTTTTGATGCACTTTTGCATTTTGTTACATTGTGTTGTCATAATTGCGTCAAATGGACTTGGCCTTGCCTTCCAGTACCCAACATTGACAAGTTGACAAGTCAAGTTGACAGCCAACTTAAAATCACTAAAGATGACTAAAAACATTTACCATGTTAAAATATATAGGTAAAATAATCAGGATCTAATAAGTGTAGCGTATAAATGTGCCTTAAGCACTGGATAAAATGTCAGTTTATGACTCTGGCGGACATTAATAACATTAACAATGGCTCCCTTCTATTCAAAATGTGAGAAATCCATGACAGTGCGACAGTGAGCCTCCAGGCACAGGACCCATCAGGACCCTGAAACTGAAGCAGCTAAATGGAGTTGAGCAAACAATCATTTTATAATTATTTATTATTATTCACTTTTCCTACTGTGAAATGTCTAAATGTCTTTGGGGTTGGTTTGTCAACAAAAATAAATGCAAGCATGCAGCAGTATCAATTTAATCGTTTTGGCAATTTGCAATTAATGTGGCAGGTTTTTGGAGTTTTTCTATTAAATATTAGTGCAAGTGAACACAAAATGATATACTTATAATAATATATAAAACTGTAAAAAGAAAGGAGAGTTAAGGGCAAAAATCATTACTTATGCAAACATGATCACCTAAAAGGGCCCTTTCGTGACAATCTGGAATAAAATATCACATGTGACAAGTATACTTAAAAATGTAACTAAATATGCTTGATTTTTGAGTTTTGTGTTGAAAGACACTATTGTCCCACATACCACTTCAAGTTATGCAATGGAAACTGTAGAATTTGGTGACACAGCTCGTTGTTAAAAAAAAAAATGTTTTATTGCATATGAACTCCCAAAGCAGTATGAGGATTTGTGTTTAGTGTATTATGTAGTATGGAAATGGCACACAGCCTTTGTTGCCATCTCTCAAAACGTCTGCTAAAGTGAGTCATTTTAAGACTTTGCTAGGTGAGCTTGTTAGATATCTGCACCTTTGTGATCGATCAAACAGCTTCTAAATTCTCCCTTTCCCTCAGCTACCTCAGTCACTCTTTCACTGGAGCCATTGTTTTTTTGTTCCTCTTTGAGTCTTTGTCATTGCCATTTCGAGCTCCCCCAAGGTTACTGCTGCTTTTTCATTCTCAGTGTACCCCCACTGGTATGCTGTGTAAAAACACAAACAATAAAAAAAAGCCATAGTATTCAATGCATTCAACTGTGTTTCTGTTTCGCACACACATTTGACTTTGTTTTGGGTATAAAGTTGCCTTTAAGCCACCTTGCCAAAAAAACAAAACATGCTACAAATACTGCATTAGTGTCTCCGGACCTGGTACAAAGATAAATTTAGGCAGGAAGTAAAGAGGGAGATACATTACACTTACATCGTATCCATTTAACAGATGCTTTTGCCCAAGTGAGTCATAACAAGTGCGTTTTACAGTACCTCTCTTGGAAGAGATAGATGTGTTTCTGAAAGTGTGTCTTCAGTGCTGCAGGAAATGAGACATTAGTAAGTGCTAGAATGCTGTGTCTACGAGTAGTCTGAAAATGGGGGTTGGAAAAGCAGTGACTCTGCTGTTGTGACTTCACTGGCAAGTTCATTCCACCACTGTGCGAGCCTTGACCGAGATGAGCGATCACTTGGTCCTCCGAGTGACAGGGTAGCCACTGCTGGATTGTTTGGCAGGAACCTTGGTGTTGTTGATGGTGATCGACATGTCTTAGTGTTGTAATTCCATCCCCTGAAAAAACACAAGCTCAGTCTTGTCCAAGTTGAGTTTAAGGTGAATTGCCATAAACTGCTTCTTTCACGCTTCACAGGCACTGGCTAATTCATCAGCTGTTTGGCTACCAGCTGACAAGTTACATCCAATCATAATCATACCAATGTACAACATGGCAATGAATCACAATGAATCTGCTGGTATTAGCTTTCGGAATTATTGATTTAGCTAAGCTGTGTTTGTGTATGTGTTGAGGGGGCTTAGGTTTTCCACGAGAATAGTTGCTGCTGCTCAAATTCTTTCAGAGTTCCCTAAAACAGCAGAGCCTTTTATATAACTGCATAACCATTTTCTATAAACGGTCAATTGTTTGATGTAAGTGTCTCTGACTGAACTAAGTTGAGATAAGTTGGGTTTTCATGGATACACTTGAAGAAACTGTTCACATCACTGTGGTTTATCTAAGTTAACTGTGGAAATGGGAGTTATCCTATTACTGGGACATGGAAATCGTCCACCCATTCATATACATTCTCACCTTCCTGCTGTAATCGTAAATCTCAAAAAGACTGGAACCTGGCTGGTGATGCCCAAAACCCCCCAAATCTTTTCAAATAATACTTTATATATTAACAATTTCAATCTAGAAATCAAACGCTTCAATATGTAGGGTATACCTTCATAAGGATATTTGAGTATACAAGCAATTATTCTTTGTTTTTCCATATACTGTTACTTAATGAAATAGCTACTGTATGAATGTGAGTACATTCAGAAAGTCAATCAGGTTTTCTAACTGGGTTTTAAATTTGAAATATTTAATTTTCATAGATGAATGAGAAACGATCAGCACCAGCACATACTGTGCTGGTTACAGAAAGCCTTTGAACGCCTGCTTTATGCTGTTGTGGCTCAGGTTAATTTAAATATGTGAAAAGTCTGTGCAAGGATCCAACTGCTTTTGAGGATGTCCTTTCACCTGCTCTTATGTTGTTCTCAGCCACAGTCAAACATTTTCAAGAGCAGGAGTCCTTGTCCTTCCTATTTTGGTTTGCGCTTGAATGAAGAGGCACATCTGTCCTGTTTTTGAAGGAATTTGGCTATATTTTTACAAGAATGTCTCTTCACGTTGCCTTGGTGAAATCACTGCATTTGTGCTCTTATCCATATTTCTTGCATTCTGCTTCATTTCTTTCCTCATGTGAAATCAAGATTTGTTTGTTTGCTTACTGCTGTTCAAACCATTTGAAAGGAGGCATGAGACTGAATGCTCTGCAATATGAAGTCACTAAACTAATTAAAGCAGTACAATAGCCCGAATCAATCAAATACATTTCAAAACTGATCAGAGGAAAAAAACTAAAAAAAGATTGTTTTTTCTCTTCTTTTCTTCTCTATTTTTCATCCCTGTATAGGGCAGCGTCCCACTTGGAGGAAAAATCATTACCTCGCTCTTTGAGGCTCCCACTCCTTCTGTTTGTGCTGCACACATAAAGTTGCCATTCTTTGGAGCCTGCGCTCGCATATGTACTGTAAGTAAAAGACCAAAAAGACTGTGAAGTCATATCGCCTTGTGCCCATGGCACATTCTAAAACCCCCTGTGCACTCAATCTCCCATTCATCTTTCTTAGATCAAACAATAGCCTAACGTTTTCATGGTGACGCCATGGAAGGAGAAGATAAAGCAAAGCCATAGTTGGGTTACAAATGATGTGTGTGTGTGTGTAAGAGAGAGACAGACAGGAGAAAGAGAGAGAGAGAAAAAAAATATGATTGATTGCGTGAGTATTACAGAGTAAGTGTGCAACGCCACCCTCTGTGGTTTTGATCTGCTCTGAGCTGGAAGTGAATCCTATGTGCCTCCTGCAGCACAGAGGCTTCATATTTGCCTTTTGTTGCACCAATGAGAGAGTGAAGGAATGTTGAGAGAGACAGCCAGAGAAACAGAGAGTGTCTGCATGACGCAGAAGAAGGCATAGACAGAGAGCGAGTATGTCTTTGTATCTGGAGCGAAAATCTTTTTTGTTGTTCAACTGCTGGGATTTTCGATCGCTGGCAGGATTTTCAAGACGGATGCGAAAACTGAGACGTCACCGTGTACGTCACTGCAACATGTGCAATTAAAGTGATTTGTGTGTCTGTCAGCAAACATTTTCACCATGGAGGTCTTCAGTCATCAGTGCGCAGGATATTTATGTTGCTAACAGCCAGAGCATGCTGTTATCTCTCTCTCACACACACACACACACACACACAAACATTGTGTTTTGTACATGTGATCTATCCATGGCTTCATGGCTCTTCAGTCTGTGTGACATTTCTGATGTTGCAATGAGGAACGATTCCCCCACTGTGAGCTCAATGCAGCCATAGCGCAACAGCTACTCATGTTACAATAACATGTCAAACTAACAATAGTAATTGCTGTAAATGATCAGGTTTGTGACATTAGCACCGTGACAGCGTGCAATATCCCCATGAAGCTTCTGTTTACTACTGCAGAAAGGCTGTGTACGCAAAGAGACTTGTGCAAGCATGTGCAACGGGTGTTTATTTATTCATTCATGTATCCTCTGGTGTATATGTACACTTTAAAAATGCAGTATATATTTTAATAATAAAGGTTAAGCTAAGAAAGCAAATGGTGTGAGCACTCATCCAGAATAAATGATACACAAACATGTATAATATAGATACATCCACAACCAGCCACATCACCAACCAACTGATGCCAAACATACTCTATATTGTCAGAATTAGGATTATGAGTGGTATTATTTAACTTTTTAACATTATAATATTATACAGTTAAAGGTAGCAGAGAAGTGGACATGGGTCTCTCCTCTCTCTCCTCGCCTCGCCTCTCCTCTCCTGCAGAGGGTGCCGTGGTTCTGCTCATTTTGCTGTCATTGTTTCTGCCAGTTGCACTGATGCTGCTGTGGCTCAAATGATGCAATGCACTCATTAAATAAGCGTATGTTTTAGAAAAAAACAATTATGCAATTTTGAATATTATAGAGTATGTAACAGGTTTTAGGCCACAAAGTACAACCTGAAATTAAACATATAATTTGAATGTGAAATGAAAAACAGAAAATGTTTAAACAGCTTTTATAAGCAATATATAAACACTTGCTAAATTGTTTATAACACACTATAATGTAGTTAGAAGCAGATATAAGGACATAAGTGTTTATTAATGTAACTGTTAACAATAAGAACTGAAGCATCAGTAACTGGAGTCTACACAGTTACAGCTGTAATAATATTTAATGATATTTGACTAGACACATGAACAAATCCATCCATTCATGGGCAGGTTTACAACTGTTTATTAATATGTTTATAACTTATGAAAACAATTTGAGTTTTAAGGTACATCCTTCGAAACAGTAATTTGACAAAAATTCTTTACTCAAGGTCCAATTAAAGAGTTTTTCTGGAGCTTTTAGTCACATCTTGTGGCTTCATCAGCAGAAAGTTTGCTCAGGTGTAAAGGAGAGTGAAGAAGTAGTATTTACAAACAAACACTTGATTAATATATGTCATGCAATAGACGTAATAAGCAATGGAATACATGTGGAACTGTTTTGTGTATCTATCATTTGAACTATCGACATGGAAAAAACAATGAAATTCTCACACGGTCATCAAAACTAGGTCTGTGACATTGATAGGTGTTAAATGAAAATTCATACGTCCATGTTGAGAAGAAGCTACAGTACAGTGGTAGAAAAGGATTTTCCCCACCATGGATAAAATACTACACATCATGCACCAACTTCTCTGAGAGAAGTCGTTGGACTGTTATTATATTTGATATTTATAGGGATTCCAACAAATGCACGTTAGAAGCTCCATATTTAACTGCATCATTTGCAACACTGTAGCACTGCTATAGTGTTTATTTCCGGAGAGGACATGTTTGGCAAATGGTAATTGTGTTGTCTCTTAAGGTAGCCAAGAGGCAAATTGAATGACACCAGTCACAAGTGAGACATGAGCTTTGTATTATTTTGCTGCGTTCCTATTTAAGGAAATCAATAGCTGCTGTAGCCCCCACATTACAAATGAATGATAGATTAGGATGGATGCTGGTGGGGAGATTTATCATGGGTGCGGGTTTCACAAATGGTTGAGAATCCATTGTGATTTAGATATTCCTCTCTGTGTACATCTCACAAAAGACATTTGATTGTGTATTCAAAGGTTAACACTAATATCATGAAGGCTACACAAAAAAACTGAATGCATGATTGGATGTGTATTACAGTCCCATCAATACAATAATATGACAGAATTCAAGGTCATCATAAAGGAGTCACTCCACACCTCAAATCTCACCTCAGTGACAGAAAGCACTCAATCAAGAAATTAACAAGCCGAGAGCTGGAAGACTCCTGGACTGATGTGTGAACAAGGACTGTATAATATATGGCACCAGAAGATGATGTTTAATCCATAGAGTTTTTTATGAACTGAGTGTACATCCTGCAATTAGTCCTTGCGTAGTTGAAGCACTGAGATGCACAGCGAACATGCATCCTCAGAGGCCTAGAGTTATTGAAGGGGTCATGACTCTTATGTGTTCAAGAAAATAATTAAGTACATGAAGGAAATCTTTAAGACGGGCATGTTATGGGATGATGTCATTCAAAATTGAGGTTTTCCATTACAAAAAAGACCAGTTGGATGTAAATAAAAATGAAATAAATACAGGGTTATGTATATGCATTGTTGTTATTTTTCGGATTGTGATTCTTTATATTTTTCAGTTGTCATAGGTGGGAACCAACACGTGGGAAGTGACAAGCCGGTTCTTCACATATGCCCCAAATTCACACATGCACACGCAAACACGCACACCTTTTCACTAATGCATATCCATTTGTCAGTGTAAAAGCAAGGTGAGCAGTGCAACTGGAACTCAAAGTGCTTTGTTACGCTGAGGGACTGTGTGTATCTACCTGCAGGACATCCATATTTCCCTCTAAGGGGGCCAAATGAATTACTCTTTCATTCTATTTCTATACCTTTTTGCAGTATGTCATTTCCTTTTACCCTTGGGGCGATCAAAAACAAACAAAGTGCTCTGTGTCTCTGTGGCAGGACCACACAAAGGGCATCGTGCAATATTGCAAGCCATTTCCTCATGTAAGTCATATGGTGCTGTTCTAGTGATTTTCAGTGCCTTCAGTGACAGTTATTAGTGCCACTGCAGGTGGCAGTGCAGTGATCACGTAGTGAATCAGTTATTACAGCCATAGATATGTCTTTTATTCAGTCAACACAATATTCATGTAAACACTAACTGTGTTGGTATTTTCTTGCTTTCCCGGGTTTCCCGTTATTCATCTGATTGACGGTTGGTGGCAACGTGCACGAAAGCGAAGCAGTGCACCAACAAAGGCAGTGACGCATAAGACTGAAAAGCTATCGAACCTGGATGTAAACTACACGAAAATAAAAAATCAAATGTATTTATATAGCACATTTCATACTATGTAAACTCCATGTGCATGCACACAACAAATATGAACAAAATAAAATAAGAGTACATATTTAAATACATTTTAAAAAGAAAGACAAATTCATAAAATCGCTGTGCACTCCAGATCAGACTAGAGCCGTAACCACTCTAGTAAAAGATGGGTGAGGACTTGCTATCTTCCTGCGTTTGTACTTTTTAAACAGAAAACATGTTTTGTTACAGGAAATGGCATACAATATATTCTTAAACATTGAAAAACAAGCTAACTAGCTATCAAGGTCTGCAGAGCATTCTGACAAAAAAAACAAACGTTCTTACCAGAATCTTCCAGCTCCCTGGCGATCTCCCTCCAGCCAGCTGCCACCTTATTATTGTATAAATAACTCCTCATTTCAACTTCATGAATCAACCGTTCCTCGTCCATGACGAGCAACCGGAATAATTAGAAACAAGGCGTCTGACAAGTTCAGCTCAAAACGGCGGCCCATGTGCGTCGCTCACGGGCAGTTAGGACATTCCAATAGAAAATAATGAAACAGATTTTTTCGCTGACGCTTGCTAACGTTGCATTCAGTTAGGACATGGTGTTACCACTGCTTTACTTGAGCCACTTTTTGGAAAACCCCATAATGTAACCAAACATTTACAACATTGGAAAAGATTTAAGTTTAAGTTTAATAGTTAATTAATTAAAATTAAGCTTTTGGCACGCAAACTCTGGTCCCAACCTTTATATTCCACCTTGCTACACTTTCTTTCTGCAGCGGGACTAACCATTGGCATAAGATGTAAAATGCTGTGCTGCAAAATTGTCCAATATGAACAAAATTCCTAGAGAGACTGGGCTGAATGCTTCTCCGTGTAAACCCATGACCTTCAGAAAATATTTCAAAATGAGAAATACTAATGCAACTTGAGAGAAAACTGGAAATCACACACACACACACACACACACTCTGTATCTCTCATTTACTGAATGATCTTTCAACAGCTGCAGTCTCCTCTTTTCATACCGTCTTGCTCTTTCCATGGGCATATGAAGGTCAGGTGAAGGTAATGCTAGGGATTATGGGAGCTCAGTAACTGGTCCCTCTGCTTGCCATGAAAGGGTGAAGTTAATGGCTCGGAGAGGAGTGGGAGGTCTCCAATCTCTTTGCCGCAGGCCGTGAAAACGGATGCCTTTTATTGTAGATTGACCCTCACAAGCTGTAGCTTGAGGCCTCTCACCTGATGTGCTGGATGGGGGCCTGGGGGGGGGGATCTTTGCCTGGATTTACAGTTAATGTACCGGTGTTAATGAAGCCGCCATGGTCCACTGGCCCCCTTTGCCATGCCATGTAGGAGTGTCCATCCCCTTGATCGCCGCAGGTCTGCTGTGGGTCATAAGTGCCAATAAAATAGCGGCCTCTCTACCCCCAGATGACTTTGGGTCTGATGGGCAATGGTGGGTGGAAGGGTAAAGGGGAGGGGGGGATGCTCAACTACTGCTAGCCAGAGAGCAGCCTCTTAGTCAGCTCTCCAACATCTCTTCGTCATTAGAAAATATTAGTTAACAGAAAAGTGTAACTTTGTTCATAAGGACCTGTGGCTTTTGAATCAAATTATACGAGAGAAAGCCAAAGAACTTGCAATAAAGGTCCTTGTCCAGATTTGAACCTAGAGCACTTTATTAGAAGAACTAAGTATTATCAGTAACATTAGCTGCATCAGAACAGCATTAATGGTAGAGAAAGCAATAGTACAAGAATTAGTAGTAGTATTACTAGCAGCAACAGTATTAGCAGCAACTAGTATTAGCAGTCACACCAGCAGCTAGTAAGAGCATAAACGTTAGCAGTACTGGACATAGTAGTAATAGAAGTAGTAGAATTAGTAGCGGTGTGGTAGAAATTGTAGCACTAATAGCAGTTGTAGTAATTATACCCTAAGCAGCACTAGTACTGGTTGTAGCATCAGTAGTAGCAGTAGAAGGATAGTCATCGCAGTAGTATTAGTAGTGCAATCATGTTGTAGTAGTAGTAATAGTAGTGGTACAACTAGTTGTAGCAGTAGCAGTAAACTACTGAAGTCATAGCAGAAGAGTAGCATTAGAAGTAATCATATTAATTGTTGTAGTAGTAGTGATTGTAAACACAGCAGTAGTACAGTGGTGTTTGTACGGTAGCAGTACAGCACTATGTAGACCCTCACCTCCCCTGCAGCTCTTTGACTACTGCTGGGCTCAATGTCATCCAAAGTATGGGGATTGACAGAGGTGTGAAGGGCTTGGCAGACTCCTTTACTGGCTTTAATGGAGATGAATTTGTGTGTATGGAGGGGCGTTGAAAGAAACTGAGTGTGGTTCACAAACAGATGAATAACATGCTTTGTAAAATACTATGTGTGCTCAATGACGTTTGTACCTTTCTAAATTTTATGTTGGTATTTACGAAATAATCTGGATTTAAAGTGGTCATATTATGCTTATTGGCTTTTTCCCTTTCCTTTATTGTGGTATATATCTTTTTTGTGCATGTTTGCAAAGTGAAAAATGCCCAAATGCTCAACGGGAGTTACCTCTCCCACAGAAAACACTGCTCTTGAACTCCCTGAAAACAGCTCAATTGTAGTCCAGGCTTCCGTACTTCCATACCGTATCTACGTCACTATGTAACACGCGTCATATCGGACAAATTGAGAAGCTTCCACAAGTACACCTAAATATAAAATTAAAATACCTTTAGATACTCAAGATACAGCAGTCAGCAGAAGCAGTCAGTGGGCATTAAGTTGTTACTGTGATGTAGCACAGTTAAAATGTTACAAATTAAACATAAATTAGTTACAAATTCAGAATTTCTCACTCTGGAACGAACATCTTGCTCCAGTCTAGGTTGTGAAGCTGGTTCTGGTTGCTCTGCCTGTGTTTCGGTACGTACGGCTGAACCAAAGCCTTATGGCGCTTTTCCATTACCAGTACCAGCTCAACTAGTACCGGCTGAATCGGCTTTGTTTAGAATCACACTATCCGCCCTACTCCGCTTCTTCTTGATTGGTTAGTAGTCCTTACCTAGGTACTACGCAACTCCCAAAAGCTTAAACGGCGCATTCAAGACACAGGGTGAAAAGAGGAGCTGCAGCAGTGGGCAGTATGAAAAATATGGTGTTTTTAGAAAATTAAACCACGTAAACCTATGTTGGTACAACCCCAAAATAAAATTATGAACCTGAAAGTGAGCATAATATGACCACTTTAATACATAACACTTAAGGTTCAGAATTGGATCAGCAGTTGTCATTTTTGTACCCGCTAAATCATTAAAAGAATTTGTCAAAAATACTTTATTCTGCATCAGACTTGTTTGTATAACAGGTTTGAGATGCAGTATATTCAAACCATGGCAGCAATTTTGTTATGACTGTGTAACATTTCAGACGTCTTGACAGGTTCTATAGACACCTTTAAATGAGCTCAACACTTTCAGTATGTTTACTGTAGCCTGTATTGAAGAACATACCAAGATAAATTACAAAGCAGAGTAATGGATCAAGGTGGATTTGTATAAAGTTGAGCTTTTCTTAACTTTCCTCTATAGTGCCGTTGGGCACCTTTCTCTTTAGCACAGCGGGCAGTGCCAGCCCGCAACTCCAGGTCCCAGTCACAATACAGTGTGCACGGTCTGTCAACTGTGTCCTGCCTTAGTGACTACCATTCCATAGCCCTTACCTCTGTTGTTATGAAGTGCCTTAAATGGTTAGTCATGGGTCACATCAAAGCCAGCCTCTCTCCACCTTGTTGGACCCCTTCCATTGTTCATAGTGGTCCACAGATGACGCCTCATCATTTGGCCTTCATAATATTCTATACCACCTGGACAATAGGCACATGTATGCCAGAATACTGTTCATTGGCTTCAGTTAAGCCGTCAGTACGATCATGCCACAGAAGCTGAGTGTGAGGCTCTCCATGCTCTGCCTCAGCACCTGCCTCTGCGACTGGATTCACCAAGTATCACTTCCTGGTGTGGAAACTGTAGTGAATCAGTCAACAAAAACCCACACGTGGTTGTCTTGCATATGTTTTTGTTTCTCCTTTGTACATAAATGTGTTAATATCTTTTTACTCCACAATATGTACTTTATTCAAACATACTCAGATCAAACTCAAGTTTTGAAGCATTTAGACACTTTAGATGTTTTATGTTTTATTTGCAACGTTTTGTCTGACATTATTATTGGTTCTGTACTATGGTCCCAAAGACAGGATATTTCAACATTTTAACAGTACTTTTTACAGTTGAAACTTCACTTTTCTGATTAATTTTTCTTGCATTTTAAATAAAGCAATCATTATTTAATAATTTGCTGACACACAACAAATTATTCCTATCAAAACAGATGCAATGGTTATTCAATCAAGGATTACACAAATGTCCAACTTACATGAAAGTATTTGGAATGAGGATGAATTCCTTTTTAAAACGTTAATCTATGAATTTACTTTATTACTGTAAAAATAGATACAGTTTTTCTCCGTTGTTGGCAAACAAAAAGGAACAATGAGAATAGCTGACACCCATTGTATGGTGTCGTGTTCTGTCAGTTTGCAAAACACTGCAACAAATAGAAAAACAATCTTCTTTTTCAAGACAAATCATGTGTTTAAATCAGCACTCTCTCAATCGTGACAAACAATACTGAAACTAAAAATGGCAAAAATATTTTCAGCAGTTTCTTTGCTACTCCATATCTTCTTCTGTTTAGAGCAGGCCACTGACCTTGCATGTGGCTTTACACGTGACTTCATACTTGTGGAGTCACACAGTGTATGAGCCAATACAACAAAAAAATTATTTTTTCTTACGAGGAACAATATTGTGAGCGGATGCACTCTGTTAAAATCAGCAGTCATTTTCTTCACTTGTGTTACAGTAGTTTCTTCCATTGATCTCTGCTGCCACAGAGGTGCCACTTGCCGGGGGACAAGGGCACATCCTTCAGAGAGGAGACTGGACACAGTTGGTATATGATGATTCACTCTACCGTTTCAGAGCCACAAATTGTCATTGACATCATTTCTATTTGTTCCCTTCTATGAGGCTTCTATAGCAAAGCAGTTTGTAAATGTGTATAGAGTTGTAAACCTGTACCCTAATCATAATAAGAAAATATGGGAAACAATTCAGTATTTCAAAATGTACTGATTTGTCAGCGTGAATTGCAGTTTGCAAAAGTGTATGCAAATTTGTGAGCAGGTATGTTAATCTGCAAGTGTGTTATCGGCTTTACTGTATGTGGGCAAGACTTTGTGAATGTGTTCACTGTCGGCTGTCATTTAGTTTACTTCACTCCTGATGTAAACAAACTGCATGGTGTTCTATGCATGTGAGGGATCAGGACTTGACTGCGCTGAATGCTATAATATTTCGCATTTTAATGTGCTATACCATAAGCTAAAAATACACCGCAGGCTGCTGCTGTACAGTGGTGACCTTTGCTGAAGTGTTTGCTGCAGGCTGTTGTTGATACTCTGCATTCCACAAGCACAGAGCGTATCAATATACTGTCTCCCCAAGAACAACAATAGAATCTGTTGTTTCAGGAAATGCCCCCAAATAACACGTTACAAAGTGACAAAGTCCTCTAGCAGCCGTAGTGATTACGCCGCTTGCTCAATCGGGAGCAAAGGAGGTCATCAGGTGACGTTATTATAGAGACAAAAAGCAGAGGGAGGAGGTTGGAGTTAATGGATGGGACGTTTCCCGTTTCCTACTGACACTGACTGCCGGTTTCTTTTAACCATAATCACAATCTTCCCCTGAAGCTAACCAAGGCATTTTTGTGCCTAAACCTAACCAAACCTTAACCACAGCACTGTCACATCATTAAACAGATTCAGTTTAATTGTGATTTGTAACTGTTTTGGAAGGGACAGACCAGTGATGCCATCCTGCTTTTCTCTTTTTCATTGGAATGATGTATAAGTCTACATCATCAGAACAGTTCCCAGGTTTCTGATAGCCCTCAACACCAAAGCCACAGGATTCTGAAACCAGGATATGATGTTTAGCTGGGGAAACACATACAGTATTTGTGTGTTAATTTTGAATAAACACACACAAAACAGTCGAAGCACAGGTGAAAATTATATAAAAATATATACAAACGTAAACACTCTAGTTTAACACTGAGTTGTTGTTTAACTGCATTGTGAGGGAGCTCATTTCCATTTTCTCTCAATTTTTCTCTGTATTACTAGGTGATGCAGTTATGCTTACTTACAAGAATTAGGTGAGAATTGTAATTGTTGACCACTGGCAGCAGTAAACACAACCGTGTTTGGCTGCATGAGGATATAAAATCCAAGTTTGTGTAAATGATTCTTAATGCTGTTTTACAGGCTTTGCCTCCCCACTGAGACAAATCCTTTGGGGAAACAATGGTGTGTACAGTGGAGAGTGTTAAGGATTACCCTAACTACTTGAATTAAGTGACACTGTGCTCAATTATAAAATGATTGGAAACACAATTTGAGTTGCCTAGCTTTTATTTGCATACATTATAGTCTGTATAAAACATCTATCCATCTGTCCATATACTATTTACCCTGTTCAGGGTACCAAGGGGCTAAAACCTATCCCAGCATGCACTGGGTTATGAGGCAGAATACACCCTGGACAGGCTAACCTTAATGACCCACAAAAAAACCCAGCATTATTAGAACCTTAGTGTCAGGATTCAGAGCACTATTGTAGACAATAGTGACCCTGATGTTGATAAAAACATCACTAGTCCCGTGTCAGCTTCTGTCACAGCTGGTAAACACAGCGAGACCTGTGAAATGAGGAGCCCACATTATTGCTTGCTTTGAGAAAGTGATTGCACTTTGATGCATCGGGAGGTTAGGGGGAAGGGTGGTGCCAAGTGGCCCAGCACCATTATTTAGCACTACATTACCTCCCACCCCATCCCTATTAGCAGGTACAGATGGTGCTCCTCCTGCCACTTAAAGGTGCTCACAGCTGGCAAACCTGAACTATGGCTGGACTTTGGCCATTCACATAGCAGACCAGATGGAAGGTGGGTCTATCAGTGGATGAGTGTGTACAAGCATGAACATACTAAGCACACAGGTGTATACACGTGTTACACTTCAAACTCAAAAGACTTGAAGAACATTGGAGCACACTGGAGAGGTAGGAGCTGATATACAGGGAGAATAAACTTGAAGATAATGGCCAGCAGTTTAGATATGCAATATCTTAATTTTGCACACTTGTCTGGTTCAATTTCAATATGCATCGTGCAGTTCTTTTATATAGTGTACAGAATAATGTGGTTACTCACTTGCTCAGTTGATCAGTTGACTGAAATCACTTCTAATGGCCGATGTGTTTGCCCCTCGTGGTTGTTGAGGTGTCTTTAACCCTTTTTTTTTCCCCTTTTACAAACTGACATGACTGCCTGGTTATACTATCTGGGGATGTTTGTTGGTTAGCTGGTCCACTACTTTGGTCCAGACTATATATATCTCAACGACTATTCAAATAAATTACCATGAGAATTTGTACAGACATTCATGGTCCCCAGAAGATGAATCCTACTCACTTTGGTGATCTCTGACAATTCCTCTAGAGCCACCAGCAGCTTGACGTCGGTAGATCAGAGTGAAATGTCTAAACGACTAATTGGATGAATTACCACATAATTCAGTGCAGACGTTCATGTCCTTTGTGACCCCCTGACTTTTCATTTAGCATTTAATTTGACATTTGAGAACAAAACCATCTCCAGGTCAGCATGAAACATTAAAAAAATTGGTTCAAGAAAGAATCAAAAGTGAAATATATATACTATATGTAGGATAAATATATAAGGACTCCTCCAACCATAACTGTGTAGTTTACACAGTTACACCACACTCTGGACTGGAGTAGAGCTGACCCTGATTTGCATGTGGCCCCCGGAAAACCAAGATGGATTGCAATCAGATTTGTGATAAGGCAAATGGAGACGCATACATTTGGCTAAGTGTAAACACATTTAAATTAAACCTCATCTGGATTTTATCTGCATACAAGACACTTGAACTGACTTGTTGTTGTCTTGTTTTTACCACATTTCACTCCAATCAGCAATGTATCAAATCAAAGAGATTTGCATTTGAATATTATGATCAGCTACATGACTGACCTGCAAAGATGCAAGTTGTGTTTGCACCATAGTCCATGGAAGCTTGTGTCATTAGAGAAACTTGTTTTGCTTCTTCAATAATGGATTACTCTATTTATGACGCTGTTTAATTCTGAGGGAATGCCAACAAAACCAACAGTGAATTATAGCAGAGCTTGAAATACCTTATTACTATGTCACATCATCTACACTGAGGCAGAAATAACAACAATGTCATCAGCAAAAAGGAAATATGCACAGAAATGCAGGGTGCATCCCTAATCCTAGCTCAAATGCCTCCTTGACCTTTTTGTTTTTATGGGTAATGTTTTTTTTTTAATGTGGATTATGATATATGAATTCCATGTTTCAAAGTGATCAGTTGTCTTTAGCTACGTACTGTACCTTATACCAGCAGTGTCCTGGATTTCACTTCAGTCTGATACCTTTCTCTCACTCCCGCTGAACGTCTAATGTCTACCTACTGACAAATAAAGTCACACGTGATAAATGTGGGGCACCGTTGGAATCCTTTTCTCATAAACAAATAATTTCACGATACATTGTGCAAGTTCTCACCTCGCCTCAGTCACGGCTCTGGGCACCAGGTCTGGCCTGTCCCTTGTCTGCCTGAGGTACAGCTGGCCCTCCCTGTTAAGCCTGCCAAGCCACTGTCTCCAGGCAACCGGCTCAGAGGCCACCTGTCATTTTGGATCAATGAACACACCTGCACACCCACCTGTCCACAGTCTTGTCACACGGTGAGACGAGAAGAAAAAATAGGGAGAGAGCGAAAGAGAGGGGTAGGACTCATCCTGGGTGGTTAATGACCTGATTCTGAATGAATGGATGCGTCTGAATAGCCTGATTTAGAGAGATGTGATTGAGGTTGACAGACCTGAGAGAGGCTTGTGTGCAATGAATGTTTGGGTGATAATGGCTGATACCGCTTTTGTCTGCCTGTGTTTCGAAATGAGTCAATACATATACCTTGGCTTCGCAGAGATGATTGTTAGACTGTTTGCAAACTTTCTCATCTCTTTCTCATATAACTGTTCATCACAAAAATCCTCATCTGTGCTTTTCAGCTTCACCACCTGCCTTTCTCCTACAGAAGCTCAGACTCTGTTCTGATTAACCACTTTAACAATGTCTAGACTCGGGCAGAAGCTTTCAGTGTGTCATAACCATTTGTTCCATCTGGATTCATCCACTAAATGACAGACAACTGACAGCTCATGTTCATTGTAAGAGACTGGAAACACTTAATTTCTCTTAATACTGACAATTAATTCTTATCAGTCCAGGAGTCGTCTCATTCATGGATGCATCAATGACCTTTGTGTAGAGAAGTCATTTTGCTTTGTGCCCTGAATAGATTCTGTATGAGTGCCAGTATACTCATACAAAAATGTGATGAAGAGCCTCAGGGACCATGACAGGAAAAATCATCATTGTCATAAGCTATCTATTGTGAGTTTAATATGATGAAGCATGACGTCTAAACCCTGAATTATTTCTTACTATGGTCTGAGGAAGTTACATACGATATGCTGATAACAGGATTAGAAAGTTGCATAAGTTATCTATTTAAATGTTGTTCACATGTGGACCTGAAAATGTATGTATGTATTTTGCCAGTACCTTAGCACGAAAGCCCAGTTTCAGCTCACTATACTAATATGGCAGTTAAAGCCTGACTGTGGAAAACAGAACAGCATTAGCATCAGAAAGTTGGGGTTGGAGGAGGTTTTTCCAGCTCGCTAACTGCCTACTTTCAAGGGCCCTCCCTGGACACGCAGAATGGTTTCTTCAATGTTTGACCCCCTGTTAAAAGGATTTTTTTTCGGGTAGTTTTTTCTTATTCTAATCGAGGGTCTAAGGACAGAGGGGATCGTGTGTTGTACAGATTGTAAAGCCCTCTAAGGCAAATTGTGATTTGTGATATTGGGCTATATAAACAAAACTGAATTGAATAGATCCATTCTCTCACAAATTAAATTCCTATATGCTGCTAATTTGAAAATATGATTTAGGTTCACTGGCAAGCACAGAGAAAAGTAAGGGTGTAGAGGTCAGAGACCCTCTGCTGTTACCACCGTCCTTTCCTTACTTTAAGCAAGACATTTAGTTGCCTAAACATAACCATTAGAAACCATACTTTAATTGCCCTGACCACAATCTCTCCAAAACATGAGTCTTTGTTATTTTACTTGTCTGATTATAACCATACTGTAAATAACTTTAACATGTCACAAGTTGAATTTGTAAGGAAATCAAATGAAAAATATTGACGATTAACATTTTGCAGATCTGTTTAGTATGAACATCAATAAGTGTTGCTGGGAGCATTTTGCAGATATGTTTACAATTAGTATGACAGCAAGTCAGTTTGGTGTCTTATTGTCCCATTTTTAGAACATCTTGCCAAATTTGAAAATTTGGTTAACACACATTGTTCTTATAAAAAAAGCTAAATGCTAACACAAATAATAGCATGGCATGCTCTCAATGAATGCTGATGTTTAGCACATATCATGTTTATCATGTTCACCATCTTAGTTTAGCATGTTAGCATGAAGCACTTCCCATCATCCTCAGCATGAAGCTGAGGTCATGAACCAAGGTTCTTGACAAATACATTTTTCTTTAAAGATGATTTGTTTTTGGCATTTCTGCTTTATTTGATAGTCACAGTAGACAGAGAGAAAGGAAAGGCATGGGAGAGAGAAAGATGACGAGAGAGATGATACATGGTACGCGCTCTACCTGTAAAGCTACCAGGGTGCTCAGGACAAATAAAAATGTTGATCTGATGATGGTGCTAGATGAAAAGTCACCAAAGTTATTACAATTCATCTTGGAGGGAGCATGAATATCTTTACTAAAGTGCAAGGCAGTCTAAACAATAGTTGTCAAGACATTTCACACAAACCAAAAAATGTCAACTATGGTGGTCAGTAGAATTAATCCTTTGTGGACTTCATCATTTGAATGTCTATAAAATTGTAATCGCATTGTATTTGATATTTGTTGACTTATTTCTGGACAAAACTAGTGGTCCAACCAACCAACCAACCAACCAACTGATATTGCTGTATCTAGATCTCGCTGCATTTTATTTGCCCAAAATGTATTTAGGCCATGCATTTACATTTACATTTAGTCATTTAGCAGACGCTTTTATCCAAAGCGACTTATATATGAGAACATTCACAAACCGAAGGCGCAGCTTCGGGAGCATTTTGGGGTTCAGTATCTTGCTCAAGGATGCTTCGGCGCACGGCGGGGGGATCGAACCGCCAACCTTCCGATTGGGAGGCAACCGTTCAGCCACCAAGCCACGGCTGCAAAATAGTTATACATTAATATAATATATAATATAATATAAATCTCTTGCACTGTCTCACTTGCTATGTGCAAACCTCTCTTCACTCACTCATGACAACATTTCAGTCTAAAAAGTTGTCAGAGTCTCCAGAAGCTGCAGGTCTGGGGTCTGTGGAGATATTTCCAGCTCCTTTGGAGCATAACGTGAAACAAGAGATTTAAATGTCAACAAGACATCTAGAGAAATGGCATGATGATTTTCTTTTAAAACAGCAGCCTTAAAGTTAAGGCTAAAGAGTTAATTTTTTTTTCTCAAGGAGGTACAGTATGTGACAGACCTGGGTCTCTAGGCATCTGAAAATATGTTTCCTCCTTTGTATATGCATCCTTAAATCCAAAATGGGTGCGGTTTGTCACAATTACACTGTGAGTGCCAGGAACGCTGGTAAAGTAGTTTAGAGATAGAACAGTGTGTTTCTGTCTGTCCTGTGAATGATAACTTATTTACTTAACTTGAACTGCACTAATAATGTACTAGACTGGGTTTTCTAATGCAAAATGGTAATTTGATTAACAGTATTATCCTGATTGTGTGTGCTTTCATCCCTAGTTATTTCACTTGCACCAAATTTAAATGTGAATTATAAATGTTGTTTTCTTATTATCTCATCTACATCACATGCCAACATTCACCCTGCGATCCATGTAAGAGGTTAGGAACCAGTGGATGTTTTAGTATTACATAATAAAAGTCTGGTTTGAGAACTTGTCATTGTGTGCTTTCACAATGAAAGCATATAGTGGGACTGTAATTAGTGATGTATAATGGGGTTGCCTTTTGGGAATCGCTGTTTTGAGTTTATTCAGCCTAATTAGGGGTTTTGCCATTTTGCTTAAGGAATGTATTGAGGAGCTGTCTTTTGTGCCATAATTGTATCTACAAGCTGCTACTGGGGATGCATTGATGTAGTTCTGTACAATTTGCTAAACGTTCAATATTCATTTCAATTATACAAGTTTACGCGGTGAAATTGTTTTTCTCTTTCTGTGGACCCCTGGAAGAATATCCCAAATGGTCTTGGAGAGATATCAACAGTGAGAGAGAGTTGGAGAGAAGGAGAAAAAAAAAGACGAAAAGGGTAGCATATTTACAGGTCACATGTCAGAGCCGGTCTCCCTTGTTGAAATCCAATACAGTCAAATTCTATTGAAATGCTAATCTGCTTGCAGTGCAAGGTGTTAGCCTATTTCAACTGGTTTCCAACATCCTGTCACAGTCAAAATCTGTACACAATCAACCGACAAGGAAAACACTTAATTACCTTACTTTGTCAGTGTCGAAGCTGCCCTTATTCCGAATTCAGTACAATGTGAGTGGGCAGCCGAATACATATTGATTTTGTTGATCACAAAGAGGTATGTGCGACTGCAATTTCCACCCTTACCCAGCATACCCACACTCCCATCATAATTTAGGTCTGATTAGGCCTTCCTGCTTGTGTTATTTAAATATTTACCGGGCACCCCGTCAACATCCAAAATCCCCCACCCTTAATTTGCATATTGATAAGGAGGCCAAGAGGGCAGAGAGGTTTGGAATAAATACAGTTTGTCATCAGCATTTGCTCACTCAGAGCTGAAATTAGCATGGACCTTTTGGCCGCTGTTCTCGCAACAGAAGTGCCTCTTTTAAATTGGCCATGAGGGGTCATGATACCCCTGGGACGACAAAATAGACTCATGTTTAGAATGTACAATTGTATAAAATCCTTCCAGGATTTAGTCTGGCAACAAGACTGAGGCAATTTTCTCTTCTGCAAGGTGGTGATGGGGAAGATGTGACTGTAATGTAATGTTAGACAAAAACACTATTAAAAAGGGGGAAGCCTAACACTGCATTTTGTTTCCTCTTTACTTGAGCTTTACACAGCATTTAGATGTCATTCCAGTAAAGTTCACAGGTCTACCCCATTTAGAAACAAATACTGCTAGTATTTAAACACATTTTCATGTAGTCTCACGAATGTATATTACTTTGCTGTTCAGAAATAGCATGCATAGGCTTAAACCTTTGCCTTAAACCCACAGAGGACTATCTCTCAGCTATGCAGCTCCGCCCAGATTTATGGAGCTTGTTAACATCTCTCAGCTCATTGTTTTGGTTTTGTGGCCCACAACTTTACTGTTTTGTTTCGCACTCATCAACCTCATTTCACAGCAAAGAATCTCTGATAAACCCATTGTACACTACCTGTCCAGCACTAAAAGCAACTAGCTGGTGAACATAGTGTAGTACCTACATGCGAGTCAGATATCTTTCTCAGGACCTGGTGGACAGCAAAACCAGAGCTAAAAAAAGAGTGGACATTGGACTTACATTTATCAGGTGGACAGAAACACCACTCCAAATCAATGCCAATGTTGCTCCCTGCCTGCTGGATGTATACATAAGGAAACACGTTAACCCTATCAACTTTATAACGTGATATGTCATTTTTGTGTTTACGGCTTGATGTGCTGCCCCCAAGTGACCAAAAATATTTTAATGCAGCTTTAAATTGGAATTTAATTACATAATCCATCACAGTGAAATTTAAGTCTGCACGATTTTTGAGTTACATGGTAATGCAGAGCAAACTGCATTAGTATGCAACAACAGTTATTGAAAAAAAGGTCTGATTACTTACATTTATACAGAAATTAATGTAAAGCTCTCAATCAATGGCTGCCAACAATGGTTGGAAAAACACACCCAAAATTTTAAACAGAGTGGCATGGTTTGCTGTGCAAATGGTTAGCTGGGAAGTCATTTATATTTGATTAGCTGTAAATGGGCTAAAAAATGCAAAAGCAAAGGAAAACATTGAGAGAGAGAGAGCGAGAGCGAGAGCGAGAGCGAGAGCGAGAGAGAGAGAGAGAGCTGCAGCACTGACACTAAATGGGGAAATTATATTGGGACATGCTGCTCTGTCTGTTGTCATGAAGTGAAGCTTATTTAGACCCCATTTACCTCGAATTTGATAAGACTTGTATTCAGATGAGTGCAATTAATCTGCACTTCTTTTAAAATGGTGTATTTTACTAGATATTATGCATTTTATTTATTCTACTTTTTAACTTTATTTTTATTTATTTATTTGTTTATTATTATAATTTATTGGGTTTGATTTCCCATCTTTTGTTATCCATTCCTCGTGGTTTTGGTTTTTATGTGAAGATGCATGCAATCTATTCACATCTTAGTTTTTCTTTATTTTACATTAACTATAATAATAATAACAACAATGATAATAATCTTTATTTATAGCGCACGTTTCAAAATCCATGTTACAAAGTGCTTCACAAAGGCAGCAAAATAAAACACACAAGTCATAAAACCATCTGGTTTGAAAGAAAACAGATAAAAATCAAGAAACATTTTTTTAAGTAAGTAAAAGACAGTTAAAATGAAAACTCAAGTAAAATCATGAAAGGCTCTCCGATAAAAGTATGTTTTAACAAGGGACTTAAAAGAGATAACTGAATCAGTCGACCTGATTTCGTCTGGCAGGGCATTCCAGAGCCTCGGGGCCCTGACTGCAAATGCTCTGTCCACTTTAGTTTTCAGCCGGGTCTCTGGAACAGAGAAAAGACCTCTGCCCAAGAATGTCAAAGTACGTGCTGGTGCGTACGGCAACAATGGCATTCTGTCCTGTTTTCACGTTTATAGCCTACTGTTTTTTTTATTGAAGGATTTATTTTCTTTGCTGTAGAGAACTTTGAGCTGCATTTCTTTTATGAAATGTGCTATACAAATAAAGTTTCTTCTTCTTATTATCATTACTGAAAGGAAGATAAAAATATAATTAAAGGGAAGATAGCAAAGGGTCAAGTTATTGTCACTGACACATTCATAATGATTAACTGTGGGGCCTGGAGGATTTTCAGTGCAGTGAGGCAGCTAGCACGCTAACTAAGCTGCATGGATTACTTAAAGGCACTGACATAAACATTCTGCTGCACATCCCAGGGTGCCTCCAGTCCCTTTTGAGCTTGATGCAAAGAGACAGTGATGCTCTGAGGATGCCAGTGGGAACCCTGACACAGCTTTGAATAAACAAGCTCTCTGGCTTGGAGCTACATGTGGAGTGCCAAATTCCAAGCATACCCAACATGTGGATGTTTTACACTGAGGTGAAAGTATAGTAGTAATGATTCCCCGACCAGGAAGCTTCCTGTACACTCTTTTCAGTAAGTATGGAGTGTGTAGTATAGTTATTACTCCTTTACTTATCCCTCTTATTAAATCTATAATTACAAAGGAGATGTGGTAATAGAGAAGAAGACAGTGATAATGCATGACAGTTTGTCCCGATATTAAAAATAAATTAATGGTCTAGTTGGAGAGATTCAAAGAGTTAGTAGTTTTTAACTTGGCACCATTATCGGACAAAGATCACATGCACACACACATCTAATTTGTCCTGCCCTACACAATCACACATGGCAGAGAGGAACTTTAAATCTCCCCCACTGTACTTTTCTCAAAAGAAACATTGCTGATGAGTTTTTCAAATGTATTTTTTTGGCACTTTGACCACGACAAGTTAAGTACCATAACAGTCCCATTATACTCCAAAAATGCAGACATCTCTAAACATGTAAACATGGTCAATTTCTAAACGCTGGAGATTAAACTGCCCAACAGCATATATAGTTAGCTCTCCCATGACAATATTAAAATGCTGCTTACACATTAATGAATCACAAATAATCCACCGAATTACACTAATAGGCATATATGATAAATACAACACTTTGAACTGAGCCCTTTTGTATGATGAGTACTTACTTTTAGTACATTTTGCTGCTAATGCTTATGTACTTTTACTTGTAAAGGACAATTTTTACACTGGTATTGTTATTTTTACTTAAGTGAATGATCTTGATGGAACTCGATAGCTCACCTGGTAGAGTGTGCACCCCATATACAAAGCTGAGTCCTTACCACAGTGGCGCTGGTTTGGATCCAACCTGTGGCCCTTTGCTGCAAATCATCCTATCTCTCTCTCCAACTTTTCCTGTCTCTATTTTGCTGTTCCTGTCATTTAAAGCCAAAAAGCCCATAAAATAATCTTTAAAAATCATCGGTTTACTTCTGTTAATAGAGCGTAGACCCTGCTCACCCCAGTGTCACTTTGCTGTTCAGCTTTTAAATATTACAAAAATAAGGTCACAGATTGTGTAACCTATGCTTTGCAGTCTCGACAAAACTAGTATCCAGTCTAGCCATGATCTGCACAAGTAGGGACCATACAGTCTATGGTAGGCACAGACTGAACAAAATAGAATCAACATCAACACATTGTTAAGTCGACTCCCGTGGCTTCACCTCTTACAACCAGAGATAATATGTTGTTAACAAACAAAAACCGAGAGTTCAATGTAGTGTGTAGTCTTTTTTAGTTTGTCCCTCTCATAGATGCTACCTATAGATTCACTACCAGATAGCCAGAACCAGCAAGACACCTGGCGTTACGACAGTCCCATAATCGTGGCAGATGCGCATATATTGGTAGTCTGTTGCAGCTAATGTAGGCAGCTTATACTTTATGTTACCTTTTGACAGCGCTTAACCTTTTTGTAATCAAATTAATTTGATAAGGGTTTTTGTTTGGAACAAGAGAGGACAACCCCTAGGTGATACTGTGCGTTTTAACTCTTATTGTTGCCTTTGCAAGCACTTTCTTGCGAAGCTAGATTTCGTGGTTTGGCATTGAGGTATGAATTGAGCACTTATGGTATGGATTTGGTGAAAGAGGCGATAACTCAATTTCAGGAGGAGGTACTTAACATTTTGTACATCGAGAATACCTTCAAACTTTTCTAAAACTCTTAGCTGCAATAGTGGTTGCATTTATAAGGTGCATATGAATCCTTGTAAAACTGCCAGGATCAAATCAAATCAAATCAATCCATGTCCATGAAATGTAATGTAAATTTGTCTGCTACAACTGATGTGTATAAAAAAATCTGACACAAGTATTTAAGCTTTCATTTATCAATAAGTAAATACAGATTCTATTTTTGTGGCGGTAAAAACAAGGCATATGTGCACCAGGGTATTCTGTGTGTGTGCACACAAGTTTGCCTGCCTGGGGAGAGTAAGCTTCAAAGGGGTTGACATTGTCAGTAAATAACTCATGAACATACTAAATGGGTCGAGGATAAAGAAGTCACAGTGGCAATGTCCTTTATGAAAATTCCAGCAGCTACAAGTGTGTGATTTTGATGCTGGAGGGTAAGACCTTGGAGGTTTCAGCATGAACCCCTCATGCCACACTTTACTAGCTAAGAGGAACTTTTAGTCGGGGAAATCTGCCTTCGCTTGTCTGAGATGAGCAGTGTGGTTATGGTGCAGTAGAGTATGAAAAAAGTGGTATCAGTGTACCCACTTATGCCTAAATACATTTAGCAGACCTGAGTTAAATGGAGTATTTTAGTCTGATCTACTAGACATGTACAGGCTTTGGACACAATAACAGGAAAACCTTAAAAAGGTCCTCCAATAATGCCAACCTTTGTGAGGCTAATACTGTTAAATTTTTGCTGAAGCTGGTCAGAGAAATGATGATTTAACTGTGGTGGTGTTAGTTTAGACTGTTTTAGCAGTTCCAAGCTCCAAGGTTTTATTCAAACAAGATGGCCCTGTCCTCAGAAATGTTAATAAAAAGGGAATTTATAGTTCTATTTTGAATGGAAAGCAATTAAGAATAAAAAGAAGAAACAAGTGGTCCTGGACGATTCTGAAAAGGCTGGAAATATGTGGACAATATGGTCTATTTTACAAGTTTAGTTTTATTTCTATTATAGCACAGTCTCAGGCTGTAGTAGCCACAACATGTGAAATACTACTATGTTAATACTAATACTACTCCAATTATTAACAAGCTCACTACAGTTTATAAAGGATCTTTTGACAGGAGCTGTGTGGGAAATTGGATCACGGAACTGCGCAAACTGACAGCCGACAAAAAGGTTCTGTTTTGCCTAATCAATAGTTGTTGATTGGCAATTATTCAGGGGTCAAATACGAATGTCTTCCCAATTCAAAAATGAGTGGAGGGTGACCAATTCTGTACTAAAATCTGCTTAATCTGTATATAGTTTTATTACCTTTTTACTCCTTCTAGCGGTGTGGCTCTAGTTATGGCAGTGTCATTTAGTTGGGCGGTCCACCACTTTGGGCTAGACTGAAATATCTCAACAACTACTGGATGGATTGCCATAGAATTTTGTACAGACATTCCCCAGCCGGTGTAACCCAATGACTATGGAGATCCCTTGGGAGTCCTTTAAGCATCACCATGAGGTTTACATTTAGGGTTTTTAGCGAAACGTCTCGATCACGTTTTAAAAGATTGTCATGAAATTTAGTACGGATATCCATGTTCCTCACAGGATGAAGTGTAACAACATTGGTGACCCCTTAATTACCTTTCCATCTAGTGCCATTAACAAGCCAACATTAATTTGCCACATACTTTGGTAACAACACCGGAGGTGTGATGACGGCTAATAATAAAAAGGAGAAGAGGACTGCTAATATGTCTGAAGCAAACAACTGTTGCTCTCACTTTAAGATACACTGGTGCAAAATATATGAACTAGAACTATTATACCACCTCTTGTCTTTTCAAATTTTGCACAGTATCGTAAACCTATGCAAGATTTCATATGTGGTGAATTTAAGTGACAGGGAGGCTACTCAATAAATGGAAAACGCCAGTGTGTGGTAAGGGAGATACATTGATTGACTTGTCAAGATGCAGTCCCTGGAATGCCAATCAAGCCCTCTTCCACAAGTGCAGGCCACTCATTCCAATTACACCACCACCATCATGTAGTTGAGATCTGTTTCTAATACTGTTAGGTCACTGTAGATGAAATTGCATCGGTACAAAGCTCCCAGAAAAACATGTGTTTCAGCTCTATATCCGCCATGACTGTGCTGTCAGTGTGGCTGGACGTGTATTGTATTTGTTTGCTGACATCTTTATTTATTTATTGGTGTTTAGCATGCAATCATGGTTGGCACGAAACTCCCTGATGTAAATTATAGAAAGTCAATATTCTGATTTCTCTGCCAGCTTTGCTGCTATAGAGACTTGGATCTATGCCACACATGTTACCCACACCTCATATTGATGGGAGAGGCAACAAACACCATACACATAGAATACTAATAAGGAAATACAGTATAAAATAGTAGCTGTTTATCTGTTCTGAAGTTATGTCAATACACAGTGTTCCTGCCCAACTAAAGGTGAAATTTCAACATGAAAGCTCCTCTGACATGCTCTTAAACAGGTCCTTTATAGTGATTATTTTTGTCAGTTTAGTTGTATCATAAAGAAGTAACTTAAAAAAGCATGTTGGGAAGTACTTAAGGAAACAGAATGCGATTTAGCATTGTCTTTCTTGAAAGGTGTGAATCAGTACTTTTATGACCAAGAGCAAGTCTGACCCAATCACAGTCGTTATTAAAATTGATCGGGAGTCCTGGAGTCTTCCAAAAAGACTCTTAGTACAAAGATCAGTATGTTTGAAGTTGCTGCTGCATTTAAAGGCTGCAACTGTATTTTTTTTTTATATTTCATTTTTTAACATACATCTTTTAGCTTATTATGGTCCCTCATGTGCGTTACACAATGCATTTATGTAAAACAGGATTGTGACAGAAGGTGCAAGCCTTACAGGCAGTGTAAATTGTGTCTCTGTATTGTCCTGTATCAACCCCTGTTTATTTTGTAGTTCAGATGCATTAAAAGAAGCACAAAGATGAATTTGGTCCAGGACTGGTGTCATCCGAGGAATTACATCCATGTTGGATGATTCAACAGCTAACTATTTATGTCCAATGCCAATGCAGGAATTAGTGTGCTCTTTACAGTATGTGGTGAGGCGAAAACTAGGCATGGCGGCCGAGGTGTGATTTAACATGTAGTGAGTCTGACCCCCTTAACAAGAAATGACTTTGAGACCTGCCATCAACATTTGCCTTATAACAACGATCTTTTGGCCACTTTTCAGTGCAAAAAGTGATGTATCATCACCTTGTTAGCAAACAATTTCTTCTTTGCACATCCAGCAGTTACAGAGCAACATTAATATTCATTTGGAGTTGTATGTCTTGTTGTAATTCCAATAATCTCTATTTTTTAGGTCTGTTTTTGGCCTTGATCAACTCCTTAAGGATGGCTCTTTAGCTGAGAATTATGGAATAAATGCTCAAATGGCTTTCCATAGAGAATGCTCCACTATATTAACCAGCAAGCATGGGCACCAGAAGTAGGGGGGCCAAAGGGCCATTGGTCCCCCTACTTACCTACTTACCTGTCCCACATTCTTTTCGAATCACTGTATCCCCACAAACGCCCCTATATGTTAACACTTAGGGTTAAAAGATATTTCAATCACTCCCGTGCACTCTAAGACATTAGGTAAAAAAAAACAGGCAAACATATATCGGGAAGAATATTTACATTTTAATCCCAAACAGTGAATGCTTTGTGAATCTAGGCATACCTCGCTGTCTTATTCTTTCCTTGCTAACACCGACACCGGTACCACGAAGTTTTGGAGCAAAGCATGCCAATTTCTCTATTGTTTGTCTGCTGGAACAATCAACACAAAAGTCTTCATCTACTCCCACCACCCGAGGAAGTGAAGACCCAGTGGATTAACTTTATTTCATCTATAGGCTACACGCTATTGATGCATGGATCACGAATGTATTAGCGGATGGGTGGGCCGGATCGGGTCATGAAAATGAAAATTCTAATTAATAGCAGATGGGTTGGGGGTAGGTGAAATAGGGTGAAGCTCTCCCCATAGAGAGAAACGCTGTGCGCATTTACGCATTAGGCACAGCTGGTTAACTTCATTGATTATTTAAATCTCTCAACACGTCGACAGGATTTGTCAGGATTTTTAACGTTAATGTTTAATGTTCTGTGTTCTTCTCATAGTGTACTACTACACATCCAAAAGGTCACACAAACAGGCCAGGTTCATACAGTGAAATTGTAAAGCAGCCGTCCTCCTGATAAATCCTGAGCTCCATCAGAGCTGTCTAAACAATGTATTGCAGAAGCTAAGTTAAATTCTGTTTTCTCTGAGGAGTTTCCTCTGTCCTGTCAAGTTTATAACTACAGTTTTTAGTTTTGCTGCTTAAATGTCCCACGGTATTTGCTGTGACAATAATGAACAAATGGAAACGCTTAAAATGACTGACAGAAGCCTCTCTAATCATTTAAGTAAATCGTCAAAGAAAACACTTATACATCAAGACAACACACGATAAAGAATCACCTGGAAAGCTTGCGCTGCTCGACATCATTTAAAAGGCAATATAGCAATAAGTGGAGAGAAATGCCCATACTGGTGCAGGTCTCTGAATTTGAGAAAATAATTCATTGGTGTGGTTGTCAGGCTACATGTGGATACGGATGATGTCAGAGCTGATCCGTGCATCACTCGTAGGCTACGCACACCTGTTGCAATTTTTGATTATTTATACTAATATTTAGGGACGGCCAAGAGAAATGTTGTGAACCTCATTTAAAGCCAATAACTAAAGTAGAAGGTTAGATGTGGGAAACAGTTTTTACATGTTGCTTCTCGTGGAATCTCATACTGCAACGGAAGCGCAGGTGGCTTTGTTGTTACACAAATTGGTAGGCTACTTGTTCATGTGAAAATTCACGTGAATTGGTACTTGTTCATTTGAAGTCTCTGTTCTATGTACCACTACAAAGACAAGCACACTCTCTTTTGCGCACCCACTTCTGAAATGAATCCGATGCCCTTGCCAGCTAGTCGCAAAATTTTGTGTCTGCTGTTTAGTGCTGGGCTAGTAGTGTACAGCAGGTTTTTAGAGCTTTTTTTCTTTTTTTTTCCCGCTGGAAACGAAAACGGCGCTAAGAGAGTGGTGAGAGTGAACCAAAAAAGCAAAGTTGTGTGCCAGACAACTAAACAATGAGTTGAAACTCACTATGAAGCTCCATAAAGCTGAGAGGAGCTGCAGATTAAGAGGATAATTCTCTGTAGGTACGAGCAGCTTCTTGTACATTGCCTAATTGTTTTCACTTTGTCATGATACATTGTTAGTACAAAACAATGGATTATAGCTGCTTTAATCATAACTTCACCATAAAACAACTTCTTGGCCCTAAACAAGGAGCTTTAATGTTTTCCGGTCGGGGTTTCAACCACACCACAGCTCTGAGACTACTCTTGTTAGGCTTGTGAATGACATCTACTTGAATACAGACAGTCTTAGTATTATTGGATTTCAATTCTGCATTCAACATGTTGCACTGCCTTTTATAAGTACAGTTTGGGGACTATTCATTCATGTCTTGCACAGCTGTGTACTTGTTGTTACAATTTTAGCTTATTTCTATTTCATTTTATTCTTTTAATGTCCTATTTATATGGCTATTATATTGCCTTGTGTTTCTTTTTATCCAGTCACAATGCTTTTTAAGTTTTATGTAAAGCACTTTGAATTGCCTTGTTTTTGAAAGGTGCTAAACAAACAAACTTGCCTTGCCATAACCATTATCTTTCCCTACCATACTAAAGTTGCCATGGGAGAGATTGTGTAAAGCGTTGACAATGAACGCAACCCGTACAAGATAAGTATACTTTCTCTCTCTTTGATCATCCCCTCCGCTAGCATTTCCTGTCTCTATGCACCTGTTAAGAGTTGAAGTCTGATAAACCACCCGTTGTGCGACTGTACCCAGAAAGCCTTGTTCCTGTGACTCAGTGGGAAGCGCACAGAAAAATGCATGCTTCAAAAACCTGCTGGGAGACTTGAACCTGACCAATATTGTCCTCCATTTTGGCTCAAGTTGTTCATCCACTTCATTTCAGGCGATGGAAAGCAACCTGCTGCTATCCCAGGGTGTTTAAACTAAATTTAACAAACTATCAAGCTGAGTTGAACAAGCAGAGCAGGGTCCTTATTGTTCGTGTGCCCTTCCTTTTCAAGCGGCATGGACTGCCTTTATCACACAAATTGCAGTGTTGTGGTGGGACTGTGATGTCAAGCCGCATTGTAAAAATGACACTTGTGTTGCATGCTTGGCAGAAACCCAACTACCCAGGGCTTTGCTTGTGTCAGAGTCTGCTGATGAGAGAGAGACTTGTTGGCAAGTTGCAAAATGGTTGAGTCTACAATGATTGGCAATGGTTGTTTTTTTTCCCTCGGCAGTGCACAGTCTAAAAGTGTGTTATGTTTTTTTCTCCTCGGCAGTAAACAGTCTAAAAGTGTGTTAACAGCTGACAGAAAACAAGTAATTAAGCATCCTGCAGGACAGAGCTGACAGTTAAATTCAACTTTCTGTAAATGTATCCTTCGACTGATCGGGCACCACGGTTTATTTCTCTTGCAGAATAAACGGTACCACTTTCTATTAAAGCACCCCTTATGAGAGGGGTTTGCAACTAATGGCTTTATTAATGGTAAATAAATAGTTTAATACAATATAGATTTATTGGTCATTTTACAACACAGTTGTATAATAATATTTGGTTATATAAGTCGTCCTAGAGATAGGAATAGAAACAGAAATAGTAATGACCAATATTTTACATGGTAAAAGGATAATATACGGATAAGGATAAATTTAGCAGTCTTAAAGCCAGAGGGAAGAAGCTGCTCTGTAGTCTGGTGGTACGACAGCAGATTCTTCTGTATCTCTTTCCAGACAGCATCAGGGTGAACAGGCTGTGGCTGAGGTGGGTACTGTCCTTTTTAATCAAGAAATCCCAGAGCATTCTAAAAGATCCATCTCACTCAGGACATTGTTTGCTTGAACTGCTGCCATTGGGCAGACATTTTAGGACAATTAAAAGACAAACAAAAAGTTTAAGAAACAGCTTTTATTCTAAAGCCGCACTAAACACTACTTGAATATGCAATGCTAAGGATGAATCATGCAGTGAATGTCTTGTATGTGTGGTATGTTGTGTTTTTAATATATATATAATCATATAGTGACTTTTATATTGATTACCTGTCTTGCACTTTGTTTTTCCTGTTTGGCACTGATAGGACAGCATCTAATTTAGTTGTACAGGTACAATGACAATAAAGACTATACTTTGAATAAGTAAAAAGTCCTAGAAGTAGAAATAGAAATGACAACTATTTTATATAGTGGAGTGCGGAGGATGAATTTAGCAGTCTCACAGCCTGAGGAAAGAAGCTGCTCTGTAGCCTGTTGGTACGACAGCGGATGTTTCTGTATCGCTTCCCAGGCAGCAGCAGGGTGAACAGGCTGTGGCTGGGGTGGGTACGGTCTTTTAGTATCCTTTGGGCTCTGCAGAGGCACCTCACCGATATCACTAATGCTCTGTGTTGGCACCAATGATCTTCTGAGCTGTTTTAATCATCCCTTGCAGATCTCTCCGGTCCTCGATTGTGCACATCCCATGCCAGTTTGTGATGTTGCGCCTCTGTAAAAGTTAACAGGAACTTTCCCTTCTTGATTTTCCTTAAGAAATATAGCTGTTTCTAAACTTTCTTGACCAGGAGCTGTACGTGTTGTGAGTTGGATGAGGTAAGGAGGACCCAGATGCAGACAGTAACTGAGGAGTGGAGTCTTTATTGTCGTTTACCGTAAGGTAGACAGGCGAACTCGAAGAACAGGCAGGAAGACAGGAAACCAAGGTGCATGACAAAATCCACGACGAGAAGAACGTAGGAGAGAAACCACGGGAGGGCAAACACACGGGAAGGCAAAACACACACAAGGCAAGCACAAACAATGATCCAACACAAGGACAGGGAAACACACGAACTAAATACTCTCAGGGGAGGTGAAGACAACGAGGCACAGGTGCAGGACAAACACAGGTGAACACAACCAGGGAATCAGGGACAGGAAGTAAGGTCGACCGAGACAGAGGGAAAACAGACATCTACCAAAAAAAAACAGGAAATGACCAGACTGAAAAGCAACCACATGAACTGATGAAAGCCAGAATAAACACAAGACACTAGGAGAACTAAGGCGACCTAGGAGCAATCAGAATTAAACAACACACACCCCCAAAACACACCCCATCAGACCCACAAGATGACAGTACGAGGACCCCATCAGGTTCTCTGTGATGCAGAACAACAAAAACACTGGTGAATTCTCTTTATACATCAGTTATAAGCATTAATAAGAACACATTTTTTTGTTGGTTATGAAAAAAATCTGACTGGTTGGATCACTGACTACTTCTCTTCTGGAAACAAACTAGATCTAATTAACTAAAGTACATTTCTTAACAACTTACTAACACAACTGTAGACTTTAAGAGATTAAAACCCTGGTAACACCTTATATTAGGGTACACATATTCACTATTAACTAAAGTGCTTATTAGCATGCATATTAGTAGCATGTTGACTCTTTATTAGTCACTATAAAAGCACTTAATGCCCTATTCTGCATGACCATATTCTACAACAACTAGGCCATTAACTAAGAGTTTTCCCGCAAACATTTTTCCTAATTACCTCTTATTGATAAGCAAGAAAGGAAATTGTTGTACATGAATTTTGATCTCAATGTGCTTTGCTCAGTATGGGTCTTATAAGGTGGGAAGTCTGGGCCTCCTTATTTAGCCTGCAGCTTTCATGTTGTAAAATTAAAAACACTTCCAGACATGCAACAAATTGTTCCATAATTATTGCTGAAAAAAAAAAAAAAATCTAATAATAGCCCTTTGCTTCATGCTACACATTCTGAAAGTGAGATGTGACCTTTTTGAAAAATGTTGACACAACATTAGCTAAGACTGAACAAACATCATCTGCTTACTGGGGGGGAAACAACACCTGCTGCTTCCCAGCAAATGTAGCGAATAATCCTGTATCAGTCGCATCACATCCTAATGTCTCATGAGGTGCAGACAATTCTGCCAAAACATGAGGGTAACAGAGGTCCGGGAGAGCTATCTAGGTACTTTAGATGTCATTATTACATTGTGTTATTCTGACTTTGTTTCAGTAGATTGGATTTGAACGTAATAAAACATACATTGGGGATCCAAAAGCTGACAGAATAAACATTTTGAATACTGTAATCCTTGTGTTTGCCAAAGGACACTATTGCAGTTCAAGACTACTTCCATTCAATGAATATTTGATCTAAGTGGAGCCTTTGTCTAAAAGAAAATGCATGCAAATAGATTACGCATCACCTCATCCAATGCTCTCTGTTGTGCACACTGATTTGATTAGGAATGTGAAGCATCACTTCATACATATTTATACCTACTATTAAAGCCAGAGTTAGAAAGTTGATTAGCTACCCCACCCTGGAGGGCCTTGGTTGTATTTTGTAGAGTGCAAACAGTAAGCATGCAAAAGAGGTGAAATACAACTGCAAACATGGAACTGAATAACAAAACTGGAATACACTTGAGGTATGTAAGGACATTGCAACACAGGAGCTGTCGCACAAAAAATAAAGACTCAAAACTTCATATCTAGAATCCTTAAAATGTGTTTAACTTATAGGTCCAGCATGTATGATTTAGTGGCATCTTGCAGTGAAATTGCAGTTAGCAACCATTTGATTACTGCTGACCTCACCCTCCCATTCCAAGTGTGTAGGCTATGGTCTAGAGCCTCTGATTGGTTTCTCCGTTCTGGGCTACTGTAGAAACATGGCAGCCTCCACAGATAAAAACAACTTATTCTGAAGGTAATTTTAACACCTTCAGAATAAGTCCTGGAACCTACATTTCCCACAATGCAACCAATAGCATATTTTGGCTAGACGTGGAAATTTCCTCTTACTGGTAAACACCCACGTCCTTCACACTTCATGCCCCAGTTTGTAACGCAACCCTGATGACGTCACTAGCAGTTATTTTCTCAAACTTAAGTTCCTGCAGAGGTACAGAAGACACCAACTATTTTCACAGTAGCAATCCATACGGCAAGTGACCTTTGTGTGTAAAAATCAATTGAGTGTGTGTCAGTGTCTGGTTAATATCATTTCTGTTCATGGTAAGCAAAAAAAGAAAACTTTTGCAGACCAGAAGAGAGAAGCCCAGGGGCCTATACTACAAAGCAGGATTTGGGATTAGCGAGGTAACTTCAGGTTTAACCCTGGGTTTTCAGTACTATTGAGGCCGTTCACTTCTTACTGGGGTAGATCGCCATGGTAACTTATCCTGAACACATAGCCTGCTCCAGAGCAGGTTACAGATAACAGCTCAATGGGTATAAAAGCACTGCATAATATATGCTACTGATCAATTAATTCTCTTGGAAAATGGCATCATCCCCATTTATAGGAGTGGAGCTTGGTGCGTGGAATTAAAAGAAAAAAATCATGAGAGGGTCTCTGAGGAGGGCGAGTGTGTTCAGAGACCCTTGTGCTTTTATAAACTGATATCCTACAACAGACTGGTTGAAGCACTAAATTCTTGTACTTAAAGATATCAAAGTCAGCCTACTTCCCATTTTGAATTATGTTTTTGCATTTATCTTTTATTTGTTCCCAAGTCTGTTCACACCGTTCATGTTTGCAGCTGAAAGAATAAGGCTGAAATGATCATACACCGCCATAAGACAACATCTAAGCAACATTAATTTAATGGAATACACAAATCTTCCTACTTATTTTAAATAAGTTCATTTTAAATTTTAAACTATGGAGTTACATTTGACTTTATTCTTGATGCTGCACTTACGTCTTGCAGTGCAGTACTTCTTCATATTCCTATTATATTTATCTTTTTACACCAAAACAAATTCCTCGCAATTAAACTGTTTCTGATCTATTTTAAGTTTTAATTTACCCATTTTATCTATGGTGTTTTATTTATGGTGTTAAATCATCCATAGTGTTTAGGTTTTATTCCCTATGCCTGCCTGTTTATTCATACATTAGTCTGTATTTTATTGGTTAGTTTTATGTAAACTGCTTTGTAAAGCTGGTTTTGACAAGTGCTATACAAATTAATTATATTAAGTATTATAATTTATATAATTAGCAGGGATAGGGGCAGTGATATAAGCCTATTAATTTATGCATTCACACAGCCAGCGATTTTGTGCCAGATGTCCTTACAACATTTGGCAGTTGTAATTTGTTGCTTTTAGCCTGGATTATGTGTTTAACTTCTTCGTATTTGTCTAGTGTTATAGTTTGTTCTTCATTTGTAAAATGTTGCTCTGCTGCCAGTAGACTCCATGTTTGTGACTGGTCATATGCTACAAACCACGCCCCTTTTGTGACACACTCATGGCTAGATTGGGTAACCCTGGGTTGACTCACAGAGTTGATAACCAGCATCTTGTGACTACTGATCACGACTGCGGTTATTAGGGTTAGTGAAGCCAGAAAACGGAAAGATCCAGGGAATGTTAAACTTGCATTGTAGTACAGGCCCTAGGAGTCCTGTGATGGAGAGACATACACATCTTGGGAAGCTGGTGATGTTCTATATTTTTCTGGTCAACAAATCTAATTAAATTAATTTATCCTTCTAGTGCCGCCTGCGTAGCCAAAGCCTGGAAGAGCTTATTCCTCTGTGCCATAGAGCTCCATTGTCATCCAGAAACTATTAAAAACATGCAAATTAGCCATACTGTTGGAAAGGCTAACACCTTTTTTCATTACAGTGAGCATTGGCAATGTTCATCACGATCAGCAGCTGTTGCTGGAGGTAATTTCATTTAATCCACTGCACTTCCTAGTAACTTCTGCACAACACTGACCAAAAACCACATGCCCTGCTCCTTGAAGCAGTTCAAAGCTTTGAAAGTGTCCAGATGGGTCAAAGCAGCCAGCTTTGAGTTCTATAACCCCCCTTTACCTGTTTTGATGTGTTGCCACTAAAGGTGCACTAAAAAAGAAAAAAAGAGTCGCTTAAACCAATTATCTTATCAGCTGGAGTGAAAGAAAAAGGAAATAAGACGAGACAACTTCTCAGTGTGCCTTACCACATTGATATGATGCTATATTAAGCATGGATTTTGGTACGTGGTCTGCTTTGACTATCACAGTTAGGAACCAAATGCAGACATTGGTGGAAGGCTGGTATAGTTCTCCGATTTAATGAAACACAAAAGGCTTACACGGATTTCAGGGAGGCGGTGGTCAAAAATCAGGAAGTAGTCCAACAAAAGGCAAACAAATCCGACAGAGCAGGCAAAATCCAAAACCCATGAAAGGAGCAAAAGTCCAGGAAACAGTAAATAATAATTAAAAAAAATTGATCACAAGAAAGAGGCGAACTGGCTAGAAGGCTTGACATCAACTGACAAAGATGAAATGACAAAACACAAACTAACCACAGAGACTAAATACACTGAAGTGAGGGCGGATAACGAAACACAGGTAAAACTAATAAGGGCAGGGTGGCAAAACCACACAAAGACAGGAAATAAAAATCCCATTAGGCCATCTCCCTTGTTAAAAATGTACAAATCGCCTACTGACTAATTAATCAATTCATAAGTGCTATCTTGAATTTCTAAAAAACTAAATTCACAGTTAAACTACATAAATGTATAATTATTCCAGTACACACTCCTGGCTCCATACAAAATTACATCGAATATTACTATTTACATTAGAAACAAGTCTTGCTTTTCTTTTGGTGTGAAACGGAAATTGGTTTTTACCTGATAATGGTGATATCTTGTATATGAATGCCTATCATGGGGCACAAACAGATTTTAACTTAAATTGCATTGATTGATTTATTCTCACATTCAGAAATGTCTCTGAGGTACAAGTGAAATTCCGGAGTGGTCCAGACCTGACGATCTACAGATGTGCACAGATTGTCTGTAGCCTACAAACTGTTGTTTGACTTAAGTGCCATAATGCCTTAATTTGAATGAATATGGAATTTAAATATGATGCAGAATCATACTAAAATAAAATAAGCAACAACAGTAAACTTTAAATAAATATTCTGTTTACCATATTATCATCATGGCTTGCCAATTCAGTGATCATCTTTGAACAAAATAGTTTATGGTATTAATTGCATAATTTGGCATGGCAATTCAAACAGTTCAGTAGTTGTTAGCACTCTGCACTGATGACATATCGTTGACAGCTGTACTATTAATATTTTCTAATTGTTTTGGCGCCTTTAATATGACTACTGACACTGCTAGATTTGTTCTGTTTTTTCGTCTGCTGCTTTCCAACAGCAGGACTTGAAGCTCTGCTGTGTGAAATTCTACATGTTATTCTTTGGTAACATTTGTGACTGAAACTTGCCCACAAACAGCAGAACAGGCAGCCTTATATAGAATTTTGGCAGCATCAATTATGCTAATGATCAAGTCTCACAAATGTGCATCTCCTCATGAAGAGGTGACATTCATCAAGCAGTTATTACAAATTTTTGCAGTTAAGTGAGTTTGGGATAAGAATACGAAAATGTTCTTGTATGAGGCCCATTGAAACTAAACAACCCACTTCCTCTCAGAAAGTCTTGATGACACAAAGACTTAAATATATGGGCATAGTCCATCAGTACTGATCCACACTGGATTCCACATGAGTAACCTTGGTGGGACCGTGTTCATTGAGATTTAGATTAAGTTCTTCTAAAATAAAACTTTCAAGTCACAATGCTTGGAGCTACAGCCCTCAGATATTTTAATTTTGATCTATTTCCAACTTTGCCTCATTTAATTTGTTTAGTTTTGCTCATTGAGATTACTCTCTTATATAATTTACTTGTAAACCCTTACTATTTTTGCAGTTATTTACATCACATAACATCAGATCTGATTCTTAATGGCTCACCTGGCCCAGAAGATCTTATCTCTTTCAGAACAAGTGATGGATCTGTGGATACCTCAAACTGAAAAATCCCATCTAACTAAGAGGAGAAGCTGATGTAGAGGCTTGGAGCAGGAATAGGCCAGAATTAGCGATGGTTACGAGGACAGGGTGGAGGAAGGAGGAAAGGAGAAGTTTTGATTATACAGTTATTGCCACGCAGTCCCACTCCAGGCAATTTGCTAGGACTAACACATTTTCAATGTGCTATTGGCTTCCTTCCAATCAGTTGCTGTGCATAGTAATGTGGCCAGAAGGTTTTGGATTATGCAGTAATGTAGGAGGTCAGTGGAGAGAACTGCCGCTGGCATCCAACACCCATTCTCCTGGAAATATGCTTGAAAAATGGCATCTGCAGGTGCTACAGTGCTGCTTGTCACAGATTTGGATTGACAGTGTGTACATGCAAAGGACAGGAGCTGGAATAAAACACGTGCAGCATTCTATCCCATCTTTAAGAATTTAAATGTATTGTAAATTATCTTGTACATGGGCAAGCAAATATTAGATTTTCATTTAGATTTTGCCCACATGTGAAATTTAAAGTGGTTGAATTGAGTTCTTGAAACCACAAACAAACATTTGCCAAAGAATTTGTGAGGGAGGATTTATACATGCACTGATACACTTGCAAATGAACACACACAGATATTGTCTCAATGTCATAGCAACTGTAAGCCATCATGCCCACACTGGTGGAAGTGCCAGCCGCTAGTTCCCTCTAGGATGACAGGCAGGTGACAGCACACACAGCGAGGCAGCTGCCTGAGATCATCTTCAAAAGCTGTACAGGCTGGAAAAATCCTGTCCCTCACCAAATACGTTTCGGGTGGAAATGTTATTCTGGAATATTAGCCTGGAATTAGTTTTTATACTGCTCAGAAGGAGCAGGGAGGAGGATGGGGTGGGTGGGTGGTTGGTACATGTCCCCCAAACATGTCCTGCGTTCCATGTGTTGTTCTGTTCAGGATACTTAAAAGCTTAGTTAAGGTTAGGGAAAGATAATGGTTTTGCTTAAGTATTGAAAAAGTCAACTTGTCCAGTCAGCACTGAATTGAGTTTTTGAAGATTACACCAATATCAGTATCTCTCCCTAACCTTAACCGTAGTCATGTGGATACAGGGTTGGCTGGAATGAAGCTGGCTTGAAACCACAGTAACTATGGCATGATTCACACCCCACTCTTTGGTATGTGCTTCACCAAATTGGACCCAAGAGGCGATTAGCAAAATGACCAAAATCTGTGCTCCTTGTTAACGTGCTCAAAAGATGCTCTGTGCTTTGTCTCGTAGTGGCGCTTCACATTGCCACTTCTAATAATCGCCACTATCTCGAAACATATGAAACAAAGGCCTATCGGGAACTCCCATTGGGCCACCCCCCCTGTTAAAAATGAACGAATCGCCTACTGACAAGAGGGGAGAAGGGAGGGACCAGTGAAAGGAGATTTAGATAGGACTAAAATTCGCACTCTTTCTGGTCGTTGTGAGGACTCTATGAACTGTATTTTGAACCACTTATAGCTTCTAAAGTCTTTGCTGGCATTAACAGGGGAAAACAGAGCAGAAATATTTGACAGGACACAAATTCTGTTTTCCCACAGAGGGTAGCTGCATTCACACAGAGCCTTTAATTCCCTGAATAATTTGAACCAAAGCCCAATGAAAATAAAGATGTCTCATGTAAACAGCTTCATCTGAATAAACTGGGTCATTCCAAAAACACGTTAATTTGATTTAGTGGGATGATTCCAAACAATTTGGATGAAAAATTAGTCATGTATTCTCTAACAAATTACTTTTTATTTGCAGAACAAACTTATTTTTATGCATGTTTGCCCAACTGAGTTGGTGGAAGCACTGCCACATCTGTCATTCTCAGGAGCTCCCTACTATGTTTGTCATGTTTACTAATATCTGGGAGAGAAACAGAAGTACAGTATCACCTTATAGTCACTAAATTTAAATATTGTATAGTCTGACAGAGCTGTTGCTTCAGTACAAAACCACAGCAGTAAATCAATAAGAGTCAAATGGAGCAACACAGATCAATCTTTATCAAAACTAATCCATGGTGGAGTGCTGAATTCAGTTTATTGCAGATTTAGGGTGAGATCTGCTCTATCTGCTTGCTGGCTGTACAGCGTTTAAACAGGACAATTTTAACTCGTGTTAATACTTTTGTAGGAACTGACTGATTGATTACAGTCTATAAATGCCGTCCTAAGTAACAGCAGCCGCTGTAAGTCTTTTGATTAGGATTGTGAATAAGATTCTCCGAGGATAACATGCATTATCGACAGATGTTATTAAAAAGATGTCCAAAACAGACCCCAACGAGACAACACCTCTGCCTATGCTCAAGGCTATATTTAGTAGATAAATAAAGATTTTGAAAACAGTGCTATGGATGTAATGAGGCACAAAAATACATTATAATAATAATAATTTTTACAGTGCCTAATTAATGTTTACTTGAGACATTTTATGTAACTTGCCTGACTTTAGAAAAATGAAACTTAAGCTACAGTTGAGTTTGAGTAAATACTGTATTTCATCCTCCGTTGTTTAGGTGCAGTGTGTGCCTTCATCTATCTAGAGGTCAGAGACAAACAGGAAGATGTATTGTTTCGACCTCCAGCCACTTTCACGCCTCTAAATGCCTCTATAATTTATTCATAACATTGGAGACCAGCAATGACTAAAGCCAAGATTATTGTCATGAGCTCCTACTTGAAATCCAACCACATCTGTACCCACATGAAACACACGTAAACAGGACCACACACATTTCCTGGAGGTTTACCTTTAACCAATACATGAGTAATGCAAATGACGAAAGAACCCATTTCACTAATGCTGAAGGCTATAACAGTAATCCATAAAGCATGTTCTGCAGTGGACACTGTTGAAGTGAGGACACAGTTTTGGAGAAGTAGGCTATTGTCTAGCTGAAAGATAGTACTGCTGACAGAAGGGCTAACTGACAAGGGAAACAGAATAAATAATTCACTGGTAAACTGTAGGACTAGCTGCTTACGGTACTGGTGAGGTGACAGCATAATCAGAAAGGGAACAGAAAGGCAAACCCACTGGGAAACGGGCGAGCCAGTTGAGAGACACAGTGATGGAGTGTTTATTTTGAAAATATGATGGAAAATATTAGTTGACACCTGAAATGAGAAAATAATTAACTAAAAGGAAACGCTTGAAAAATTAAACTATGACTAAATGTATTGCAATTGTTGCCATATACAATTTGTAGCACTGTATCCTCACAGTATAGTGCTGTATATGTGAAAAAGTACTTTACACTGCCTAAAATATTCCCCCTGGAGAAATTGATGGTAATACAAAATGACATGCTGCCATCTTACATTAATTTCAAAATGACCTTACCTCTTTTTGGAAGATATAAAATGCCTTCAAATGGAACTTGTGAGCTCGTGGTTACGACATGGGAAGTTGTGTACACAATATGCTTGGCGTGGTTAGTGGTAAGTCAGTGAGAACACAATGGCAACAGGGATGCGAAAAGACTCCACGTTGTTCTCTTGTCATTCTATGCTTCTTTCCAAGAAATGCTGACTTTGTATTTCAATGCCATGAAGAGGAACAAAAAATGAGATTCACAAATAATTACAATATATTAACTTACTATAGAGCCAGGACAGGGACTTTAATATTTGACACTGAAAACTAAATTGGAGAATAGTTGCCACGAACAAATAAAGGCCGTCCCCAAATACAAAAAAACAACATAAAGCAAGGGTGGATAAACTCCTGGTACCTGTTTGTGTATACCAACTAAGAATAATGTACATTTCTATTACTTTCATTTAATAAATTCACCAATATAATTAAAGTGTGCAACGTCTCAAACATACTTTGTCGTACAAAGACAAAAACATATAAGTGCCACAAGATGGCAGCAACTCCGTTTGAAACATTATCGGAATAGTGCCAGTCACTGAATCTTCTACAAATGTTTCACAATAAAAGCCTTGTTAGATAAAGAAGGGATTCTGTCCACTAACAGACTCCCTCTATCCTAAGACCCTCGATGCAATCAGGAAAACCTCCCCCCAAAAAAACTTAATTAAACAGGGGAACAATGGAAGAAAACTCAGGAAGTCCGGGACGGACAGAGTTGCAATAGATGTTGTGTGCAGAATAGACCAACATAGTAAAATTACAGTATAGGCAATGATGTAAACATATATGAAGAATATGGATCTGGGAGGACGTCAAGTAACTTCCAGGTGCAGCCAAACAAACCTGAGCCATTTAACCTCCTCAAACCTCCAAAGCTCAAGCAAACCATTTCCACAGATAGGAGAAAGGAAAGAAACACACAGATGGAGAGGGAGACAAGGACAACATGTACACAAGGGAGAGAGAGAGACAAGAGGAGAGGCCGAATCTCCTGGAAGACGAAGATCCAGATCCAAACATCTGAAAAGAAGCACCAACAACCAGAGCAGAGAAGGAGGTCCCAGGACTGTCGATGGTCCGGCACAGAGAAACCTGTGTGAAAAGAGAGGACCAGGAGAAACTAGGGATAGAGAGAAAAGGAGTGAGAAAGATAGGCACACAGCTATGCTTGCAATCAGATAAAAGGGTTCGAAAGATGCAATCGTTTTCAGAAAGTTTACAGTATTCTCGTCCACAGGACAAACATGGACTGTAAATACTGACTTATTTTTAACTCTGGGGACAGACAGAAGCCCTTTATCTATATATGTATTTCTATAGAATTAACATTAGTATGATGTTTCCAAGTCTTTATGTTTATACCCACGTTCTGCAAACCGTTGCTTCATTTCTGCAGCTTTCAGATCAAAGTCCTCCTCTTGGTCACAGATGCTGAAATTGTTCAAACAGGATGTTATTGATAAGATAAGGGTGGTGAAAGCTGTCAGCATGCACAGTGGTATTGTGGTCTGTATCCTGGCGAAAAATTGTAGTATGCAGCTCTTCCGAGGATGTTATTAGGATTTTTAAGAGCCAGTAAATGTATTCCCTCTGGCTGTACTCTTAAGAAGAGTTCCATACTCACTTGTGTGGTTGAGGAGGCTGTGAAATTCCTTCACATCTTGCAAGTGACCATTGAAGAAGAATATTAAATCATCACGTCTGGATGAAACAGAGGCGAGAAAGTGACTAATGTTAACTAACGTTAGGGTGGAGGTTGATAAAATAATACAGCACATCACAAATATAATATTAACTAATGTTAGTCCTGTTAACCTACCAGCTACTATACATGCACAACGTCATGCAGGCTAATAGGCAGCCTGGGCACTTAACGGGAATGACTGGCTAATTCAGCTAAGCTAGCAGTTACAGGCTGACAAAATATGTATTTTGTGTAAACATCCCTGTGCATTGATCTTCTGTCATCTCTGCTCCCACTCTGTCTTCTCCATGGAAATCAAAACTCCCTCTCCTGTTTAATTTAACAATGGATGTTGCCAAGCTGGCCTTCTGATCAAGACAGGCCAATAGAGACATTTCTAAGATTTTTCAGCGCCTGGTCCCGACCACGAGTCAGCCCATGAGCTAGCAAAACTGTTGGTTTCAAAAGTAAAAAATCTTTGGATTCGAAAAAAAAACAAAACACTTTTTTTTGCATTAAAACATTTTAAATCCCAAATGAATTTTACTTGCAAAAAAACATTTTTTTGATTACAGTGTCAATAGTTTTGCTCTCAAACCTATTCAGTTTGATTGCATGTGAAGACACAAAAGTACCCCTGAGTGACATTTGGTAATCACGTGTGACAGAGACGCCCTATCTTCAAGGGCAGAACAGTTAACACAAACCATCCTGATGCTGTTTTTACACCAAATGCGAAGCAAATTTTCACACATTACTCGCACTTGTTTGACCACGAGATCATTGTGTTTATGCGTGAGTAACGCGAATAAACGCAACCCATAAATATTCACTCTGGCCTACTGCAGCGGTCAGTCAGTCATTTTCTGACTGGAGCCTATCCCAGTGACTTCGGGCCTTAGGCGGGGTACACCCTGGACAGTGGCCAACTTGTCGCAGGGCTGACACATAGACAGACAACCATTCACACTCATATTCATCCACCAGGGGAAATTTTATAGCTATCAATTAACCTACACATGCATGTCTTTGGACGGTGGGAGGAAGCCGGAGAACCCGGAGAGAACCCAAGGTAACAAGGGGAGGACGTGCAGACTCCACCCAGAGAGCTTGTGTGACGTTGGTCTGGTCCGGGTCTGATCTCCTTATTGGGAGGCAGGAGCTCTAACCGCTCTGCCACCGTACTGCAGCGGTATGAGCCCAAAATAAGATTTTGCTGTGATTTAATTGCAATAAATGGATCAAAACGATGCGGAAATAACTAACTTTTCAAAAGTGCTCTGTCAGGTCTGTCCGCAAGACGACAAGCAAACAAAATGCTTGTTTTCTGAAAGGAATTCGGATCCATCAGGGCTATACTAACTTGATTCTGACTGAACTCAGCACTCACTAGGGACTCCGGTTATTTCAAGTATTTTCCTCCAGTCTTTCTTCTTTTTCCCCTATCCTCTCTGTACGTTCATGAAGTAAAGTACATTTTGTTCTCCAGTTAGCAGTCAACATGTACGAAGAGAGACTAATTACAGCTAGAACAACTAGAACACATCACATAAAAAGACCAAAACCAACCCTACGTTAGTCCGCCTTTTAGAGCTTTGTATAATAATTGGAACTCTATGGCTCTTTGGCTACACAGGAAATACTTTTTCACTGTTGGTTTTGGTCTTTTTATGGGGTGTGTTGACAAATAGAAAAATACAGAATATCATCAGCCGTTTCCTTTAATTTGTAATTTGGGAAAAATTAAGGGGAGAAGATGTAAAATCCTTACACAGACGGAACAGTAATTATCATACTATGAGGTGATACCTAGCCACCATGAAGCCCCTGAACAAGGTTTAGTTTCAAACCAAGCAAATTAGGAAGTGGGTTTCCATGAAATTTAAATATTAAAGCACGTTCCCATTACGACTGCTGTCATATCCAATATTTTAAAACATAATTAAGAATAAATAATTAATCTATCAAATGAATTGCCTTTTCTATTTACAGTTTGGACCTGGGGCCTGTCTCATGAAGCAGGATCACTAAGTTTTAACCCCATGAAATCTGGAATATGGACTGTATGGAATGAACATGTACTTACTGGGGAAAAAAAGAGCTGTACTGGGTTTTGCAATTACCGATTGCTCTGAAATTGCAGCCTTTAACACACAAAGGGTAAATATGGAACCTTATATTTTTAAAATTTCAACCAAAACAGGAAAACGTGAAGATGTGAAGCACCACTACTGCCTTATTCTCACATCCCCAACACCATGGTTCTGCTCAGGAAGAAATGCATACTCTTTGTTTTTCCTGTTCACTTGGCAGCTGTTTGAAGTCATGTCCACTCGCATGTAATTGATACGAGCGGGCCGTTTACAGGGTCCTGTTCAAGAAAGACTGCCAATTAGACTGTCTGTCACTTGCTGAACCCTAATGAGAAATTACACCCTTTAATCACTCTAAATGTTGACACCAATGGTGAGCTCCACTGCTAACCCCCACACACCTGGTGAATACGAATTGGAAAGCATTAAAAGAGCTGACAAGACTATATATGTCTTACACTTTGTGAGGACCACTGTGAGGACCTGTTCCTCAGCTGTGTCAGTATATTCCATATTTTAACTCCAGATTCTATGAGTATAGGCGTAGCCCTCTAAAAGCTGTCGTTCTTGGGTTTATCCCAGCACGCATACACAGTTGTGAAGATTTTGTTCCGCGTGCCTGTGCCTTGCACGGGCCCCCCTTAGGTCCACTCCTTCAGTATCAGCATTTTCTTCAGCCAATGCTGGTGGAGCATAGGGCCTGGGTCTTAGAGGGCTACGCCTATACTCATAGAATCTGGAGATACAATGCGTAACAAACATTCTATTTCGTATAGGCTTTGGCCTCTAAGAGTTGTCGCTATTGGGTTAAGGGCTAAACTGATGTAGTCAAAGCCCGCTGTGACACCAGGGCCCAAGCAGACAACATACACCAGTTCACCACCCTGTAAATGTTATGCGTTATAAGGCAGGGAGGCACCGGCTGTACTATGGTTAAATGACAGCCCTGTTTGGGGAAAAAGGGGGTCGAGTGATATTATACTCCCTCCACACAGCTGCCGCTACTGAAAGGTGGGACGTTGACTACATACCGTAAAGGTCCCTCATACAGCCCGCTCTCGCTGCACCGTAGGTGAGACAGACGCTTATTTGACAGAGCCACAAATGCCTTGTGAGTTCCCTCTGTAATGAACGAACCGATGCTGCATCTACCTGATGTTTGTTGTGCTGAAAACGTACTCAGACAAGTCGCTTCAAGATACTTCTTCCACCTCATTTCTGTGAGGCGGGGGGAAGAACCCCTCAAGGGAAATAATTCTCAACCGAAAAGAGTTTGTTAGGACTTTAGGTGTGAACGAGGGATTTGGCTGTTAGGTTGCTACACTCCATCCTCTCTAATAGAAAGGCAGGACGGCAAGACTGACGGTGCACATAGGTCACTCACTCTCCTAGCCAATGTCAGGCTAAGAGGCACTGTTTTTAGTTTTAGTATCTTGAGAGATATTTGGGTTATCAGCCCCCAAAAGGCCAGGGGTAAATCCACACAGACTCTCTCCACACACCAGTGCTGAAAAGCGGAGTATCTACTAGGGATGCACCGAATCCAGATTTTGGGGGTTCGGCCGAATACCAAATTCACTGGTTAAGATTCTGCCGAATCCGAAACCGAATTCTGAATCTGCATCCTATCATTTTCCCAATTGCTGCATGAATGGCTTTTGCTCATGTGTGATCTGAAGCCCACTGTTCAGTGAAGGGCTAGCAAGGCTGGTAATGGTTGTATGGTTAACACAGGTTTTTAGCTGTGACTGTCCTTCCTTTGCTGTACCTGAAGTTTCTGCATTTTGGCTAATGTCTTCCTTCATGCACAACTCGAATTCTTTATGATGTTTTGTGCACAAATGTTTTTACAGTGGCGATGTTGTGTACCGTTTAGGGTCCTTGCCACCACGAGACAAATAGGCATTGCAAAGTGAACATGTAGATCGACTTGAATCGCCTTCTTTTAACTTAAAGTACTGCCAAACAACACTTTTTCTGCTCACAGGCTACATTTTTTTCACTCCTCCTGCCTTCATTCAAACGGTCCACCTTGTAAACAAACACCGTCCCGTAATCAACGGCAGCGTCATTATGTTGACCAGCGTAGCGCGCATAGTGCAAGCCTAGGTTCGGTTCGGTGAAAAAACAATCTAAGGTTGAGCAGAAACCAAACCCCCTCAAAAAGTCCAATATTTGCCCCGAATCCAAAACCGAATCCTGGATTTCGGTGCATCCCTAGTATCTACCCACGTTACACGCTGTAGTAGGGGAGTCTAGCACCCTGGATAGTGCACAACACTGCAGTGGGCAGTCCTAACGCTTCCAAATGCCGCCGTTCATTGGCGAGGCCCACGGCCACTAGCCTATCACCGGGAGGTGGAGGATTGTGCCATCCAGCTGTGCCAATGCATCTCTGTGCCATGGGAGCTGCCACAGTTTCCCCACCAGCAGCTGCGCCACTGTCGGGTACCAAGACATGCTCGTGCATTCTGGTGCCACCAAAATGACCGCTAGATTCTCCTCCTGAATGCACGCTAAGAGGCGAGGAGTCAGGGGAACTGGGGGAAACGCGTAAAGAAGAGCTCTGGGCTACAATCGGTGAGAGAAGGAATTCCCCTCCCAGTGGAGGGTCGTATCATGCATTCATGGTGAGCTCTTCTGCTAATTTATGGTGAAACCCAGTGTTGAGAGGTGTTCCACGAGTGCCATCGGGTTGAGTGCAGCTCGCTCCTGGGAGGGGGCGATAATGATCAGGTCGTCAAGGTAAAAAAGTCCCTTGATACCTTTTCTGCATAGTGGCTCCAGTACTGTTTCCAAACATTTGAAGGAGGTGCGCAGAGCCAGAGAATAACCAAATAGTAACTTGTTGTACTGGTACTGTACTGTTCAGAAATTTTCGGTGTCTGAAAATAATTGGCACGTGAAAATCAGCATCATTTTCTCCTGTTTGCTCTCTGTGATTAGGACAATTCTGGAGAAAATGGGCCTGCTGGAGAAGGTGACTCCCTTGTAAGCCAAAAAAATAGGACAATTAAAAAAACAAATACAATGTATGTGCATGGGATTTGAAATTATATTTGTTTTAATCATGCAAGTTAAACACACTATTGCTGAGATGTGTTTTGGTGCTACTGCTGTTGTTGTTGTTAACTGGCATGATTTCCCCTGCCTTAGGATTGCAAGTGTCCAGGGAGAGGGCGTGAGAGAGAAACCCACTGCTGCAACTTGGCTGTGGTTTGGGCTCATGGATGAGATGTTGGGACGGACACATTCCACCACTCCCCCTGTCCTAATTGCCTCCATGCCTGAGGACACACCAGGGATAAGTACAGAAGTGGGTGACCAAGAGGAGGAGGATGAGGAAAGCCAACCAGAGCCAGTTAAGAGAAAGAGAGAGAGAGAGGATGAGCTTCTTCAGCTTTTAAAGAAAGACATGAAGTTGCAGAAAGAGGCAGAGGAGAGGCGAGCACAGAGAGGATAGAGACGCTCTTCTCTCTACTTGAGAGATTGGTTGAAAAATGTACATACGTACGAAGTGGACTATACAGGGTGACTGCAGGTCCTAAAAAGTCTTAAATTCAATTTCATAAATATTAGGCCTTAGAAAATGTGTTGGTGCTGCTGGACCTCGATGGACTGCCAAAATAAAGACTCTGGTGTCTTCTGTCAGTGGGACATCATCTGGGGGTGGTCTCCAGAGTGAGTTTGGGGTTTCATGTGGCATAATGGCCACCACCTCCTCAGGGACTCTGGACACTGGTGGACAGTGGAACAAGGCTTCCCAAACACTCTGGATACCACCCTGCATGGTGATCAAAGATAAAAATGATGACAATAAGAAAAGTATTAAAAGCTATAATAATAATAAAATAGAGTTAGATAAAAACTGGAAAAAATATTTAAAAAGACAGCTAAGTAAAAACAAATAATCAGTCATAAATACAATAACAAAATTAAATTCATCATAATAAAGTCAATAATGTCTACAAACCAATCTTAATCAAAAGCCTGGCTGAAGGTTTTCAGTTTTTATTTAAAACTGTCAACACTTCCAGCTGCTCTCAGATCCTCTGGCAGACTGTTCCAGCGGCTCGGGGCATAAAAGCTAAAAGCCGCCTCACCAAAAGTTTTAGTCCTGCACTTGGGAACAACTAACAGACTCGTGCCAGAGGACCTGAGGGGCCGCACCGGTTGGGTTGCGTTTGGGGTGTCATGTGGCATAATGGCCACCACCTCCTCAGGGACTCTGGACACTGGTGGACAGTGGAACAAGGCTTCCCAAACACTCTGGATACCACCCTGCATGGTGATCTCAATTGTAGCACCCCAATCATGTCTCCGTTCCTGGATGAGAAGGTCCAGCAGCACTGCCAGGGCATCCCTGCTCAGCTGAAAATCAGGCCATGTGTCTTGCTGGTTAAATAACCTGTCCGGCACATGACCACTCAGGCTAATCCTGCAATACAGGGGTCTGGGCTGGTTTAGGGAAAGAAGAAAAAGAAAAAGTTTTAAATAAACAATATCTCGATAGTGCAGAGAGCTTAGATAGATAAGGCTATCTATCTACTCAACCTGTTTTAGGCGATTCATGACAAAATATATCCAACACATATTCAATATTAAAGTAGGGTTATTTTAAATATGATTGTAAAAAGGTACACAGCTTACCAATTTCCTATGTTGGAAGAAGTACTAATCTTTTACTTGAGTAAAAGTAGCAATAACTGTGTAAAAATACTGTTACATGTAAAAGTCCTGCATTAAAAATCTGATTTCCTGTTTTATTTTGAAATGTCTCCTTCCCTCATGTGTCTTCTAGTTTTGCTTCCCATCCTTGATTGCCTGATTGTTTCCACCTGTGTCTTGTTATCCTGCCCTCACGGTATATTTTAGTCTCTGTGCTTCCTTTGTTCTGTGTCAGTTCGTTGTTGCACCTCTGGCAATTGCCCTGGTTTGTTTGTTCGTGCCTGTGGATTCTTTGTTTCCTTCTACTTTGCCTGCTTGTGGATTTTTGGACTTTGCGTATCCACTGTTGGATTTGTTTCTTCTGTTCTCAACTGCTTTCCTGCTGTGAGTTACTGTTGCCTATCTCTGGTGTAAACCTTTTTGTTAATAAATATTGATCTGCACGAACTCTGTCTGCTAGTCTGCGTTTGGGTCCTGTTCCCTGGTGTTCCCTTTTTTCCTGGCTTGACAATTGTGATACCAAAATCCAATACAGAGCAGGACAGAGACACAAAATGAAACAGTGATATAGAGGTTAGTAGCATACAGCAGTGGTGTTACGTCGCCTCCCAAGCTGTGTCAGTCCTGCACAGGGCTTTATATCTAAAGTAACTACCCCACAAGATAATATAGTTAGGTAGTAACTAGCTGGCATGCTAATGTTTGCGGCTTACGTAGGAGCAGATAAAAACACTCTTTAATCAATTTCTTTCACTTTTGCTTATGTGTTTTTGGTTTTGGAAAGGTGCTAAAAACATTTGAACCTAAAAATACTTTACAAACAGAGTATCACTCTTACTACAGCCTCATGCACACCACTTAAATATGTGAAAAATCCAAAGCTTGCCAGGTCGGTCTAGTTACAGTTGCTAAGCTAGATTTGGACAAATGTGGTTCATGGAAGGGGTTTAGCAAATTGTCAGTTACTTTTAAAAACAAGAATAAGTCATGAATACAATAGGTGAGAGCAATACATATAAAATAAAATGGGAAATGATTACATTAGATATTACCATCAAATGCATGGGAGTTATGTTATTTTCATTTTGAAATTTCCCATTTTGAATAGAAAAAAACAACACGGCAGCCAAAGAGGCAACCTATATCTAGCCCCACATTCATGAAATAATAAAACCAGCTCCACCTCCCAGGACTGTATCAATCTGAGCAAAAAAGATATTTCTAGCAAGCAAGATGCACTGTCCACAAAACATTTACAATAAACTCACCTCGAAATGATGTTACTCACATGGACAATAACCCAAGGCATTTCACTCGGTTACATTGATCTGTGTGGCTGTTCCAGGGCAGTGACCCCTGTGTTCCTGCTAGTAGAGGGACCCGGAGAGGAAGGACAGGAGACAGAGTTAGGTCTCTCAGGACGTAATGGGTCAAGATTGACAGATTTTGCTACTTTTTCAGAGTCAGTAAAAGTTTGCACTGCCTCTGGCACATGACATTTCCCAGTGTGCAGCCTGACATATGACAAATACCAAACAGAATATTATGTGTTTAATACACCTGGAGCTGAAGTCTTAAAAAAATGTCCTTTTATACCATACATCTCCACCCTGTCCTATATTACAGTTTTGAATATGCAGCTCTCTCCCTTAACCAGGTATTTACTGCACTGCAGAAATGTCAGCTTATGTCTAATTTCCTTCCTGACTGCGTTCCTACCATATCTCTCTCTCTCCATGTCTCTCTTCTTAATGCACTCCTAAAACGTTTATATATTTTCTCTAAGTAAAGTATAGTTTAAAATGGCTCTTTGGCTGCAAGTCAAAACACACTTTTGTGTGTGTGCGCATGCACACACACATCCCCACCCACACACAGGGCCCTGATAGTTCCCAATGCCTGACTCTACATGCAGCCACTGGCCACCAAGAGACTTTGATGAAACGAGGTTTTGGAACACAGTGAGTGGCTCTGGAGCCTGTGTCACCACGCATGAAGCAGCCAACGTCTTCAGCAATTGATTTCCAGCTGACACTCAACTGGCTGCCTGTGAAAGATGACTTTTCAGTGCAACTTGGGAGCATATCTAGCGAGGCATCACGTAGGGAGACTCATGTGAGAGATGGCAGGTAGACAGACACAGGAAACCGTGAGCTGGGCCTACTGGGGAGCCTATCTTATGAATAGCCCCAGGTCAATGAAAGCTTGCTAACAAGCCAAGCAGACACATCTCAGTAAGTCATACTTTTTGAAGTGAGGACTGCAGTTTACTTGTGTGTGTGAGTGTAGACTGAGCACTATTGCTATGTCATGTATTTAAATAGTGGGGGATTCCAAATGGCATAAAAAGGATTAAAGTGTATATACTGTATATAACTTTGTTAGCTGTTACCCTGAATTTGCTTTATACACGGTTCACCAATTGCTTTTTATGGCCATATTAGGTGTGTTTTAAGAGAGACATTGTTCACACTCTCTCACAAATAAGCTTTATCAAGGTAGTAGGATGGGAACTTTATCCAGCTCTGTACACTAGACTTGATGCAGCATCAATTGTCTAAGGAGGTCTAGTCCTCCCCCACTCTCTCACAGATACGCTGCCTGCTCTTGCCTGACTCTCCAGGGACCAGAAACTGTCACCGTGATCTTGGAAGCCACAGCTACATGTCTGCTTGGCAGCACTGAAGTCAACTTAACTTTCTTTCACCACGGATGACTTGGCCATTTCCTACTGGCCACTTGCCAGAGAAGTGGAAAGATGCAGTCTTTAGTCTGAAGTTGTTAGAGCAATAGTATGTGGAGACGCCAGGGAAAGAGCTAAGCAATTGTAATATCTAATAAATCATAGACCCCATTTACACACAGTCTCTTCATGCCTCTTGGGCAGATCTATTAGCTATCTGATATCAAAACAATCAGGTATGAGTGGGGCGCCCCCGTGGTTTAGGGATGACTATGAGTTGCAAGAGCTCCTTTGCTCTTTTTTAATCACAATAAACAGCTGATCTTTTTGAGTCAGACAGGGGACCTTTGCTGCATGCCATTCCCTTAGTAGTCATTTTCTGTCATCTCTCTTTTGTCAGAATCACTAATAAAGGCTTAAAAATGCATCAAGAAAAGACAGAAAAGAAAGCTAAGTGTAAATGCATCCAAGAGCCATTCGAGATGGTTTAGAATCCAGAGACAGATTTTGAAAAAGTGTAACTGCATCAGTGAGCAGTCTGTGGAAATTGTCTTTACAGGGCCTTTCCCCTGTGATAACGGCAGCTGAAGCAACACTGAAATTAGCTGTTATTCTCCCTATCACATCTGGAAGAAAGTGTCTCCACAAATGTCAACACATATGATCTTACAGAAGGCACACAGTTCTGTTGTAGTTTTTATCAGTTCAGTCACTGACTGATCTGTGCGGATGAGTGAGCATTGATCAGTATGGGTGAGGGAGCAGCGTGAGAGCCAGTGAAGACTATACAACTTTTCCTGTTCATAGTCCATAAATACAATTTATCCATATGTTTTTGTAAGCTTATTGATAGTTGTTAGATAGCTAGCTAAACTGTTGTTGTTGTAACAAAACTGCTTAAGTGCACAAGTGATTCATCTTATGGCATTTTTGGTAGTTACCAAAGCTTCTGGTGCATTATGCCATGCAATATGGGATAAATGCTAGAGATGGGCAAGATTCCCAAGGTAACAACCTCTGAGCGTATATATGTGTGTATGTGTGTGTATATATATATATACCTTTCATTAAATTACATTAAATGTTGGACTGATGTAAGACATCCTGCTGTTTACAGACCTTCCATATTGTGCCAAGATGTAAATATCAGAGTTTTCAGAAAGTCAGAGTTTCCCACTTGTAATTATGACTTGAATATTGATGTGAACGCTACTTACAAGTTGAAAACCTGTAATTACAAAACTCCGATATGATATGAACATGGAGGAGGGTCGACCTTGATTTTCATGTATCCTGGATAAACTAACGCCCGGGACACACTGGAAGCGCTAGGTTATTTCTCCTGCGAGCAGTAGCCTGCCTGGTCATACCAGAAGCGCATTTCTCTGCGCCAGTCAACAAGCAATTCTGCTCCTTTGCTCTTTTTTAATCACAATAAATAGCTGATCTTTATAATAACCTCATGAATTTATAACTTAAAGCTTTTGTGCTATGTGTTTCTGCAGGGCGTCACATCTTCACCAAACAATGACGTTAAAAGGATTCCCTTGTGTGATGATCTTTAGGGAGGGGCACGCACACAGTCCCTCGCTCTCTGTTTAGAACCACATGACAAATATGTGCAAGTAAATAATTTAATAATACACAATTACAAACAGCGGTGATAATATTTCTAATAAATATGGATGGCCAGAGCCAGGAGAACAGGAGGGAGAGGGGCAGAGAAATCAAAAGTGTTGGCAAGCATTATTTATCAGAATGAGATAATTTTTTCAATCATATATAATATCAATTTACATCGTTTATAATAGATTATCAGTGTGTTTTAAACTATCACTGCTCAGCACGACCCGACTGCAGTCTCGCCCAGTCTGAACAGCCTGATTGGTCAACATGGGCGCCAAAAGGAAGCAGGCGATGCATTGCAGAGCTTCCGCCTCCTGTGTCCCTCCGATGTGAGATAGATTACAGTCAGATTTGTGATCTGGCCGACAAAGATGCATATGTGGTTATGTGTGAATTAAATTATTTTGAATTGCATCTGTATTTTATCTGGATCCGAGACATTTGAAAGGACAAGTGTAATGGGGGCAAACAGTCTGTTTTGCAGAGGCCTCAATATGCTTCAAATGACATCATCCTAACAGCATTTGAATGGACTCATAACTGGGCAGGTATGTGGAGGTGATGAAAATTAGCAGGGTCTGTACTCCTTTCTTAAACTCCCCTTTTTCATTCTACACACAACAATTTCTGCCTCTTTTGTGTGCACAACACTGTCTAAATGTGTGCCCTTGTCCCCATTTGTAGATTCAAAGCTTGAACCCTTTAAAAGGTTTCAGTTATTCATGCTACTGTATTATTATATGAGGCAGAGTAGTACCCAGGGGTACTAGACTTGTTTTGTTTGTTGTGGGTATATATTTTTTTTGTGTGACTTAGACTTAATGAAGTGAGGTGACACTGAATTTTCTGATTCATCAGCTCCATCAAAATGAAGTTGACACCACCTGTTATTTGGTCAGTCCCTGTCTCAGCTCACTATGGCAGCTGCCAACACCTTGAAAGCCAAGGTCAGCCTTTAATAAAAACATCATAAAAATCTCTGCCATTATCTGGTTAAATGGTGCAGAAGATTTGGCTTTAACAGGACTACCCCCTACCCCCCAAGTGCTGTTGAATTAATTACAGTCAAATGTGTGCATGTGTGTGTGTGTGTGTGTGTGTGTGTGTGTTTGGGTGGGTGAGACTGATGAAGGTCACTCGGTCTTGTGCTTAAGTGAATGATGGCTTAAGAGATAAGGCTTTGTTTTGCATGTTGACAAAAGTCATGCATGTCTCCTCTCACACAGATTATATGTACATACTGTATGTCTTGAACTAGTTCATGAGTTTATCTGTGGTCATTGGGAAATAACATTAGTTAGGTGTGAAATTAATTAATGTTGTCCTATAATGACTTTGAGCCATTGAGGGAAAGACATTTGCTTGATTAATTCTTTCACATTCCAAAAATAATTGAGAAAATCATCCAGTTTAGGAACTAGGATATAAAGACTTGCATTATGTAGCTGCGGTTACATGGACAATATTTCTTCATCTCGATACAAATTATTCTGATTAGAGATTCCAACTTTACTGTTTATATGGACGCTAAATAAAGTTCACATGCCCCTAAGCATTTCAGTGGGAAAATAAAACTTTTCTGACATAAAGTGGTTCTGCCCGCCACGAAGCATCTAATCTGCCGGAAATATAACAAAGGAAGAACAAGAAGTAGTTCCGCTTGTAAATACAATTTTCAAGATGGACTCATGGTGTCCAGGGAACAATATTTGTGTTTATGCTCTTCTGTTCCTGGTGTTCAACAATCCTTAAATCTTTTAAGGTCTCCAACAAAAAAGTCACAGACCAGTTTTGTTTTGCTTCCACCATGTTCCTGTCCCTCCTGGAAACTGGTTCACATCACCAAACATGCGCAGAAAGAATATATTTATTACAACCAGAGAGAAAAGATCGGATTAAACGTATACATTAGTGACTAAGGGTCACTGTCACACCTGTAATTTGATTCCCTTAAGGCCTGGACACACTAGGTTTAAAACGGGGACATTTCGGGGTGAAATCGGGGTGCAGTCAGTTATGAGACAGAAGTCGAGGATACAAAGGTGTCGTTTGATTAAACTGTGTGAACTTATCATCCGTTAAATTTTATTTTCCGTCTTACTGAATGAAATGTTGTGCAATGTGAACATAATGCCAGAGGGAAAAAACAGAACAGTAGTGAGAAAATAGAGAGAATCTCCACGAGCCATTGTGACTGACTAGCCACTAGCCAGCTATTTTGCGTGGAAACACGGACGTCACTTTGTGGTGTGACTGCTTAGAAAAAATACATTATTCAATTTTAGTCTGTTTCATTATTCATACTTTCTGTATTACAAACAAACCAAGGGGTGTAAACATCAAATCAACTGGACAGTTTTCGCTCAGACGTGGACCCACTGGAGAAACCAATATGCTAGTGAGAACAAGGGTGCTAACTTCATTGTATTGGCTAGTTCTGCTTGTTCAAGACAGTTCACTGGTACTCAGTATATTGTTGGATTTTGGAGGATATTGAGGATTGTGTGCTTTTTCAGACTGACTTTAGGAAAAAAAATCAGACTGGAAAAGCCGTGTGTGTACTCTGAAGAAGACTTGTGTGACTCTTCAGGCTCAACAGGTCATACATTCATCAGTCAGCTAATCTAAGGCTGTATTCAGACCACACTGTGGCACTGCAGCAAAAAGCAAGCTCCTCTTTCATTTCAATGATACTGGTGTATTAGGAGGTATCACTACACAGGGCTCTGGTACAGATTGTGTTGCAACAAATTTGTTGGAATATGTGTAAGTGCAGGCACATGTTGGAAAGCTGTCAACCATCAATTTCCATGTTTCCCCTAGAGGAAACATTCAGTTAATAAGAATTTAAAGCTTTCCAGACAAAATATCAAAGAAACTAAAGATTTGCCTTCCCAAAAATGTATAGAATAAAGATATAACATTTTTTTAGAATATTAAAATAAAAAACGAAATGCTAAAAATAACTTAGAACCACTGGAACATTTCGATATATACAGTTGGAATTCCGTTTTGTTAGACATTCATGTATCTCTGTATATATCTTTGTTGTTTAATTATTTCATCACATACTTACGAGGAGGTATTTATATTTTTTATATGTATTTAGATTTTATTAATATGTAGTTTATCTACTTCAATCTCTATTTTTTAATATAATGTTGTGACATTTTGTCTTGAAATGAGCCTGTCTGCATGTGTCTGGGCCCACTTTTTGGGAAAATAGTGTGAAAAAATTCAGTGCAAGTGGAGGATATTGTGAGCTACAAGTTAGAAGACTACAGTCTATTTAAATGTGTATTTGTTCATCGTTAGCTCATCATTATTTAATTTCAAAACTGGTAAACATAAAGATAAATACCTTTAGGCTCTCCAACTAAAGCCCCAATTATTCTAGTCCAATCCCAGGCCAAGGCATTCATTTTCTGGTAACATTTCTTTCACAGTCAATATTTAAAATTCTCTGGTACATAATCCATTCGTGCTGGGATATTTGTGACCAGGATACAAAGATGCTTAATCTGGATGAGAAATCAACCGTGATGTGAGAGCAGTGTGTGAATGTTAATGCATTCACCGTGAAATACAACAACATGTCAATATAGCATGAGTAAAACTACACAGGCAATAAGAGGAGACTGTTGAGATCAAGGGACATGGCATGTGTGAGACATGATTTAGTCTAAACCTCTGAGGTTTTGATCCTTTATTGCATTCTGGTTTATTGCTGGTCTCTGTAGATATCATGCAAACACAATGCAAAGGATTAAACACTAAGATTATTTACCATAAAGCTGGGCTCATCCCCGAGGACACCGAGGTGAAAAGACATTGTCAGTGTCTCCCTTCACCTCCCCTTAGGCTTTACAATCAAGATTGATGATGTGCATGATTTGGGAGTACAATGACACCCCATTCTACACTCCCTCCTTGTCTAGGAGTTTTCTTATAAGCAAATAGCGAGATGTGATATTCAAAATGATTCAATTAGCTGTGCACTACCAGTGGGACACAGATTGATAGAATGGCTTTGTCCCTGAATGCAAAAAGACCTATCCAGATTTTGTTTTTTGGAGTCTCACAAGCTACATCCCTTCCCATAGTTACTAGAGATAAATGAAAGCTAAGATCTATGATACTCAGATCATGAAATAAAAAATTTTTGCCGTCAAAAAAAGGATACATGTTTTGAAAAGTTATTTTGTTAATGTGAATATATCAAATCTTTTCATGGGCATCAAGAACTCATGAAGCATCTGAAGAAAGGAAAATGACTACTACTTTTTGTTACTGTTCTACAGCAGGGATAGTGTGTATCCGTAAAGTCATTCTGGTCATGCAGAAAATATTATACTATCACGCTGTACTAATGTTCCCTTTGTAGTAATCAGCAGTGTTTTACTTTAAACAGCAAAGTTATAGGTCGTCTGGTACCTGAATAACCCCAGACGTTGCAGTTTAAGCTACTAAACATATGCCTTTCCACAACCTGTTTTAAGTCTACCTCAAGCCTATTTACAGCCCTCGTGAACAATGCTAATACAGCCCATATAGACTCAGACCTGCCAAGACCTGGCATTGCCATTCTAATTTACTGTATATCAGTCAGTTACTCATTCATAGTAAGTAATAGCTAGTTTCACACTTGTCATTTATCAAATCAGGTTGCACAATTTAGACTTTAGTATTTGTAAATCAATTGCTGAACACATCTGTAGTGCTGTCCAATCAACAGCAATCAACTATGTACACAGGAAGCCACTGTAGCATCACAAGCTGTAGCATAACCTCCCAAAATAAACTTAATGCTAACTGCCAATTACTTTGTTTTATTTATATATGCATACATGGAAAAATCTGTGTGATCCAGAGATAGTAGTACTTACACAAATTAGAATGAATGACACATATCCAAGTATACTAATTTAAACGGTTGGTATTATTCAGTCTAACATTACTGGCATAACATTTTGCATTTTAAGTTATATTGTTATTTTTGTGAAATGTAATTTAAAATCTTCCACGTTACAGTCATTATAAAACATTTTATTCAAGTGTCAGGTCCGATGTGTTGACTATATCACATTTCCTCTTTTACTTTTCACTCCTCAGTGCTCAGTTAGCTACAGAATAGCTTCACTTGCCAGTTACTGGGTGTAAATATTCAGTAACAACAAATCTCTAAATGAGAACTGGTTTGTTTGGTGCAACCCATTAATATGGAAATCTTCACTTAGTAAATACCTATAATAACTAGGCTAAGTTTTAACTTATGAAGAGCTGGTGCAACTATACTTGAAGTACATACTTACACCTTGTTTGGTGTAGTTGGATAAAAAAAATGATCTCATAAAAAGTGTGAACTCAGCCCCTGAGGGTAATACTTTTGGGATCTGTATATGTGCAAGAGGGAGTGCAAATTAAAGTAATTACTTTCTTCTCTAAATTCACATGACACAAAGGAGGCAATGATGAGGCTACTTTAAGAAATAGTTTTATTAGACAGTTCTGAAAATGTAATCTGTTTTTGTGCAGAGTTTTACCCACTTGTCAAAATCCCTTCTTGTTGAAATGCTTCCTTTCTAAGTACTTGAGTGAACGTACTTTAAGGTCCACTGTGAATTTAAATCCACCTAGGTTTGTCTTCAGCTAGTATTTGAAGGATTAACATGTCCACTCCATGAGACAATAGCACTTGGCTGCCCAGACATCCAGAGGGAAACTATGAGAGTGGCTAATGTTGTAACTGCTCTAATACAATCAACACAAAAACACTTTCCCCACCCATGCTCAGGACCACAGGTTAAAATATGAAACTTAATTAATTGCAGTATCTCAGGAGTTATTTACTTGTTACAGTAAGTTGTCATGGTGGCATGTCCTGTGTGGAGCAAAGAAAACACATGTTGAAACTGAAAATAGCCGGGCACAAGGCCGCAATTCAAAAAAAAATAATAACTGTCCCATTGTTCACCACTATTGTTCAGTACATTGTTTCACCCCCACAAAACAAAACAAACAATAATTCATACTGAAACATATCTGATACTTTGTCAAACTGTGATACTTTTGTGCCGTAATGAATTCTTAAACTTTTATTTTTACTGAATTATTGGGTCTTACACTATCGCTGTTAGTGAGGATTAATATGTTTTTTTCCTTATATATACATGTACTATAGATGTGTCTGCATATGTGCATGCACTGCATATTTATGTGGGGTAATGTTGGGCTCATTTGACAAGTAAGACGGCAGCATAACAAATAAATTAAACTTTTCATTGGCATCACAAAGAATGTGCTATTTCTTTGTTACTTATGGTAAGCTTACTTTAAAAAAATGCAAAATGGATACAAAGCATTTAATGGATTATCTTAAATGTCCACCTTGGTTGTGGTCATTTAGAGAAAAATGCTTGCAGAAAACTCCCCAGTTTGGTTTATAAGCCAGAATAAATCTCTCAAAACCTAGAAGGGTGAAGAAGGGAACATAATCTTTATTTGAGATGTTTCCCAATAATGTGTGCTACAAAGTACAGCGAATTAATTGTTGCCAGTGGAGAACTAGGTACTATGTTCTAATTAACTATTGTATTAACAATGTACAGTCCTCTATAAATGCAAAGCATGGTGAGCCACAACCAAAAGACAAAGCCACAAAAGGCACGTGTTTGTGTTTGTACCTTTCTATCATTAGGTTAATGTTCATTAAATAACAGTTTCTTGCCACTCAGCAATAACCAACAATACTGCTGCTCATAAAATACAAAAAGGAAAATTGAACAATGAAAGAGGCTGTGATGGCTGCACTGCCTGTGATAGCATTTAAATGAGATGCAGTTGATAATGCCAGTTCTTACTAAGAAAGTGACACCTTGATAAGATGAAATGCAGCACCCTGAGGACACCTGTGAGACAATTAACTCAATTTTCAGCGCCATTCATTAATCGATGGCAGTTTGTCAACCTCATTATGTCAATTTGCAGTATGTTCGTGCAAACTGCATGTGGTGGAATGTCCAGGTGCCAAGCTGCTTCTGGTCACCTGTTCTAGCTTTGTTGTTGGGACAGTAATTAAGAAGCCCATTATTTCTGATTAGCACTCCTTTGCATAATTAATGAATAGGGAGCTATGTCCAGATGGCTATTTCATCACAAAACCATTACTCATCTTGTTGAGCAGGACCTTCAAAGTGAAACAATAAGTTAAACATATTTTCAAGTATAAAAACATAACAATTACTTCAAAATTTAAGGAACTTTTCAAGCCCGAGTTTTAAGGCTCAATTTCTAGCTTACCAGGAAAACCTCCAGAAACTTTACAAAAGTGGTCAGAAATACTTTTCTCCCTTTGATTATGTTTGCTAGAAGTGTGCTAGGTGACTTTTGTCAAGTCACATGCCCCATAGCAACAAAATGATTCAGACATAAATGGAAGACAACCAAGTTCAGTCTCTTTTTGTCCATTTTTTTCTTGGCCTCCAGTTTCTTCATCAGTCCTTTTCTCTGCAGTCTGATCAGAACTCCAGGGACTCAACACTTGACCTCAACTCTGTTAACCCTGACTAAGCTCAGTGGCAGTTACTGTTTTATCACCTGAAGAAAGGACCAACTTTTCCTTCAATCCGCGCTAAAACTAATTAAAGTTGGAGCAGAGGAAGCGTCTGGCGAGAGAGAGGGAGACGGAGAGAATGAGGTTGAGTGAGTGATGTTGGGAGGGGGGAGATTAACAAGTGCAGACAGAGCACTGTCTCTCAGCCGCTAATCCTTAATGTCACAGATATGCGGTAAGCTGGGGCCTTTGTCAGTTAAAGACTGCCTTCAGATCTACCCAACTCTTTGTCTGCCACCGTGCATCCTCCTCCCCTTATACCCTGTGCTGTACCCTGACTCTTCATACTCCTTGGATCAGGGATAAACATGGGAGCACTCACTTTTCCAGGCAAGATGAAAGGCTGTTGCTGGTTGAAAGAAGCAGCTCATGCAGCCGAGATGGCTTACCATAACACCAGATGGATAAAAGAGCATGGAGGAAGAGAAAAGCGGGAAGTATATGAGGAGGGTCTATTTTTCCCCCTCAGTGTTTACATGTCACAAGGTGACTTCGACAGATTTGCTTCATGTCTTATTAAAAAGTTCCACTTAAGCCTGGAGAAGTTGCAAAGTTGATATACTTTGCTACTTTAAAAGGGTGTGTAACTTAAAAAAATGTGAATTTTCATGGACACTTGAATAGAAGAACCTCAGTATGCTTCGTACAAAGTGCTCGTCGGATCTTCTGAAAGCTCCTCCACGCACACCTTGCCAACGTCAGAAACAGGATTTGTGTCCGACAATTTTTCAAAACCAAAAATTTAACACAAACACGTCACTTGAAGCAACGATTTGCCAAGGTTTGCAGAGGTGCGATAGTGGGCAGGGTTTAACCTATCTCAAGACCCAGTGAGAGCAGAAAGGTGAGAGCAGTCTTCAAATGATATCCTTCTAGAAGCTCAGTGACTCTATACTGTGCCATTTACTGGCATTTTGTTTTTAGGATTGTACATTAGAGGTGTAAATTACAAATCACTTAACTGAACGCATCACAGTTCAAATATCCCTCAGTACTTACAACAGTATGGGAGTTCAGTACATAACTAGCCTATACAGTATATAAACACTGTTTACAAGGTCAATGTACAATGTAATGTGTTGTTTAGATGACACATTATGCATGCCAGTTAATTTAAAGCATACCAGGGCCTTTATGATACTTTTCAGATTGACATGTAACCTGCCTAAGTCCTGGCCTGGTTCCAGACCTCTGAATTGCTACCTACATCTCAATTGTTTCTGAAAGTCAGTGGTAATTCAGTGTCATTATCAGACTACCCAAGACCGGTAGAACAATGACAAAACTCCAAACAACAGGATTTGTTCTTTGGACTTTCACACTGAAGAGTGACACTACTGAAAAGTCAGTGATGGACTGTTACGGTGCTCTAAAAACACAATCAGTGAGACATGTCACACTTTGCCATATTGTCCAGTTCATAGTTTTGTGGCCTACTCACTTAACCATATCAACATGATGTGCTTCTCTAGTGACACAGCAGAGTGAATTACCATCAGTGGCAATTAGCTAATGGAAGTGGATCAGTCCATGGGGCTTAGCGTCCTCAGGGTCAGTGCCAGTACAGGCAAGCAACAACAGCACATCCCCCATTACGCAACAATGACAGGGTCCTTTCATCTTCGGAGGGTTTCTGAAGGCAACTTTTAATAGGTTATAACGTTTGTAAAGAGTGCCAGTGTCTTTTCTGTACAAGTCATTTCCATAATTGATGATCTTATCTACTTGGCTGACTAAGATACAATATTCATTGATTGCATAATCTGTGTATGCGATTGGTTTTGATAACCAGAATTAATTTACAAGGGTGTTAGGGTGCACTGTGTTGATGAGACAATTGTGCTAGCATGCATAACTTGCACAAAGCTAAGCCAGTTAAAGATGCATAGTTGTAAATATGTTTTGCTAACAGATTATAATTATAAGCTCATGGGTGATTAATAAAAGAAAAGAAAAGAAAACTATACTTACAAATCACTCAGCAAAAACATTAGCTTTACTATTCAGCATTTTTTTCTTGAATGTGTTTTTGATAATAACCCAAAAGAAGCAACTGACTTTTCAGTGCTACATGGAGAAAATATTGGTATCCATTACTGAATCAAAGGTCAGGCTTGAGAAATTAACATATTGGACTGCTGCTATACTGCTTTTAGATTACCTAGGACACAAGCTGGGAAGAAAGGTAAAGATTTTTTTGTCAAAGTTATGGATCTCAAGGGGATGACAAGCAGTTTTATTTAAGAAATATTTAATTTTGGCAGTACAACAGAGCCTTATCAAATTTTTAAAAGGACTAGTATCTGAAAGAAGAATATTTTCAAGACAGGAAAGTGTCTAGTAGGCTGTAAACCAGATCTTCAAATTTGATTGTCTTCTACTTTCGCTGATTTATGGACATTTTTTAAATTTAAATAAATATATCCATAGTTAAAGTTTAAAATTCCTGTCTTGAGATAGTTGTTTTTCCTTAAATCTTGACATTTGCATCAGTCATTATTATTTCTTCCATAACTCATTATAGTCTTGGCAACTTAGGTGCAGAAATATAGTGTAATTGAATAGAGCAACACAGTACATGCTGCCAAACACAGTACATTATTTTAGAAGTTCCTAAAGCGTCCCACAAGAAATCTGGTGAGGCTGCTTTCTGTTTTTATTGCCCTTAACTGTGGAACTCCCTCCCCTTGGGTCTTAGAACAGCAAACTCCCTTGAAATTTTTAAAAAGAAATTAAAGACCTATCTTTTTAAATTAGGTTGAGTTTGTTGGTGTATTTGTTTGTTTTCTCTCACTTTTTGCTATTATTGCGTTTTAAAACTTATTGTTAATGTTTCTTTTTCTTTGTTCAGCACTTTGGGCTGCATCTTTGCATTAAAGGTGCTGTACGAATAAAAGTTATTAATTGTTCTTATATGAATACTACAAAACCAACATGAACTCCAATGCATCGAAACAGTGTGCAACAGATCTAGTCTATTGTTGAGTATTTCTTTTTCGAGAAATGCTTTTTGAGGTTAACTCTATTTATTAGCTCACAACACCTTCACAATCACACAATAGGCCCAATCTTTTTTTTTTACAGGGATGACAATCATGACAACTGCATGGGGTTTGTGAAGACTTGAGAGTGAATAATCATGTATTCTAAGAAACTCCTCTGCTGATCTGGAGAAATATGTTGTGACAAGAACGTTTGCAAGTTAAAGAGTATTCGGCAAGGGGCTTGAAAAGCGAGACAGAGAGAGACAGGAGTGCTTCGTCCTTCATTATCATTAGTAGCAGTGTTTGATATGCTGCGGATTGTCCAATGGTGCGTATAATCGAGGCTGTCTGTACACTCAGACCTGCAACTGAGAGTGACTGAATGGCTCAGCGAGAGTGTAGTTTATAGCAGAGGTGTTGCAGGCTGGTGGATCCTGTTAAATATGCATCACGGTTCATTGGACACTCGTATGCTGTCAGGCTTAGAGCTCCACTGAGCCATTTGTTAAATCTTTGAACAGAAGGTCAAAACTCCTGAATAAAACTGAACAGACGTGATGGTGGTGCCTGATTCTGTTATAGGTTTGCCACATTTTCTGTACACACACACTTTTTAATATGAAGTGACTGTAACGTCTCCAATGGCATATTAAGACTGTTACTTATGTTCATTATACATGTCATTTTTTGGCCAACAAAACCCGATAAAAGGGTTTCTCAACTCTGACAAATTAGGTGCATAGGCAACTACTCTGCTTTAACATTTTCGGGAAACATTTATCAATTTACAGTGTGTTAGCTGTGTTAGCTGTCTTAGCTGTTAGCTCAGGGGTTTCCAACCTCTTTTACACCATGGACTGCTTTCGGATTAACAATGTTGTTGCAGACCAGCTAAATTGAAGACAACTACAACAAAAATCATACAATTTCCAGGTGGTAGCAAATACTCAAGGCCGGTACCGACCATGGCCAGGAGATTGAGAATCTCTGCTTTAGCAAACATTACGTTAAACGTTACATTACCAACAGTTTCTGTTGGACTTAATATTAACCTAACATTAGGTGGGTTGAACATGGTTTTAGCAAACGTTAATTTGGATTAGAAGCAAAGATCCACCACTCAACGACATGTGCTAACATTAACTTATGGCTAAAATGAATCGCTACAACAGTTAAGGTTTCAAGATAGCTGCAATTACTTTGGGCACAATGCTTCTTTATCACAAACACTGTTTGGGTTGTTCTCGTTGGAAAATTCAAAGTCCACCAGAGGAAACCGCAATTCAATCAGCTCAATGCTCATTGGCTAATTCATGTGACGTCAGACAAACAATGACCATGATTGGTTTACTTCTGTTCCTGTCTCTGCCAACATGTGGTGTGACTTTGTAAGTACCACATATAGAATATCAGGATGTCCTCCACAGAGATCCTTTGAAATGCTTGTCTTTCTAACCTACTCATTGCTTTCCTGAACTTAAGGATGTGATCGGAGTTAACTTAAATTTAGACTCGGACAACAAGCTCATGAGCCATGTGTGAGACAGCATTTCACATTGGAACAAAAATATTTAAAATCCTCACCTTTAAGATATTTAAGATTTTCACAGCTGATTGAGCAAAAATGTTATTATTTTAATAATTTGAATGACCTTTGACAACAATCAGATAACTGATTGACACATAAATTTGTGGTTCAGGACCATTTACTGTATATTCCTTTAATAACCCTGATTATTTTATTTATTTATTTTTAATTTAACCTTTGTTTAATCAAGATAAAACTCATTGAGATTAAAAATCTATTTTGCAAGAGTGTCCTGGCCAAGACAGCAGCATAGTCAGAAGATTACATAGTAACACAGTTCAACAAGCAAACCAACCATACATAGGCTACATCAATAAATAAATAAGATGGTTATAATAAAATAAAAACCAACGTCTAAAAACAACAACACATAAAATAATCTGCTTCAATGTTACTTAAGATTGTTTTAAAATTGTTTAAAGAAACCAAATCTTTCACTTTTAAATCTTTCTGCAGTTCATTCCAAGAATATGATGCTGCAAACTTAAAATCTTTTTCCCCAGTTCAGTGCGAACTTTAGGCACAGAGAGTAAAAGAAGGTCCTGTGAGTGCAGGCTGTGGGTGCTTATGCCATTCTGTGCCAGAGCTATTAAATTACTATATTAATATATTAAATATTATATCTGTAATGTAGACACCTAATCAGCTTTCACTTTTCCACCAGATTTTGCCCATTGATTAATCGAATGAGATCATTTTCTTTATCTCAGCTTCAATCGTAAAGCACTTTTCCAGACCCAAAACGTCAAACAGATAGTGATACAAAACAAAAACATTCAGCGTGAAAGCAAGTACACACACTAGCAGATGATGGCAGGTGTTGTTAAAAGCATGTTTAAAAAGGTGTGCTTTAAGAAGTTTCTTAAAGCTAAGGAGACTGGGTTCAATCCTGAGCTCTTCAGGCAGAGCATTCCAGAGTCAGGGGAGAACTGCCACAGAAGGCTCACCCATAATTTTCAGTTTGGAGCAGGGTTGGTGGAGAATGGCTAGGCTAATACGGCAAAGTGGGCGGGAGGGTGTGTACGTCTGAATGAGGTCACAGAGATAAAAGGGCGCAGATCCATGAACAACTTTGTAGGTTAATGTGAGGATTTTGTATTGAAAAGGAAGCCAGTGTAAGTTAAGTAAAACTTCAGTTATATGTTGATGTGCGGAGGTGCGCGTGAGAATACTGGCAGCACAGTTTTGAACATATTGAAGATTAGTAGTGATAAATCATGGGAGACTGAAAAACAGAGCACTACAGTAATCAATGGAAGTAACAAAGGCATATACCAATTTTTCGGCATCATCACAAGAAAGGTTTTATTTTATCAACATTGTGGAGGTGGAAGAAAGAGGTTTTGGTAATGTTATTGATATGTGATACAAATGAGAGCTGGCTGTCAAACATGAAACAGAGGTTTCTGACAAAAGAGGATGGAGATACTGGAGTGTTCTCAATGGTTAGATTTGGGTTGCTTGCTCTATTTATAGATGAAATAGTGCCGATCAGAATAGTATGTTTTTAAACAGTTGAGTTTTATGAAGTTTTATGCTGCATCCAAGTATTGATTTCACTTTAGCAGGCAGAGGGGGTCAGGGAGGAGTCAGTCATATCAGGCTTGGTTGATATATAAATTTGAGTGTCGTCGGAGTTGCAATGAAATGCTAGCCCATTTTTTACTAATGATGTGTCTGAGAGGCAGCATGTAAATGCAGACTAAAAGTGGGCCCAAAACAGAACCTTGTGGGACTCCTTGTATTGCAAACACTGAGTTTGACTGACTGGCCCCCATGACGACAGATTGAGAGCAGTCAGTCAGCCACATCAGAGCAGTACCTGTTATGCTGTTACCACATGACATTTTTCCATGCAGTCGAGTAGGATGGAATCACTGACCGTGTCGAAGGCTGCACTTAGGTCCAGGAGGATCCAAAATGCTGATGGCTCCAATTGACATCAGGGCTGGATTGGCCATCTGGCAGACTGGGCACTTTCCCAGTGGGCCAACATGGCTTTTGAGATAGCTGTCTTAGATCGCCACATTATTTTTTTTCTTGACACTGGGCTGACCCAATAACATCTTTTAACCCCTCCCCCGACCTTTGGGCTCACTACCTTCATTAAACAGCTAGTCTGCAAAAACAGTGCCAAAATTATACAAAAATACCTGTCTCCCAATAAGGAGATTGTGGGTTCGAATCCCGGACCAGGATCTCTCTGGGTGGAGTCTGCATGTCCTCCCCGTGTTACCGTGGGTTCTCTCCGGGTTCTCCGGCTTCCTCCCACCGTCCAAAGACATGCATGTTTAGGTTAATTGATGACACCAAAATTGCCCCTAGTGGATGAATGTGAGTGTGAATGGTTGTCTGTCTCTGTGTCAACCCTGCGACGAGTTGGCCACTGTCCAGGGTGTACCCCGCCTAAGGCCCAAAGTTACTGGGATAGGCTCCAGTCACCCGCGACCCCCAACGGGAACAAGCGGTAGAAAATGACTGACTGATGACTGACTTTGATTAAGCACCAGTGTGGCTGACTTGCCCAGGGAAGTCGGCTGCTGGCCCAATGTGGTTGGGTATTATATCTGTCAGCCTCTCTCTCCCAACCAATTAGTTTTGGTCCAGTTCATTCTAACTTTACCTGGGCCCACCTCCATTGCCCATCTCTGTGGTGACATTACATGGATAGAGTGAAGTGGAGCAAGATGGACAATTAAAAAGAGAAAAAAACAGAAGAGGAGGTTGCAGTCCCTTGAGGCTGATGTAGCCAAATTATTTACTTGGTTCCATTACCAGTCATCATCTCAGCCTAGTGAGCCCAAAGGCACTGTGTTGAACTCATTGTCATGCATGAATGGTAATGTTAAGTACTAACGTGTCAATATTCATAACCACCGCTCTAGACCATTTTTCTTGCACAAGAATTTAATGAAGGAACAAAACCTACAAATATTAAACTGCTGTATTGTCCAATCGGAATTCATATTATACTAGTGGTATATGGTATACTATTATATGAAATGATACGAATATACTAACGTTATATAATTAATGTATTCACATTCACATACACACAATGTATTCACTGATCTACTGTATGTATATTTTTTTGAGTAGCATAAAGGGAACTACAAAACAAAATGTCATTAAAGCACCCTATGTTGTAAAATGATCAATGCATCTGTCTTGTATCTTGTACTAACATTATAGTATTATATTAACATTTTACTGAACATTATATAGTTCAATATAAATATTTTTATAAATATTGTTTTGTAATCTTATTAAGGCCTGTCTGTGTCAAAAGGTCCAAGGCCATTTTTCATTCCCAGTCCTGGCTGACATCAGGAGGTTGTTGGTTTCCTGGACAAGTGTTGTTTTGGTACTGTGACCAGCTGTGAAGCCTGACTGATAGGGCTCTAACAAGTGATGAGTGGAGAGGTTGTTATAGCTAGGAAGGGCAGGTTGGAGCCATGTCTGAAATTGGAGAGGTCACCAACTACCAGTTTTTTTGGGGATGGGAGTGATGACAGCAGTTTTTAGTTCAGAAAGAACAATCACAGTTGACAGGGAGTTGTTGATTATGGTGCTAATGTGTGGCCAGACTGCAGGTAGGCATTTTTAAAGTAATGAAGTAGGAACAGGATCAAGGAAACAGGTGGTGGCCCACATCTTAGAGGTCAGTTTAGAGATGTAGTTGAAAGTGATTGTATTGAAACTGGAAAAGCCACTGGAGGGAGGTGAGAAATTAGGAAAATCAATGGGAGCAGAGGCAGGAGCAGCGATTATGCTGCTGTTGATGTCTGCATTGACACACCGCAACTCTGTGTAAGACTGCACACTAGTGTTAATTTCATTAACAAAAACTATGACTAAAAATGTTCATCAACAACCTGTTTTTCCATGACTAAGATGAGACGATGAGGAGACGGCAACGAGGTCAATGAACACAAACTGTGACTATATCAACATGCAATATTGTTGACGAGACTAAAATGTAGCTTAAAACATAAACACTTTACCAAAATCCAGAGGTGACGAAGTGACAAAGTACAAATATTATGTTACCTTACTTAAGTAGACATTTTGGGTATCTATACTTTACTATATTATTTTTCAGCCAACTTTTTACTTTTACTCCTCACATTTTCACGCAATTATCTGTACTTTCTACTCCTTACATTTTAAAAATAGCCTCGTTACTCCTATTTCAGTTTGGATTATTTTCATTCCGGCTTGTCAACGTTCAGAAAAATAAAATAAATAAAATATGACCTATCCAGATCAATTGCGCCAACCGGATAGAGTGATTTTGATTGTGGTTGGATGAGAAGTATAAACATATACCATTCCGACACCCTCTTGGTTTGTATGCGATCCATTGCACCTGCACGTGACACATCACGTCACACTCCAGCAAGGACATACCCAGTGTTGGGGTTGTTACTCGTTAAAGTAATAAGTTACAGCAGACGTATGTAGCCAAGTACAAAGATGTCCGTCACATATATGGTTCTTTAATGTATTTGCATTCTACTAAAATGCGTTCATTTATAATGGGCATATATGCAGCTGAATCAGATAACCTAGTGCATCTCAAATTTTTCAACATTAACATTTTAATATAACATTATAGTCATTATGGCCTTTAGAAAAATGTTTTTTGAGGAGGTGGGGTAGTGCACTATAGGCCCCTTTGGTGCGGCCTAGGGTTTTGTCCTTAATGGCATTTTTTTCTCCTTACATTACTTTTACTTTAATACTTTAAGTAGTTTTGAAACCAGTGCCTTTACACTTTTACTTGAGTAAAAAGCTTGAGTTGATACTTCTACAGAAGTCTTTTTAAACCCTAGTATCTATAATGAATATGAATACTTTTGACTTCTCCGCCACAATCTTATAGATGAAATTTTACAGACTGTTATTCTTTCAATGCAGCAGTTCTGTTTCCTGTGCTGTGTGCACATATCAGGACTACACCGGCAGCACACAATGAGGACAGTCAGGACTCGGAGTAACTCACATCAACTATTTTACACTAAGTAAGTTAAAGTTAACAATGACATAAACAGGGCTTGGGAGAAAGAAATTAAGTGATGTTTGGGCCCTTTTTTGTTAAAATGAGGCTGTGAGAATTTTCTTTTATTTCTTTATCAGAAGGGAAGCAATGTGGCCATAAAATAGCAGGTAAGAATACCGCAAATTACAGCAAGAGACACATTAAGGCTCACCAGAAATAAATTGAGGTATAGGTTTACCAAACGTTAGTTTGCTTTTTAAAGCTATATTAAGCCAACTAGTAAGGTGTAACATGATGTAGGCTGTGTTTTATAGCCAAACCGAACTCATTAAACTAGGCTAGATGACTAAAACTATACTAAAATAGTTATGGTTTTCTTTGACTAAGATAGGACTAAAATGTCCAGACCTTTAGTCAACTAAACTTGACTAAAATAACAGGATGAGGTTGACTAAATATGATAAAAACAAGGACATCTAACATAGTACTAAGATAAAATCAAAAAATAGCTGACAAAATTAACATTACTGCACACCACAGTCAGCAACTGTCTACCGGCTCAGGCCTGATTACAGGTAATGGCATGGTACCATCAGACTAATTCAAAGGTATAGTAAGTCTGTGAACCCCTCTCTTTCACTTAAGAGTATTGTCCAGCGTTCAGTCTTTGCTTTGATCCCTTACTTTGAAACTGATTTAATGGTGCACATAAGAATTTCTGCCTAGACAGTATAATATACCCTTTAATTACAGAAAGTCAATAACCAGGAATTGTCTGTATTCAAAGAAAAAGCATTTCAATCATGAGGAAAAAGAGCAGAGAATAACAGATAAGAGGTAAAAATCTGTTTCATCTTAACAGGTACAATTGAAATCTAAAAGTAAACAACAGCATCAAACCACCAACCAAAATTCAAAGAGACTTGATTTCCCTCCCAGATTGATTGACAGGTGTTATAATACATGGACTAACACCAGACAACAACTAAATCTATGATATAATGTTTTAGGTTACTATACTGTTAATTTTCTGTAAACACAGGTGTAAGAAACACCTATATTTTTAATAATCAATATCAGTTGAGAAAAACACATACATGATTTATATTTCATTTGATAATTTAAAATGCAAATACAGTTTCAGGCCTTCTCTTAGAATATACCACACTTTGACCACTAAATTTAAACTTTTATCTGAAGTAAACCAAAAATAGAATCCTTCATGTGTAAACTAGAATTATGTGTACCGTGCTATATTTTCTTGCTGAAAATGTAAAAGGATTCAAGGATTAAATACAGCAAGATTTCACACTGATAACAAGTGAGGTGTGAGATTAGATAGGAACTGATCGGATAACAAGCTGTCTCAAACATATTGCAACTAAACTTGGGATAGACAGCCAAGCAGATTTAACCTTTCAGCTCACAAACGACTGCACTGAAAACACCTAATTAAAAAGACGCTCAAAAATTCCCAATTGTGTGAATGCACATGAGCCAGATTATCCGTTGCTCAGTTTCTTTCACACATACTCACAAATGCTCAAACTATTTATGTGACTTATGTAGACACATAACTAACCACCACAGGTTTAACATCACGTGACTTATGTCATGTGATTTATGTAACATAATGCTTGCAGCCCCCGCATCTTACAGTGCATTCTCAACTGCCACCGGTAGGGGCGCTAATTTAGGAAACACTTTTGTGGGTCATATTAGAGGGTAAGAACAAGTAATTATAAGTATAAGTATAGCACGTTTCACAGTGCAAGGTCACAAAGTGCTTCACAAGAGTAAAATGATTAAAAATAACACCATAAAACAGTGAAAGAAACAACAATAAATCATAAGCGATAGCACCATTAAAAACAATACAAAGAATACAACAACAGACCTTAAAAACACACAAGATTACACACTATAGACAAAACACGGCAGGATGGGGTATGATGGAGTATGGGTTGGAGGACTTGTTGATAAGAACAGATGATATCTCGCCTTTACCTCTGATACTATGGGTACGATACCGCTAATATTATATCTATTTATTCACTAGTAAGGGTCAAGGACCATGGTAAATGGACTGCTAAATGGGATGTACTTGAATAGCACCTTTACAGTCTTCCGACCACTCAAAGCGCTTCACATTCACCCGATTCACACACGTTCATACAATGATAGCACATGCCAACTGCTCATCAGTCCAAAGAAACTAATTCATTCACACACACTCACAGAATGAAGGCACAGCCCTCGGGAGCAATTTGGGGTTCAGAATCTTTCCCAAGGACACTTCGCCCATTAGTGGACCCGCTCTACCTCTAAGCCTCAGCCTCCCAAAACCATAATTTAATCTTAGATTAGACCATTTACCATTTGTTTTAACAGAAAATTACCATGTGACAAATGGTTATTTTGTATAAAAGTACTTTAAAAATGGATTAAGGAATAACAGAAAAGAAAATCAAAGTGTGCACTTACACTGAATACAGAATGTGATGTAAAATATGGCAACGGTTTGTTGGTACGACGTCTTTTCTTGATTCAGTAAGTGATCATGTTGTCCACATGTTGATACCTTTGCCCCCCTTTTCAATGTGTAACATACACTCATCCAAGCACTGCACACATAGCACAGAGGTGGGAGAAAGGTAAACACAGACATCAGGTACCACACAGGTCGTCTGCCTCCTGAAGTGCACCTGGATAAACCTGACTACAGACTTCATCAACAAATACACCCCCCACCGTCCTACCAACACATGCCATGGCACATTGAAACCAGTAGGCTCCCTCTGCTGCTCTCTCTCTTCCTGTCTCTCATGCTCACACCCACACACAAAAAACACATTGTAGCACCATTCAAGCAGCGGGCTTTTCTGCCAACCACTGGCAGTGTGGCTCACAATAACATCTGTGGGTTTTCACGGTCCAGCTTCATTATGCAATCTGTGTACCACATGGGAACCAGTCGCAGAGCACAGCAAAGATAAGATTGTGCCTATTCCTCCCATTGCCAAGTGGCACTCAAACACAAGCAAATGCTCCTTGCTTAAAGCAATATGCAGCTTTTTGCCTTAAGGCAGAAATGGCATTTTAAACAGTGCCCTTCTCCCTTCTGTTGGTAAAGTTACCAGCGTTTATCATTTATTTTGATCATCTGTCTGTCTCGAAATGGCATCAAGCCGGAGCTGATGTAACCCAACGTCTGAAGCCACCACATGTGAAGAAGCAAATGACAAGCACAGGCTAATTTTAACCACCAAAGAGCCCTAACTTACTTTAGCTGCACATTTATGTCGGTTTTTCTGTATGTTTCAGCCAGCAAATGGACATCAATGAAGATGTTGTACAGTCAATCACAAAACGTTTCTTTAGGACTTCCAGAAGTGTGTCTCCACTGGGGCCAGCATTTTTCACCATCTCATCTTGGCTGAGAAGTGATACTACGGATAAGCCACAAAAGAAGTCCCAAAAGAGGTCCTATCAGCATTGTTCTTGACACACACCACTATAAAACAGAATTAAAGCAAGTCAAATTTGAATAAGTGACAAACCTGGCAGCATGACTTGCCAATACCCGGGTAAATATAGTTTTATCTCTTTGTCTGTGTTAATTAAATTGAAGGAGCAGAGAAAATTCACTCCAATTCCATTTTGAACTAAACAGTGACACATGTTCTCATGTTGGTTTTGAGTTGGTGTACAGATGAACTGCACAGATAACTTGCTTCAGATCAGAAGGATAAACAGTCTAATTTTGAGATCAAAGCTGACTAGATGAGAAATTCATTGAATTTTTTTGAAGAAAGGGAAATTTTTTATCACATTTTCATGGCTATTAAACAACACTGAATTAAAGGCCAGTGATAAGAGCTGTAAAAGGATGCAGTAACGTTTTAAGGGCTTGACTATCATTTCATTTCTGTATCGCATATCAAAGGAAAACGAAATCCAATTGGAGGGTCGATTGTGGCATTTCAGATAAAAACATCATCAAACTGAGGAAACTGTAACTTATTCTTATCATGTATTTCCATTACATAAGGCAACATTTAAAAACACGGAAAGCATGAGACCTACACAGATATATGCAATCAAATTACTTTTATTTCCTATGAATCCGCAGCTGCTCTGACCAGCCACAGATCAGGTTCAGGGGTAACCACGGCAACAGTTATTGGATTTTCTGTTAATTTTATCAGACCCATAGAACCCCTTGAGGTTTTTACTATGGCTTCTCATCTCGTGCGTTGTTTGACATCAGGGATTAGAAGGATCAAGGATTAGAAGAACTGATTCAGACGACAACTGGGAGTTGTTGAGTTAGGAGCAGCTTAATGAACTTTGTCAAATGCTGTCTACGACAAATTCTCAATTATTCGTGCCTTCTTGCAAATTCGGTGTTAAATGTAATACATTATGTTATTTCTTTCCTTGTGTAAAAAACTCAACATCTTCTCCCTCGTAGTTTTGTACTCTCTCCTCTCTCCTTCTGTCGCTTTCAACAGGTGTTCCTGCTCGACAACCGCTACTGCAGTTATTATAGGGTGCTTTCACATCTCTAGTTTGGTTCATTTGGTCCGAACCAAGGGCAAACAATTATACATTGTAGCATTTTTCAGCTTTTTTGGTTCCTTTTCACACCACACTGATTGCTTTGGTCCTAACCAGTTGAAACGAACCAAAATGCAGTCACATGACAACATCCACATCATTCATTGGCCATGGCGTATTTCCTGAACTGCTTTTCGATTGATCAGAATTTACATGCAGGAAAATTCCAAAAGGAAAGAGGAAAAGCCAGCAAACAACACGGAGACAACACAACTATGGAGAGACAACTGTGCGGGCTGGTTTTGTCCCTGGCCATAATCTAATGTATTACATTGTTTGTACACACCACAATATGCAAACAATACATTTCTATAATGAAGCGCGGATGCGGCTTGAAAACAATGTTCTAATGCAAACGGGGAGCACGCATCGCTTGTGACTTCAAGCGGAGGAGTGCATTAATTCTTCTTAACTCTGACATGCTCATCTTCCGAAAATATGACTACGGCAGCTGGTTTAGTCGAAAAATGATCAGTATTTTTTGCAGTTGGGTTGGTTTGAGGTCCGATCACGTTCTCACCACAAACGAACTGCTCCAGAGTTTGTCTGAAAACATAACAAAACAAGCGTAAGTGGTCTCTGTAAATAATATCATATGGAGTATATTCTAGACCTGTTCTATAGGAAAAGTGCAATGAGATAATTATGAACTGGCACTATATAAATACAATTTTATTGAATTGTACCAGCATGTAGGCTACTCTATGCCTAGATACATTATAAGCCTTGTTAACTAGCCATACACCTAACGATTTTTGTGGCTCTTAATTAGGGATGAGCGAGTACACCATTATCTGTATATGTATTTGTTCAACCAACTAAATTATCTGTATTTGTATATGTACTTGGAATGAACGTAAGTGGATGGGGCTTAAACCAGAAGTGGGTGAGACTAACCAGAAGTTGTTGAAGTGTTAAAAAACTATTTACAGAAAAAGCTGTTTCTGATACCAGCCATTAAAAGAATAAGTTTTTTACATGTACGATACTGACACATTTTACTTTGATGATACTCGTTAAAGGTACATTATTTGTACCGGATTCTCATTTCAGCTGAGTACTCGCTCAGCACTATTCTGAATGCACTACAAGTAACAGTTGTACTGGTTTACTGGTTTATAAATGGTTTTAAATTAACTCATGGCACCTGCTGTTAGGGCTGAACGATCATTTTTTTATTAAATCAATATTTGGAAGAGTGAAGTTTTCAAATTGCAAGAGCAGGCCTGTAAACTCCAGTGGGATGAAAAAGGTGATAATTCTGAAAATAGGGCCGACCTTGGTTTTGTAACGCACTGCTTACAGTGTACTACTGGGCCAAGTTAAGCAAGGCTCTTTACTAAAATTTATTGTGAGGGACACTCGTACCCCTAAAAGTTTAGGGGCACATGTGAAAATGAATAGGAACAGTACGTTTTTTTTAATAGAAATAACATTAATGCATCTCTTTTTTTATACATCAAACATACAGTATGTATAAGACCCAGGGGTAACCTGACTGAACTATGAGATTACTAAGACTTGCGAGATGTAAGATGTACTTGGAACCTAACAGGGATGTATTGTGCTTCACAAATGCATCCCATTTCTAACAGCATAGTGTCTACTAATTCTTTTTAGGCTTTGAAATTAAAGTTGGGGTTTTAGTACTTTATTAATATTTTATCTGCGTGTTTATTCTGAATCATTTCAAACCTCTTAGTAAACCTACTGATGTTTAGTGTTTAACTTTTGAAAGTTAAACCTAAAACACAAAAGATCAACTTTAAATACTAGTACAAGTTATATACAAGTGGTTTGCTTTAAATAAAGAAAAATTGGTAGTGGCCTCCAAAACTTGAACAATAGATCAGTGTGGTACGTTATCATTACTCTTACTGTCCCTTTTTACTAGTTAAAGTGTTTTATCATTATCATTAACAAAATTTACAACAGGAACAGGATTAGAACACCAATTTTTTTCTAGAGCAACAGAAATGTTTTTAACAGCACAGTCACCATATAAACTCAATAAAATCTCCCTGCATACAAATCTGATAACTAAATTTAATAAATACAATTCCTGACATCAAGTATCAAAAGAATTTATAACATTAAAATATGTCACTATCACTCATTCATCCTCTGTCATCCTTCCTCTTTGTCGCTGATGTGGATTCACTGCTGGGCAGGTACTGCTTAGGGAGGGTGGGCTGGTTGTGGAGTGAGGGCTGTCCTCTCAGCCAAAAAGTGTACAAGAATTTTCTCAATTTTAAGATATGTGACAAATTAGGCTTAACAGTTAGGCTACATACAGTCAGCTTTCCTTTTAGCTTAATAAATAATAATAAATAATAATATATAATAAAAAAGCTTGGCATGGCTGAAACATACCAGCGGTGAATGTGAATCTGTGGACAGAACAGTTGAAAATATGGCTTTTCTGCAAGTTTATGCTTGTTGAACAGGCATTTTGATAAATTCTTATAGTCCTTTTACTCACAAACGTTTTATTTGCATGTACAGTAACGAGTATAGTTGTCGTTAACTGGAGTAAAATATTTCAAGTTTAAGCAGCTACAGCACAATTGCAGCTGTCAACAGTATCACAAGTGGTTGTCAATCAAATAACAAAACATTCAACACATTAGATGACATTTCAGACATGACTTACCAGCAGTTAGCTATTTTCATTATTACCATGATGTGTATAGCAGTTATTATAATTAACTATAATAATTATAAATATAATCCTATTGACAATCATTTTTATATTTACTGTCAAATGTACCAGTTATATAAAACTAAATGTGGGCTAAACTGGTCAGTTTTCCTATAGAACATTTATGTAGAAGTTTTTATAGAAGTTGACTTTTCTCTCTCACTGACTGCTTTGAAAAAAGAACCCCCAACAATGAGAAGATTATTTTCATGTAGAAACAAGATACGTTTGTGTGCGCTCATTGATACAAAGTTATCATGTTAAAAACTTTGTAGACCACCAGCAGGCAGAATAAATTATTTTATAGAAACAGTACATTGCAATATTGGTTAAATTACAATTACACGCTTTCCTCAAATTGTTCAGGCCTATCTGGTGGTTAGAATGCAAGCAGTCAATGATGGTTGCCTGTGAAAACATGATGTTCCAATCAACCAAATCAAGTTTTCTAAATTCTGACTCTGATTTTAAGGCTGCAACTAAATAGCTTCATATATCAGATCTAGAATTCCCTATAATCTTGCCATTCCCAACACTGGGATTCTTTGGAAAATTCCCAACTTCCCAACTCACTCGTGAACTTGAACTTAATTCATGCATTTTCTTCTATACATCATGACCATCAAATGGTACAGCAGTTCAATAGATGGTGATTCATTAAACCTTTACTACAATAATGTAGAGTCCAAATAATAGACTCCAGTGACTCTGATAGTCCCTGATGTTTCTCCTCAAGCTCCCACTCACATCCTCGTCGGCCCACAGTTCAAAATGACCTTAAAAAATCTGTGTGGGTTGTTGATCAGTGCCAGCAACTCAAGTATTGCTTTGCCAGTTGATGACAATTTTTACTCTCAAAACTCACTTTCTGGTCCAGCCTGTTTTTGGAAAAAAATATTACTTGCCTTTACCCCCTGCCACAATCACTCAAAGTTTCAATGTTCAACGATGAAGGACAGCACAAAGTAAACTAATGTGTCTGAATGCATTTCACTCTCAGTCCAAAAAAACATTTCCAACAAAGTCCATCCATCCATTTTCGAAACCACTCATCCTCTTCAGTGCTGCAGGGGCTCAAGTCTGTCCCACACAATTGGTGAAAAGTGGGGTACATCTTGGATAGTTTGACCAAGAAAGTGTTGCGATACTTTTGGTCTCACTTTATTCGGATGGTCCAATATTGATGCTCAGCTTACTACATAAATACTATGTAGCATAATTTCGAAATGTACTTACTGATTATTATTATTATTGTTAATATGATTTATGTCCCGCCTGCACTTGTTCCTGATTGTAAATAATATTAGATTTTTGCCATGGCCACTGAGAATTCTTGATTCAGATTTTCTGGCAGGTATTTTACTTTCTAGTAACCAAACAGTATAACCGGACACACCTGGTGTATCTTAGCCAAAGGGCTAACCAATAAAATATTGAAAATGATCCGTGTAAGAATGGTATAGCGCATCACATTCACGGCAGGTGCCAACTGCTCATAAGTCCAAAGAAACTAACTCATTCACACACACACTGAAGGCCCAGCCCTTGGGAGCAATTTGCAGTTCAGTATCTTGTCCAAGGAGACTTCAGCATGTGGTCTGGGGATTGAACCGGCGATCTTCCGATTAGTGGACGGACCGCTCAACCTCTAAGCCACAGCCGCTCCCCAGAGACAGGCCATTGTTGCAATGCCTTGATCAGCTACTTAGATTAATAAAATTATGGATTTTATTAAACACTACTTACATTTAGAAGTATATTTTCTTTGTTTTTATGCACTGTAGGTTTTAAGTATTTAAGATTGTGGTTTTCTTTTAGCATTTTTCACTGTGTTGGCTGAAAGGTCTAACTTCAGTGTGCTTTATTAGACCTTTGTGTACTTGTCCTTACTTGTCAATTAATGCGATTCTGAATAACGTGCATTCCAGTAAAAGTCTCCACTACTGCAGATTCAGCCACTGTGACAAAGATGACAGAATTCTCTTTTTTATGAACGACAACCTGTGACTTGCTAGCTTTCCCATTACTTGCTTGGGTGCCTTCAGTGAATTGCAGAGAGATGCTTAAGTCTAATACCATAAATAGATCTGCAGCAATGAACATCCTATATTTTTTTAAATGTATTGACTGAATGACATGCATCCCATGATCCTGCTGTCTGCAGGAAAAATCTGCAATTCTCATCCCCACAAGATATGTTAAAATATGAAATATGAATGTATTAACATAAATAAGCGAATAAATTTTTGACTTATTGAAAGAATGAATGAAATGATGTGGGGATATGTATAGTAAATTCTGCTTTAAACACAAGATAAATTTTAATAGGCCAGGAGAGGTGTCCAAGCTGGGCTCTGGGAAGAGGAAACTGGAGGTGCAGAGTCAAAATATACCGTACATACATTTATTTTTACATTACAGTGAATACATTTCACTAGACACTAAAATTTTCCAATTGTGCAATAATAAGCTGCATAACAGTAAAATGCCTTTTTATTGTTAATGTCTTTTTATTAAGTGATTAATTCAGTTAGTTACAGTATCTCTGGGTGCCTTTACTGTACATTAGCAATATTGACACTATTGAAAACGCTGTAAGAAAAACTGTCCACTTACAAGAGTGCATGCTACGCTCTCACTATGTCTAAAGTCCCGCCTGCACTCAAAATGTATTTTGCTTATTGATACTTATTGTCTGTGATGTTTGAGCTTCACTATGCATAATGTGTGCATGGATTTTGACACTAAGAGGCTGTTTTCATCTGCTGGAGGAGCAAAGTTTCTCTTTGCTAACCTTAAATCTCAGTTTATTACGTGTACATAAAAGCAGGATTTGTGACATATCAACTAGTTTAAAAACCAATCGTCGTGATTGGGAAGGGTGATGTCGGAACTTGAAACATCCAGTGCACACACACAATAGTTTACTTTTATTGAAGCATCTTATGTCCCTGTTAAACCTTTTAAATGAAAAATACAGCAAATTCATAGTTTCTGGATTTTTTTTTTATGAGGGAGAAGGAGTACATATCATTTAAGAATTTTCATCGAGATAATTTGACTTTTTTTGACTACATAAACCTGGAATGGCTCAAAGGTTTTGTGTGATAACTCAGAAGGTCAGATACATTTTATTGGATCCTGTTGATGATGGCTCCAGGTATTTTAATGAACTAACAGGGAAGCATCTTATTCATGGTTCATTATTGGTACAAATCTCTCATAACAATTATCTAGACAGTGTGACCAATTCCTTGAGCTAACTGTAAAGACATACTCTGAGAGCTTATGAAGGTCTCTACGGGAGTTGTGGAAACTACAAGAAATAATTTGAGTTTATGATTAACCTCTGATTTTACAATACAAGTCCTGAAAGCTGCTCGATGTATTTAAGTTTGGTTTGGTTTCACAGTTGAATATCTTTTGTAACAGTACACATGACAAATAAATGCTCAATAAAATCAGCATTTATTTAATGTGTGTACCTGAACTGAAAATATTAGTTTGTTTTCACTGTGAAATTTGGGCATGTCATAAGGTCCAGCAACCTCTACTCATACTCAATGCAGAATCAAAGATTGAAGAATTATCAAAGATTACCTTAATTGCAGAATCAGCAAGAGAACTACTGGAAGATGTCAGGTTTGTTGACCAAATAGCTCCCAAGGATTTCAGTTTTCTGAGACTGGTTTCGGAAGACAAGATATGCCAGATTTGGAGGACTTACTGATTGATTTACTGGACAGCTGCCCAGGCAGAAATCTCACCACGACACCCAGCCAGCCATGAAGTGACAGGGCTAAGAATGTCAGATATAAGTCATAAAATTAGAGAGTGAAAGTCATTGCTCAAAGGTCAGTTTCACCCCAAATGAAGATCGTGCATTGCACATATGTCCCCTTATGACTCTCCATGTGGATGAATTCATTAAGTCAACTTAAGATTTTGAAGAGAAGATTTATTGAAAGCATGTAGCAGTAGCATCACTTGCTTGACACAAGACAATTGACTTTTGGTTACCATAATGATTCTGTCAGAATTAAAGGAGATTTTTTGAGTGACTGGCTAAAATTGTTAAGAAGTAAACAGGGAAGCAGCATGAAGGAGGATAAGAAGTGAACATGAAAGGGAAAGAGGCTGAATAGGAGAGAGGGGTGAGAGACAGAGCAGGGGGGGTAAAGTACAGAGGAAGAAAGAGAAATAAGTCTGCTGGAAGCTGGAGTGCTAGAATAAGACAGCTGGGTTCCCACACAAAATGACAAAGGAAGAGCACAGGCAAAAGGGGAGAAGGAGTGGAAAAGGTGCGCAATACAAAAAAAATGACAGAGGAAATAAGCAATGGGCTGGCAGGAATAGAGCAAGGAACAGGATGATAGAAAAACGGGCAGATTCTAAGATGAGAGGAGGAAAGAAAATAGCGGGAGACAAAGTGAGAAGGTGGCAGTGAGGTTCTGCTGGAGCAGCTCGTTACTGCTGAGCCAACTCATGCTCTCTTGCCATCTCCAAGAGCTAATTGGCACCTCCAGTGTGAAAACTCAAGCCTGTGTACTCTCATAGACATACTGCACACAAACACACACACGCACATGCCTGCACCCGCGCAGACTGACAGGGGGCAGAAAATATAATCTCACACCTCATGGAAAAGCACTTTCAAATAGCTTCAACAAGCTATAATGCATGACAAAGGAAATAATTGACGGGGTAAAATATTGCCACAATAAAGAAGTTGCAAACCCTTCACTGATACATTGCTTATGATCTTTCTAATACTATTGCCACATATCAAAGGTAAAAGAAGAGAAATACTGTATGCCTTGCACGCTAATTAAGAATGGTTGTTAACCTACTGATTTACAGTAAATTCAAGGTGTCCAAATAAAGAATTTTAAAAGGCACCTGATAACCAATCAGAAAGTATTTTCTGTGTCTATGATCACAGATTTTATAAAAGCACAGTTCAACTTTTAAGACCTTTGGCAATGGGATTAAATCAGATTAAATGTCATCCACAAGTGGGGTATTAACACTATCATTGTGAACACATTAATACTTATATGCAGCTACAAAAGAAGAGAATAATGGTCTACAATTAAATGGTCATTCTGTGTACTTTTCTTGCCCATTCAACAGCTTGAGAACTTATGGGACAAATGGACAAATTAAGAGCCAGATGAAGAGGTAAGAAATGCTGTTTTCTAATTCTTTTTCACAGTTGTGTTCATTTTTAGCAACATATTGCAACCTATTTGCCTGAAGGCATGTCTGAGTGAGAGACTTTGTGGAGAGCAGCCAGGGAACAGACACACACAAACACAGACATATCTCTTAAAGTGTATAACACACATTAAAACGTGTGTCTGACAACACTAAGGGTCGGCCTGACATGTCACATGACACATCACACATACACAGTCATATAAATATCAATGAAATATTTCTGGACTTGTAATTTACAGCTTGATGATTTAATGAGCTTTCCCCACTGAAACTATTGGGAAAATCAAGTTGTAGCTGGAGAACAGTGATGCCGTTGGGAGAAAGCTAACAATGTTAAAAAGTTTATTCTTTGTTGAAAGTGCTCAACAATTTCTACATTCCAGATTAAATGGACATGGCGAGGTGGTTTAGAATTTCAGAGACACCATAATATAACCATCAATATCAAGTTTATTGTCACATAAACAATCATACACAGTACAATGTCTAGTGAAATTTGTTTTCTGCGTTGAACCCATCCTAAGTATTAAATGCAGTGGGCAGCCACAGTGCAGCACTCTGGGACAAACTCCAGTTCTAAGCCAGTGCCTTGGTCAAGCATTAACTTTATAGCCTACATGGCTCATTCACAATATGATTAAAACAAAGATACTCACAATATTTTCGTAAGCCTGCAGCGATTTAGGATATGGTTAGCCTAGCTTGGCTTAAAGACTGGACCACAAACTGTTGCTTTTACATTTCTGTTTGAGTACTAAAACAAATAAGATTTAAGGTGTTAACCTTAATAAGTAAGCCTTAGGGTAGTGGGCATTTTTTTTACTTTGGACAGAGCCAGGTTAGCTGTTTATTTACGAATTTTATTCTAAGATTCGTCAGCCCTTTGACGAGTTGGCCACTGTCTAGGGTGTACCCCGCCTAAGGCCCAAAGTCACTGGAAAGTCACCCGCGACCCCTAACGGGAACAAGCGGTAGAAAATGAGATGAGATGAGATTCTAAGATTGGCTAACCACATCCCGTCTCCAGCTCCACACTTTATGTACAGTTTTGAGACTGATATCAATGCAGCATGCAGGGTTTTTTTAAGCTCCTATGGAGTAGTCCCTGCTTCATGAGCTTATTAGCAAAATTAGCTAATGTCAGTAATGCTTGGTTGGAAAAATCTAAATATCCTCTTCACTCTGTGCAGTGCACATGAGACAAGAAGTTTAGAGAAGGAAAAGCCTAAAGCATTTCATAGAGTGCATGATGTACTGTGACCAGTAGGCCACATTCAGCATCAATTAAAAAATTCCATAGCTATGTGTATTCAAGCATCAATAAGACATTGATACTGTATCTAGGAATGGGATCTAAAGATAGTAGTCATTAATTATCAGTACTTCATTGCGTCAAATCATTTTAGAGCAAACCTCTGTACATAATTGTCAGGTTTCTTAATTAATTTGGCTTTATTTGTATGTATAGAACACATACACAAAATTCAAAACAAAACCATGCCTCACAAACCAAGAAGACTTTGGTCATTGTCAGGAAATGTCCAAAAATCCTTCCGTAGGAATACAGTCATGTTCTCTCTTAGCTGAAAAAGTCATTTTAAAATTTGTGATTGTACAACCCTGGTTTAAATTAGAAATGTCCTAGTTTTGGTGACAGAATATTTCTATTACTTGCAGAATCCCCAACCAGCAGAGTTGGGCTTTTCAAGCTGAGGGCTATCAGGGAGTGGGTCTCGCCTTTCTACATCAAGGAAAATGAGACTTCCATTACTGGCTGTGGCACCACCTGCTGCTCTCACAATCTCTGTAATCCAAAGATGCCAGCTGCTGACACCTCAATCACATTCACTGTCTCCCTTGGAAAATTTACCCGCCGACCACAGGAGTGCTGCAAAAACCTGTATTTCCTCAAAGTGATGAGACAGACTCTTTTGCTCTGTTTGATGGTAGGGCAAATGTAGGGGACTGTAAAGAAAGAGGTCTGACCAGACTGACTTTAGAGAACATGCTATCAGGAGATTTAGTCAAGTAATGACTTCTTGATTGCTTATACTCCTGTGGGGGGGGGGGGGGCTAGAAATCATATTATCCCGTGTATTATCAATTAATGGGTAGTCTTAAATAGGCAATCTGAAATAATGGACACAATAAAATCCAAATCCAAATAGCCACATTATATGTATATATTTATGAGTCACAGGTTGTGGTGAGAGGCACACAGGTCCCAGACATTGAAACTGTGCGTCATGTTTGCAATGCGCACACAGTTAAACAGACACTCTGACACTCTGGGGGGACTGAGCAGTACTGTTGGCCAGTGGTCCCCAGCCTTTATTGACTGACTTGCCCAGATAGCCCCTTACAGCTGAAGTCAAGTACTCCTTCAACACCCATCATATTCAAAATATGTTCATTTGAATTGGTTTAAAATTGGATCTTGTTTAGCAGTAAATTGTTAAAAAGAAAGTGTGTTCATGAACTGTCTCATGAAATGAGATCAATTTGGTCATGTTTTTGTACTACTTCCACTTGGAGCAGCAGAAGCTGAATGTTTCAACCATTTATCCATTACTTTTAGCTTGTTAGACAAATCATCCATTCATTTTAGCTATTTCAACCACTCACCCATTAACTTTAGCTTTCTATTTAAACGGTTTCCATTAGTTTTAGCTAACTGGCGCAACTTCTCTGTTTGTGTATAACTAATTTTCCATCCACTCTTATTTGCAACATGTGGTGTTAAGGTGTGGCTGACTTAATTTGTAGATATTAAAAAAAAAATCTAATTATAATTTCAATTTTTTTCAAATTAATTATTTAATTAAAAATACTCCACAATCTTTCCCTGTGCCCCCTGCTTAAGTAACCCCTGGGTTACAAGTATCCATATTTGGGAACTACTGCTGTACGTGACCTGCACTCTTGCCTTCATTTCGATTAACAAGAGACGCCTCTCCCTAAAGAGATAAGTTTTTCTCGATTGCTTAAACACTATCACCAGGCTCTTGAACTACAATTTCAAAACCATAACTCCATTTATCAAAAAGCACACTCATTTCCCTAACCTATAAACACTATTCCTGTTTTGACACATGAATCAGATTTGTTGAACTGTCACTACAAAACTCTGCATACAAATCCCTTAATTTCTCAATGCCTACACCATGTTGTCATTTAGAATGCACTAGCATTCAATATTGTTCACTCAAGTTAGCACAGCTTCAGCTCAATTAGCACACAGTTACCCAGGTGAAAACACTTAAAGTCAAAATTGAACACACATCAATCATATCCTTCAATAGATAGATAAAAGGGCCTGAATCAGTTCATTGAGTTTTGGAACAATGGATTCACTGAGAAATGATGGAATAGGTCAAGGAGGAGGAGGAGGACGAGGAAGAGGAGAAGGACATGGTGAAGGACGAGGGAGAGGGAGAGGGAGAGAAGGAGGTGGAGAGAGGGGGAGAGGAGGAGGTGGAGGAGGAGAAGGGGGAGGAACATAATTGGCCATCAGGCTATAGTAAATGTCCGTGGTCAGCGCGGAGGGACTGTCATTATGTGAACAGCCATAAGTCAACGAGGGGTACTCTACCCCCATGCCATCCTAGGACCCTATAACACTATGCTTCTCCTTGCTTTTCTTGATGGCCTAAGAGAGCATATGTTCCAGCTGGACCTCAGGGAACCAGCGCAGCCAGAGCAGCCTCACTGCGTTGTTGTTTGGGATAACGTCAGCTTCCATCGTGCTGCTCTGGTTTACCAATAACCCAAGGTTTTCAGACATCTTTCTGCCTGCATACTCTCCCTTTCTAAACCTGATAGAGGAGGTTTTTTTTGGCATGGCGGTGGAAAGTCTATGACCGAGAACCTTATGTCCAAGTGCAACTCCTCCAGGCCATGAAAGAAGCCTGCCATGACACAACAGTAGATGCATGCCAGGGATGGATCAGACATGCACGAGGATTTTACCCTCGCTGCCTGGCTAGGGCCAATACAGCCTGTGATGTGGACCAGATTCTCTGGGCTCACCCAGACCAAAGACGGGATGCTAAGGTGGAATAATTTGTTTTGTGTAGTACATGAATGAATAATAATGTTTTTTTTAACAGTTTTTGTTACAAGCAACATAACTTGCCAGTTTTGGAAATGTTGTTGCACCAGTGTGTAAGACTATGTTGCAGTGTATGTTTTTCTGAGGGCTTGTGTGTGTTGTCTGAGGGCAAAGTTTGGTTTTTCAGCAAGAGTGAATGGTTTTGAGTGTAGAGCTTCATTTTGACCTGAAAATAGGGTGTTTGGGGAATTGGGTGAGACGTTACGGATTTGTGTTGGCTTGGTGGCAGAACGGTTGCCTGCCAATCGGAATGTCAGCGGTTCAATCCCCCAGCCATGCATCGAAGTATCCTTGAGCAAGATACTGAACCCCACAAATGCTCCCGAAGCTGCGCCTTTGGTTTGTGAATGTTCTCATATGTAAGTCGCTTTGGATAAAAGCGTCTGCTAAATGACTAAAATGTAAATGTGTTTACTGTTTTGAGAATATGAGGCATTGTTTCAAGTAATGTGATTTTAAAGCAATTGAGAAAAACTGTAAAAATTTTGTAAAAATGCAAAAGTATTGCATTATTTTTATAACAATCCCACTGCTTCCTAACATTGGCCCCTGACACAATCATAGTGCTCTGTGAATGAAAATTAATCATCTTCAACTGGTATTACATGTTCCTTTTTGAAACTTTTTCATAAGTTCTTAATAATTTATCAACACTAATGTAAATGGTTGATAAATGGTAGTATGACTAATTTATTATTATTGTAATATTAGAGCTGAAATTGAGTAGATGTGTATAATTTGGAAAGGAGGTTCTATTTTAAGTGCAGTGCAGTCTGAACGGTTTGGCTGGAGAGGGAATTATTATTAGCATAAGACATGTTGATAGGAAATTAATTTTTAATAGTTTTTTACTTATTCAATCCACATTGTGCCCTTCATTTAGGGATCAATGATAGAACCTCATGAAGAAAGAAAGAAAGAGTGTGATTTGTTTCTGATTCACAGCATTTCACTTAGTACTGATCTCTGTCTATTGCTCTAACCTGAAACAGACCACTTTTACACCCGGGGTAATTTTTCACCTTCCACCAGCCAAAGGCCACCAAGTGACAGGCATAACAGGAATCGATAATTTCAACTTGACACCAGGTGCTTTACATCTCACTTGCTTACCTGGATGCAAACTAATTTTCTTTTAAACCTCATGTCAGTCATCCTGATACCTGAGGGCCATTACAAAACATTATGCCCCACACCAGAGCTACCCAACCTCCAAAAGAAAACTGGTCCTGCCTCAGGAACAAGGTCTTTAATAGCATATTGATCAAAAATGAATTGAGTGCACGAATGAGAACACTGCAAAGCACAAATAATACAATCTGCCTAGCTTTGGCTGATCGATGTAGGATTAATAGCATTCCTCTCCGACCACAGTGGAATAAAAGCGTTAGATGTTGGATCCCACGCTTGTACAGCAAAAAATGAAAAGCATACCACCAGAACAAATCTATTGGATATTGTTCAAAGTTTTCTATTCTCATCAACTCTAATTTAACAACTTGCAATGAACCACTGGTTGAACAGTCAACTTTTGCCAAGGGTCTGTCCTAATCTGTCAATTGCGTGACAGGATGGAAGAGCAGGTTTGATCGTGGGTCAAGACCATAGACTGTCTATAAAAAGGTCAAGACCTTCCAACGATGCAGCAGAATTTTCAATGACCTAAGAGGATATTGACTTTTCAAACATGACAGAAGTAACCGAATTAGAGAGCAAAGGCCACAGGATGCAAGAAGGGGTTTGCAGGGGCACTAAATTGTCCATTTAGTGTCATGTTATATTAAGGTGCTACCAATACCTTTTTGTGATAACAAAAAGCAACATTTCATAAAAGGTTTGTGTGATGCACTTTGTCGTGTTTTACAGTTTTTCTTGATTGTTTTAAACATTTAACACACAGGCCTAAAAAGTGGCGTTCATGGTCAAAATGACACATTTTGTTTCCAAAAGGCTCTAACAGCGCCGAAACATTTAAAATATGCAACAAAAGCAAAATTTGCCTTCAAACAACACAACTTGCAAACATGTATGTGAGCTCTTTCAGTCAATCATTCACAATGGACAACAAAATACAGAATTCAGTGCGAATCAGTGCACCTTTGCTTGTCATTGTAGCCTATTGCCAGTGCCATTTGTTGTCTTTCTATATAGGCTGTGTCAAATTTGCCTTTTTGGAAAGAATTGGATCCAGAATGAGAAATGCTCTGATGCATTTTGTATTGATTCCATGACATTTATTTTTAGAATAGATATAAACCAAAATGCAGTAAAATCTATTGGAGTATAAATGGACTGTACTTGTGCAGCGCAATAAATGGTTTCTGTTTGGTTACCACAGCTAAAACAATGGAGTTTGGACTACTTGAATGACATCCGTGTTGACTGTTTTGCAAAAGGGTGGGGAAAATGTGTCTATCCAATGAGAAAGGGTTAACACATTTGCAAGACATGTCTTCTGCACTGCTGAGATAGTGATGATGAAAACTGAGGGGATCCTAGTTTCTTTAACCAGGTCAAAGCAATCAAGAAAAACTGTAAATTAAATGACACATTTTTTAAATAGTTGTATCCCAACAAGCAAAGGCTGGTCCCTTGAAGACCAGATGTCCATATACGTCAAATTGGTGTCTAAACTGAGACAACGTAGAAACAGGACAATATTCACCTAAAGTTGAGAGGAAAAATTTGAAAGCAGATATGTTGGGGGGCATTCAGGTTTTCTGTGTAGAATGTATGTTATTATAGATTCTTTTAAATTATTCTGATGACTCTGATAGGACAATTGCTGTCTGTCTAATGCCTTTTTTGTTACTGTTACTAATCGAGGGGAACTAAAGTTGGAAAATTTCAAATTCCACACATAGTGGTTTTACAGGCAATTCTTAGCTGATAAAGAAAATTAAGGTTAGATATTGTTTGAAAGTTTGTTAAACCAGTAAAATTAAGCTTAAAAACCCATTTTGTACCATTTGATGGGCATCTCTCTTCTTCTCTCCCTCTCCATCTGTATGCATTCCTATCCCATAAAGGCATATTACTAACTCAATATATTCTCTCTCCCATAATTTTGTACTTCCTCGTCTCTCTCTTCTCTAACTGCCACTTTCAGCAGGTATTTCTGCCTCTGGAGACGCAGAGTCTGGATCTGTGATGGCGGGCCACCTGCTGGAACAGTGCTGCTGTCCCTATGGTGGAGGGGAGATGGTGTGGCTCCTGGTCCTGCTCGGTGGGCATCACCTGGAGCTGCTCAGTTGTCCTTCTGAATCCATTCCCTTCCCTTTATATTCTACATGTTTCATCATAATTACATATACTACAATTTCATCATTTTCATCATAATTGTATGTACTATGATTTATGGATCCGTCCTCGACACTTATGTTTTACAACCTACATTTTCTCATTATATTATATATACTATGATCTACTGTTGTAAATCTATTCTGTACACATGACATTTATTGTCTTTCCATCTTGGGAGAGGGATCCCTCCTCTGTTGCCCTTTCTGAGGTTTCTTCCATTTTTTGGGGGGGTAGTTTTTCTGTATTTGAATCGAGGGTCTAAGAACCGAGGGTGTCGTATGTTATACAGATTGTAAAGCCCTTTGAGACAAATTGTGATTTGTGATATTGGGCTATAAAATTGAATTTAATTGAATTCAATCTTAGTTACATCAACACTTGCAAACACCTAATTGAGGTTGTGGATGGAGCGACAGCAGCAAACAGCATTTGCATGAGTGTATCAGCAAAGTAAAGCAAGAAGGGTTATAATGCCAGCATGAATATGAATATGTTAAGGGGGCCAGTCAACTGGTTGCCAAACAGCTGGTTCAACAGGAATGATGCAGCTAATGCAAGTGAAACTTTAGTGCTCTGCCTGAATCAGGCTATGCTCTGTTTTATTCTTTTGCAGACTTCAAAATGGCTCTCAAGGGCTCTCCCTCCTACAGATATCGAGTTACATTAGCAAGTGAGTTTTAATGGGACTGGGATCAATCTCCATGGAACCTGATTGACATTACCTCGAGATCCCTCTGCAAACCGGCTATAAAGTAAGTGATATTGTTGCACTATCAGTGTCAGGCCCTTCACTGCTCAGTCACATAGCCATGGGTGAGCCTAGGTGGGTATGCTATTTTCCCCTCACCAGGTGCTCTCCGCTGGTACATATAGGTCAGACATACTTAGCTGCTTGATGGTGGAAAGTTCGTAATCATCCAATCCTTATTGTCACATACATAATACAATGTCATGTGGAATTCAATCTCTACTTTTAGGCCATCCTAATTACTGGGAGCAGTGGGCAGCTGAGGCACCTGGGGGCAATTTGGACTTCAGTCTCTTAGCCAAGGACACTTTGACATGTACCTGGGGGAAGCCAGGATCGAACCCTTGACCTTCTGATTGGTGAATGACCCATTCTGCCACCAAGCCACAGCCGCCCCCGGCTGTTCCCCTCCTGTGAACTTTATATTACAAGATTGTACAAATACTGTACATTCTGCATCATCTGTTGCATTGAAAAGTAGTTGTAGAGGGCTGCTATAGTGTCAGGGTTATAATGGCAATGAATTAGCAGCCACATTTATTGTTAGCACCTGCTGAGGGGAAACTAGCATGCCAACCTAGGCCAATCTGTGGCTACACATATCAATTGTGAAGGGCCTAAATCTGACTCACTGTGACAGTGCACCAGCATCACAGCCAGGTAGTGGAAGGAAGTGAGGAAACATGAATCAGGCACCAGGGAGATTGACAATGCATGTAAAGAGAATTTTTTTCAGGTAAGTCCAGGTAAGACACATTTGCCAAAATAAGCAGACGGTAGTGAAAAGAGCGCTGCGAAAACAGAGCAAAAAATGGTATACATATAAATATACATACAGTCCATGTCCCATAGTGTAGGAAACACTGCATTAGACTCAATGCTAATCTAGTGAATTTTTGTTTTTTTACATCACCAAATGAACGCACAATTCTGCTTATGTTTAGGCCACACATTCCTGGTATGAGAGGAGCATTAGCAGGTGCTTTTATTTTGGTGAGTTACTCAGCCATTCAACAGCAATCTGTGATGAAATGTCAGACATGACAGGTGATGAGGAGAAGTCAAAAATGGATAAACTATGAAGTGCTGCCTTCAAAACACACTTTAAGGACATAATCGTAATTTTTAAATAATAATTATTGAATTTTAAATGTCTAAGTATTATTATATGCTTTATAAAACTATACAATTGTAAGTCTGTAAAATTATATCATTTGAACATGTATTCATACATGTTTTAATATATTATGCTGATATTGTACATAGCATATAAGGTTTATGTATGTTTTGAGAATTGTGTAGAAATACTCACATGGATAGCCTTTTAAGCCTACCTGTGTTGTGAAAGTGTGTTGCTGTTGAGCTTGTGTAAAACTGTGCTGCTGGATTTGGACATTAGAAAAATACCATACAGTAGACTTTTAATAGATACTCCCATTGGGATAAATTTGACAGTCTGTTTTTTTAAGTCATAAACACATTTATAGAGAGCAGGGACTTGGACGTGTCTGGATGCAAATCACCTTCTTATTTCTCTTTGTCCTTCATTGTCAGTATGTTTGATGTCTTTTTTATTGCATTTCTCTGAAATCTTCTTTTATCAGTATGTCTGAATATTTTGAGACTGTGCTAATGCTTTGTTTTCTGTGTACTCAGCGCCTCTTGAATCAAGATAATTATTCAGTGAAAGCAAAGACAGTGACTGTAGTCCTCATATGATCCATAACACTTGTTATATGTTATGGACGTGTCTCAATAATGTATATGCCATGTATAAAAATCTCCACTCCCCTTTAAAAACAAATTTGGCTATAAGTATTTTGGCCTGCCATATCAAGAAAAGCATAAATATTAGCATTATTATTAGCATGTAATTAGCATTAATTACAGTTTGTAGGTGTACCAGCTCCAGTGCCCTGGAATTCTGCTTGCTGGCTCACTGACATGGTTTATTGGGGCACTTACTATCTGCAGGAATCTTTAAAGTAAGTTGCACATCGTTACGCACGTTAACTGACAAGAATTACATCGTCCTTTGAAAAAAAAAGGCACATCATCTATAAGGGAAGACAACATGCTAAAACTGATGCTGCGGCTGGGTTGCACTTGTGTATTTGGATACAAAAAAATCCATTAATTACAAGTAATTCAAGATTGTGTTTGTGCTCATTTTCATGAAAAAAATGTCATGAAAATGTGTAAAAGAAAGCCATACTATCATCATTCTTGATGTGAAAATAAATATTTGCTCGTCATTGTTTATAATGTAATAACTGTAGGCCTACTGTTGTTGTAGTAATGCAGTTAGCCCAAATGTATGTAATTTAATTGAGTTCAAACAGAAACAATCTGATGATCTGAACTATCTTGTAAAATACTTGTGTTACCATAATACACCTGTGTGGACATGAAATCATTCCAGTCAATTTTACAGGTGATTCGAAATTTTTGTTCAACATACTGAAACCATTTTGTCAGTCAGCCAGGAGTGTGTCCTACAGCGATGAGCAGCACAGATGGTTGTTTTAACATCAGGTGAGAGAACTTCAAACAAAGCAGGGCAATGTCAGTACGGGTCTAGATGTTTAAAACATCAGTTCCTGGTGGCAGGCTATAAGGTCATTTTAGATGGATTCATTACTGATTCTCTTTCCCAGTCAGTTATCAGGAGAACGTGATCATGTCTGATACACACTATTTCACAGCATATTCACCAGACCTTCTGTGAAAATTCTGTGGATATGAAAGTACTTTCACTCGCATATTTAGCAATATTAAACAGAAAAATGGCCACGCATTCACAAAGAATATTCAACATTATTTAGAAAGACAAGTTGTCCTCACAACAAGAATTTCTGCCAGAACACTGGTGAATAAATACTTTATGCATCAGTTATGAGTTTCACACTACCCCTGTCTGTTTTTTCTCTGCAACTGACAGATCCAGATGTAAAAAAATGTGTTTGAAAAAAATAAGCAAATCTAAAAACAAGACCAAGAACTTAGGCACAGCCGTGCTCTGAGCTAAATGTTAGCATGTTGCTGTTTAACATAATGTTCACGTTCACCATCTTAGTTTATTGTATTAGCATGCTAACATTTGCTAATTAGAACATAACACAATGGACAGCCAATATTGATGGGAACACTGTTAGTTTTGCAAGTATTTGGTCATAAACCAAAGTATTGCACATATAAATTAAACAAGAGTCCCTGAAGAGTTTACAAATAAGAAATGAGATATTGGACATTGCTCATTTGAATAGTTTTGGCTTCATTACGACTTCCACCTTGGCTCAGAAATGAGACCTAGGGACAGGGAAGGCAGAGGCTAGAGGGACAGGTTAGGGTGTGGGGTTGGGGGTCAGACCAGGCTTTAGGAAAAATGAGGCAGAAACAGATGAAGAGAGATTTGCATGAGTAGAATAACAAACAGCCCGCATGAAGAAAATATCTCTAACATGAAGGGCATGGTGAATTAGTGAATTAGTTTGAAGATAAAGACATCAGGGGCCTGTTCTGCAACCCTGCAAACTGTTTTCTCTTTCTGTCAGTTCTGTCAGAAAATCAGTGATTGCTGATGAGCCAATGGGCACCTGTTAGCATTGAATTATACCCCCTAAACTGGGAAACGGGGAAAAAAGTACAATTTTGGCCACAATGTTCATATGCAGAAGAAAATACAACGTATAGTCTAGTTTGTCATTATAGTTTGTCTTTAACATTCTAAAATGAATAATTTTGACAATTTTTTCCCAAGCTATGTTACCAGCTCTGCCGTGAAGATGCCAAGTCACCAGATGTTGACCTTTAAGAAGGATTTTCTGTCCGATCCATTTAGTGATGCAGAAGGTGAGGCCCGAGAATGCAAATGAAGATATTGAAGCCAGGGGCACAGCTCTGACATTCAATCCTCTGTGGAAAATATCATGAAGGACAATGGAAAATCACATATTCCAGGATTTCTCCACAGTTGTGATTAAGAAGAATGACAAGACAATGACAATGAAACTGACTAGAGAATTTACTTTCTATTATTCTTGGATACTTTTGTGCTTACATTATTTCTATTTACCTCTGTTTTTAATCCAATTTAATTGTTGTTATATTTAGCAATGTCTGGTTGTCTGTTACATTTTATGCACAGTTCTTGCCAAATACGATGTGCCTAACAAAGCATGTGCTCATTAGAATGCCAGCTGTCCTCTCTGCTGACTATAATATCTTTCCTGGTTGCATTGGCCACCTTTTTGTTTTTCCTTTTATTTCCTGCGTGATCCTCTTTGCCCAAGGGAGTGTCAATAATTCACTTTTGATGTTTTGAAACCCAACAGTCATTTAAAAATATCATCAACTTGGAGGAAATTTGCAGGAACTACTATGTGATAAAGGCAACTTTAGTAGCCAACGTGAGCCAGGTTCTGCCAAATGAACCAATGAGTCAAATAGAAATACAAAAGTGAAGTGGGAGAAAGGAAGTTTTGGGAGTTCAGGGTTCTCAAAATAAAATGTGTCCATAGACAATGGATGGACAAGGCTTGAATGGACATGAAACTTTCCTGATTGATTACATAAGATGAGGAAATATTTTGCAACATATCTGTATATTTGATAAATAGTCAAAGGTGTAGACTGTGTAGATAAAAATGGAAGAAGAGAAGCATGATTTCAATATCTTATCCAATCACAGAGCTTAAAATTCTGGTGTGTGTACCACAAATCACCCTTAAAGGGAAAGGTCTGTTTAAAGGTATTGGGGAGTGCTATGTGAATAAAGTTGTGTGGGAGCTGCATGAAGTCTGATATAAAAACCTCAAATGATGTCACATCGGTTGGGGTTTACACTAGCCTACAAGTTTGAAAATGAAAAACAATCTGGGGCTGTGGGTATTCTAGAATAATTCAGAGGCATTTGCCACACTATGCTGATGAAGAAAAAACAAAACAAAAACAAAATACTTTTTTAAAGTTGAAATATTTATAATATTGTTATCTATTAACCTCAACATAAATCTATTGTTGAGACCATTAAGCCTACTTTCATACTCAAACACTAGACAAGAAAAGTTGGAACAGCAGGGATGAATGAGGAGCTGATAGACATAAATCACCCATTATATCTTATTCTATAGAGTGTCTGAGTTTCTTTCAAAACTGAGATGTCAATCATGTGATAGAAATTGCAACTATCTTCCAAACTGATTAATAATAGAAGCATAACACTACAGAAACAAATCCTTGATTGTCAAAATATAGACATTTTGTTGGGCGGATTTTGGATCTGCTCTAAAATCATAAACACCAATTAAGCAGTAAACTGGGTCAAGGACTTCCACCATCGACAAAGCCTAACAAAACCTTTTTGAATTCACTTCATCATTGTGATTAAGCCTGTGCAAAATGTTGGAAGCACAGGAAAACTAATCTCATTTTGTCCAGCAAACTTGATAGCACCTTATTGGCAAACTAATCAGGTATCTGTTGAATGTCACTGATTTCTAAAAACAATTGACGGCTTCTTGGCTGGAGAAGCAAAGAATACAGCACACAGTGATACCTCCAACTGCTCCATCTTGTCAGTAAAACTGTCGATTCTAATCTGTCTGCAAGAAACTCTTACAATATCTAGAACCTCTTTTTTACTGAAGCTAAAAACTGATTTGGGGCAATTGATTTTGTCATAAATACACTATTATGAGTTGGCAATAAATATTTAATTCAAATTACAAGCCTCAACTGCTGTAAGTAATATGAACAACATTAACATGTTCATAACTGTTTAGCATTATTATCAAATGACATGTTTGAATTAGGTGCACTATTACTATTACTATTTTGAGCTAAAGACAATGAAGAACTAAAGCCCTTCATTAATCAGTGCATTATAGTTTTTTCAATTAGCACAATTAGGTCAACTTTAACAAATAAGCAGAGGTCTGCCACCTTTAAAAAACCTAATTTGTCTTTGTGTTTTCAGTTGAAACACAGATTAAAGTCTTCCTGAACTATTAACAGTGTCACAGGTGTATTGTGACGGTGATTGAATGTGAATGCACCGCAGTTGTGACTTTTTTACTGGCACCATTTTTAGTCCTCTGTCTATCAATGGATTTTGATAATGATGATGATATAATTTCAAGTCAGGAAAGCAGTGGAGCGTCGAAGAAAGTGCTCTCTGTGGCTGAACTTTGATTAAACATGGAATTTTGGTTGAAGAAAAGGCCGTTTTGGAATTGCAAGTGTGCATTCTTTTCGCAAGAGGACAGCTCTAAGTCAGGAAATACACGTTAAAAAGCAGGATGTTCTTTGGTGAACAAAAAGACCAGTGATTGAATTAAAAAGGTCTTGCAGAGTCATGAAGAAATCAGTGCAGGAGGTAAGATTATTGCTATACACTGATATCTAACAGGCTGCTTCAATCACATTGCACTACACTAGACCTGCTGCTAGCCATTAAATGTCAGGAAACATAAATATTCATCAAGGAGGTCAAAGAGGGAATTAGAAAGGTAAAACTCTGTATTGTTGTTGTGCTGAATGGACAGCTCCTGTTAAGTAATTGTGTATGCATCTTTAAATTTACTGCAAGATTCTTTACTGTAATGTTTTCATTTTCTGAAGTATTACTGAAGACAGGCTGAGATTTTTTTTTTTATCGTAATCTCTCTTTCTCTCTCTTTTGACCTGGCTTTGGCCTCTTTCGCTCTTTCTGTGTGTCCCTGATATGGCAGATTTTACCCCTGCGTTCCAAATTCTTTACATACAGTTTCCTCCCCTGCAGTCAGTCTGTATTGATAAATCAAGTGCAGCAGCTACTTGTATAAATTCCTTTTTCCAATATTTTTACCTCAGACTAGGAATGCCATAAAACACATATTGCATGAGCACAAACACGGAATGTGTTGTTGTAAGGTGCAAAACCACTTCAGTAAATATGGACAAATAGCTTTTGACTGTTTAGTGTCTAAAAGGAGGTTGCTAATCCTTGGTGGATATCCTCAACAGGATTTATATAGAGGCTGTGGTTCATGAGTTATCTAGAGTCACACATCTGGTTAGAAGTCAGACACACACTAAAGTGAGGCAAACACAGTATGCTGATCCAGGATAATCTCTCAACCACAGCTGAGTATATCACAGTAATGGTAGTGGACGTGAATACTTACGAGATAACTTGACTTGGGTTTAAGAGTTAGAACCATGTACCGCACTAGGGTGTTATCTTGTTTTTTTCCTGTCTCCATGTACTGGATCATTTCAACACAGTCATGTAATGAGATTGCAGGAATGTCACCTCACTTAGCTGTATATGATAGCACATAGCATATTATCTCATGACCTTTGTCAAATGCACATCCAACATATCAAATTGTAATACTATTCTTATTAAAAATACAATAGAATTTATTTAATTAACTTCAGCACTGATTAATAATCAATAATCATCTACTCTAAACACAATAAGAATACAACAATATCAGCAAGCATGCACAGTGTGGGCATGTGTGTGTGTGTGTGTAAGTGTGTGTGTGTTTGTGAGTTAGTAAAAGGAGAGACAGAAGAAGGTACACAAGGCAAAGTACAAGAAATTTCTAATGCCGTGGTAAGACACAATAGCTGTCCCTTTATCACACAGAAACCCAGCAGCAAACTTTCATTCAGCAGCTGTGTTACTGGACCTTGCTCTGACCAAGCAGTTATTAGCTTCCACAGTAGCTAAACTAACACAAGTAAACGGCCCAGGGGCGTGGTACCGATACATAATGGAACGTGCTAGCCACCATAAACACACAGCAATCTGGGAAGAGGTGGTCCATTAATTAGCACAATAATGCAAACCAAAATTCACAACAATGAAGCTTGGGTGAACACAGTTATAAACTCTATCTCTGCACAGACACAAACCTCTTTGTATTGCTTCTTGATAACGATTTGATGAGTGCAGTCTGTTCAATTTATTGGGCAAATTCTCCTCCGCCTCAGGTTCGGACGTTGGCCAGGACACATTCGTTAACTGCTTCAGCAGCAAAACTGTTCCTCTAAGGCAGGGGGAAACAGTCGACTTGTGGTGGAAAGAGAGTGGATCAGCAGCTCCTTCGCTTCTGTGAAGTAACAGTATAATCCAAATCTTCCTTCTGCAGATAACGGATTGTTATGTAGAACATAATCTCTTTCAGGATCCAAATTGTGTTCAGCAAACCGAAAACGAGTCTGTTGCTCGTCCAGCGAGTTAAGACTTCACCTAGGGAGTCTAAAGTTCACGTGATGTGTCCCCTTTAGCAACGGAGTTGCAGTAGAAAGACGGCAAGCGACCGGTGTGCTCTTCCTTTATAGGGATGATGATATTGTGACCAGGGTGCGAATTTCCTGCACTCCTGTGGTGGCTTGTCCACTAGGAATCCAGAGTTTGGATTCAAACGGAATTCTTGTTACACATACAGGCTTCTGTCTTTGTTCTCCACATGTGTTGATGAGGCCTAACATGAACTTGCTTCTAGAGTAATCTTGAAAATGTCTTATATATCAGCTGGTGTGACAGTTCAGGTGGGTTGTTCAGGATGATGTCTCCTCCTATTGCTTTAGGGCATGACAGTTTGCAAGAAACAGGCCAACCACTATTCCGTTCAGTCAGTTTGTTCACTTACTCTGAACAATGAATGCAACCTGGCAGTGCAATCACTTGGTCCAGTTACAATATATTCCAGTAATAGTTTGCAACAATGTTTAGAATATAACAACTGGCAAACACAAATTGCAATTTAACAAGACATTGACACTCTTTCAACTCACAATGTAAGGACCACAACTTAATTAATTTTTTTTAGGAAAGGCAGTGGTGATATGAATGAGCTGTAAGGTGTAGCAGACCAGGAAGAAGAACAATTGGAGATGGACTGCGTAAGGTGTAACACAAACAACACCCCAATCCTGGCTTCTCTCCATTGGCTCCCTGTTTGCTTTAGAATTTTTAAGATTGTACTGATCGTACTTTTAAAGCACGTCTGGGTCTGGCCCCAAGCTACATAATGGAACTGTTGACCTCATACAAGCCAACTCGCAGCCTTAGATCCTTAGGATTAAGTCGATTAAGTCAAGGCTTAAATTTAAAGGTGACCATGCATTTGCCATCTGGGCCTCTCAACCTGCCTGAGGAGAAAAGGCTTGCTTTTCAGTGACTTCTATTAAATCACTTCTTAAAACTCATCTTTATAGACTTGCTTTTACGTGATGTCATCTATTTATTCATCTCTTTATTGCTTTTATTGTTTCCATTTTTTATTTTCCTTTGCCATGTATTTTCATTGTTTCTAAGTTGTCTTCTTTTCTTAATTCCTTTTCTTGCTTTGTTTGGCATTTCTTGCTATGGCTCGTCTGTTGCCATGGCTAGTCTGTTGCTATGCCTTGTTTGTCAAAGCACTTTGTAATCTATGTTTTTAAAGGTTCTATATAAATAATATTATTATTATAGTTATTATTATCTATTATTTTGCTGAGGGATGATTCTAGTTCTAATGCTAACTCTGAACCTGAAGTATTTTCATGTTCTTGAATTTTGTGCACACTGTACATTGACACAGTTTTCAAAGCTGATCTTGGAGAGAGTATGATTATCCTTTTGTTTTGCCAAGGGACTCGTTATTGTTCTGTAGTATTTATTGGAAGTATAAAGTAGAAGGAGGTGATTTTTATGAACTTTATTACTTGTAGAACTTGTATATATACGAAAATGTCACAGTATGTCCATGACTTGCATTATGATCATGAAGCAAGCAGGTATGGCTCAAGGGATCATAATGTTGGTCTGTCAGTCGATTATACTGCTGGTCCACCACTTCAGGCTAGTCAGAAATATCTCAACAACTATGGTCGATAATTTTGGCTTTTAGGGAAATGTCTTGACAACTACTGGATGTATTGCAATGCAATTTGGTTCAGACATTCATGTCCACTTCAGTATGATTTGTAATAAGTAATGATTTGGTGATATCAGAATCAGAATGAGAATCAGCTTTATTGGCCAGGTATGTTAACACAAGGAATTTGACTCCGGTTTTCTGTGTGCTCTATGTACATATACAGCAGTACAACAGTACGACATTTAGTGCAATGGTGCAGAGTGCAAATGATGCTGAGATAAATATGATTAATATAACAGGTAGCTTAAATGCATGAGGTAGATGGATATACACAGTATATATCTGGTTGTGCAGCGTGCATAGATTCAAAAGAAATATTTACACCCTACACTACACTACACCCAAAAGCTAAAAAATGTGGCAACTAGCACTAGAGCTCTATGGACGAATTGATAACCATTTTGGGATGGAAGATAAAATATGTTGCATTTTTGGGTGAGCTGGCCCATTAAGTCAGTTAATGAATACATAAAAAAATACTACAGAGTTCCCCACAACAATACATTTAATTACAGCATTTGTTGCAATTCATGTTATTTTTCCGTTTGGTTTTTTAAGCCTCCAATAAGATTACTATCATGCCACCAGTGTGTTTTCCACTTTAGGTTTCATTGGGGAAGTGGGGAACTCTGAAGGCAACATAAGAGCTCATTTACTCAAACTATTAGGCATTATGCTATCATGGTAGTAAGCTCAAACTTGCCTTCAACACTAATTTAAAACCAACCAGGCAGATTTGCTGTGTCCGTTTAAACAGAAGTAACACATGTTAGCAATAAAAGTTACATACTCACATCATCAGTTATATAACCAAGTGAGGGATAACCTACACTTTAAGCAAGACTACATCCTTTTCATTTCAACTAATACTGGTAGGTGGCAGATGGCAATGATCCATGGGTTTCTAGAACAACAATACGTAGTCTACGTAGTCAATACTTTTTCTGTCAAGATTACATAAAGTTTTAGAAGCAGAGCACAAAGTATCATGGAATATCATGGAAAAAAAAGAAAATCTACCTTTATCTGTTGGAGAGCCTTCTGACTACATGCTGTGACACACTATAAGAATCCCTTTATCTGACACTAATGGATCTGTTAGAGACTGGCAGGCATACTTTCACGTGAGATATTTTCCTCAGGACACTTGACAAGATCCTGACAAAATTAGCTCTGTATTTCCTTTGCCCTTCTTCTACGAATCTAATTTGTGAGACAGAACAGAGGGAACTGTGATTTGTAATTAAACTACGAATTGGAATATAATTGGTATTTCCTTTCATGACAAGCACACCAGCCTGAGCCATCCAAAGTGAGCAGGTGGATGAATCCTGAGCTAATCTGTCATTGCTAAACAAATCATCTGATACAAGAAAGAGAGAGAAGCAGTTGTTTTTTGTGTCTGTCTACTGTATCTATATCTGTCTATCTATCCTTCTTGATTTATTGACTTATTAGGATGTCACAAATAAATCAATAATTTAGTAATAACTTAGTCATCAAATCCCATTACATATTCCCAGAGCAGCAGCAGATTCATGAGCGACCAGTGTTGGTGTCAACAGATTGCGTGCTCATTAGGGCATGTTGCAGCAAAGGGGGAAGCGGCTGGGTTTGGAGTTAGCTCCTCCACACAGAGACATCCAGACTTCCCTCTCCCTAGAAACTTCATCCAGCTCTTCTGGGGGAATACTGAGGCGTTCCCAGGCCAGCCGAGAGACATAGTCCCTCCAGCGTGTCCTAGGTCTTCCTCGGGGCCTCCTCCCGGTTGAACATGCCTTGATAGCATGATAGCATGGGGTATCTCACTAAGATGAAGAATGACATTGACAGGCAGATTAGTGTGGCTTTGACATAAATGTGGGCATTTTACCAACTGTTGTGATGAGGGCACTGAGCTTGAAAGTGAAGGTAAAGTTCTCTATTTACCAGTGAATCTAGGTTCCCAGCCTCATGCTTGGATACGGTATTAGTTTTGAGTATGTACCAAAAGAATGAGATGGTGGATACCAGCAACTGAAATGAACTCCCTTTTAAGGGTGTCGGAGCTTAAAGTAGAGCTGCCGTGCCTTCACTTTCAAAGGATCCAGTTGAGGTGGTTTAGGCATTTAATTAGGGTACCTCTTCGATGCCTCCCAGTGGTGGACTCAATGAGGCATTTCGCAGCAGAGGGAGAAGCGGCTGTGTTTAGTCAGCACCACCATGTTTAAGTCCATGACACTTTGCCAAAAGGGTGGATTCCCCCCTTTAGTTTAGAAAGACGTTGCCCCAAGTGAAGGAGCTCAAGTATCTACGGGTTTTGTTGGCAAATGAGGGTTAGAGGGAGCATGAGATCGACAAGCTGATTGGTGCTGTATGGACAGTAATGTGGACGTTGTACTGGACTGTTGTAATGACAAAGGCGCTGAAGAAAGAAAGATTGAGATGGCAGACACAAGTGACTGGAATGAGTTTCCTTTGCAGGGTGTCTGGGCTCCCCCTTAAAGAAGCTCAGACAGAAGAAGCTTGGAGTAGAACCTCCATTCCTCTACCTTGGAGGAGATTCTGGGACAGGTCCAGAACACAATAGGGGGATTACATATCTGGCCTGGGAATTAACCTTGTGTTTAAGTTACTGTACTGTCTGTTTAGGGCTGGATAGGTTTACATTTTGTTCTGGGATTTTGTTATTTCTGTCCATTAATCTTTGTATTTTTGTTTTTATTTCATATTAATTTGGGTATTATTTTCTGAGTGCATGGGTCCTGAAGCTGAGGTGGTAGTGGTGACGTTAGTGGTTGACAGTTCGCCCAGCCTCAGGACAAGTAGGCAGAGGGGACTCCTCAGTGGCTCAAACACACACACAGTAAAATACCAGCCTTGTCATGATATTTGAGTTGCTGTGATGAATAAAATCCTCTGATGGCATTTTGCACACATCAGTGAACAAACTGGCCAACAACTTGACAAGGCTGTTCTTCAACATTTTCATCAGTTTCTTTTTCTCCAACCTACACCCCTATCTATCTATCTATCTATCTATCTATCTATCTATCTATCTATCTATCTATCTATCTATCTATCTATCTATCTATCTATCTATCTATCTATCTATCTATCTATCAGGTTCTAAGGGTACTTTCATACCTAACCTGTTTGGTTCAGTTGAAACAAACTCTGGTGCATTTGCTAATTTAGGGCAGGTAGTTTGGGCTGGTACGATCTTTCCAATCTGGTGCCAACTGAAGAAGTTTTTTTCTTGGTCCAGACCAAATTAGCCAAATTACCGATGTGAAAGCGCCCTCAGGAAAGTTGTTAAAAATCTTCTGCTATGAATTAGAAATGATGTAAATAAAGTTTGTGACTGATTTAACTTTATATGTATTATGTAGAATCTAGAATCTATTTTTTGATAAGTGTGACCTTTAAGCTTCTCTGTTACCTTCAGTAATGGTGTAGGAGAATTTGGTTTGAAATAACAGTATGTTCTAAATCCAAAGCCTTGATTCTCACTTTCTCATTTGATTTGACTCCTACACCTACCATATCCTACCAACATGTCCAGCACCCTGTAGCATATATACTGTAGACACTGCACAGTATGTTTGTCCAATTTGTCCTTTTTTATATTCACTTACCTGTACACAGTAGATATTCAGTGTTATGCTTGTTTTTCGTTGTTTAGCTTTGTTATTTTGTTAGCTATATCTCTAAATTATCTTCCTGTATATGTGTTTATGTCACTGAGTATAAGTACACAGACTGCACTTTGTAGATGTACTACAAATACACTTAGTTCTGATAGTGATTTTAATTTTTATACCTGGGGGAAAAGGGTCTCTTTGATACTGACCAAATTGGTGAAAATCATGTGGCATTATGTGGGATTATTTTCCTATTTATTTATTTCATATTTAGACATCGCTCAAGAGACAGAATTTATGTCACAAGGGATTTAAATAGCTGATTTGCAAAGATGCAAGCTTAATGGATGCTTCCATCATTTGGGTATTTGTAGGCATTCTACACTGCACCAATTATCAGCTTTATGGGATGCATAAGAAAATAAAAGTGACAAAAAAATGACACTACCATTGCGCCTGCATTAATATTTTTTTTAAATCTTTCAAAATGTACCCAATTCATGTTCCTGCTGATGCCTTGTTCAACTAACTGACACTTCCCCTTGCCATACAAATATTGCACATGACCCCTAACCTTTGACATGCTGTGGTGAGCCCACAAGGTGTTGCTCCCAGGTTCCCTGAGGGACCCACAATCCGATTATGATAGCATATAATCTGCTGTTTCTTTGAAATGAGAGGTCCCTGATAAGGTTTGGAACGAGGATGCCTTGGGCATGATCTGCTGGGAGGAGACCACAAGGCAGACCCTGGACACGCTTGAGGCATGGCAGTGGGTACAAGGTACAGGGTTAGAGAAAAGGAGGCAGCGACTGGGGGCCCCAGAGAATACTCAAAACACAGAGGGCTGCCTTGAGATCACCAAGAAAGAACTAGAGGCTGTAGCTAGGGAGAAGGGCATAGGGGCTACTTTGCTTAGCATGCTACCAATCCAACTGCAGCATGGTGGAATTATATCAGAATACACTGCAAAAATTCGCTAGAAACAGCCCTGGCTCCAGGATGAGCTGGAGGATATTACAATCAAAAAGAACACTAGGCTGCTCCACTGCAACCCTGACCAGGACAAAAAACTCTAAAATGGATGGATGGATGAGTTGATTCCCTCAATTCAATTTCAGTGGCATGGGCATACTGTTGTGCAATATAATAAAATCTACATCTTGGCTAGAAGGTCCATCTAAAATGCACACAGACTCAGCCACACACTGCATAAAAAATGTCATGAAAAGAAATGTCAAACAGAGACATACAGTATATGCACAGTCTGTATAGTCAGATATTCATGAACATCTACAAGGGCATCTACAAGCAAGGGAAGATGTGTGCACATTCACAAAATCTCAGTGGAATGCTGGTGCTGGATACAAAAATCAACAAAAATACAGCGGGATTGCACACTGCAATCAGAGCTCCCTTAGGCACACTTGGCAATGCTTCTACTGAGTTGGCTCTAATTCCAGTGTTGGGGTACCTTTATATTAAATTTACAAAGTGACATAGTAAGTTTGATGTTCTCCAAATTCTGTTCCAACTCTGTACCACTGGTTAATTTGTCATTGTCTGAATCTCCATAAAGTCCATATACAAGCATACACATTTACACGTACTATACAGTATGTATGCAGTACATACACAACATATGGTGAAAAGTTCACGGCAACCAAATTTCTACACCCTAAATAATTATTAAACAGGCACCACTCTTCTGGAAAGTCTTTCCACCAGATTTTAGATGCTATGATGGGTGCACTGATGCTCTTGTGGGTTTTTGGAACCCACAAGAATATCAGCCAGGTCGGCCACTGGTGTTAGGCAATAAGGCCTGGCTCACAGTCGGAGCTTATCCCAAAGATGTTTGATGTGTTTATGGTCCAAATGAAAATTTGGAAAACCATGCCTTTATGGATCTGGCTTTGTTCAAGCGAGCATTGTCATGTTAAAATAGAGAAGGGTCTTCCCCAAATGGTTGTTACAAAGTTGGAAGTATACTATTGTCTAAAATATTGTATGTATTGTATGTATGCTCATTGTGTGCCTTTAAGATTGATCTTCATTAGAACTAACCATGAAACAGCCTCCAGAAAAATTGCACACAAAAATCTATGTTTAAGGTGTCCATTCATACATACATACATACATACATACATACATACAGCATAAGGAATATGAATATCTTTGAGTTACTGTACAGCCATAAAGTTTGCAACCTTAAAAATCATCTTTAAAAACCAAGCACCAAGTATATGCGTCTGCTCATCTTTATTGGTAATACTAGGACTAAACAAATTTATCACATCTGGGACATCCCGAGACAGTTTACTTCTTAACTTTTCTCTGAATTGTATTCTAATTTCAGAATAACCTGACAGAGTATGACAAAGAGGTCGTTAGCTGTCTAAGATAAGCCTGGTGTGGCTAATCCAAACCTTGTCATGTAGTAACAGTTACTCTTCTTGATGCTACCTGTGCAGATATTTATCCATTATTTCAAGGATTGCTCTAAAACATACATTTAAAAAAACGAAAATGCCTGTTGGAAGGCATTATATCTATTTATCTGGATTTTGACATATTTTTTACCCTGTCCCTGTTCTGTAAATGGTTAATTCTCAGTTATTGAACCAATGGTAAAAGTGTCTAACTGGATGTGATCTCATATGATTGCTTTCTATTTTTACTTCAGTAAAGTGTGAAGAATAGATTCTCTCTCTCTATCTTGTCATGTTGAAAATAACACTCCCCCCATTTCATCATTGTGGCAAACAGAAAAAAATCCTATTATTCAGAAGGATGCCTGCAAAACTCATATAATTTGTGAGATGGAATGCTGTTGAAATAAAATACTGTATTATTCATGTCATGAGCATATCAGTATTATCCCCAGCAACTATGTTTTTAAATATTCAATTAGGAAAGGGAAAGGTTATTTTAGATAGTGGGCAAAACTGAAAATTGCTAATTTTTTTCACATGGACTACATAGACAAACAGTGAATCTCCATTCATCAAAACTGAATAAACACAGCAGGTTGAACAAAAAGTAGTCAGAAAGAAAATATTGGGAGTTAAAAGCATGGTCACAGGCGTATAGCCATAGTTATAGGCATAATCCAATTTTCCAGTGTAAAGAAGAAGGTTAACTCCACCGCTAAATTAAAACATATATGTGTTTGATTGGAACATGGACAGTGGAAAGTGTCCGGTAAGCCTCAAGGTTTCATCTCTGCTTTTATAGATGATGTGGTTCGACTGGCCTCATCAGACCATGACTTCCAGTGTGTGCACTGGGATGGTTTGCATCCAAGTGTGAAGTGGCCTGGGATGAGGGCCAGCACCTCCAAGTCTTTTGCCATGATACTCTGCCGAATAACAGTGGACCGCTCCCTTTCGGTTCGCAGTGAGTCACTGCCCCAAGTGAAGAAGTTCAAGTATCTTGGGGCTGCTTAAGTCAGAGTAAAATGGGGTGTGAGATTGGATGCTTCCCTGTGGAGGTATTTCAGGCATGTCCAAGTGGGAGAAGACCAAAAGGCAGATCAAGAAGATGCTGGAGGAATTACATATTCCATCTGGCCTGGGAACACCTAGAAATGCCCCAGGAAGAGCTGCATGCTATGGGGAAAGACATATTGGCTTCCTTAGCGTACTGCTCTGGGACGCAGACCCAGATAAGCAGCAGAACATGGATGGATGGATGATTGCAACCTGCTACCAATTGACAGGTGTTTTAATGCAGTACACAAACCCCTTGGACCAGGACCTATGCCTATATTTTGATTTTACAATGAGAAGAAAACAAAGCAAATGTTTTTAGGGTTTGGCTGTGGCTTAAGATACATACAGTACCATATAATCACAATGTCCCTGGTTTGATTCTAGACTCTATATTGTCACCTCCCTTGCTCTCACCCATATTTCTTGCCTATCTAGACTTTTAACTTTTCACATAATGGCCATCATGCAAAACTCATCAGTGTGAATATACCAGTAATTTATATGACCAAAAATGATTTATGGGTTTTAAAATTACTTGCAGGCAGTCCCCATTCCAATTCCAACACTGGAAACCAAAAAATACTTGGTTTAGGATTTTAAAAAGGTATGGTAATTAAAATAAAAACTTGCTCTTCTCTGGGAAATGTTTTATACACACTGGTGACTTTTCTTGAGGTTTATTTACCCTGTGTAGTTTGACTAAAAGCAATGACTTCTTTTTCAGCTACGTCCTGCTCCACGCAGTTTCACACATTCACACCAGGAAGCTGCACAGGACAACCACAGTCTGATCTATGGATTAAATGGAGTGTAACTCAAAATGGCTGACCACTTTCCATTACTTCCACAAGCCCATGTTGACAATTGTAAGCAAGCATCTTTCCATCATGTTCAAATATTGACCCATGTCCTTGGCTTCTCTTTTGAAACAGAGGACCCCTTAAAACACATTACATTTTTACCTATTACCTAGCGCTGAGTTTGCGGTCATGAACTGTTCTGTGTGTGTTTGTGTCTATTTTGTAGACACACTTACTCTAAGTGAATATCACAGCTCCTGAATGAGTAGCAAGAATAAGTGCAGGAAATTAAAGTAAAAAACAAAACCTTTTGTTGGTTGAATATCTCTTTAAACCACTTTTAGTTCTCCTCAGGGAGTAGATTCTTCTTTACTATATTAATTTGAAATACAGGTAAGCTGCAGGTAGAGACGCCTGTTGTCATCACAGTAAAATGCCCATTGTTCTAAAATGTGTATTACTAAAGCACTAACACTAAGACATTCTTCAATGTAGCGGACATAAATAAAGAAAGAGAAAACTGAGAAAGCACAAAGGCTACTGATACTTCATGATCATTATCAGCATAGATTTTTTGTATTGTCAAATAGTGTGCAATCTCTTTGGTTACAGCACAAATCATTCTCTAACCATGAAGGTAGTGATGCTGCTAGTACCATTATCCATGCATATCCAGTACATAGTTATTGAATAGTTAAAACAACTGAGGGTTTGTCTATTTGTTAATAAGTTAATATGAATCTTCTCATCTGACTTTGGGTAAGACAGCAAACAGCCATTATTTCCCTAAATATCAGAGTGATCATAACACACAGCTTTTTCCTGCCTGAATCTTTAACCTTAAATGATAGCTCCAATATTGGTTAATATCATATAACCTTGCTCAACACTGAGTAAGAAAAAAGTAAAAGAATCTCACAAGTGAACCAGTTGATCCTTGAAATGAACAGTTTTAAAACAGGGATTGAAATCTATGCAGCAGAACCAGATATACTGTCTTTTTTATTCTATCCTCTTCCTTTTCAAAACCTGGCTGCTACATTGTCCACAATGCACCTCGACTGCCGACAGTTTGGTCAGAGTTTTGGGTGCGTTATGTTAGTTGTGACTAATGTAGCCACGCAGCTCCCTCTGGGGGCACAAAGGGTTTTAACTTATATATGCAGTAGTGCACCCCAAGAGTGAACAGACTTGTGTAAAATCAGTGGAGTTCCCTTTAAAAGGACAGATATGAGGGAGGTATCAATCCTCTCAACTCATGGCAAGACAGCAAATAGCACATTTCTCAAGATGTATTTGGGAAATAGCCTAGTTACTTTAAACTATTCCTTTAAAGTAACTAGGCTTGTGTCATAATATATGTGTATGAGAGCTACTATACTCCTTTCCTTGCATAATTGTAACCGTAGACACAGTTATTTTACATTTGTAAATTGATAGTCATCAGTGAATTGTTGCTGTTCAATTTTGTACATCAGAATTTGTTGCTTGAATTTAGTGTCAATCATAAAGAATATCCATGTCTCAATTGTATAGCAATGAGCAAGCCCAGGCAGCAGCATGTCATTATTCTCTCAGTCAGACTCAGGCAAGAATATGGTGGGGCCAAACAGTTTCATCATCCAAAAACCATCTGTAGGGTATATTCATGATCCAGTACTTGTCTAATGTTTTCTGCTCTAAGTGAAAAATTATCACAAACTGCATGGCATGTTGCACTGCACATTATTGTAGCCCAGCCTCCTAGGCACTTGTTATACATGAATCCTGTAAACAGAATTTGAAACTACTGACAATTGCAGTTGTAATGGCTTTTTGAATGGGACATGTGTGTTTAAAACAAGCAGTTGAGTTTTGTCATTAACTATCCTGCTGTCCTCCAGTGTTTTATTTTTAAATAAATCAGAAAAGCATGACCTAAAGATTACTGTCAATGACTTGGCAGTGGGTGAAGTGACTGGTGTTAACATCAGTTTCTGACAGAAGCCACTCTGTTCGGACATGTCTGTGTCAGGTATTAGATTAGTCTCCACGCCTAGCCCTTTAGACAAGAGTGTGTTTGTTCCTGCTGTAATGCTGTTATCTTTCTTTCTTTCCCTCTTCTAATCTGGACACCGCAAGTAAGCGGTTCTGACAAGGGCTGTGCACAAATTGAATTTTTCTTCCCCTATCCCTTTCGATTTATAATTCCCTCTCTCGCCCTACAAGCAAACTCAATTTCTGACCCTTTAGACAAAAGGCTCAGATAAAGCAATTAGTTTGTGATTCTGTGTGAGCTCCTGGCTCAGGCGACCTGACAGAGTGTGTGAAGCACTAAAAGCGGCACAAACAGGGGTGATGACGGTCACTGGCAGACAAATTCAGCTCTACAGAGATGAACTCGTAGTCACTGGCAACAAAGACATTTAGCCTCTGGAAAGAGGAACATAAACAAAACTGTAAAAACGGCAAGTGTCCAGACAGCCCTGTCTCGCCTGCATGTCTTTGCTCATTGCAATTTCCTCCTTTCACTTCTTCAAGATTTTTTCTTTGAACGCCCCTAACAGGGAATTCTTTTATTTTACTACACTTTTGGACTCTAGGGTGACAATCTATAATTTACTGCTAAAAGGCCATCTTATATGAGGTCAGTACTTTGAGATGAAATGCACAAGTGAGCCACTAGAGTACAATAAGGCAGGCACATATAATCGTCTTAGAACAGAGTATGAAAATAAATTTCACTTTTGATTGGTTCTTCACAATGAGTTATTTTACTTTTGATAAATACTTTGATATGCACATGTTAATGCTTTTACCTTTTCATGAGGAACATTCTGAATGTTCTTACCTTTGATGGCGGCTTTTTCCAGTATCCCAGTGTTTCGTCCAGCACTGTAATTTTCATTTGCTTTGTAATGTCCAGTGTCCTTCCTTTCCAAATAACACTGAATGAACAATGACTCTTAAAAGAAAAACTTAAACAAAACTAGAGAAAAGTAAAGGTAGAGGCTATTTGAACTTTGGACAGTTTTTAAAGTCACCCTGGCCATATCTCCAGTGTAAGAATTCAATTTGGCCATTGCAGGAGAAAACTGAAAACCGTAAAGGAGGATTTAGAGGGAAATACATGGCATAGGGGATTTGTTAAGAAATATAGTTATCTTGCAGTCTGGCTAGGGAGATACGGATGTGGCAGAACTGATGAGGTTCTCAGTCATTATCTTCTAGGTGATAGCATGGTGTATATATATATATATATATATATTTGAACCTCTTATCACTGTAATTGCCTTAAGGAAATAATGTTTTGCCAATCAATCCTGTAGTTTCACAAATGCATTTGTAATCATTTTGCTATGGAATTATGCCACATTTTATATATGTTTCAGTGATGATAGAAAGGTTATTATTTGTATGGTGCAGTGATAAAATAATACATTTAGTTGTAACAGTGACATAGTATTATGTGCCATAAGATAAATGACTTTTTAATTAAATATTACATTTTTTCTGACTGGTAGCATTCCCTTCTGTTTAACTGCTCACTGTGGTCTGGGGTACCATCAGTAGTCCAGTCAAAAGGAAACATCCATGCAGACGTTGGCAATTGAACCGCACAGTACAAATCCTGCTGGTTCTGTGCTATCTGCCCTGACACAAATGAGAGTCAAAAGGATGGGCGGAGGGCCATGCTGTTTCCCCTGCCAGAGATTCAGGCCTTGAACAGAGAGATATCATGAATGAACTGAGACACTCTGCGATGACCCATTTTTACAGATCCAAGCGCATCCACAAATAATACACAGACTGACAGAGTATATTGTGTTTGCTTAATTGTATGGTTACAATGAGGCAGTTCTTCATCTTTCTTCTTTGTCTTTTCACAATCTAAAGCACCATGCCTGCCACAGAAAGGCACACTGTATAAACTGTCAGCACTGTTAGTGTTGCTCTGTTCCCCAGCAGACTGTATACTGGGAATCTCAAGAGATACAAGCTAATACTGATTCCTTATGCCTACTCTTGGGAGAGTACAACAGCCAAATTCCTGGGGTTGGAATATCAGGCCTGCAGTCATGCAGCACACAATATCTGTTGCCCACCGGAATGTAATGCTGGGGAATATGCTTGGAAATACAGTAACAAGTGTAGTACATTAATGATACTTAACTGCTCAACTTTTCCAATCTTTCTTTGACAACCTTTTATCATTCTGTTGGGGTTATTTTTATGTTATGCATGTATGGCTCTCTAATATGAGTCAAAAACTGAAACTATTCTTCCTCCAAAGTATTATTCCAACTGGGACCTCGGGCGTAGATGCCTAAAAGGACCTTTCTTACTGCTAATTAACAATTGGTGACTGAGTTGAGACAATGAACATATAAACGACATTCACTACCACGCCAGTTGGCTAGCTTGCAAATGTTGAGCGAGCATTCAAACTAGAAATTCAAAATTCATTGCTACTTTAAATATGACACTAAATTAAAATTCCTACGCACATAGTCCTCTCCCACAAAGGTGTTTCCTTATGTTTCCTGAATACATCTCTTCTGAAGAATACTAACCCACACTGCTAGGGTACTACTATGACTGCTGTACATAGGCTTTGTAAAAGCTGCTAAATCTGGATGTGATTTTGGATGCTGATTTTAATTTCCAGAAACACATATCTAATTTCTACAAGACTGTCTTTTATCATCTATCATCAATGTCTGTGTTCCAACATGACAAAAGTTAGAACTAAAGAAACTCTGAATCCTGCACACCCATAACGTGGTGCGAAGATGTTGTTACCCTGCCGCCTGCTGAGAAGAGAGACGGCCAACCAAAGCAGAGTCGCTGTGGGATCAACAATGGCCTTAGATACCCAAGCTCCAGGAACCGAACACACCTCATTCCAACATGGGAAAATTGACCTGTGTTGCCCTCCTCCAGCACAATGTGCCCCCTGGCTATCTGAACCATCAGGTGAAACAAAAATACTTTTCATATTGGGGTTGATGTATTAGCTTAATTAAATGTAATTAAGAAACGTACATCAAAATAAGCATCTACCATCAACATAGATATGATAGATGTTTAATAGCTTAATTCCTAATAATAGTTTCCAACAATCACCTTTGACTTTCCAAAACTTTTCATTTGTTGAACGGTGCATACAGGTGATGTTACTGGTCAATATTAAAGTCTTGTTCACTTAGTGGTCTACTGTGTTTACACAAGTTCATACCGCTTGCCAAAATGATAATTTACTGTACATCGGGTGCATTTATCCATTCTATTGTGTCTAGTAGTTATTAGTTATTAAGTTAATAAACTTTGAATTCATTAAGAACTTGGTGTGCTTTGCGTTTATGAAGTATTACATAATTACATATATGTACAGCAATTTTTCCATTGCCATCATAACTGTATATGTTACGATTTTTATGCTATGAATCTATTCTGTACTTACGACATCTATTCCATGTCTGTCCATCCTGGGAGAGGGATCCCTCCTCTGTTGCTCTTCCCGAGGTTTCGAGGTTTTTTTGGGTAGTTTTTCCTTAATCAAATCGAGGGTCTAAGGTCTAAGGTGTCGTATGTTACAGATTGTGAAGCCCTTTGAGGCAAATGTGATTTGTGATATTGGGCTATATAAATAAAATTGAATTGAATTGAAAAATTGAATTGAATTATTACGATCACTGTACACGGGACAAGAACTCTGTTAGACTACATTGTTTAATTGTTTTATTGTAAATTTATTAAATGACTATCAAGATTTTCTCCTTGTTAAGAGGTGAATTTAACGTGAATTATATTCTGTTATGTAATGTAAATGTTGCGGTTGGAGAACGTTGGCAGCGGGAAGGGAGTGAAGGAGGACCCAGATGCAGACTGTAAAATTGAGGAGTGGATAATTTATGGGATTGCTTTATATTTTTAAGTCACATTGATTCTACGCCTGTCATATGAATTGTGCTATAGACTTGACTTGAAGTGAAATTAGTAATTGCCAAAATCATGGCAAAAACATAACAAAATGACGTGCCCTGTTTATGTCAGCCACTCTCTATTTTTTAACCAAAATTTTTAGGATTCCACTCCTAATGAAGGGACCTGGCCACAAGCACCAGCTGTGAAGGTGCTGAGGGGCTCAAGTTCCCCAAAGTCAAGATTCCAAATAATGAAAAAAAATACAAATTCATCAGATGATACTAGAGACTGATATGTATATGTAAGTAAGTAAAGTTTTTTACATCACACTTTTTTGGAGCAGACATTATAAAAGCAGACAAGACAAAAACACCAGATTTATTTTTTAAATGTACGCATACATATAAATATTAGAATGTGTTAGTATACTGTAAGCCAAATGTGAATAAATGTTACATTTTACAACCTGTTTGTACACGGTGAATTGTCTGAGTTATCCTCAGTCTTCAGACAGAAAGTCCCTCACCCACTTTGGTCTCTGGCTCCACTCCTCCCTCTCTAAAACTCTATGAAGCATGCCAAGTCCATGTCCCTTTGCATTGCAGGCTGGCACTGATTGAGTGCACAGCTGCCAAGCTCTTCACTCGGGGGCCTCAAAAGTTCTTCTTTTAACCTGTACCTTTTTAGGCCAGGTTTCATGGATGCCCAGAGATCCCCCCTCATTTTGCTCAAGTCGTGTTAGGTTTATATGGCTTTGTTCAGAAGTATCCAGCATTGCCATTCACATACAGTAGATGCAGCTCTGTTCATAGTCAAATATGAATGGAAAATCAAAGGCTGATGCTGACATAATGACAGTGAACTTATCATTATATTAAACTTATCCTACAGAGACAGCTTTATAGGAGGCATTTGGATATCATTCTGCCAGCTTGGAGAACATTCAAGATGATTTCTGACATTCCCAAGGTTTAAAGCCGAACATGCTTTGTGTGTGTTTGTGTGTGTTTGTGTGTGTGAGAGCAAGAGAGAGAGAGAGAGCTAGAGAGAGAGCATGGAGCTTATTTTAGCTTCAGCATATTTTATTTTATGAAAGTTTAGAGTAGTTTTCTTTTACTTTAAAATCTTTTAACCAATTTCTAATTGATTCATAATATAACATTTTATTCTTTTTTTTAAATTTTATTGGAATTTCATTCTATTTTGTTAATTTCTTACACTGTGTTACATTCAAAACTTCCATTAAATTCCTGGTTAAATCTTTCCATATGTACATTTGTTTAATCTATTAAATCCTATCAATTGTGTGCAAATAATAAATATGCTCATTTATTACTGAGGCATTTTTGTGTTTCTTTTAATAAAATACATTTTATCTTCCAGTAACACATTCTGCTATATTAAAATGTCTGCATGTATTTAGCTCAAAGCACCACTGTGCCTACGTAGCCTACAGCCTCACATAGCCACTTGCATGGCTGCAGACTCTTATTGTTGTAAAGCAATTAACATGTTTAAGAATATATAATTACTAATCTCAATAAGACTAATTTTGATACATATTATTATATGTTCTCTTTATTCTGGTGATGCAGGATAGATGCTTTTGTTGTGATCTGGTCTTTCTAATGTTAACAAGGCGATAACTTTACTTTGATCCTCTAATATATTAACTATTCATAACATTATTACTTAAAGAAGGTTGACCAGCAGTAAGAAATAAGTAAGGTTAACAAGTGTGATATAAATAGTGATGAAAGACCACCTTTATTTAACGAGAAAGCCTACTTTTGACAATGTCTTCCAAAAGTATTCTGTATATGTCTTTCTGCCCCCATGTAAAATATATACGAACAGGTCAGTGCGAGCTGCAAATTCACAATGTTGAGGAAGAGGGTTCCATAAAATGCGACAGGGCTCCTTAAAATGTTGTGTTAGAGGTCACGGACCTGTATCTACCAGCCTTCAATGGCACACATTTTGATATTCTTCAAATAAAAAATGTCACTGAAGACTTTTCCTCCTCTCAGATGAAAGACAAGTACTATTCAGGGAATACAGCATGGATTTTTGTCATCTAAAAAGGGCTGTCTTGCAGTACTGGCAGCGTTTAAGAGCCATTACTTTCTCATTCAGCACATGTGCCAAGGTCGTCAGACAGGATAATGAGGTTTTAGCATCCAATGACTCCCTTCAACACTGCTCTATTAGTTATGTAAAACAGACAGACCCAGGTTATTGTCTTTACTGAAGGGCTTATGTTAGCTTTTGGAAATTGAATTTTTTCTTGTATGCTCATGTGAAAAATTGGGATAGAGGTCCCCCTACTCTTCTTTCTCTTGATTTTAGTCAGTCACCTCACATGATTATGTGAATGTAGAACATGTACATATTTGTCATGTCATGTCACTCCCCACATACACCAAACTCTGCCCCAAAGCACCCGGAGAAAACCACCTTAGGCGTGAGATGCAAACTCCACATGCAAACTCCACACAGGCAAACATGCATTACAGTGTGTATGAAATGGTACTAATAGTCTACAGCAAGATACAATGGTGTGTTGAGCTAAATGTTGATATCATCATGGCAAAATGCTCAGAGTGACAAAGACAGAGTAACTAAACTCACTGATGATTAGGAGGTATAATGATGTCCGTGTTTATTTAAGTGTGTAAGCATGCTAAAAGCTAATTAGCACTATATGCAAAGTGTAGCTGAAGCTGATGGGAAGGTCTTTAGTTTTGCTATTTGTTTAATTGGATGAATTTTTGACCTGATGAAGGCGCTAGATGAAAAGTTAGGGAATCGCCAAAGTTATTACAATTGATCAATCATCGCCTCAGGAATGAGGCGGCTGTGGCTTGGTGGAAGAACGGTCGCCTGCCAATCGGAAGGTCAGCGGTTCGATCCCCCAGCCATGCGTCGAAGCATCTTTGAGCAAGATATTGGGCCTTCGGTTTGTGAATGTTCTCATAAGTAATTCGCTTTGAATAAAAGCGTCTGCTAAATGACTAAATGTAAATCTAAATGAATGTCTCCAAATGTCCTATCAATCCACACACTAGTTGTTGAGACAATTCACTACAAGCGTCAACCTCATAGTGGCATTAAAGGAGGAGTCAAGGGATCACCAAAGTTAGTAGGATTCATCCTCCGGGGACCATGAATGTCTCTACACAATGTAATGGCAATCAAGTACGTGGACCGAATGACTGACCAACATTGCCATGCTGGCAGTTTGGCTAAAAACAACTGATCCCAAGATGATCATTGCTGCTTAATGACCGACATTCTGTTCCATGTTAAATATTTATTGTCTGAAGATGTGTGATCTTTTGTATTACATTGTTTTTTAATGAAAGGCAGAAATTATTACTAGAAATGATTGCATTTATTGCGATTGTTGTGATGTGGTGGAACCATTTTGGGAGTGCCAGTGATACACAAGGTGCGAGGGACAGAATAAAGGGCTGGGTTTTTGGTAAGGAAGGAAATCAGAGTTCATTCATGCTGTTAAAATTATTCAAACTGGAGAAATTAGTCAGTAAAATGTTGGTCACAAAAGCATCAACATGAGATATTTAACTAAGAAAAAAAACACCTCCACTCGTTTAGCTGCATTTCTATTTGTGTGTGGAGTATTTCTGACAGTTGCTATGACAGGTCTTTAAGTTGATCTGAGTAATTTTTCATGCCCAGCTAGATGTGTGCCTAGAATTTTAATGCTCCACTCAGCCATTGGAGGTTTAAATTGTCTGTGCAACAGCTTACCTACAAACACACATTGTACGCTGCATAACAACATTGAGGTTAGCAAGTGAAACAGGACATGAATTCGTGATGTGTTGCAAGGTCATTTGAAATCAACATTGCATCGTAAAGGTTAAACGTTAAAAGAACATTTCCTGCACTGCAGCAGCCATCATAAACACAGTATGCCTGTAGTAAGCGCTGTTCTAACTGTGCCATCAAACATAATAATGCTGATTCAAATTGTCTATGGGGAGCAGAGGCCTGCCACAGTCATCCGTAGACTGAGCATTGAGATTAAAGATTGGGAGAGTATGATACTAGATGTACATATTTGGCTGGCATTTCCGCCTGAGTGACTTTACCATTGGGATCTATGAACAAGGAGTGCACGAGTAGGGATGACTTTATCTTAGGGATACAGTGGCATCAATAGGATAAAAAGAACTCAGAAAATTGAGAGTCGAGGGTCCTGTTATCATTGCATAAGATCTTCCAGAGTTGAGTTATAGTTCAACTGAATGTCGATAGAGTTCACAGAGTCATCAAAAGGCTTGACGTAGGCAAACTGTGGTTGAGTAAACTTTCAGGGGATGCAATTACATTTGCTGACGAAACCGGTGGATACCAATTCATAAACAGCAAGTATGCAGAATCCAGCTCTATTTCAGAAAAAGAAAACATCCATGAAAGATAAGAGGAAAGCATTCCACCCAGACAAGCAATATGGAGAGAAAAAGATTTAACAGCAAGTTTTGGAGCTGGGGAATTAGTATTAGAAACATTCAAATTAAGACTGTTATATAAAAAGCTCCATGATATGAGATTATACATGTCAACAAAAACAGGTGTGTCAGTGTCAGGGATTTTTGGGATTGTGCCCAAGTTAAAGAGTGGGATGAGGTTATATTATATTTAAAGTTTTGAGCATCATTAAAATAATTATTTTTAAATGGCAATGGAGTCTGAGTCATTTTCCTTCTAGAAAAATCTATATTATACTGCAGGCCCTCTGAGCTTCTGCTTGAAATCATAGTGTACATTGCACTTACTGATGATGCACCTACAGTTTGGAAATTGTGTCAATTGAGTGATTGGCTGTGGGTGCCACAAATCTTCTTTGCTTCTATAATCAAAGTAAACCAGCATGTTTATCTTCAGTTCACCTTATAATTGCTTGGACTGTATGTAAATTAATATGGCAATAAACTGTTGCCTGTAATGCCTCTATTAATCTCATATCCGTTGTGATTGTAGTTGGTACTAGATGAGACTGATCTGTGCTCTCTGTGCTCGCTCATCAGATGACGTTTGTTAATTCCCATTTGTTTTGTCTTGAAAGGTCGATTGTTTGAGCAGTGTTTTTGCAAAGAGCTAACCAATTAACACTGTAGTAGTAACTGATGAGAATGTATTTCAAAGTGGGCTGCTAGCAGTATAGAAAAATGTTAGGGGCGCCAGCAAGGGCAGCACAGCGGCCGAGAGAAATAAAAAAGGAAATGAGGCGTATGCCTTCAAGTTACTTTAGGTTGCTGAACTCACATGGCAAAATCTAGTCACTGCAATTTTTATCCAATGCACCCTTTTGAATGTGGCAATTTGATCTCCCCCTTTTCCCACACTGCTCATCTGAAAGCTATGCTGCCACTGTTGTTACTGTTCATATAGCATTTCAAAAGCCCTATCTCCATGATAGCATCCACCTGTAGCATATGAGTTCATGTTCCCCAATGGAAAGAGTTGTTATCGTCACTCCCCACTCCCTACTGCACTGAGCTTGCTGTAACTTTGCTTGTATACTATAGCTGTCGTGCCCTGAGATTTTTGACAACCACTAACGTTAACTTAGCTGGCCCGTCTGCCTGCGGAGAAAGAGCAGCTGCACACACCAACTTAGACCAACTCGTATCACAAACACAAGCCTAAGAGGAGTTTTCATGATTTCTTGGCAGAGGCCTAGCTTTGCTTTCCCTCACTTTGTTCTATACAAATGTATAGAAAGTTAGGTAAAAGGTAAATGGTTACCTGTCAGAAAACACAAATATGATGTAGATCTTTGGAAGATAATGATCTATTATGGTTCAATAACTGCTTTTCAGATCATTAAAAGCAGGGTTTGCATGGAATTTATATTTCCCCATAGCAGAATATAGTGAATGCACTTTAGCTGATGGTGTTGATTTTAATTATGCCTCAGTCTTATACGGTGTTATATGTTTAATGATTAGATGTCCACTATCTATCTTTATAAAAACTTATGATAATACCAGAAACGTATCCAGAAAACGGGATACACATATGAAGTCTACTTTGATTTCCCCAGTGGCGATACTGACCTGCAAGAGTAGAGCGAGGGGCAATGTAACTTGTCAACACCACACAGGTGATGGCCATTAAAAACCCAGACACCACTGCCTGTCTGTTGATGGCTGTGCAGAGAGCTTTTCAGAATAGCAGATATACTGTAGGAATGGACAGCTATGACAGGTTTTCCCACATGGATTTCACCTCATTAGTCTGTAAGTCCTTTCTCTTAATTAGAGTTCCCGACACTGCCTATCCCAGTGACACAAGTCGCATGCTTTTCTGATTTAGGATTTTTTTTTGCGTGGTTCTAAATGGTTGCTATGGCCAGATCCAACATTGTGCTTCCCTCACCAACATAATGTCTACCGCAAAACAGGTTACAGTTTGATTTTAATGTGCAGCTAAAGGTCAGTATGAGTGCATGTAAATTATAATAACTGCAATAATGATCACATTTTAGCAAGACATTAAAATGTCATAAAAAGGCTCATAATAGACAGAAATCTAGATTTTGTTGATTGTACATCATGTTGCGTTTGTCCTTAGAGCCATCTGGTAGTGTTTAAATCAAAAAGCAATTTTAAAAGTTCATCTCTGTTATTCATCTCATTGTCCTGTGCCTCAGATGGTATGTATTGCTAAATCCACTAACAGTAGTATGTACGGCTATAATTCACAATTACAAGGATTAACATATGGATTATTTAATAAAGTATGCCTATTGAATACAGAGTAGAATCGGGGGCAAACTTAGAACTGCATTTTTCCGTCATTTCTGTTTGTACATCTGGTAAAGCATCATTTCTATGTGGAGTTTTTGGTGTCTCTTAAATGAACCATGTACGACACGTGCAGGGTCACTTGAGCAGGTAAATGAAAGTCCCATTTAGCAGTTTTGATAGACCACAATTGTCATTAACCTTCAAGTATAATAGCATTGTCGTTCTTGTAATGGAATCTCCCAACAGCACTGGGAGGAACACCTATTGGTGTTAGACACGATGTATCGAGGGAGACCGACCATTCACATGGAACACATGCCTCTGTGTGTAGCAGATGTGAGAAAGTGGCTGTTAGATGTCATCTGTCTTCCACCACACAAGCAGCTGAATTGGTCTTGTACAGCTACAGTGCATTTGTTCTGGGTGAATTACTGAAGAGAGTCGGGAAGTGTGAAAACATTTAATTTGGGAGATGTTTCATATATTTAAAGTTAGCATTTTTCCACTTTTTAAATGTCTTTATTTGATTGGGACAGTGCATGTTAATGAACAGACATGGAATACATGCATGTAAACATGCCGGATTGTAGCCAAGAGCTAATTTCCATCCGTAGTCCGACGATGGACTACTTGACCTAATTACGCCAGCCATTGGGCTTATAAACCCAAACTGGCTTATTGTGATTATTCGATAAAACATGCGAGATCCCAATGTGGCAATTAGCAGGAAGCAATGTTTCTTATTCAGTCATGTAATCCAAGATTCAAGAAAGGCAGTGGTGTTTAGTGAAAACGTGGTAGTAGTATTGTGGTCGGTTCATGTAACAGTAAAAAGTATAATAAAAATGTTACATTTTAATAGCGCTGTAAGAAAGTGTTTGTATTACATGAGATTACACAAATGTTCAGTTGACCTGTTGTAAACCTTCTGATGTCAAGTATAAGCAGCAAAAAACAGTTAATTGGTAAGTCTGCTGGTTTTAGTTGATGGTTTTATCGGAATTTTGCACTTCACTAAAATCTAGTTATTCCAAGAATAAAGCTGATTTGTAACTTGTGACACAAACACACTGATACGCAAATGCTACATGCTTTAAAGAGCAGTTGACTGTGGTTATTTTGTGTATGTGTTGTATTAACAGCTGGTTGTGATGGTCAGTGCCCTCCACTGTCCACTTGATTAAAGTAAGATAGTATCTTAAATATTAACATTATTATGTGGACAGACACTTTTATGTTTCGTTTATTGGTCCCTTATCCCAGGGTGGTGCCCTGTAATTATTAATCCATATTAACTTCATGTTAAATATTTCCCTCTTTGTTTGTCACTATACAGCTTTGCTCTAATGGTATATTGTTGACAGCTTTACTATCACTATTAATTGTCTCCTCTAATATGACTACTGACGCTGCCAAACTTGTTTTTTTTTTGTCTGTTGATTTCAGAAAGCTGGACTTGAAACTCTGCGGCCTAAAATCATTTTTTCACTATTTGGTAACATTCTTATGACTGAAACCTGCCCACAGATGGAACAGGGAGCCTCCTTATATGACGATTAAGTTCTGCTAAGGAAGACATTTCTCGAATGTGCAACTCCTCATGAACAGGTGTCATTCATTAGGCTGAAACCAGCAATTGTGTGTGCTGTAAGAGAGTTTGGTGAATCTGACTTAGAACACTTGTGCAATAGCAAATCTCACAGAAAAAAGTAAGTTTAAGATAACAATATGTTTTTGTATGAGGCCAATTGTTATTCAGCTCTGGAAAAAATTAAGAGACCACTTAACATGGAGAAATCAATGTTAAGTGTTCTCTTATTTTTTTCCAGAGTATATTGTATATTGTCATATACATTATATGACGTGGTCACAGACAATACAGTGGTGAAGCTGCCTCATGTTACTTTGGAAGCCCTCACATAATTGCACCATTTTGCATCATATATCATGATGGGGTTCACATTCATAAACACAAACCATCAATATATTACGAGATTTGGATACCCGACTCAACGATGGCATCTATTCATGTCTTTTTCCTGTAGCTGTATCTAGTTAGGGGTTAGACATTTTAGGTTCAGACAAGATTTAGAGAAACTCACTGCCCTCATCTCCAGCAAGGTGAACTATAGCAGTACAGTCTCTTCTTCTGTCATATAATCTTTTTCCCTAAAAAGACTATACCACATTCAAAAGATTCATTTGATTTTTTTTTCTCTTTAATGTGTTTTTAAAGCATTTATTTGCTTTATATAAAGCACTTAGAATAGGGCGTTTGTTTGAAAGGTGCTATAGAAAAAAAAACTTCCTTACTTTTTATGCTACCAATAACACACAAACCAGCACCCCACTCAGCTGAAATCTCTGACTTGCCTTTGGTTATTCCATTTACGTGACCATAACTGTGATCATCAAGAAGATCTTGATCTGCAGAAATCCCAAGACAATAGACCAAAGTACTTGGCTCCATAATCAAGGTTGAATGTCCTTGAAGTTAGTGTATAGTGTAATACCTTGTGGTAAAGCCAAAAACATATCCCACTCAGTGTCTATAAATGGGCCACAGAGCCACCTGAGTGGCTTTTAACAGGGCTTGCTAGTACAGCGCAGAGAGAAAATGGTATTTTCACATTTACTGGCACGTTTCACACAGTCTAGAAGCAATCTTCATATTCACACTATTCAGTTATGTACATATATCAACCTCACTTTACCACACACATTCAGAATAGGCTATAAAATGCAAGGACTTAGATGGAATGGAAAATGGAGGGTCACCATTTAACTGTTCATAAACAGCTCTTTTCTTCTCTCTCTCTGTCACTGTGTGTGCACTTTAACCTGTCCTCAGCCAATTAATCTGGATCAGGACAGATGTCTGAGTCGGCATGGCAGGAGATAGGGAACTATCTCCTTCTCTGCCTCCAGCTGGCACTTCATGCACATCCCAGATGCCTCACAGTATCAGTTTACCCGCCATCCACGCCAGTCAACCTGCTTCGAAGCAGTTGCACTTTCTTTGCAAAATGTTAGGAAACATTTTCCAGTCATGGTCCTCAGAGGAAGAAGCCTGCTGTCTTTGGTGATCCTGATTTTTTTTTTTAGTTTGGTTGAGGTTGCACAGTTTTGGTTTCTAGTGACATATTTTGACAACTATTTGATTGCCATGCAATTTGGTAAAGATATTGGTGCTCAGAGGATAATTTGTAATTGCTCTGATGAGTGTTGTGCAAGCTCATACAGTTCTAGCTCAAGGTTCAGTTCACACAAGATTAAAATAGACTTGTTCTCACTCATAGTATACAATTTTGAACAAAATTCACAGAACAAAAAAAAACAAAAACTAGTTCACATTTATTTCATTTAGACCAGTACAAGTTGTTATGAACTTAGATTGGACTCAAATACAGGACCCGGACAGGGAACGATTAAATAGAAAGTCTTCATTGTACACAGGGATTAGATAAAGGAGCAATGGATGGGCTTGGAGATTCAAATGCAGTTGAGCCTGTGGTACAAGAAAAAAAACACTAGGAAGCCAAAATCTCAAAGGGCTAACATTTCAGAAACATTTGGCAGGTGTAGCTACCACTGGTGATGAAACAACGATCTGGCAATGAACGGTTGACAAGCTGGCGTAGATATACTGCAGGTTGACGGCATGATGAGATGCAGGTGAGCAGACTGGGAGGGATGATGAGCTGATTGAGACCAGGTGTGTAGATGCAGCTGAGCCAGGAGAGTGGGGAAGAGATGGCCACCACCAACGGACTCACACACAAAAAGTAAACCGAGAGGCAGACAGGTTATCATGACGCTCAGATGACAAAAAAAATGTGCATGATTTGGTAAATCAGGGGGAGGGTTATATATTGTATTAAGATGCAGTAACAGTCCTCTCTCTGGTTCCTTCCTCCTGTATGACTGAGTCTATGAGTCAAGCTCCTGGGTGGTCCTTCGTTTTCATTGCAGTGTACTCTTTAGCAGTCAGAGCTCCCCCTGCTGTCCATAAGGTGCCTCTGTTTCAAACCCTCCCTCCAGCCATTGGGCGACGCCGCCTCATTTACATACAGCTTGAAAATCCAATGCCTAATGTCAAACTCCAAATAGTAAAGTGCAAATGCAAAAAAAGTTTTTAAATATTTTCATTTAGGTTTTTCTATTTCCCATCTTGATTTAAATATGTGATGCTTTCATTTTCTTTTTGGACTTTTAATTTGAATTATAAACCTTAAAATATCCTCCATAGATTTCGCGACTTGTTCAGACCATCGGGAAAAAAGGCGAGAAATATTTCCAAGTATATTATATTGTAATTCATGCCCATGCATGCTGCGGCTCATCTGCCAACAGTGTCTCTCTTCCTCTCCTCTTGCGCAGTGCGCAGGGAGCCAGTGTGCGGCGTGTGGGGCAGAACACGTGTTAGAACACAGACGTTGTCCAGACTTCGTTCAGAAAGGCTTTGCTTTGCTCAAAGTTGGCTGCCTTCTAGCGACTTGGGGCAGCTTCTGTAGTCTGTGATGTTGTGGCTTGTTGAATAAAATATCTCTGGCTACACTTACATCTTCGGCTAGGCTTGAGTAACTTCAAAAGGAAACAACGTTGCAGAAATCACAAGGCTTAATGCTAAAAGAAAGTCAAACAACTCTTCAGTTTAATACTGACGCATTAACAAAACTGTCTTGGTAAAAGGTTAAATTGTGAACAGACTTTAGACGAGAAAAAGAAACCTTGAAGTAACAGGTATTAAGAAATTAAGGTCAAATTAAACAACCGTTTACTTCTAATGTCAGGTCTAGCCTGGAGCTGATATGTCGGTGAAACTGGTTTTGGCAGTTTGCTAAAGGAGGAGGAGTTTCGAGTGTGGAGGAGGGCTTGAGCGCCAAAAACTAGTCCATTGTTTGACAGCTTGTTTTTCTGACTAGTGAGTTTTATGTGCAAAATATCACATATCACATACTAAAACATCACTTTGACCATACAATCATGATTTGAGTCATAAAAATAGCATAGTGGTTATCAAACATTCAGAGAAAAATTATTCAACAAACAACTATTTCAGCGGATCATTCAACCTGTTATCGGAGACTCTTACTGTCAAAACACAGATTTTGAACACTACTAATGAGTGTTAAAAAACCGTTAGCACTAATCAATAATTTCAGCCAACAGCCACTACTGTCTATTCTAAAAACAATAAACGTACAAGAATCAGCAAGTATGTAAATCAAGCATCTAAAGTAAGTAGGAGAGTGTGTGTGTGTGTGTGTCAATCAATAGAGAGAGGGGTGCGAGGAGGGTGGTGGACTTGACCACATGGGTGGTCAGAACAAGGCTGGGATGCTTGACACAAGGAACAAAGGACAGACTGACACTAAGGAAGTGACAACACACAGCCTAAATACACAGGGGAGGGAAGCATAACTGACACAGGTGAAACTATTTAGGGCGGGGCAGACAATCAAAACTGGAGGGAAAAGCAAACAAAGGAAGGAGGTAAATCTACAAGACATGAGGGACAACTCTTCAAAAGCTAAAACAGGAAATGACTAAACTAAAACCTCAAACCATGACATTGACTGTCTGCCTATCATAGAATAATGACGTTAGTGCTTTATGCAAAGATTTGATTGGCTGTATGGAAACAAGTTCTCCATGTATCTAGACGGAGAATGAAGAGCATTTCTACAACACAGGGTATGTGATTTATGAAGCAAAAAAACAAACACGCAAATTTGTTTTACTTGAACGTTAAGGCCATCCTCTTGCTCCTAAGCCTTGAACACATTTATTTGAAATGATGTGACAAATTTAGTCAACTAAATATACTATTCTGGTTAAATAGATTAATGTACCATTTATATGTGGAAATTTAATTATTCCTGTGGAGTTCCCGAAGGTTCCATTCTGGGGCCTCTTTTGTTTAACATCTAAATGGCTCATATTATGGAAAACAATACACGCTCTCAGTAAGTGCATTGAACAAATAAACAACTGGATGCCTGAAATCTTGGTGTAGTCATAGACTCAGACCTGAATTTCAACAGCCACATTAAAACAATTACAAAGTCCGCCTACTACCACTTTAAGAATATATCCAGGATTAAAGGTCTCAGCAGGATTTGGAAAAACTTGTCCACACATTTATGTTCAGTCGACTCGAACACTGCAACGGTGTCTTTACAGGTCTCTCTAAAAAAATCGATCAGACAGCTGCAGCTGATTCAGAACACTGCTGCTCGCATCCTCAGTAAGTCCAAGAATGTGAATCACATCACTTCAGTTTGGAGGTCTTTACACTGGCTTCCTGTCTGTCAAAGAATTGATTTTAAAGTACTACTGTTGGTTTATAAAGAACGGAATGGTTTAGGGCCAAAGTCCATTTCTGATCCTCTGCAACGGTATGAACCATCCAGACCTCTCAGGTCGTCTGGCACAGGTCTGCTTTCCGTCTCCAGAGTCCAAACTAAACATGGAGAAGCAGCTTTCAGTTTTTATGCTCCACATATCTGGAACAAACTCCTAGAAAACTGCAGGTCTGCTGCAGGTCTCAGTTCTTTTAAATCAAGACTGAAGACTTTTCTGTTTATCGATGAATGATTATTTCTTACACTGGACTGTAACTTTTTGCTCTCCTGTTTTATCTTGTTTTTATTTTCTATTTAACTGTTTTTAAGTATTTTTAATGTTTTTTTTTTGTAAAGCACTTTGCCTTGTTGTTAAAACATGCTATACAAATAATCTTCCCTTGCCTATTATTCCAAATTCAGGACTGATTTTGTGCGACAGATTTAATTAGTTCAGTGAAATTACCATGTCCATTTCAAATCACCTTGACAAGGTTCACATCTCTCTGCCATAAACCTGTCTGGTCTGTTTTCGTTTTAATGTCATAATGTCACTGAAGTAATTCTATGCACAGTGTCTTATGTTTATGCCTCACTTAGAAATTGGCGCCCCAGACATCAAAGTGAATCTCTCAAGAGCTTGAGACATTAAAGACATATAAGTGCGAAAGGATCTGCAATCAATAATCAATGGGTTCTTTGCTTAATATCTCATGAGTCTCCGACAGTCAGTTGAGGGCCCATTTCTCACTCAGAATAAATGATTCCCTCAGCTACTGACGGCTGGATAGCAGTAAGAGACAAAGATTTCAGTCCCAACAGGTTGCAATCCTTTTTACGTTCAAGGGACAAGAAAATTTTCACTGGCAGACTGCAGTGACAGCATGAGGACCGGCATAGTTTTTAATGTGTTTTGACCTTTGCCACTTAGGTAGTTCTAATGGTGGCAAAAAATACCCACTAGGACATATTCAGAAAGGTGCTCAATATTTGATGCTCAAATTCACTTTGCTTGGCAGCGTAGTGTCTGGGAAATCAGCTGTGGGGGTTTGAGATGACTTGTCTTTTCTTTTTCCAGTCTTTTCCCTTTCTTCTTGCTAGTATCAGTGTTTCCATTGACCACATTTTTGTTTTGAATCTGGACAGTGTCTTTGATTTCAAAGAATTCACTGTTACCATTTTATGTTAAACAAAAAGACAAACATTCAGTATAGTGTTGGTATATGTTTAGTTCATGCTGGTGATGCCCTTCACGCATTTATTTAGTAATTCACATTATTCTTCATCAGTTTAGAAAATCAATAGATTGAAAGGCTATTGATTGTGTATTGAATCTCAAAATCTTATACATCCATTAACAATCGTTCAGTGATAATGAACAATGAAGCCACTTCATCACATTATACTTTTTAAAGTATATTTCATTGTATCCCGTCTTTTATCAATAAACCATTGGTGCAAAAACCTTTTACCTAATACAGGAAATTACACTGCTACTTTGGAGAAGTTGCAAAGTGAAGATCATTTCCTTTTAGACAGGCATCTATGTATTCAAAGATACACATTTAATTCATAGATAATCCTAAATGTATTATTGAATTGAATATATTAATGTGAAACTATTGCTTATATATCAGTTATTAATATTTTCATCCTAGTGAAATACTTAGTATACGGTTACATCATTGCATTGTTTCAGTTGGCCTGTGTGCTTCTTTTGTTCCTTATGGCAGTATACACTGTACTGTGTAGGCAACATCTGGCAAACTATGAATTAAGTTTGCTGTATATGCAACTATTTTGCGTTAGTAATTTATGATCAGTGATGTTTGGTGCTAATGGAGGAAGTATTTATGATGAAGTGAAGAATGTGAAGTCAGGATTTGCTTTCGAGACTGAAATCCCAGCTTTGCCACCCATGTTAGCATTGACTTTGTTATTATTTAGTCATGAACCTGAACTTAATTTTAAAGGATAATAATGGTGATATTTTATATCTTTCTAACAAGTATTGACTGTGTAGCCAAAGCCTGATATATTTTATTCCTTTGTGTCATAGAATTTCATTCTATCATTATTGTCCAAAAACTTGTCCAAAACAGATCAACGTGCCCCACTGTTGCATGGGGTGACATGATCCTTTATCATGATGAACATGGGCAAAGTAGTTTATTTTGACTCAATCCCATATATGCTGTCCTAACAACATATATATTCATTATATATTTATATTTGTGACCTGTTTATACAATTTACATCTGTAGTGAGAATGAATGGGCTAGGGGCTGAGTACCACATGAAGAACATTGCAGTCAGAAGGTACATAACTAATATATTATTGGTTTTGGTCTTTTAGTGACATTTGTTGACAATAGGAAAAGTGTATGGATGTTGTAAGAACAGCCAATTGCAAACATTGGCAGTGAGATTAGGTTTCTCTCAGTGCCTACATGAACATAATTAAAAGGTAATTATAACAGGTAACAGTCTTTTTTAATTACATGTTTGATTCCCTCTGAAATACTCTGACAAACTGCTTTTATCAGCTTATGCACTCAAAACTTAAAATTAAACTGCTTTATCGCTTCATTTTCAAGTCGTTTGTCTCTTGCTTAGTCTCTCTGAGACACATGTCCTGTCATTTCCATCTCTTTTTCTTCTCAGTCCTCCTCACTGCATTAGACAAATCCCCAAATTCTTTAAACACACTAACCAAATGGCAAAAAGATGCTTCCAATCCTGTCTGTATTGTGGTGTAATCTCTATTTTTAATGCCTTGTCTTGCTGGAGCCTTGCACCCAGTGAGTAATGAGAACAAGGTGAGGGGGCTCTGGAGTGTAATTATTTTCATTTGGTAGACAGTGGGGGGCTGCTCTACATTTGTCTCACCCATACGTGACAGTTCGCTCTCTTCCAGCGGCGGTAATGAGCACCAGACTCTCGTTATCTGTTGGGGATGGCACCTCTAAAAATAAATGTTACCTTTCACAGTCCACACATGACAAGAGAAAGAGAACAAAATATAGTAGAGCTGGTGTCAGGAGCTGAGCTGAAAGAGTGCCTTCTGGAAATGTTGTCTTTTGGAAAAGTATAGAAATACAAAAATAAAGGACAGGTCAAGGGAGGGTGAAGCTGTGACTGTTGTCAGGATGAATTTAATGATACATATAACAAGCACACTGCCATCACACAGGAAGCTTGTTGTTTTATTTATATCAACAATATACATATACACCCACACTCACAAATATACACACCAACTATTGGAAGTGACGGAAACACAAAGCAGTTTTTCACAAGGTGAAGCCTTTGGGCAATTTTGTCCCCTGTCGCTTTACATATTTCTGGAGCATCAAGCTTCATTGCCTCATCCTCAACTGCAGTCCGCTACATTGCTCAAAATGGAGGGGAAATTCTTTGGAGTGTTGACCTGGCAGAATGTATTTTGTCATCTGTCAATGGACTAACCTTGCTTACCTAAGACTTACTCCAGCTGGTATGCATTCTCTATCTCTTCAGCTTTTTTCAGATATTTAATTTTCCTATTCAGGCAAGTAAATACAGTAAATCTTGCTTTGCGTGACCCACATCACATATGTTAGTGTTTTTCTTTTCAATTACTGGTTTTACAAGATGAGGAAAGATATAAGAAAGCTATGAAAGTAAGACATTATTAAATTACAATGAATGTTAACACAAGGTGTAAGCATGGCATCCACTGCCATTGTAGTGTGGTGAAGGCCTGTTTTTATTAAGCACTACAGAGTGGGTAATCCGTCCTCACTGTCCCAAAAGTACTGGAGTGACATACATTTGGTCTCATTTTATTACCAGTTCCATTCACCCAAATTATAAGATACAATTACCATGGTGGTATCTAGATATGGATAGTTTTCTATTTCTAGCTTAGATTTATGTTTCAATTCCAACACAACTGAAGCAACATTTTGTTCGTTGTGTTTAAGGCATTACTAATATATGAAATCAATAGTAATCTGGCTTTCTAGAAACAGTGTCCAGGTTCGTCATGGTAATCCACAGACCTTGCTGATCTATCCTCTGTCAAAGAACTAGTCCCAATGAAAAATTTCCTTGAAATTATAAGGGTAATGTAATAACATGACACATGTGAGGGAGCAACCTCAATACAACCCCACTTAATTGAGAGTTCGTATTGCTGTTTCTAATATATGTAGTGTGGATGGATACTGAATGAGTCAAACTGAAGAATTTTTCAATTGACATACAGAACTAGTTCTGAAAATTTCTAAGGGGGTTTCAGCGATCCTGCCAACTTACAGTGATTTTGGCAGTTGTTTGGAGCGGTGGTCCAGCTGTGATGCAGAATATGAACTAATCTGAAACAAATTTTCAAAGATAATACCTGTAAAATTTTACATTTTCTTTCACCATTGTTGTCCATATGTCTATATCTGGTAAAGAAATGTCTATACATTTTTTTTTTTATAAATTATGAAATTCATTCCTTTATGCTTGTTAAATAACTTTTGAAAAACAGAAGAACAGACAGACAATTCTCAGATAAATAATAACATTAGTAGTGGTACAACATTGTGCTACGACACTCTAATACTTGGAATCTGACCACTGAGGCATTATCAAATTTTAATCATGGATATTACCAGTATTCAGGATACTACTCTTTAGTCACATCTAGAGGCAGCTGTAGGTAAAAGGATTAGGAATTAAATGTTTTTACTTTTGCCTACCAAAGATTAGGTAAATGTAACTAACATAGTACTTCAGAGATAAGACCTAACAATGTTTAGTGTACCTAACCAGCGTTCTAAATATATAGCACCTGGGCACCCTGGTGGCCTGATTATTGAGGCTCACACCACACAGCCACAACATCCACGGTTCGATTACTGTACCTTTATTGCATGTCATAACCCTCTCTTTCTCAATGTTCTCTCTCTACACTGTTGAATGCCCCCCCCCCAAAAAAAAACACATCAAAGCAAGTATCCACACTTCAAACGAGTACATACTCACACGCTCATTTAAGCTAGCAGTGTTGCAATACCAAATTAAAGGTGACATGTGTCTTATTCAAAGTTTCATCTTTGCATTTCTTTCTTGTATTAACTTACAGCTTATAGTGAGCTGGCATTTGCTTTGCAGCATCAACAAAGAACATTAGCTTATGTGACTAACATTAGCTACATCATAGCTTCCTTTCCTGTCCAACAAAGATGATGCGAGTTCTGCATTAGTATTAAACATTTTTCACAATGCCTTACCTTTCATATGATCCACTGATGTTCACTTGGATTGTGGAGGAACTAAACCAAGAGGGCCTGGTGGGTAGTGGGCAGTGATCGGTATTGCAAGACTTGCAAGCCTCTGCTCATAACAAACAGTAATTTTGTGCAAAAACATAGGGCCTTAATAAGGGCTCATTAAGGTGTCGCTGTTTCCCTGTTTCACTTGAATATTTGTATTTTGCCGTGTAACTTGGACATATTTAGAATTGTGGCAAATATTCCTAATGAAAACATTTTCTGGTTAACATTTGCAATGGTACTAGTAGCCATGTCAGCTGCTATCCAGACTGTTGATTAACCTAACCAAACATCACCGAACTCTCTTGTGACTGCTCACTAAAAGGCAGAACAGAGATGAATCAGTGTTGCCATTGTTCTCTGTAAATTATGAGAGTTCGGTCCCACTGATGTGCATTTTCTTTTAATGGAGCTTTTCTTTTCAAGTTTACAATTGTGTGATGCAAACTCCTTTTTGTGTCATATTGTGAATACTTCCAGCTATTTAATTTTAAAGCAATGAAAGAACAATTTAGACAAAAAAGACAAATTATTTCTTAACTGAATTTGTGGGGTTAAAGTAACTACTGAATAATGTACTTCTTTTGTTCAGGATTATATTGGGTTTGTTTACATAGTCTTTAAAGCTTTTTCATTGGTTAGGGAAGCTCTGAGTATTTTCATAATTAAAAAGCTGGTTCAAGCAATTTGATGCCTAAAGGTTGATGAAAACTTGATTTGTGTCATGTTCAGGATTTAAGTGTGATTTTCTTAGTCTTGCTGTAAGGCTCTCTTTATTTGTTTTTTTTTTCCAATTTGATAAACTCACTTTTAACATTAAATATTGATGACATCTTCCTTTGTGTACCACCCCCTCAGCTGCCCTCTGTTTTTAAGTGAAAGGTGAGTGCTGGCTCACTGCCAGTTAGCCACTAATGGACCTGGACAGCTAGCTTCCGGAGGGCCTTGTGGCAGGTAAGGGCTGTGTTAAAAAGCCCATTATGCTAATGCTAATTCTGCCGGGGGAGGGTGGGAAGATCTTCCCAACACTTTTCGTCTCCATCATTAGCGGCAGCACGTAGGAAGGGGATGGAGAAGCTCTTTACTGCAACCTGAGCCTTTCCAGAGGATTTCAAATAGGATCTGAGGGAGGTGTGGGCTATTATCTTCTTAACGGTCAGAGCCTTGATAGCTCATTTCCACTGTTGAATGCAACACAAATGGAATATGATGAAATACTATGCTCATTCTGGAAAATCTGTAATTGGTTTAGTTTTAAAGGAACAATCACAATACCCTTTTGTGTGTGGCGGAGGGACATTTACCAGCAAGACTGATGATTACATTTTTCTATGGATTATATTACTTAATTCTTTAATTCAAATCATTATTCCTTTCTTTAATTTTGCATACCAATGTAAGAACACAGTTTCATTTTACTTTGTGAATGATATCTCAGGAAAACTGTCTATTTTTGAAATTCAAATGTGAATGCAAATCCATATTGATAATGAAATTGTTGATTAGTTAGACATGCCACAGACCCCTGTCTCCACTGTGTAGCGCAGGAAATATTGTTGTATGTTACATTCTGCACAAGCCACATATATATGTCCCAAAGTTGCAAAAATCACACTTTACAGTCTGTACAGCATACTGTAAGACACCCTCTGTCTTAGACCCTTGAATTGATAAGGAAAAGCCCCCTTTTATTGAAAAAAAGGAAGAAACCTCGGGAAGAGTTAAGAGTTCGGATCCCTCCTTCAGAACGGAAAGACATGCAGTAGATGTGTGTACAGAACAGATCGAAATAACAATAGTAAAGTTACAATATGGAGAAACAGTATGACAATATTAGGTAACGAGTTAGCAAATATATGTGAAGAACATGGATCTGGGACAACATCTGCTCGCATAAGCTTCACATTTACAAAGATGAGAGTGGTATCGATCTTCTCTTCTAACTCAAGCAAAAATGAGTGTATTTCCCAAAATGTCTAACTATTCCTTTGATGTAAGGCAAAGAATATGGAAGATGACGAAGACGGCCACAATCTTTCCCTAACCTCAACAAAGTGCTGAGTTTTTAAATAACCATAAAAACGTTTCATGATGTAGTAACTTACTATTGTACTGCAAGAGCGATATTGTAGAAAAACAAATGGAAAACATTGCCAGTGAACATTTTAATGATACGTTCATTATCAACATTTTGCGACATTTCCTCAACATTTCCTCATTCTGTTGATAAAAAACAGAAAGCAGCATTATATGTCTTTCATATTGCTATTGCAAATTAGTAGTATATAAATGTCACTTCTAGGAGAAAGGGTTGACATTGGCCACACAACCTCCTCTCTTCCACAAAGACCTGGGAAGAGGACAGACAAGAGGCAAAAGTCAAATATACCGTTCGCACAGAGGGAGAAGAGACAAGAGGTGAAACTGAGGACAGTATCTGTGAGGAAATGAAAGGTTCTCAAATAGTAGAGAGAGATGGGCAGTCCCCAAATATGCAAAACACGCAGACACTTAAAAACATTCACTGTGTCAGTGAAAGTTTTGTAAGTGTGCACATCTCATGTTGACTGCAAGAATTTAAGTGAAAAATTTGAAATGCCTAGACCTTCTAAAATATTGAAGACCTCACTGCTTGCTTCAAATGATATGCATCTTTGCATCGTAGAGTTCTAATGTGTTACTGGATGAGCTCCAAATTTGCCTCGCATAAATGATACAGCAACAAGAAATGTCAACGGTAATACACATTGGATGGCTGCTATAACAAGACTTGCTCATTTTACAATTATTCCAAGCAGTGAGCACACCGCCATCACTTATAAAAAGCATGCATAAGTCAAGAGGCATCTAGCCTGAATGTCTCCTCCACTCATTTTTCCACGGCTCATGAGCAGGTGCAGGAAAGCATTGGTTGCACCACTAATGTGGATAGTCTGGTCCCATTATTTAGTTTCCGTGTGCATGTGTCTATATATAATATGACTTTTATACTTGGCAGAGGTCCATCTGTCTGATTCATGTAGTGTGGCTGGCCACTGCTCCCATCACAGACCCAAACAGGTAGAACATGAACTGTACAACCACCTGCCTGATTCCACACACAGTCTGAAGTGATATCCCAAGATGTAAGCAATAGGGATTTGCATCAGCCCCGGAAGTGAAGATTGCATAATTTGTGTTTACTTAATTTTACACCGGGTAAATTATGTTAAAGGCTGGCTCATGGGGCAAAGATAAAGTACTTTCATCGAAATACTCTTTGAAAAAGGAAACTATTTTCAGCTGCCTAACATTATTAGATTTCCTCTAAAGGGACAGGTCACAACAATCTTGGTGTTTCACCCTTTTAGCTAATGTAGGAGTTGTTTTAAGTTATTTTCCCCTGCTAAACAATCTGTAACTGGGTGAGTATCTATTTTTGTAAAAGAAGCATCTGCCCCGGGGGCCCCGGGAGGCACGGGGAAGATGGTCTGTTCTCCCTTGCTTTGATTTCTTTACCTCACACACAGCATTTCAGCTAAACTTCAGCTGAGGTAAATATTCTTTCAACTTCAAATACATTCTAAAACACAAATATTGTATTGAAGTATGCAATGCACTGAATATTTAATAGTGAACCGGCAATCTTCAAAGTAGCTTCTTAAACCACATTTCACAGTTTCACATAAAGGTAACATAAAATGTATACACACGTTAAGATATTCAATCAATGAATCAAACTTTATTTGTATAGCACGTTTCATACAAACAACATGTAGCACAAAGTGCTTCACACAATAAAAACAATACAACGATTCCCCCCACACACACCCACATACATAAAGCAATAAATGACTCAGTAATAACAGCACGCAGTACAACAGGCCCTGAGGAAACACTATCGTAAATCTCACGATATTGTCACTAAAATGTTAAATATCCTGCTTGAAAAGGACAGCCATTACATGACACCATTTAAATACTGTGGTTATTCAGTAACAGTAAGTTTCTCATAACACCAATTCCACAACTGTCTTTTCGCAGTCTTCATAGGAATGGTCATCTATGTTTTCACTCTGGTGAAGCGCTGCTACCATTTAAGCAAGCAGTGTGGCAACACCAAGATAAAGTTAGCATGTAAGCTTTTCAAAGTTTCATCTGTGTATTTCTTTACTGTATTCATTTACAAACAGATAGGAAGATATCTTATGGTAAGCTGACATTTGCTATGCAGCATCAACAAAGAACATTCGCTTATGTGACTAACATTAGCTAAATCATAGCTTTCTTACCTTTCCAACAAATATGATGGGAGTTCTGCATTACTATTAAATGTTTTTCACAGTCTGAAGCTCCCTCAATTTTCAAATGCTCCACTGATGTTCACTTGGATTATGGAGGAACTAAACCAAGAACGCCTGGTGGGTAGCTCAGGGGGCCTGAGCATTCATGACAAAAACAGAGCCGGGAGGGTTCTGCTTGTTTAGAAAGCTTGAAATGTCATAAGTCATTGAGGTAACAAAGGAGTGACTGGTATTGCAACACTTGCAAGCGTCTGCCCATAATGTTCGGTAATTTTGTGCAAAAACTTAGCACTGATTTCAACTTTAATACTTTTCACTGGAGCCCATTAAGTTTTTTCCCTGTTTCACTTCGGCCATGTGTTGAAGTATTCTTGAGCAAGATAGTGAACCCCAAATTGTTCCCGAAGCTGCGCCTTCGGTGTATGAATGATTATTTTCCTTTCTACTGATGGGCAGTTAGCTCCTGCCATCAGTGTATGAATGTGTGATATGTAGTGTGAAAGTGCTTTAAATAGTCAGAAGACTAGAAAGTACAGTCCATTTACATTTACATCTTGCAGTATTTTGCTGATCGACAGTTGGTGTCAACATGCCAACAAACAAAGCAATGCACCCACAAAGGCAGAGAAGAAGAAGTTTGCATCACAGTTTCATACTGTAACAGAGAGGAACAATTAAAACAAATGACATTATAAACAATTGTCATTATATTACATTATAAGATGTCCCTCTGTAATTGCTGCTTTCTTTTTGCATCTTGCTGTAATGGATGCCACACAAAGCTGTCTGACATGTTGATTTTACTGTTAGTAGCAACAATACATGTATTGTTACTGCATAATCATAGTGGTAAATGAAGTACTATAGTAGTACATATTGTATGCGCTCCCCCTGCAGTGGAAGACGTGTGGATAATGAGAGCTCCTGAGCATAAATTAATTAGAAAACTATTAACTTGATGGTGCATATTTAATAACAAAACAATTAACTTAATGGTGTTCAAAATTCAATAATAATTTATTATTGTTTATTGAGCAGGATTATAAAAAGTGTTTCATTTTCATGAACGCAACATCATTAGAAAGATAATTTGGTAAACACTACAGTATATTCATGCTGTTTCAGTTTTGACAAAAAGAAGCCTTCACATCACGTATAGTACTTATTTACTTTGCATATCTTCTTCACAGTTGGTGCTCAGATTGGAGTAGAGCTACAATTCAAATAACCTGGAGTCTTTGCATATACAGTACAGTTAAGCTCATAAGCAAACTGCACTCAAAGTTTTGCCTGTGGATTGTTGCTGCCTTGTTTGCTGTGTTTTTCATTTAAATGCATAACCATATCACTTTGAGCAAGATTGCATTAAAGATACAATTCTGAAGTTTCACTAGTACCGGCTGTGTGACAACTAAAGGAACACCAATCAATGGAGGTCCATCCCGGCGCTGCGGCAAATGAAAATTTCCGATCTGATTAACATCAAAAGCACAATTAAGAGACAAGCAGCAAAGAAACCAGACATAATAGGAATGCAAAACACCAAAGCAATAACAATTAAGTAACCCCACTCCCAGGATAATGGAGTCAAGGCCTGGTAACAGATTTAAGGACCAAATGACTATTTCTGAATTTATGTAATTACAATCTCATTCTGTGTATTTCGTTTCTTTCAGGGGTCAAAAGTGAAGGGTATTGTCTCTGCTGCAGGATGGTGAATACAGTGTGACCGTTCAACTCTGTCCTTGCATACTGTATGTAATTATCCTGATGAAGTGCCGAGTCCCTTTGAAGGGCAGGGACATGGAAAACAAAGACAGGTGGCATTAATGGGATTCCCTTGTTGTTTTTGTTAAAAAAAAAGCGTAGCAGCTGGGCTGCATTTTAATAAGAACAAGACTAAGAGTTAACAGCCATGCTAGATCCTCTGTTAGACTGTACTTAGGCACAGTGGTTCTGGAAGCTAAATGCTAACACATGTTAGTTGAGCATGTTAACATGCTATAATTTGCTAATTATCAGTAAACATGAACTCGAGCTGAGGCTGATGGGAATGTCATTAGTTTTGCAGGTATTTGGTCATCAACCAAGGTATTAGACACATTCATATTTTGACCTGATGACGGTGCTGGAGGAAAGGTTAGGAGATTACCAATGTTATTACAATTCACCCAGAGGGGTTAAATGATGGTGTGTACCGAATATCACGGCAATCTATCCAATTGTTGAGAAATGTCATAACAAAACACAAATGAATCAGAGGATGACCAAAGTCAGCATTCATTTTCAGGGAACCACGACTGTCTGAACAAAATGTTGTGCCATTCAACAATAGTTTGAGCCCTGGCTAATCAGTGGCCAATTGGATGTGTCAGAACATGCCTGTTTAGAAATTCAACATTGTCATGTATTCCTTTACTGACTATAAACATCTCTCATTGAGACATTGAGTGATAAGGTGAGGTCATGACCCATCAAATACATCTTAGTGAAATGTATCACAATCCTGTGATACATCTGCATTAGCGTAGTTTCATGCCTCATCTGAATAAAGAGGTGTCACCTGGAGGAGGAAAACGGCAGGGAAATCTTCAAAGAGGAGCTGTAGCTTTGAAGGTGTCGCTGGTAGCTTCAAAGAGCAACATACATGTCTCCCAACGGGCTGGAAGCTCATAAGTGTAAAATGTGAGATGCTGTGGGGGTATCTTGAGACAGGCCCTCTAACTCCCGCCTATGTTTTCACCATTGAGCTCTGTGCAATGAAGTAAAGAGAGAGTCATGATAAGCTAGTTCTTACATAAGGATCTATCAGTTTTATGATTTTATCAGCCTTCATAAAAAAGGCATAAAAAATAAGCTGTTAGTAAGCCATTGTTTCACTCACGGTGAGCTTCAATGTCATGTAAAAAGATACCCTCTGAAATCTGTTACTTCAAAGTTCCCACCAGAGAGAAGGAGAGCAATACTTTAGAGCTACTTAACAGCTTTAAACAATAGCCAGTGGTTTCACATGTTAAATATTCTCCTTAATCCATTAGTAGGCAGTTACAGCCATAACTTATCCAATAAAAATGTAACCAGTGCTGCCATCAGTGGTTCCATAGCAAGCATTTAACATTGTTCAAAATGCGGCTGCATTAGGAATGCTCATTCCTTAGTGTAGAAGAAGACCCTGTCCAGGACTTCTGTAAAACTCCTATTTGTATTGAACTCATGCATTCAATTTAGCCACAAAGGCAGAGAAACACTGGAAACTGCAGCAGGTGGCACGCACTCTCGACAGCTTAGAGGTGCACTACTCAATCAAGAAGAGCAAATAAAGCCACAAAAGTAGCAAGGAGATACTGTTTTACTGTTTTTTTCTCTTTCGAGAAGCTGAGAGCTGTATTTCACACCGCAACAGATATTTATTTATTTATTTTTTAGATGGCAAGCTGACGGATAGATTTAACATGATGCGGAAATAATCCTTTAATAGTTACATCAGTTGCACGGAGGGTCTTTAAAACACTTCATTTATGCAGTTTTGCACATTGTAGTTGTCAAGAAAGTGAGGTTTAAAAGGTTCTTGCAGGAAAAAAACAAGCTAGGCCTCCCATACAAAAAGGAAGACATTGTTACGGAAGCTTTGATGCTGCCTGTGCTTTGAGTAAAGTTCACAATCTTACTGAGTCCATGCTAAGATTAGGCTAATAGCAGCCATTACTTTTCTCTTAATCAGTTTTTTTCCCCATTTGTATTCACTCAACTGATCTTCTCCGTGACTCGTGAATATGCATGAGATTTGTCTTTCATGCAGGTATGCTTACAAAACCTCTTGAGCTCAACAACATTTTGAGTGTGTTCTGAAAACATAGTTATGCTACATCTATTTACACAATGTGAGAACGTTAGGATAATGTGATTGAACATGTTGAAATATGAGCCCTGCGATGTGGTATCCAATCAGTGTTTGTATGATTAGCAGATTGTTAAAGATTTGAAAATGAGATTTTAATGGTGATGCTGATAAGCAGTAAACATGTTAGTGAGAAAATGTGTGTGTGTGTGTGTGTGTGTGTGTGCGACTGTTCCGAAGAACATTAATTACTATCCATTACGAGAGATACACAGTAAAATCAAATCTTCCAGAAAAATATCTAAAATGAATATGGATTCGATTTCATGTTGTTGTGTGTCATATCTCACCACTGATCCAATTTTCTGAGATGGATGCAACTTTTTTCAAAGCTTAATGCCACATCACTGTGGAAAATTGTCCTAGGCCATGTGTCTACATAATGGGGCGTGTATATCTCTCCCTCTTATTTTGTGTTCTCAAAAATTGTTTTTTATAATTTTATAATCAATTTTCTAAGTGAGTGATCGTGATTAGTGTGACATTTGCCGAGGGCAGAATGACTTGAGGCACTTGCACAAGTTGAAAATAGTTTTAAAAAAAAACTGAGCTTATCCTGGGGTTTTTTGAATTTGCTTAATAAACAAACTTACAGAGGGAAAAAAGGAAAAACATACAGAACGGGAGTTCCTGGTGAGTTCTGAATTTATTTAGAGTCTGGGCTGTCCGACAAATACACACAGGCACGCTACCACACACGCTGTGTGTCCGTTTCTAGATAGCTTACAGTCCTAATGTCTGTACAGTCGGACTTGGTGCTATGGCTGTTCAGGGTGTATTAAAATGGACTGCACAAAGGGTCCAGCGCTCATATTTGTGAGAATATCACAATGAATTTAGTTTATTCTCTGAACACACCGTTAAACAATCCATTATGTATCTAAATGGTCTGATCCGGTGGACTGTAGGTACCAGATGTGTTACATCATCTGTAAATGCAGAACCCCGAGCAGATCTGCCAGGCAGAGCACATCTGGTACCTACGCCAGTACAAAAATTAAACGGATAATACTATGCAACGGCACAATACTCTGTGATTCAAACCTGATTAAACGTAATTTGATTCATCCCAGATTTATTAGTACTTGAGCTTAAGTTTGCATTAGTAGTGTATTAGATTTCAGGAACTAAATTTAAAGCATCAGTAGTGTATTAACATAGTGTTCTAAATTAAAAAAAAAATAATTTCAGAAATGATTCAGAAATACCAGAGAAAATTATGAAGTCCCCACTGAGGAGAAATTTTCAATGAGTTGCGAATAAGTATTGTTTACCTCAGTTCCTGGGTCGGTATCATCCATCTGGATATGGAATTCAATAATACTTTATGGACGCATGCCATTGTAAATAAAAATAGCTCAGGACGTCAGTTATTGGCTTCTTCAAAGGAACTTAGAGCATGGGTGTATTAAGAGAGCTGGATATAGCTGAATCTCTGACTATTATGTTAGTATTGGTTCATCTTTACGCTCCTATCATATACATATGTCACCATCACTCTCCGTTCTGAATTTCATTTAATTATTACAATTTTAACATTTGTATAACTTTTTACGCGAAACTTATCGAGAAACTGAATTGTGTCTTGCATCACACATTGTTGAAATTCTTTTTTGCCCATAAAAATGAACTCTCCAGCTGAACATAACACAAGAACAATGAAAATGCTGGGGTATTTAATATGGAACCTGGGCAAAGGCAACATCCCAGATTACACAGAAAAGTCATTACTATCCTCATCTCACCATACATTCATTTAACACTGAGATTGATAGGAAACCCTCGGGCAGACTTAGATTACAAGGGCACCATCCTGTGAAATCCCCAAACCAATATCATATTTTAATTTGACATGTTTGGCGATGTGAGATCTACATTCGTAGTCCAAGCAAGACGCGTGCTATTCACAGAAGCCAGTCCAATAACCTTTCCATGTGGATAATTACAATCTAAGCTGCTGCATTAAAGCAATGCGAAGGGCTAGCGAGTGTGACTGTATATGAGTTCCAGAATTAGAAAATGAAATTTAACTAGCTCTGTGTGAAGGTGGGGATGATGTAACGCAGCACATGAAATATGCAATGCTATACCTGAAATACTTTTTGGCTGCCTTCTTCTGAATTAGTTACACAGTTTACGTATTACTTTTTGACACAAATAATAGAATGTCACAACTTGCTTTTTCCATGTATCCTACACAAAATATTCAGTTTTGACAAACATACATTGATATTCATTATTAAGTCAGTCATACATGACAAGAGGCGTTTCATGCATAACATGAAACACTCTATGCTGTTAAACAGGTGCCCCATGTGCATGTCTTTGCAGTAGCGGCCCAGGTTCGAGTTCAGCTTTTGGCCCGTCCTGCGTGTAATCCCTCGTCTCTCTCTCCCACATTTCCTGTCTCTCTTCAGTTTTTCCTAATAAATAAAAGCGAGAAGCCCCAAAACATTATCTCTAAAATAACAAACAACAAAACTTCCAGCTAAAATAAGTGAGGTGGCTGGGTCAATACCAGGCAAGCGGCTTCCTTCTATTTGATGAGTTCAGTCTGTGATTAACCTCTTTTTAAGATGATTTTTATTAAATGTAAGTCCTGCATGGATAAACTGTATCTGTGGAGAGAGGAATGAAAATTGATTTCCATCAATCTCTTTCTTGACCTTCCTACTTTTCACATGTCAGGGAGCCATTGCATACTGACGTACATGCTGTCAACTCTGGCAGAGAGGCAACAATTTGAGAATGCCTTCCCCACTTTTGGACATATAGACAAATACAAGTCAGCTATAAACGCTCTTGCGTCACATAATGCACACATTTATCTACACACAATGAGAGACAAAGAGATAAAGAGACGATGACTGATTATGGGCTAACAAATACATCCTAAACACTGTGTGCTACAGACAAAGAAAATTATACAACTAGCACAGTATAAAAGATAAGTCTTAAGCAGCACTGGAGACTCAAATAATACCTTTTTAAATGTCAGTATGCAGTAAACACAATAGAATGACACATAAAACCTGGTAATGGGCCACCTGCTGCAACAGTGCTGCTGTCCCTATGGTGGAGGGAAGGTGGTGGGGTTCGGATCCTGCTCTGGGGCATCACCTGGTGCTGCTCAGTTGTCCTTCTGGATCCATACTCATCCCTTATGTTTTACAATATGCACTTTTCATCAAAATCATATATACTACAAATTCATCATTTTCTACATAATTGTATTGTACCATGATTTGCGGATCTGTCCTCGACACTTATGTTTTACAACCTACATTTTCTCATTAGAATTGTCTATACTATGATCTTCTGTTGTGAATCTGTTCTGTACACACGACATCTATTGCATATCTGTGCGTCCTGGGACAGGGGTCCCTCCTCTGTTGCTCTTCCTGAGGTTTCATCCATTTTTCCCCTGTTAAAAGTGTCTTTTTGGGGGGTAGTTTATCCTTATTCAAAGGATCTAAGGACAGAAAGTGTCGTATGTGGTACAGATTGTAAAGCCCTTTGAGGCAAATTGTGACGTGTGATATTGGGCTATATAAATGAAATTGAATTGAAAGTCAAACATTGATTATATTTTAATCATAGAACAATCACAAAGCTGGCTTTGGCAGTTGAGCTCATACTTGAATGAATATTGACATTTTCTACATGGGTGAATGCCAGAAAAGCACAACAGGAGTTGCAAATACAGTCATGTGAAACAGCTATTCTTTCAGGTAACATTATATCCCAATTATCAATGGCCCATTCAGGCACTGGTGTCATATTGGTGAGTAGACAACTGTGAAAGAGAGATAAGAAGGTATAGGCACGAGTCTCTATCTCAGTTTGTTGCTTAAGTCAGCCATTATTTTTGTCTTATTTTTCATTTTGGGTACTGTTTACTTGTCATTTAGCCTTCTTAATCCTTTTGCTAAATATTTTTTCTCTTGACCTTCTTGAGAAGGTTTTGTGAGTTCCTTGTATTGTATATTGTATATCATCTGCAGTATTTTGACTGTAATTCATGCCAAGGCTGTCAAGTCCAGTTAAAATTAGCTTGGACTAGAAGAATGTTATTTTTAAAAACTGCTTTGTACAGGCCATTTTATATGATAAAGTGATGACTTTATATTAAAGAACAAGACCAAAAGAAATGGATAGTTATCACAAATTGTGACCTGACAAATCAAAACATGGTTGTAATAGCCAATTTTACCTCATTGTTTCAAAATTCTAAATGGGTCAGAAAAGCACTGAAATATATCACCGTGACCTTCAGGTAATTGAATCATAATGTATGAGGATTAAAAGAAGGGAAATGTATACATCTGCCTTCATCTGCTTCATATAATTTGGGGAGTGTTACATTGAAAGAGCAGATAGAATGCTCTGAAGCTGCAATTAAAAAGGGTGTGATTTTGAATGATTGTTTAAAAAACATCTTTCTGGTTTATTCACACACGTTTATGAAAAAACAATTGTGGCAAATCAAATGAAAGCTGCAAACATTATGTCATCATTGACTAGGGGTGATGTTAAAATTATAAAAGAAAAGATCTGAGCAGCTAAAAATGCAAACTGTTTCAGGCCAAAATGAAATTGCACTGCACCATATGATCTGCTGAAAACTACCTCAGATGTGCCTCTCCACACACCTTGGCACAAGCAGGTTGTTTGAAGCCACAAAATTACCAGATGCAAGCACAAACACAATCCATTAGGTGCCAGATACATAACGATGCTCCATACATATTCTACATTTATGTCCTTTTCTTGTGATTGCTGAAGCAGAAAAGGACAGGACAAAAAAAGAAAACAGTCACACATGAGAATCAATGTACTGAACCATAGTTAAACTGTCCTGAACAGACAGTCTGGTTTTAAGCATAAGAAGCTTTAATGTCAATACATCAATAGGTCAATGCTTCATAAAGGATTCACTGTCTGTTTTCTTGAACCTAATGGGGGCATGCTTTGTGTTTTAGGCACGGTAGAGCTACACTTCACTGATGCAGATCAGTACAGACATTTGTGAAAACAATAAAGTACTTGATTCCTTTCTGTTATGGAGGGGACTTTCTTGTGTGCTTGCTTCAGGGTTGTAACAAAAAGCCTGCTGTGCCCTGTCTATTACTAAACACAAGGAACGTACAAGGACAAATGCAACATACAGTAGAGCAATCAATAAAATACAATAAAAAAAACTAGTTTATTGGAAAAGATGAATCATTGTCTGAGGTGCTCCGAGTCTAAAAGTAGCCTCCACACGTAGGTGCCATACCTATGCCAGTGGCTTAGGCATAATAATGAAGATTTCTCACAACTTACACTGGGAACATTGAAACTGCGATTACAGCTGCGCCTTCGGTTTGTGAATGTTCTCATATGTAAGTCGCTTTGGATAAAAGCGTCTGCTAAATGACTAAATGTAAATGTAAATGTAATGTTTCCTTGTTATGGGAAAAGCCTTACTTTACATTTTATATGGTTAATGACAGAGCATTACAAAGACAAGTTTAGTAATTGGCAAACATTTACTGCTGTAGCTAACTAACATGGCATAAGGAGTTCCAGTGAGAAACGGCAGCTAGTATCAGTAGCTCATGCAAATAATGCGAAATTACCTGTAATGTTAGCATGAAATTCCTGCTGTTTGTCTGCTGCACAAGTTAAGAGCACATTCATCTCTTTCATTTGGGACATTATAAATGTAACATAAACATGTATGAAAATCCTGATGTCATGAAAAAAGTGAAACACAAAGTGAAACCTCACTCTGAGAAATGCAGAACTTTAAGCTGTACACAGTTTATACAAACTGATGTACTACAATAGTCTGAATGGGACTTAGCTCTTATTGTTAAGTGAATGTATCTAAGGGCGACATAACTTTGAACACATAGTACCGTACTAGAGTGACTTAATCTAATCCTCTATATCCATAATTTCCCTTTGGATCTGCGTGGGTTACAAGGCCAACACGATCGCTTGTCTAACATCCACTGAGGAAAGGTGAAAAAGAGAGACACGCATCGTGCAAACCTGGTGGGGAAGGTGATAAGGATGTTTACCGATGTTCAGCCCATAGAGGATATTTACATAAGCCCAGAGGCACATGAAAGCTGGCCAGCTGTGCCTGCACTGAGGCTCTTACCGTGTCTTTTTGGCATGAGACAGACAGTAATATGGTGTGCCTCGAACACCCTCCAGTATAATCTCCCCTGCCAAATGGTACAGAGTATAAACAACCCCCTGTGACCAATGGCTCTCGATCATGGGGTTTCCAAGCGGTGAATGAGAAAATACCTGGATTTTGATTTTTGATTGCAGAATGTTCTTTCGACTACAATTATACATACACTAAAAGACGGCTTGTATTCCCAAAATCCTCACTTCAAGAGCTACCCCAGTTGACACTATTGATCATTTTGTGTATGAAAATGGGATGATCCAAATACATTCATGGTCTGAAGAACTACTTCTGATGATCTTCAGCGATCCATTGAAGATGCACCATGCTCTGCAAATCTAATTATTAAGTCAACACCCGTAAATATCATCATATGGCTTGTTGAGCTTGCATCTCTGCCACTACTTTACATCACAAAGTTGTGATAAAAAAACAAAGGATGAAGGACGGCAGCGTAATATTGCTTGTGTCACTGTTATGAGCAGCAATTACTTATGTCTTGTATTGATTGATTGATATGTTATTGACCTACGAATAACATAGAATACCATATTCAATAATAGATACTAAACAACAGATTATTCCATACATCAAACACAAAACATGTTTTGGCACGTGAAATGGACTTCTGTATTTTAAATCAGGACTGGAAAGTACTTAACTTGAAGTTACTTAAATCAGGTGTCTCACTATGGGGAATGAGTTGTTTCTATTTAGTTAGCATTACATCCAAATTGTGGCAATGGCTGCGCATTTAGATTCTGCGGCAAGTAGCTCCCTCAAACTTTGCTACATTTTTGTTTTAATTTGTTATTTTCTCGCCTTCATTACTGAAGCATGTAATACTTAATAACAGTAGTGAATGAAGTGGACCTTGAGATGATCACTGCTCACGGCATCTCCCTTCCTGACAACCCTTCCCCGCATGCAGTGTTACTGAAACAGGAAGAGAGGAAAGAGAGGTGGGAATAGAGCTAAGCTAACCCTCGGACTTAAGGCTATTCTACTACCCAGTCTACTTTTGGAAAATGTCCGATTGCAGGAGGACAGAATGGATGAGATAAGACTTAGGCTAACTCAACAACGGGAAATTATTTTAGTCAATCAGACCATATCCCTGCGTATCCTGCCTACTTACAAGCTGATAAAAAGTATCAAACATCAGTAAAAACAGTTACATATGCCCTGAAACATATAGTACTTAAATGTTTCTTTCCTGTAGGATTTAACAAGTAGTTTTTGCACATAATGTTTCACACACTTGGGAACACCTGATCCAAAGATTCTTTAGCATTGCGTGCCTAACAGCAGGGGAGAGACCATGAGTGAAGGTATGAGATAGATTTAAATCCTACTCTCCATTTATGGTCAGGTGGAATCTGAGATTGCTAAACAACATGGATGAGAACTCCACCTTGGTCAGGATGCAGTGGGAATATCAGGAGTACATCTTAAGGAAATCCAGTGGACTAAAGGATTGTCCAGTGGCACATAAAAACCACCAATTGGAAGTGAAACAGAGCAGAAAGAGCAAAAGAGGTAGATGTTTTTCTTATCTCTAGATGATATAATCTGGGGCTTGTGATGGAATGTTTGTTACAGAAGCCACATTGAACTGCTGGCTATGGACTTGCAACCATACCTCCCTCAGGAATGAACACTTCATTGTTGTCCTGTACAATATTCCCTCGCCTGATGCACTCCATTTCGCCACAAGATAACACATTCAGGGGCGAATTCACAAAGAATCAATTGCGGCAGCTGATAGCACCATGAATTGCGCATCATTTGCAACCGTAACCTGCCCTGTCTCAAGTTCCTATTCACAAAAGATATTGATACCATGCAAACACACCCATAAAGTTTTGCAGTTGAGTTTCAACTAGCCATTGTTTTGCGTCTGTTAAATGTTCATCTGTAGTGGTCCCAGAAATATTAGTTCTTAAGGTGTACTAAAAGTAGCATATCACATGACATGGTTAAGCAACATTTGAGTCAAGAAATGTTATAAATGCAGTTACAAGAACAATACCTCTCATGTGGGAAGAGATGTTTTATTTGAAAGAAAACGTATTCTAATTATAATTATACCTATTCTAATTATCTAATAACTCCCCCTGCGCTTTCATTCGTTTCTTTCTGCGGGATGTCTCTTATTTTTCGATGACTCACTCTGCATGGTGTGATTGTTATTTGGGGGGGGGTTTAGCTGTGTGCTCTCCCTCATGACTATCAGCGCATGGTGAGCTGTTTTGTCTATTACTCTGCTCAATGTTGGACAGTTACAGTGTGTAAGCACCATCTCTGTTTCTTACAGCAGCAGGTTTTATTTAGTTTTACAGTTTAATTCCCTCCTGGTGAATAACAGGTAGTGTCTCTGTACCACCTGTGTACATATGATGTACTGTGATGCGCTATTGCTTTGCTTGCCTACAATGACTGCTGCCATGATCACTGGAAAGTCTAGGTGTGGCGCCGCTTATAAATGCGCTTCAGTTACCACCAACTCTCCAAAGATGCTAATAATTTCACTCTAACTGCGTGTGGCTATTAGCGCTGGTGTTTGTGAATTTGACCTTGTTTTTCAATGAGGCTCATTTGCATAGAAAGGGGCCAATTTTGCACCAAATTTATGCATATTACCTAATTTACATACCTGCAAATAGCACCGGAGCACCGAGACTATCTGCATGGCAGCGCACTTAGGGGTCCAGTTCACCCTTTGCGGGAGCTTTGAGAATCACACAGGATTTCTTGTCTTATTTAGGCAGGTTTAGTGGCAGCAAAAGCAGCGCAATCCTTTTGTGAATTCGCCACTCAGTATTTCAGCCTCTTCAGTGCAATATCGCTTTATTGTGTATCCCACTTTAGCCACAGACACTGGTGGTGGCTCGTATTGGCAACCCACGCCCTAATAAAGTGACTGTTACCCAATCAGCAATTAAGGCAACACTCTGATTAAGCTATTTCCATCACCGCATTGATTAACACCATCATTTTATACGTGACATTTATGAGCATTTGTCAACCCCCTAAATACGTACACTGCTTTTCAGTATAATTTGTCTATCTGCCATTGTAAATACAATTAAACAGCATAGATGTCTCTTGTGGCCTTATTAACTCAGATATCAGTACTAGCTGCCAGACTTGTTATAGCTGACAAGTGCTGATTGGCATTAGGTCTAATCACCAATGTAACAGCGTTTCTAGTTATGATTAAGTTACATTGTTAGGCACTCAATGTATATTAGTCTTCCCACTGAATACTGTAATTATTATAATTTTAGTTAAGAACATAATCATACTAATCATAGCAAACCCTGGTGTTTACAGGGCGCCTGTTTTGCACACATTGTTTTTGTATGTGCATAATAACAGATTTTGCAATCCTCTGCCTCCATAAATGTAAAAGTGAGGTCTTACTAGTGTGGGGAATATATAGTTTGTCAGGTTACAAATTAATTTTGCATGCTTCAGTGGCATGGGAGACATAAAAGGATAAGGTTAGTGATATTCTACATTTTTTATTATTGACAACAAATCCCACAACAAGACGAAAAGCAACAATTAATTATAAATTAAGTATTAGCTATTCAGCCAAAACCTGATATATCTTATTCCTCTGTGCCATAGAGCTCCATGGTTGTAACTATTAAAAACTATAAAAACACATGAGCCACATCATTACAATGGGTGACAGGTTCCGTCATTACCATGAACACACACACACCCACACACTAGTTTACTCAAATGTGTATTAATCAACAGATGAAAATAGTCCCCAGCAATGCACCATTTACCCCATTTACCATTTAGTTATGTTTTCTAAAAGCTACAGTGCCCAGCTAAGGCCCCAACTCCAACCTCTATTTTACGTAAAACATGATCTGTAGTTTGTCAGGGGTGAAAAAATATATTTTGCTTTATATATTTAACTTTTTAGTATTTTGTGGTTGACATGGCAGGGATACCAAAGGCCCTGCTACTTTATACCCATATATGTTAATTTATTTATACATTTCAACAAAAGCAGGTCACTTTTCATATAGTTTAACTTTCTCCCAAAACAAACATTTTAATACCTCCTTACCAGAAAACAAGAGTGGTTTTACTGTGGAGGGATGGAAGCTAAGTCTTTTGAGTGGGAGATGAGGTGGAGAACTGGGAATGGAGAAAACCCTTAGGCAAAATGATTGCAAAACTAAGTACCAAAACAGTGAGAAGGAGGTGTTGAGTAAGATGAGAAGGATCACTGGGTATAAGGTTTTAGGCCAAATGATGGAGGACAAAGGACAGATTAAATGAATTTAGTGTGTGTTTCAGCAGGTTTTGCATGGCCAGCGCCCTCATCATCCTGCTCAACCACCCAAACAGTGTACACCTCTCCCCAACTGACAGTGCAGCTGTAACACACAAAATCCCAAGAATGTGAACATGACAGCTTCCGTCCCACACCCAGCACCATCTCAGATGCACAAGCCTGTCACAAAACTTCTCTTCCACTGAAGTGGAAGCCGTGATTTTTTTGGAATAACAAGAATATTGTGTAATGGAAATATTTCTTCATTTCCTTGTTCAAGTGAATACAGAAAATGAATTCAAATTTCCACATTGATAATATACATTCTCTCAGTAAAAAAACTGTTTCAATGCCAAAGCCCAAATCCCAATGCCTTGATGGCCATTTTTGCTAAGCAGCTCTTGCTTTCAAGAAATTGATAGGTTGCATGCAAGAAATAATAAATTACTCATTTAAAACAGGTCCCTTTTAATTCAATTCAATTCAATTCAATTTTATTTATATAGCCCAGTATCACAAATCACATTTGCCTCAAAGGGCTTCACAATCTGTAACATACGACACCCTCTGTCCTTAGACCCTCGATTCGATTAAGGAAAAACTACCCGAAAAAACCCTTTTAACAGGGGAAAAAATGATAGAAACCTCAGGAAGAGCAACAGAGGAGGGATCCCTCTCCCAGGACGGACAGACATGCAATAGATGTCGTAAGTACAGAATAGATTTATAGCATCAAAACTATAACATATACAGCCATGATGGCACAATTGATGTATATATATATATTATTAGGTTAGAAATGTTTAGGTGGTAAAACATAAGGGAAGGTGATGGGTCCAGACGGACAACCGAGCAGCTCCAGGTGGAGCCCAACGAGCAGGACCCGAGCCACTCGTCCCCTGCACCATAGACACAGCAGCACAAGAAAGAAGAGACGGACGACAAAGCACAAAACTCCGGGAGAGGGAAGAAGTCAAGTTAGTGACGTGCATTTATGGGATGAGAATGCATACGGATGGAGAGGAGGACAGAGGTGAAGAGAGAGAGGTGCATCATGGGAAGTCCCCCGACAGTCTACATACTGACAAATCATTTGACAAGAATGGAAAGTGGAATGGTCACTAACAGAGGTAACTTTCTTTGTTCATGCAGATCAGTCAGGTCAAAAATACAAACAAACAAAAATCAATTACAATGTCTTGTGTTGGCATCTTAGGCGATATGTGTTGTGTAGAAGGTGTTTGGCAGAACCGTCTTTAAGACTATTTTGATATGTTTTGATTTTGGTCAGTCCTTCTGGAGAAGGTCAGCACTTTTTTCAAAGGTGCATTGTTTGCATGTGTTTATGTAGCATCAATGCGGGTCAAGGTGGTGCCTATTTAGTTCTTTTAAATTATGCCGATAATGTTTTTATTATCTGACCACCTGAATGAACTATCTCACTCTTTTAGGCATTCAAATAATTTAACAAGTGAAGGCGCTTTTTGTGATTACAGGATCTGTACTCACGGCATTAAACTACATACGTGTAACTGAAAAAGAGCAATTATAGAGGTTATAATTTAAAACAGTTAGGTGACCAAAACCAGAACACAGATTTATTGCAGGTGTAAGGCAGACAGCTGAAGGGGCGCCCCAGTAGCTCACCTGGCAGAGTGTGCGCCCTATGTACAAGGACCCATGAGTCTTTACTGAAGCAGCCTGGGTTTGAATCCAGCCCGCAGCCCTTTGCTGCATGTCATCCTCTCCCTCTCTCTTTCTCACTCCCTATCAAATAAAGGCAAAACATCTCTTTAAAAAAGGCCGACAGCTGAAGTGTCCATACACAAGTGCCCCTACCTGTGGCTGTGACAAGAATGTAAATTGTCTAAATTGACACCATTTCAAGCCATGTTTTATACACATTTGGTTTATTGTCATATGATTACTGGAAGCTCTTCTGCAATTACTGCTGCTATTTTGATACATGTAATTCATGCTTTTATATAACCTTACATTTTTACACTTTTCAAAAATTTGTACTTTGCATTTTCTTAATCTGAAAGTTGTAGTTTGCTGAACCTTTACGAGTTTAGTTAAAAGCTGTATTTAAAATGCTCAAGCCCAATAATGGTTTGACCATTATACAATTCAACAGTGGTTGTGTCAGTCAGCCATGTTCAGCAGTCTGAAAATAAAACAACCTCTGACACATTTATATAGTGCACGGTACGGTTATTATGGGGGACAAAGCACCTGTGAGGACAGGTTACATTCAGCTGGGCATTCGATTTTCCCTTTCCTAATAAACTATAGTCTGCTGTTATGATAGTCACAGTCCCCCGTGGGTGCTTAGTGCCTTGCCTGTGGTGTGGGTCAGCAAAATAGTCAACGATGGCTGTGGTCCTGTCTCTGTGGGGAGTTGAACTTTCCCACTGACACAGCAACACTGATTTTCTCCTCTTCTGAAGAAGTGAACTCCATTCGCTTCCTGAGTAATTACACTCATTATCTTCCCTGCTAGCTACCGAATAGGGGTGGGGGGGTGTTTTGCTGCTCAATAAGGCAGAGATATTGAGGTTCTTTATCTAAAGCGGAAGCTAAAGAAGGTAATGTAAAACTACTGAAGTGGCTCATTGCATCCTAGCACAGAATAAAATGAAATCGTGACCATAGAGTTAAGGTTCCATGTTATATTTTTACCAAAAAATAAGTTATTTGCCCGTATAATATAACCATACTACAATGTTTGACTGGTCAGGTATGATACGTTTTGGTTGTTTCAGCAGTGTGTTTTGTGTAATTTTCATTGGTAAGTAATGTTTCTCGGATACATCTTGTGTTGTTACTAACTATGTATTGTTGTGTTATTTTATTGCTCTTTGAACATCTTGGCCAGGGGACTACAGATGAAAAATAGCCTCTGGGCTAATTCCGGCTTTTTTACTCATGTTTGTTCATGTGTTTTATGAAATTACATTGTCCCCTTATAAATAAATTAATCTAATCTAAACCATATGTTTTCTTTGTTTTGAAAATTTTTAGAGGCTGACATCATATCATTGCAAAGTTAGGCTCTAAATATGCATTTTTCTTCTCAGGATGGATAAAGTTTCAGCTTCAATAGCAGCAACACAGTAGAGGGCCTCTAACATAAATATTTGAAGTCAACTACCTAAGAGTATTTACTTATGTCATTCACCATTTTCATCACCATTTCCCATTAAATGACCAGTGGGGAATATGGAGCTGGCAAAAGGGACTGAAGTGAAGCAATAAATTCCTCTTCCTGTCAGTATCCATGTTACCGTGGCAAATGCCTGATGGCCTCGGGGCCAAGAGCAAGCCGTGTTACATAAGCACTCTTCCATGGAGAGAGCTGCTTTATCATACAGTAAGCAGCAGGGAGAGAGCGTGCCACCAGAGGATTATAGATTTATATTCTGTACATTGTTATGAGTGAACACAGATGGCGTCCTCCCTATAGGAGGGTGCGGTGAGAGTAGGAATTGAAAAAAATTTCCCCATCTGGAGAAGATCTTTCATCTGTGAGGTTCCTTTCCCATATTTCAGATGAAAATGTATATAAAAAATGGCACATTTTGTCAGTGTAAGATCACTTCAAATGCTATACTAGAGGGCACATATGCAGTGTACAATAATGGTGGCATACTTGGTACTAAGATTTCTAGTCATTTTTTAAACTATTGGTTCTCAGTTTCAGACAAGAGCAGTTTGACAAATGTTAATGCTAACTTTGTTGAAAACATTGTCTTTGGCTAAATGAATATCGTAAATGCACTTTATGGCTACATACATAAAGCTGCATGTCCCGGGCAAATGTCAGCACCCTCACCAGCTGAACAGCATAGTTCTTGTATTGCAGGGTAGCTTGTTAGCTCCATTATTGTACAGTAATATTGTTACGTTTACCTAGGAGAATCGACTCAAACGCAGGACAGGACAGCAAGTTGAATGTTAAAAGGGTTTATTAAATTAAAGGGGAATGGGTGGTGGATGGAATCTGGGGTTGGGAAATCCAGGCAATGAGGAAGTGGAGGTGATAGTGGTGTAGATGTTGTGACTGAGGGAAGCGTGGCTGGCAGACAGGCAGAAGGAAACAGAGGGCAGACAGATGAGCAGTAATCCTGAGGCAAAAAAAACACAAGTTAGCAGATGCAAGCAAACAAGGAGCAAAAACAGACAAAAATGCTAACATGAGCAGAGGTTGGCCAATGAGTAGCTACCACAGAAGTTGAAACACCAATCTAGCGATGAGTGAATGAAGAGCTGGAGTAGCTATACTGCACTTAATGAGGTTTTGCAAAATATTCCCTGCAGCAACTGCAGCAAAAATGTGAGTCTACGAGTTTCTCAATTTGTGATTTGTAGCAGAGGACTTGAGCACCTGCAATGAAGAATTTGAGAAGGTGTAACTGTTGTGTTGTTTGTGGGAGAGAATAAAATGTCTACAAGTTTGCAACTCCCAAAGCATTTTTCTCTGTGACTTCAAATTTACTGATACACATGTGTGACTAGGTCTTTCCCAGGGCAGAAATTACTTTTTTTTATACTTAACACTTCATGCGCCTGTTGCTGTAGCTTCATCTCGTCGTCTTACTTTTTCTAACTTTTAACTTTCATTTTTCTTCCTAACTTGAGTAACTTGTTTTTTTGGGTTTTTTTTAGTACTTCAATTCTTGTGTGCACTGATGTGATAGTGAGCTGCTGTTACAAAGAGTTTCCCCTCAGGGATTATTAAAGTATTTCTGATTCTGATTCTGATTGAAAGGATAAAGGCACATGCAAATGACAAGGTGATACAAAATGTAAACGCTGGAGGGACTATGTCTTTCGGCTGGCCTGGGAACGCCTCGGTATTCCTCCAGAATAGCTGGAGGAAGTGTCTGGGGAGAGGGAGGTCTGGGTGTCTCTGCTCAGACTGCTGCCCCCGCGACCCGGCCCCGGATAAGCGGAAGAAGATGGATGGATGGATGGATGGACATGTGTGACTATTTTCTACAACTCAGATTCCACTGTCACAGGTGCTCAGTTGTTACGCTCAAATAATACCTTCATAGTCCAAATGCAGGGCCAGGTGTAGATTGACAATCATATTTCAACCAGGACAGACATCAATGACTTAATATGAGCCCATGTATGAATGGAACACTATCTCTTATCATAGTTTCCCATTGCTGCCCAAAATCATAATTATTCTGGCTCTAAGATGACAGAGCCAAGGGCTGGATAGATCATGATTAATATTGTGCCTTTTTGTGAGGAGGAGTTTCATAGGATTGACTACAAAGATCATGACTGGCTGTACAATTGCATGGCATTTGTTTTGTGCTGAGACAACAAGATAAGTAGCTAAGTCAATGAAAGCCCTGTAAGTGGGCTATTATTACAATGGGTGCATATCTGTCAGTCACAGCTAAACTGTGGTTAATCAATGAACAATAGTATATGGAAATAAAGGTTTTGCTTTCAGTCCATTCACCCAAAATATTAAGATGCATGTCCCTTGGTTTATGTGGGTTGGATTGCTCCATGTGACATGGGCAAAGACAGTCATGCACATGCTATCTCTACCTCTATTGTTTTCACTTCCTTTAGCCATGTGGCACATGTGCTGCCGCTTTCTTTTTGTTGACAGATGTAGAATACCCTTTCTGGAATTTAAAGCGGACTCTTTTTGAATGCCTATATTGGAAGTGTACATTTGGAAAGGCTCTTTTCATCAGAATTTTTGTTAGCCCACAACCAACATCTTAGAACTGTCATTTTAAAAGAGCCTGACCCTATTGTCAGCCCCACTCTATTCTCATCTACACCTGTGTTTTTCTTTCTCTTTTCCCTACATCTATTCATTTCCCCATTATGCCATCTGTCCTCCCATTTTCTCTCATCCTCTTCCCCTTTCTTCCCTGCCCTGCCATTCATTACTGTTCTCTGTGACATACCTGGTGGCAGTCTCTCATCCTCTATTCCGTTGGGAGAAAGGTAAAGCATCAAAGCACAGCATGGTGGGAGCTGTGTTTCACTGTGTGTGCTCATTCGTTCACATTTAATCATCCACAATGGCAGTGACCATCATTCCCAATTTCTTCAGTCACTGGGCTGACACTACAGGGATAGTAAAGCTGTTGCTTTATGCATGCTGATAAAAATATTACAAGACAACAATGCCTTTCACTTTCTCATGTCTTACTTCTCCAGCTGTACTTGCATTGTACTTAAACAGAAAATTTATTTTCCCATGATAGGATAACAGAAAAAAATATATCCCAAAGCAACACATGAGCTGCTCCACAGTATATGAGAACCGGATTTTGCGGCGCCATACTGATAATGCACACTGAAGAAGGCTACACAGCCACATTGTTAATTAATTTGCTTTATTATGTGTTTATTGATAAAAGGAAAGAATGTGGTTTTAGTTTAGTTTCTGAGGGACTTGTTTGAGGAACATGTAAAAGAGGCTTTTGTAATTCTTGCAGAATATTTAATTGGACTAATAATATGCATTGGGTTAGGGAGTCTGGATGCCAGTGGGGCACAAGTGCTTTCACCCTGGCTGGCCACCTTTTTTGTCGGTGTATGTGGATGAGAAGAATTCGTTTTTCTTTAGTTTAGGCTGTGCTAGCAGCATGGCTCCAGGGATGGCAATGTCGGTCGATCAGGCCACCACTTTGGTCCAGACTGAAATTATCCCAAGAACTATTGGATGGATTTCCATGGAATTTTGTACAGACATTCATGGCGCCCAGAGGATGAATCGTACTGATTTTGGTGATCCCTTGACATTTCCTCTAGTGCCACCATGAGGTTGAAATTTGTGGTTTGAGTGAAAACTAATCAATGGATTGCCATTGAATTTGGTACACACATTCAAACCCCCCTCAGGATAAATTGATTTGGTCATTTTGGTGACTTTAAAACTAGTGCCACCACCAAGTCAAAATTTCAACTTGTGCAATACATTGGTGTATGACCAAATACCTGCAAAACTGACATTCCCATCAGTCTCAACTGTACTTTGTGTTCATTGCTAATTAGCTAATGTTAGCATGCTAACATGCTAAAGTAAGATGGTGAACATGGTAAATGTTATACCTGCATAACATCAGCATGTTAGCATTGTTATTGTGACATGTTAGCATGCCAGCATTAGCATTTAGCTCAAAGCATAGCCTCATAGAGCCACTTACATGGCTATAGACTCCTTGTCTTGATCCATCTATTAAAGACAAAGGTTATAATTTCCAACTATCGACTTGTATAGCAACGACTGTGTGAGTCTCTTCACATGGCTTTACAGAGAACACAGGAAGTGTTTAATTTTTTTAAATAAATGGCTCATCTCTGTTGAGGGTACAATTGATAATGTATTAGACCAGCTATGTGTCAGTCAATGATGTTGTATTTTCTTATTTATAGGTTATTTTTGAATGTACAAAAAAACATGATTCATGATTCTTTTGGCCATACTAATGAATGGTTACATAATCCACACTTGTAAGTTATTTAGGATGACCCTAACATCTTCCAACATAGACATTACTCAGTAATTCTAATTACACACAGGTCAAGCATTAAATGCACAATGGTCATTTACGACATTTGTGAATTGGATGAAATCTTGGTCTCTGTGGCCTTGCCCAAAAATAAATGGACTTATTTATAAATTACAAATTCATGGTCATGAAAGGCACATGCCAGTTAGTAGTAGACATAAATAACAAGTTAATATAAACCTACATGATTTTCTCTGCTTGTGTTACGTCTTGAATGCACATAACTATTTAAGGAGGAATAACACATTTAAAAGCTATTTCCGTTTTTCAATGTGATTTCAAAAATAGAACATTAAAAAGTATTGTGCCAGATCAGCAATTAAGAATTAATTGTTGAGAAGAAAAAAAAATAATTAACTATTTTTTTTGTCTTTTATTAAAATACCATAAGTGAGGGTAATGCTTGACAAGTGATAACAAAAGATTTACTGTCAAAGGATAACTATACCCCAAGATTTTGGCTTAAGTGCCTCTACCCTGGAAATGCCTCTAGAACATGAAAAAAGGATATGGATAGACCATAGACTGTATATATAGATGAAGGACGTGTCTCCACTTCCTCCCCATAGACTGTAATGAAGCCAAAATATCTCATATAGGGGAGCTGCTATCATTGCGGTTTTGACGTAATTTGGAGCCAGAGTCTGCAAAGTAGTGATCAGAGTTGGAGCCGCGGTATCAAGTTCTCGCCCATACACCTGGCCGACACAATCGCGAGCAGACTTTTTGTGAAAATTTTAGTTTGATCTTAGTGGTGTGAGCCTGGTGCATTGTGCTGGACAGACCTTCAAACTGGAGCCAGATCTACAACCAATCAGAGCAGCAAAACGTGTACATGTGCTTTTTCAAATAGGGGGACCGATTCATTCATTCAGGCATTGCAGCGATTAGCTGTTAGTTTGGTCCAAGAACTCTGCCTGAGTCTGGTTTCAGTGATATTTCAGGGTAACTGTGAACAATTTCATTGGTCTTAATACTGTATCGCGTGACGTCGGGTTGTGTTTCTCCAAACGTTGATTCGGTTTCAACTGTGTTAATAAGAGTATTGAAGCAGACATTTAAAAGTAATTCAAAATGTACTTTCCCTTGTAACTAATTATTATAATTATGCTTCTATATGCAGTAATTCAATTACTTTTGAGAGAAGTAATTAGTACCTAACTAATTCCTACATTTCAGTAACTTGCACAACAATGTTGATAACTAACCTTGCTCTTAATCTTTCTGATAGTGTAAGCCTTACTGGGAATTGTTGGCAAAGATTTCAATGCGGGTCAGGTTTGCTGTAAACATTATAATAGTGTCACATATTAAAACAACATATTTTATCTCATTATGCAACAAAAAGGAAACAGAAAAAAGCCTGATATCCATATTTGTCACTTACAATCACCACCACTGTCAGTCACCATTGAATATACTAATAAGAGAGTAAGAGATGATTTGATGCATTCCATAACAAGCTTCATTTTGTGATTCAGTGTCAGCACTGTTAGGCAGCCAGCATCTGAATGAGTCATCATTATCAGTAAGTAGAGAGCAACCAGTCCCACAGTAATCACACAGGCTTCCCTGCTGGTTGGAATTGCTAATGGAGTTTCAGGTGCCTGATTTACAGCCCTCCCTCCCTATGATAAAGCCTTCCCCTAATGTTATGCTATTCTGGACTCCTGGGATTGTATTAAGTGTTGAGAATGTCAAATGGCAGTGCGAATGCCCATAACTAAAGCTAATCAGGAAGGCCATTTAATGCTACTAGATGTGTGCCTGTGTGTGTGTGTGTGTGTGTGTGTGTCCTTGATTGTGCTGAATATGGATTTGGGAGCATGCAAACTTTGTTTAGAATATATGTCGCTATGTTATATGTGAGTATGATGTACTGAAAGGGTTGTTGTGAAAGAATATAAATACAGCACTGAGTTGCTGTTTACTCACAGGGACAAAGACATTTACCATGGAACATGGTTTAAATGGCAATGATTGGATGTTCTCTGTCCTCTTTTGCTGTCGTGAAACCACAACTTGAAAAGGGGTCATGGTAATGTTGACTGCAAGTCTAACCTACAAAAAGTAAAATGCTCATGTCAAGAGTACTTAGTGCACACCTTTTTCTGCATGCTATGCATGAGAGGCAAACACCCTGATATTGACACGGTGTGGCATAACTTTCCCCCTGACCGATCCCCCTTGACCATCAATCACCAAGACGGCTCATTCATCAAGTACCCCGTCGGTCCAGCCCCCTTGTGACACACAAACGTTTTTCCAATTTAAAATCTGATATTGATGGAGCACTGCTACAGCCTCTTTGAGCCTTGCTGGGGCCAATATCCTTATCCATATGCTCACCCACTCGCCGTGGTCATAATTCAAGACACCACTGTACAGGACTTGGAAAGACATTCCTCTATTGGCTAGCTACTATGACTTTAAAAAAGCCAATTGTTCTTATTTTTATGCCACCGCGCCAGCAATAGCCATGGCTGGAGGCATTATGTTTTCGGTTCGTCAGTCCCATTCTTGTGAACGCAATATCTCGGAAAACCTTGAGGGAATTTCTGCAAATTTGGCACAAACGTCCACTTGGACAAAAGGATGAACTGATTTGAATTTCGTGGTCAAAGGTCAACCTCCAAATAACCTTGACAAACTTTTTTTAGACATGGCTCAATAATTGATGCAGTAATTATGACAAAAGTTCACGCAGATGTTTATTGGGATACAATGATGAAGTGATGATTTTACCCAAATGGTTGAAAGTTAATTTCACTGTGAAATCATAATGTCATGGAAAAACACTTTTTTGGCCAATGTTCAACACCATAACTAATGAACAGAAGAGATTGTGACCCTATTTCACAGTTGGTCGGACAATGAATAGGTGACACTTTTGACTCAAAGGTCATAGGTCATCGTGACCTCAAAATAGGTTTTAAGCCATAATGTAAGAATGAAATGGGTTCGAGATTCCAGATAGCACACACATGTTGACTGGGACGACACAATGAGTAAACAATAACACACATAAGCACAGTACGATCAATCGAGAAAGGGATGACTTCCATTTAGCCAAAACATACGCTTTATTCCTTTTATTCAATTTCTTCCAAATATTCACAGCAGATATTATATGAGTCTGGACAGACGTGGATGTAAACTGCAACATGATTGGTTGGCGGAAGCATTCGCCCCCCAAGTTGTTATATTTGGGTTCAGTTGTTCATGCTCTTTCCAGTCTTGCTGTGGTCATACCATACACCAACCACTGTTATCAGCTTGTGCTTGTGCCCCCAAATCCCAAAAATGTCCCTCCAGGTCAGTGTTGATTTTATGGAAACAACATAGTTCACATTTAAGATTGACAATGAACTTAGAGGAAAGGAAATATGGGAATGTGAGGGCACAGTTATAGCCTGATAATCAGACTGCCAGTTTGTTTCACTTGATTCATTTAACCTGACATGTTAGCTGTTCAAGTAGCCACATTCTTGTTGGAAGGATGAGTTGTTGTTTTTTTCGCCAACTGTACGCAGGGATTTGATTCAGTGATACAGCACAGTGAAACAAGACATGTTAAGAGCTCCCTAATTTTTAAAAAATGTATTTCTCCTGACTTTGTTAACCCTTACCAACTTTTGTATTATTGCACACAGATGAGGTTTGAGTTTTGTGAAATCACTGAATAAAAAACAGATAACAGATCACAGCCACTATTTTCAAGTCTACAGTAGTTTTAAGTTTTTCAACATGTGCACTATTAACCAGAATCACAAACATCAGATATTAAAATAAAAACCCCCATTTTTATTGTGCTTCTTTCACATCATAATCTCACCTTGAGTTTGGTGTTTGACTTGAATAGCAAGATTTGTGTACCAAAAATCTTATTGTTTCGTTTTTTTCTGTCTCTTGACTGCCCTTGAACTGTCAGTAATCCGTACTCCACAGCTTCAGCGAGTTTATTTTCAAATTAGTAAAATTTTATTTATATAGCTCATTATCACAAAACACAATTTGCCTCAAAGGGATTTACAATCTGTACATACAACATACAACAACCTCTGTCCTTAGACCCTTGATTCGAATAAGGAAAAACTACCCCAAAAACCCTCCACTTTAAAATCTGCAAATGGTAAATGCTCTGCATTGCTTGTGTCTAACAAGCCCATCCTGCAAATATCATAGGCATACCAAAGATTGGCATTGCACAAGCTCCTTTTAGCTCTCAAGGCTACTCATTCCTCTATGCATGATGACATCAAAGTAAAGAGCACTGTGTCAAGATCAAACAAGCCAGGAAATCATTGAAGCAAAGAAGGAAGTGTTCTGATGTACTTATTGACAAGAGCTTACAAGAGCTTATGAGCGTTATCAGTTAGAAGGGGGCTCTGAATAGAGCCAGTAGCTTCAGTGTTTTCGTCTGCTGGACATGTCAAGTAAATACAGCAATAACTTAGCTTGGAATTAACTCTTGCATCTATCAATCTACAGACCGTACTACAAGTCCATCTGTCTGTCTACCTTGACTATAGTTATATTTCGATTATTCCATCCATTATCCATTATCTTTAACCATCTATCCTTTAGAGGGGACCTCAGCTGACATTGGGCGAGAGGCAGGGTACAGCCTGGACAGGTCGGCAGTCAATCACTGGTCTAACACATAGAGGCAAACAAACATTCACACTCCAGGGTTCCCACTCTTTTCTAGAGATAATGTTCCAGGGCGTTTTCAGTGATGATCTAGCTCGTATGACAGACAAGGATCATGCCATACTAATGTAATCTTCTCATGACATGAAGTATATGGCCCAAAAGAGGAGTGTTATAGAAACATTTCAGTATAAGGGCATACTTTAGACCTTTAGATGGATGAATATAACTACTTTTAATACCATCTTCTCTCACTGTTATTTCTTGCCTTTTTTAAATGCTCTGTTTAAATTTTGTATTTTATAACGCTTTATTGTATTCTGTCATTGTATTTTATTTTGTTTCAAAATACTCTCATCCATAAACTACCATTTGAACGTTAATATGATCCTGAACATGAGCCTTTTGCCCTTTCAGGTGGCAATGTTGTCCGTTTTGTGTAGTTCTGATAGATAGCCAAGTAATTAGTTCTCAGCTTAAGGAAAATAGAACGTTGAAATAATTTTCCAGGACAACACAAGATTTTCCAGACATTTTCCTTTTTCTCAAATTTTCCATGTGTTTTCCATGACTGGAAAATTGGTCAACTGTTTTCCAGGACGCATGGGAACCATGACACTCACATTCACACCTATGGGTAAATATGTATGCTGCTAACATCTTTTTGCTGGCTGAAAAGGCCAACGCAGTATATTTTTTAAAAGGGGTATAGACAAGAAGATTGGACAAAGGCCAAGCCCTAAGATCTTTCTTCTAAGGCTTCCCATTGGACAGCAGCCTTAATGGACAGGCAACATTCCACCTCTAAGTGGTTTGACATCTTGCTGCCATAAATAAACGCTAACAGGGACGCTCTATTAAGCTAAACAAGTCCCTTCAAAGCCAGGAAGCGCCCTCCTAATGGTACGCTAATGCCTTTATTGGATTACTCCAACATCTCCTATTCCAGTGCATCACAACTACAGCATTCTGTTAGATTTGATGGAATGGAGATGGCCTCGGTGGAATTGGCACCCGGGCCTAAGATGTCTGCAATTAAGAATATTTCCATCTGAAGATTATACTGATCTCAGATTACTAAATGCTTTTTTCGCCAACAGACGCTGTGGAACTTTTGTACAGTTGACCGATTTCATAATACGCTTATGCTTTTAGAATTGCCAACATGTGCTCATAAGATTTACATGGCTCTCTGGACTGCTGCTTGGCATGACAAATCAATAAGAGCACTGCACTATCGGTCACTTTGGATGAAATGTCCAAAAAATTGCACTTAATGGTTTTCATAATGTCAAAGTGTACTAAAAGCGGACATGGGGAGAAGAGGATAAAAAGTTCAAATATGCAAAAAAATTACAGTTTTTTACACTTGGTAACACATTTCTTAATAAGTTCACTTTTTCAAAACTCTTCACACAGTCAGCTCAACAGAAGACAATGTAGACTGAATTATGGATCTCCCTGTTTTGTCACTCAAACTTAGCCACCATCAAAACCCTGTGTGTTTACTGTCCATATTGCACATTTATATACTATTGTAAAAACTGTTACATTTACGTTCAAAACATAACACAAAATTACACTTATCACCTATTTTTATTCCTTGATGACTTTTATGAAAGACAGATGTGAGGAAAAGGGGCAGGTGAAGTGTGTAGTGAGTATTTATAGTTTTGTATTGCATTAATGGCAAAAATGGCAAAAAAAACCCCAAAACCCATTGAAGCATTTTGCAGCATTTCTGATTCATTTCTGTAAGGTAGCATAATCCATCCAATAAAGAAGTGACTATATTTTTGTTGTAATGGAATCTTTTCTATGCCGAAGAAATAAATAAATAAATATACTTTAACAAAGACATTAGTGACACTAATTGTAATGCTACCTGTTGCTAATGATTTTTATGGTCAATATTATTATGAATGACAGAAGCATTACCGTTGGGAGACAAATGTAAGTGTTAGGGTAAACAAGTTGATCCTGTCCTGACATGTGTATGTCAGTATAAGCGTATTTCCCAAAATGTGAAACTATTCCTTTTAGTATTTATTTAGCATGCCTCATGTGTTTATTTTTGTTATTACTATATTAGACAAATTTGGCTATTAAGAACAGAAAAAGAACACGACTGCCACTTGAGCAATGCCGTTAGAAAGAAGAGTGATGTGACGCCTCTGTCAGGGAATACAATTTCTACAGATGACATTTCATTACACCACCATTCTTTTCTGTCCACTGCATGGCTTCATGAGGAGATTAGTACTGCATGGTTATGTTACCATATTTTTAGAAGATATTTTATGTGAAAGGGAACAATGAAAATATGGTATCAAATCTGTGTAAAAAAAAAAACAGGTGCCAGCAAAAATTCGAGCACAAGGCCAGCCATTCACTTCAAGTGAAAGTTCTTCTTTCACAGCTGTTTTATTTTCTCTGCCTCCAACCCCCAACCGCCCACCTCTCCTCCCCCCACTCCTCCTCCCCCACTGCCTTTCCTAAACTGTTTTGGTTGAATTAGTGCATTTTGGATGTCAGATGAACTGATGTGCTGAGATGCATTTCGGTGAAGAGATGTGTTTGAACAGTTTTGAAAAAGTGAACTCAGTATAGAGAATTGTGTTTTACCAACTGTGAAAAACTGTTATGCCTAATATAACATTGATTTTCATTAAATCCACAGACACTTGTGCATTTGCAGAGATAAAAGACTACTTTTATTTACCCCATTATTTACACTGCCCTGGAGGTTGCAAATTCTAACCTGCAGACTACGGAAGCAATTACTGTGCAAATAATGCAGATGGTGCAACACAGTACTTAAGAAAATGGTGTTTCCATTAGTCAGACACTTTCATCTCTATAAGGACCCTGGCTTGTGTCATCCCCTTTGAAATTGAGTGTGTGTGTGTGCATGTGAGAGAATGCGTGTGAAAGGCTATTGGTGACCTTGTTAGAAAGCTCTTGGACAGCTTTTAGGGGCAGGTTTGCTGATGACCAAAGAGGTATCTGTCATAAGAATCTGGCACAATGTTTTGCCACATATATACACATATAGTATAATATATACCAACCAATACACGTAATCAGATACACACAAAGACACACACACACACACACACACACACCTCCCATGTGTTTTACTGTTCTTGTCTTGCATATTTAATAGCATGGTAATGGTTATATTGAGAGACCAATTGAGTAGGCCTCTCACGCCCTAAGGAGTTTGTTAGTGGTGGTAATGACAATGCTGATGCGGCAGTTGCCTTCAATATCTGCTCATCTCTCCTCATAAATCTCTCCATACTAAATACATCCGTCACCTCTCCATATCACCACTCAACAAGAAGCAGCGGGATGTACATCACCTTCGACAGCAGAACGTTTCTCTTTCCATAATTGCTCCCTAATTCTCCAGAAGGTCTTCAGAGACACTTGACCAAATGTTCATGTATCTGCTGACCTTATTTTCTCAAGTCTGAACAAGATGGTGCCTTGTCACCTGGCTATTCCCCATTCATAAGCTGAAACTTGAGTGAAACATAACTGTACTAATGCATACATTATCAACTCCTCATACCTAATGAAAATCTATTACCAAATTAGAAGGCATTAGGGATGCTTTGAATGTTATGCTGCTTTCAGTTGCATCTCACACAGGCATCACCTTACAACTACTAATGGGTTCTATAGGCGTGACCACTGCTCCCTGTGGAGCACACATTTGCATGTACATTTACATTACCAATGACTATAGACCCATCCACCCTTTGTGGTACAGGCTGTGTAAATCATAGATGTTGTACCCTGACCCAACATTTCATTGCGTGACCCAAGGCCATAGGTTTGCCTCATTTTGGTGTAATGGAATGGAAATGGAAATGTGGCATTATGAAATACTAGTACCATGAAATAAATAAATGTGGCATTATGAAATCAAATTCCAATGACATAAAAAACAATTTGTATTTGATGAATCATATTGACAAATGTATTAATTTAATAGGCATATTTGTTAAATTCATAGGCATATTTATGTATGTAATATTGAATAAAATGATATTCCATAATTATGATGCAGTGGATGCTTCCCTTGACAGCAAAGGTGCTTTCTGTTGCTGCCACCTGGCAAAGTCAATGTTCTCTATTTTGAATTGACGGCAGCATGGCACAGCGCTGCGGTGGCAGCTCCAGGCTACCTCCGATTCTACTAGCCTGTACCCCACAGGCTGCAGCTATCCACTACCCACCTAGTAAAATCTCATCATGCCGGTAAACAGAGCAGTTTGTAGCTTAAAATAGAAGAAATAGTTAGCAATATGACATGATTAATGTAGCAAGTTGTTCTAACTAGTATCATAAATGTTTACTGTCCCACACCTCATAATAAAACTTCAAAGCTGATGGTTGGTTGCTCCACTACCGCTTCTCATCATTGATCTGTGTTCTCTGCTGCCGAAGACATACAGATACAGTAAAATCAGCTCCACCTTGTTGCAGTTTCTCTGGTTGCCATGGTTACACAGCGAGCAGTGGTGGCAAATTGAAAAAGTTGAACCATCATAAACTCTGAATGCAGTGGCAAAAAGCTGTGCACGTTCACGAGAGCGGCTGCTGCCCTCCCTCGCCTTGGCTGAAGCACCTTAACTGTTACTTTTCTTGGCAGCCCTTGGAAGGTGCACTGAAAGGATTTGAGAGATGTTGTAGGTTACCCATATTGTTCCCAAAGTTCAATAATGAACGTGGGACCCTTCCCTTTCTCTTTAACAAAGCAGATTATGACTCAGCACTTAAATCGTATCACTGCTTTATCACTTAACATGGGTAAGAGCAAGAAAGGTGTCATTGAACAAGTGTAAAGCATGCCTCAGAACAAATGGCTGGGAGCTAAAAATGACATATTGATGCTTTATTCCATTTTAGTTTCCTTCAATCAGTGATAACATTTTTTTACCCCTATTTTTGCATTAATTCAATTCAATTCAATTTTATTTATCTAGCCCAATATCACAAATCACAATATTTGCCTCAGTGGGCTTTACAATCTGTAACATACAGCATTATGTTACTTGACTTCTCCACTCACAGGTGTCTGGGGATTTGAGTGTGTGATCATCAACCCAGTGGCTGTGATGCCCTTTTCCTTTAGCATAGTACAGTACAAAAAGAGCAATGCCATTATTTGCTAGTGGTTAAGTACGAGTTACAGAGTGGACCACGCGTTCACGTCTGGACTGTGTATCAGAAGTACAGCAAGTCATTTCTGAGAGAGTGCGTTTTTATAAGGAAAAGGGGCCAGAAAGAGCCAGTGCCAAAGTATCCGGTACCCTGAGGTCTTCTGAAGACTTTAGGGTAAAGTTGTCCTAAATAACTGACAGTAGACTGATGGATGTACAACAGAGCTGGGGCTATTATTGGACACAAGGTGACTTCTGCAGGGCTAATTTCTCAGTCCTCTTCAGAGGCGTATTCTCATATCTGGTTCATCTGGAGGAGTGAGGAAATGAAACCTCTTAGAGGGCTATCCATGAATGGCTCAGGTGAAAGATTAGCACCAAAGTTGCTGAAAAAAGAAGCAAGCAAGCAAAAAAAACAACAACAATAGCTCTATTGATACTTTCTTGCTCATTAAGCATCATAAACAAACCAAGGTTGGATCCTAATATAATCATAAAATGCTTGACAGCCTTGTTTCTGTACTAAACAGCAGTCAACAACCAATTGAGTGTAATTACTCATTAGAGTTTAGTTTGGGTGCCCTAGTGGGTTATCTGGTAGAGTGTGTACCACTAAGGCTGAGTCCTTACTGCAGCGGCCAGAGCTCGATTCCAACCTGGGTCCCTTTGCTGCATGTCACCCCCTCTCTCTCCTGCCTTTCTTGTTTCTATCTACAGCTGTCACAAAATTTAATGAACTAATAGTGAGCAAAAAATGATAGTTCTGTTAAAGTTCATGACAGGAATATCTAATTTTGAAAGGTTTTTCAAGAAACATAACTCAATTTACTGTTCAGTAGGTACAAAACAGTAAACCCTCCTAACCTGAACCTTCTTACTCTGTAAAAACATATAAACTTTGAGCATGTTTTTATTTTCCTTACAAACCCTCTGAGCTTTTCTTCATGATTGGATGATTAATCTCTATGCACTGACACTGAATACCTTTTACTGTATGTGTGGTAAATATCCATCATCATTTCACAGTGTCTCAATTTTCCCATTTTATTTGCTCTAATCCCTTGCAGTAGGTCAACAGAGGAGAGAGGAGCAAAGGGAAAGTTGAGGGAGAATAATGCCATTTCAGGATAGGCCTTATTTAATTTACTGCAGGTCGATAGAGGTTCTCCAATTGCCTCTCCCAGATTAATAAGTAACCCACACACGCTGTCCATCACTGTCCATCTCCCATTAGGCCTCTGAAATGGGGGCCTGAATTGCCTGGCAAGGTTGACTCTGATGGAAAACACGCTCTCTCACTTCTTTTCTCTCTCCATCGTCATCCATTTCTCTGCCTCACGTTTCCCTTTTTGCTAGCGGGTTTCATTTTTAAGATGAACTTGCTGCAGAGCAAAACAGATCAACTGCATTGAAACACATGGTCATTCATAAATGCCACATGACAATTAGAGCAATGGGTGTATGACTTGTAGTTTTGATGGCCAGTTAGTTTGTCTTTCATTTTTTCGCATGACAAATGTCCGGAGAAGGATAGTGAATGTAGGTACATTTATCCTTGACTTGCTACAGAAATGTCCATAACATTTAGTGTCCTGAAAACCTTCTATCTGTACCTGGAACTATGATGCCTGAGAATTAGTCAAACCTCTGAGCCACGAGATACGATTGTATCTCATACTGTGTTACACCTTTTGAAAACTTAATTCCTTATTATTATGACATCATAAACCCGTCTTTTTAAAATTTACTGTAAAGTATTTTTAGGTCCTCCGTTTGTTTCGTAGTACATGTAACTGCAATTATGGAACAATCAGTAAAACCCTCAACAACTTTGAGCTATAAGTGGATGAAAAATTGTATCTAGTTGGAATCCCCAGCGCTAAATATGACTCATGCTCTTTTGTGTAAACTGTCATTTGTTTATAAAATAGAATGTCAGGACGCTTATTTTAGTCAGACAGCACACAAAGAACCACAATCCATAATCACACAAGTTAGTCTATAAACTATTGGGGATAAACTCTGGGAATATAGATTGCAGTGTTGACTTTTCACCAAAATCTTCTCCATTTAACAAGGAAAGATGACATGGGGAAGCCAGGAGTTATCGTATATTGTTGTTGCTTGTGAGTTCACATTTGGCTGTGAATACTGATTTATTTTTATGTTTTATTTTTATTTTTCAAAAGGTATTAATGTTAATGCATCTGTCATAGCTGTTGATATGATAATAAAACTGAATCAAATTTCTTGTCTGCAGTTGAAAATTTCATACTGTTATGGCATCTTACCAAAAAATTCTCAAACCAAAGGACAAAATAAGTCGCTTGTCAGTGTCTTTCAAAATGACCCAGATTGCTGTTCCAAAAATGACTCATATGAGCATTTTCTTGGTCTGCCATCTCTATGATTTAGGTCTGGTTACGTTTAGGAAACCAAAACTACTAGAGAATAGCTCTGCCAAAAAAAAAAAAAAAAAATCAAGCTATATTCTTTATGGCTGGATAGTGTGTATATTGTTTTATACTTTGAAAAGAAAAGGGGAACTATTTTATTATCTATAATTTCTAGAAAAAGTGTCACCATATAATCAAACAAATATGAAAGGAATGTTTCACCGACATTACGAAACCCCCGGTACACGTGAAAGGTGCCTTTGGAAGGTTTGAACCTTGCTCCTTTGCAGAGGATGGCAGCTGCAGTCTGCTTGAATTCACAGGAGTGTAAAGGATTCCAATAGTTAGCCAGAGACGCTGCAAAATATGTGCCAACACATATCAAAACCGCCATAGAAACTCTGCTGCTCATCCTTATGTACCATATGTTCCATATGTTCTAAACAATCCTTGTTTTGCCAAAACTTAGTACACTAGCCGCACTTAGTGTATTTAGTTACGTTATGTCTGGTTCATTTGCCTTAGTCATTTGTTAACTATGGTTCAATCGCCATGTCAAGATTTTATATCATCCATTTGAAAAGTGTGGACACAATAAACATTCACAATATAGTTAATATATAACAATCCATTTTTTTAAAACCAATAGATGGCTATCAGGTGGATTTACAAGGATACACGATGTGTTGGCTCTTGTACCAGATCCAGCAGAGACTGATGCTGAGGATCTGAGTGATGATAACATATTATCTCCCCACACCAGCTGAGTTGAATGAGGATTCTACTTCAGAGTAAAGAATAGAGATGGAGAGACAGGGGAGACAGATAGGAAACAGGTGGTACATGCCCCTTTTTAGGTAAGTTGATTGTGTCCTTAACAGGAAAACAACAGCATTAGTCGTTTGTTCAAGTGCTTAAAATGGCCTGTGTTTACATTTTCTTCACAAGTGACCTTGTTCAGTTGTGTGAATAATGGCTGTCTTTTTTCAGTAGCAAAGGCATGGCTGTGCCCTCATAAAAACTGACAAAATACAAAAAGATTATGTAGACCAGAGACCGATTTATCAGCCTATTACAGATATAGCGGGATCAGCATGTATGTTATGTACCCGTATACAACTGTTTTTGTCATGTTAGGCAGACAGAGAAGCTTTTGTCACTGGTATCACTGTGACACTTAACAGCACTGTAATTACATAACCCGTAAATACTCACATTTCACCAGTGACATACAGCTGGTGTTATGAAATGTAACAGCGACCTCACTAATGGTTATAACTATAAACAGTACAAAAGTGACAACTACCAACATAATCCACCATAAGACACATTACAAACACTAACAAAAAATTTTATTTGCATTTTGGAACACAAGGCAGCTAACTTTAAAAACTGCTCTCAGCACTACACAGTGCTTGCTGGGAAGTGTGGGCCGTCTCTATGGCTACAATAGTCTGAGCACAGCACATATGTAGTAGAGTGCCTTGTGCACAGCTGAGCAGGCAGAGTCAAAACATTGTAAAATACTGCTAACTAGTTTGTGAAATACATTGCTGGAAAGTGAATAAACAATGAATCCACCATGATCCCCTTTCACTATAACTCTGAAATAACCCTGTCCCTGTCACGTCACTCATGCTTATCGCAACTGTTTGCTGTGTTAGCAAGGTAGCTAGCCAGCTATAGTTTAGTCAGTAGCAGATTGAAAGGTTAGCATCAGAGCATTTCCTCATCATTCTGCAGCTCAGCAGACGACGATGCGGTAGTGAGTGTTGAGCTCACACTATGTTGTTGGTTAGTAATACATAAGTAAATAAATAATGTCAGAAACCTGTTTTTTAACTAGATTGTTGATCATTTTCCCTGAACGTTTATAACAGAGGCGCTGTTTATCTCTTCACTCTGCAGCATCGAGCCATGAGTTAATGTGTGTGACTGTTACAGTAACAGCCAAATATCTACAAAGAACGTGTTTTGATTAGCAAGAAAACGTTTCTGATTGGAGTTCAATTCAATGAAATAATCGTTCAGAATCGGAACAAAGCTGTAGCATGAATTTCATACCTTGAATAGAGAGTATGTGGTTTAGTAGAGAGCAGTGGTGGAATGTAACTAAGTTCATTTAGCATTGCACTTTAGTACAATTTAGAGGTACTTGTACTTTGACTTTACTTGAGTATTTCCATGGCATTTTCTGCTACCTAAGCAATTGACTGATACCCAACAGTGCTGATGTTTATTTAGCTATTTATTTTATCTTAATAATTCTTTATTCAAATCATCATCAATTGACTGATACTGAACATAAAGTACTGACGTTAATTTAGCTATTTATTTTATTTTTATTTCATCTTTATCTTCTCAGAATTTGTTAACAATGTATATGTTAAATAATTTAACATGTTAAATAACTTTAAAATACTTTAATAAAGTTATTTCTTTAAGAAAGCAACCTTCTGAGTGCCTTTGCATAGCAAAATCGGCGCACAATCAACATAGAAATGGTCTATTTTCATTCAACCTCAAAAAACTCAATATATCCCTTCTCATGCATGCAATATCTCCACTTGGACTCAAGAATGAACTGATTAGTCTTATTTCACAGTTGGTCGGACAATGAAGTGATGACACTTTTGACTCAAAGTGAGGTTACTGTGACCTCAGAATTACATCGAAAAACACGTTTTTGGCCATAACTCAAGAACTGATGTGGTAATTATGACAAAACTTATGTAATGATGAAGTGATCAGGTCAACTTCCCGTGACATCATAATATCGTGAAAAAACACTTGTTTGGCCATTATTCAACACCATAACTCAGCATCTAAAAATGCAAGGAGAAAACATTTTGTGTAGCTATACTCTATACAAATCCATCTTTACATAGTAATAAAAAACATGTGTACCTGTTTAGCCAATATATTTATGATAATCCTTCATTAATCAGTTTAACAATGTAAAATCACTGGAATCATACTCAATATAGTGATAACTTCCATTTAGGCAAAAAATAAACTTTAAGCCTTTTATTCAATTCCTTCCTTCAAGTATTCACTACATAATGAGTCTGGACAGACATGGACGCAAAGTTCAACTTGATTGGTTGGTGGAGGCATACAACCACAGGGCGGTAATTCTAGTTTTCTTCTTGGCATCCATGATGCTTCTTCACAGTGGTATTATGCAATGTTTATTATGTTTAAGCTCTCCACTGTTGGCTAAGTCATAAACAGATAAGGCAGCAGTGCGGGAGGTTCACATGTGTGATCACTTACAGTAGTTGCAAGGCTTCCCTTTGCCAGTAAGAGGTTGCTTTTTTGAAAGAACAAAATCATTTCACCTGTTGTTTAAGCCTAGATGTAGGGGCTGTAATAGAAGGTCCCTCATGGTGTTCATGAATCAGTTTTGCATTTATGAACAACCAAATCCCCTTTGATGCCCTTTGGTTTAGAGATTTTCACATTATGTTATTGCCAAGGAAACACTGTGCTCTGTTGTGGGTTTAATGCAGATGCATGCAGAACTCAACATAAGAAATGTAATATCCTTTCTGAGACCCTGAAGATAATCAACCCAATGTATTCCAAGCTTGTACTTTCACTGTATAACACAAGAGTCCATTATTAGTAGTGAAGAAACTGTGGGAGCGAGGAATTTATATAATTAAAAGAAGTCAGTGGGTCCACAGAACAGTGTGACATTCGGAGGCTTTCCCCAGTCTCTGTAAAAGGCTAAAAAAGGCTATTATGGTCTTGGTATGGGCAAATATCTTATAGCTGTTTCAATCATTTGATGGTACAAAAGCAGTGGTCATTGAAATGTATGTTCTGCATGACCTTTTGTGCAAGTGATGAGCACTTTCTGTACAGTACAGACGCATTAAACGCATGAATTCTTAACCAACCAAACGAGGTATAATTCTTTCTCACGGTTGTAGGAGAATCAACTAATAATAATAATTACAGTTTAATGCTCTCTTAAAGGGGCACCACCTGGTAAACCGGGAAACAAGACTGAATTAATTGAAACTTGATCTCGAAATTGAAGTCTCTTAAGAAGGATTAATTCTTTTTGAAAGATTGACCTTGTCTTCTGCTTCAAAGAAAACATACAAACAACTTATAATTGATTAAATGAGGACATTTAATTATAGCTAAATGCCAATAACTGAATAAATGAAGGATTAATTAGGTATATGATAAAGAAACAGATGAAATAGCAGATATTGAGTGATGAAATAAACCTGATCTGATTGACAATATTGAAGAGAAGTTTGTGATCTGATTATAAAAATGACTGCACGACTTTATCGAAACGCTAGTGCAACTAACTACTCTAAAGAGGAATTCATGTATTTTATTTGACATCAACTGTTCATCACAGCAAAACCGCGATTTAGCCTACTGTTCTGAAGTGTAAAGATGAGGCGTTTCTTTATGGGTTTAATCCCTTGTGTAGAGGAAGGTGCCGGTGGCGTGTCTGTCATGTGAGTCGAACTCCGTGATTTAGGAGAACAGCAGGTCACTCCCAGGTGACTCCATGAAGCAGTTGGTCACCAAGCTGATGAGGTCTCTTGGCCGGTCATGCGGTCTTGTTTCAGGGTCGATGGCAAAGGTCTGGACCAAGTCACTGCCGGCACACTTCTCTGGGAGATGCAGGATTCAAAGTTTCTTCGGCTCTAACCTTTAGTTGTGTTAGAACACAGTCGTTGTCCAGGCTTCTCTCTGAAGGGCTTTGCTTTCAAACTTGGCTGGCTTCTAGCGACTTGGGGCGGCTTCTGTAGAATCTGTGATGTTGTGGCTTTTCGAATAAAATTTCTTTGGCTATACTAACTTATTCAGCTAGGCTTCAGTAAATTCAAAAAGTAAATAACCTTGCAAAAATCACGAGGTTTAATGCTAAAGTTACAAAAATATAAAAGTCAAAAGAAACAACTGTTTAGTGTAATACTGAGGAATTAAAAAAAATGGTTAGATGAGGAAAACAAAACTTAAAGAAATATGTTTTAAGAAATGAAGGTAAACTAAAACAAGCACTGAGCTCAAAGGTGAGATCCAGCCTAGAGCTAATATGTTGGTGAAACTGGTTTTGGCAGTTTGCCAAAGGAGGAGGAGTTTTGGCTGTGGAGGAAGGCTTTCCTGCTGAAAACTCTTTCTGACTCTAGTGAATTTAATTATAAAAAAAAGTTTTATACGCAAAATATTACACACTCAAATATCAATATGGCCGTACAGTACATTATGATTTGAGTCATAAAAATAGCAAAGTGGTTATAAAACATTCAGTAAATCTAAAAATGGGTCATAAATATATAGTTTCACTTAAAAAAAAGGCTTAGTCATTTTATAAAGCAGCTGGGCACTGTAGTTTTAGCATATGTTGCTCAAACAGGAGTAAATTATTTTCAGCAACAGATAATTACCAATTGGTGCACGTGTGAATATTTACAGCAGCAGCCGGACAGTGTATGTGTGACTGAGTCAAAATAAACTACTGTGTGTGTGTTCATAGTAATGAAGGAACATGTCACCCTGTCCAAAAGTGTGGCTCATTGATGTGTGTTTAATAGTTTTTGGACAACAATGGCGCTCTATGGCACAGAGGAATAAGATACAGTATGTCAGGCTTTGGCTGCACAGACAGTCCTTGTTAGTAGGGGTTTTTATGGGACTTGATGACAGTCTTTAAATATTAGCACTCTAAGTATGTAAAGAGAAGGTAGTTTTCTTTTACAGCAAACTGAATGCTTGTAATTGCTTTAAGCATAAACATTAGTAAAAAAATAAGTTAAAAAGTTATGAATCATGAGCATACCTTTTGCAGATGATACTGATTGATTTACATTTTAGATTTACACAATTTCTACTTTGTGAATCAGTTTACTGTGTATGGAATTTGATGAAGACAAAATGTTTTAAATATTAAACGACAAAAAACTTTACTAGGTAGGTCATAGGTAAAAAAAAATAGGTTTGACCTCACCAGTATTTTAGAAATGTGGATGGATTAATTAACAAAAATAACAAGACAACGATCTGAAAACACTTACAGAGAAGAGACTGCTGTGAAGTGAGTTAGCTGTGATGAGAATTCAAAAGTAACAGAAGCTCTGTGCCACATTACAATCACTAAGCATTTGTTAAAAGTGGTCTCAAATGGTCACGATCTTGGCACAGAGTTTGGGAAAGGCACTGTCTCTGTGACCATCGTGCCACGCTTTAAGGCAACAATCTGTTAAGAACAGCTTCAGCAACTGAACCTCATCTCTGACCAGTAATCCTAAGGTCAGCCATGCGTGTCCTGTCACGGTTTGATCTCCTCTGGCAAATCAGCTGACCCCACTTTCTGCGATATGTAACACTCACCCGCATGTACCCCCCCCCCCCCCCCCCCCCCCCCCCCCCCCCCCCCCCCCCCCCCCCCCCCCCCACCCCACCCCACCACAACCAAAACCCACCCACGCCCCCATACAAAACACAGTCTTCTATTGATCAAATAA